>OU618540.1:5012500-6262500 GCA_914829495.1 Eilema sororculum | reverse complement strand
GTGCGGTCAAGGCATCTAATGAGGCCGTCAAGCTGAGTGCCACCACTGTTAACATGGTACATGTTTCCGATGGTGACCCTCTTTCCGAGACTTCGCCTTTAGCTTAACATCAGGCGAGGTGAAGTCAAATTGACGTGTCCTATATAAAAAAAAAAGGTAATTTATAGTATTAAATCAACTAAGTTATTCTTTGTTGTGTAAATTATGTCTGAAGTTTGACTATTTTAAATTATATTTGGTTTAAATGATAGGTATTTATTAATCAATAATGTTACAAAAAAATATACCTAATAATGAAAATAGAAAACTTTCGTTAGGTAGGTATAGCGGACGGCCTCGCGCGGGTGTCAGAAACTGTCTCGCGACAGAGTTGAACACCACTGGTCGGCTTAAGTCCGTGTCTACATGGGTGATAAGCGATTGACCGTTGGTATCAGTTTGCACACTTCCCTGCCCTGAGGTAAAGGTGGACTGTAAGCTATAGTGAACGAGTGCAGGAAAGTGGTTTCCGTGCGTCTCTACTGATAGCTTGAATCAGCCAGTTACGGCCCGATTCCGATTTATTTCCTGAAAATGCCAATAAAATAAAACAATAATATTCCAAGGAATAGTTATGTTCGGGATTATCGGCCCATTCAGGGTGTAGCGTCTGAGACAAAGTCTCGAAGACTACTACTGGCGACTCGGCTAAGAATTCGCAATTTGTTTACAGTTCGTGCCAGCTTAAGTACTCCGAAACTTTACCTTAACGAGGGCCGCTAATTCCGAGAACGTTTTTATTCATTTTGCACAACTGTTTTTACTATTGTTCACAACATTTTTCTTATACTAAATTTATATCTATTTACAATTGTTTATGTATCTATTGTTTAGGGTTGTGGAAAGTGGTTACCCATCCCATGGTAAGGTCATCTGGACTGTATATATATTTAATAATTCACAATATCGATTTTAATCTAAAAATGTTAGGGAATGGGGTCTATGTTACTACTTTAAAGCTAAATTATACAAATAATATTTATGTACTGTTTACAAAACTATGTTTAGGCATTATCTACATATTATTGCACATTCTTTACACATTATTCTAAAACGATCTCGTAACATTTATTAGGTATTTTTAATACAGATTTACTCTCGCTATAAAACTACGTCTTAACTAAGTTTACATGTTGCCAACATTACAAAACTAATTTTACTATACAATAAGGTGGGGTGATCGGCTCATGGCTCGACCAATAGGAAGACGGAATTTTACAGTTCTTATGTATCTAAGGGTCCGATTGCACTATGATCACTTGTTCACTTTAGTTTTCACTGATTACTTTGATTTTTTACACACACACACGAATCACTTTTTTAAACTGTTTTTGTCTGTCGCGAACATCTCTCCCGCCGTGCAGCGGAGTGAGGCGCGGCCGCTTGTGACGCTGCATCTTCCGGTGAGCGACACTACTTGGGTAGTGGCACTATTTTCTTCGTGGGGCGTTTGAGTACGCCCCCGGCTGTGCGCACCTCAACGGTCCGGATTTGACCGTCGGCACCTGGGTAGACTGCGGTGACTCGGCCCCTTGGCCAAGTGTTGCGAGGCAGCTGTCCGTCAGCGATCAGGACGGGATCGCCGACCGCGATGAGTGGCCCCGACCCACGGGGCTCCCGCCGGTGTTGCAGCTCGGGAAGGTACTCGCGTACCCAACGGCGCCAGAACATATCAGCGAGCGCCTGAGCGCGTCGCCAATGTTTTTTGTGGTCGATGTCGGTTGAGTCAAACTCACCGAGTGATGGCAGTCGGGAGGAACCACCGAGTAGGATGTGGTTCGGAGTGATGGCCTCGGCGTCCTCGGGGTTCACGGAGACGTGTGTGAGGGGGCGACTGTTTACGGTGTGCTCCACCTCACACAACAATGTACAGAGCACCTCTTCGGTTGGGTGGCGCTCATGTAAGACCGTAGTTAGGGCGGTCTTTACGCAGCGGACGAGGCGCTCCCATACACCCCCCATAAAGGGAGCAGAGGGGGTAATGAAACGCCACACGATGCCTCGACGTGCAGCTTCGCGAGACATGGCCTCGCGCATCTCGCGGTCGGCACCGTGCATGTTGGTGCCATTGTCTGAGTAGATCTCGGTGGGGCAGCCTCGGCGCGCAGCAAACCTCCGCAAAGCTAGGATTGCGGAGTCTGCGCTCAGGCTGGCGGCGAGCTCCAGGTGAACTGCCCGGGAAGTTAGGCAGGTGAATAGCGCCACATAGCGCTTCTGGTGCTGTCGCCCGACGGTCACGCTGAGTGGCCCGAAGTAATCGAGCCCGGTGTAAGTGAATGGCCTGCGGTGGTGCGCAAGGCGAGTCTTCGGATGGTCGCCGGTGGCTGGCTTTGGCGGCTGTGCTTTTCGTATTCTACAACTTAGACATTTATTAATTACCGACTTTGTAGTCGGTCGGAGTCTCAGCACCCAGTAGTGCTGCCGGATCTCGTTGATGGTAATTTCTGTGCCACCGTGGTGTAGTCGGCGGTGTGTCCAGTCTATATATAGCTTGGTTATTTTGTGTTCGCCGTCAAGTATCGGCGGTCTCTTGACTGCATCGGACACCCCTTCTGTGGCTGCTATGCGGCTGCTTAGGACGATTACTTCGTCTTGAAGCTCGACACGGAGTTCTCGGAGTCTGCTATCTGATGGCATGTCTGAATTATTTTTTAATCGTTGCACCTCTAGTGCGAACGAGTCGGATTGTATACATTTTATTAATAATTTTTCGGCGTCTCGGAGGTACTCGGCGGTGAGTATTCTAAATTTACGATTACTATTGCTGGGTACAGCGGCCTGTGATACCGCTGGCCCTTTATTCAACTTCACCTGCTGAGTGTTGCGCCAGTCGGGATCCTTTTGTGGATTTTTTGTTGTCCTCTTGTAGGCCACTTGTTCTGTTCTTAACAGATCTATAAACTGTAGCACCCGAGCAGTGGTGCGTAGAAGTCTTTCCCATTTGGAAAATCTATTTACATCGGGTATGGCTGAACTTACTTTGACTGTTATGGAGGTGACTCGTTCCTCTCCCGTAGCCTCAGTTGGTGTAGGCTGCTCCATCGGCCATTCTGTCATTTCTTTGTGAAGGAAGGCCGGACCGCTGTACCACTCGTGCTGCGAATTAAAATTAGTGGGAACGTCGCGAGTGGCAGCGTCTGCTATGTTAGACTTTGACGGGAGCCATCTCCAGTCTGTAGTTTTACTGTTTTCCTCGATGTCGGCTATGCGGTGTGCAACAAAAGGTTTATATGTTCTTGAGCCTTTCTTTATCCATGTAAGGACTGTCTTGCTATCTGTCCAATAGGTTATCGTATCTGGTTTCACGTTGTGGCTCTCGACAACGGCTGTAGCTAGTCGGGTTCCCATCACCGCGGCCTGTAATTCTAATCTTGGTATAGATGTAATCTTTAATGGTGTCACTCTTGCCTTTGCCACGACGAGGCTGACACTCACCTGGCCTTCGTGGGTTACAGTCCTCCAGTACAAAGCCGCGGCGTAGGCTGACTCGCTGGCGTCGGTGAAGACATGAAGTTGTAGTGACTGAGGGTCGGTGTATCCCAGATAACATCTAGGTATTCGGACGTCTTTTAGGGCCTTTAAATGTACTATCCAGGTCCGCCACTGGACCAAGAGTCTGTCATCTAGCGTCTGGTCCCAGTCTGTTCCTAGACGCCATGCTTCCTGTAGGATCTGTTTGGCTCGTATTGTTATTGGTGATGCAAGTCCTAATGGATCGTATAACGACATTATTATTTTTAAGGCTTCTCTTTTGGTGGGTGAGGTCTTATCTATCAAGTTTTCAGGTAGTCTGGCTAAATTCAAATTAAAACTAAGTTCGTCTGTAGACGGGTTCCACATTAGACCAAGGATTTTCTCTTCTTGCTCTTTCGAGTTTATGTTGACTATATCTGTGTGGCCTGGACTATCTTGTATCAGTTGGATGACAGTCGCGGAGTTTGAGACCCATTTTGTTAGTTCTAGTTTGGCTTTTCTATGTACGTCACGTACCTGTTTGGATATACGGACTGCTTCTGCCTCGGTTGGGAAACTGTGTAAATAGTCGTCCATATAGTGGCTGTCGACGATGGCTGCTACTGCTTCGGGAAACTGGGATGCGTACTGTCTCGCGTTCCAGTTTTTAACGAAGATTGCTGTACATGGTGAACTGGCTGCGCCGAATATTATAGATTTCATGCGGTACTCGGTCGGCGCGCCCTCCCGCCGGTCACCTCTCCAGAGGTATCTTAAGGCGTCCCGGTCTTCTGGACGTACCTGTACCTGCATAAACATCTCGGCGATGTCGGCGGTGACGGCGATTCGGTGACGGCGAAAGCGCATCATAACTCCTGGTAAGGACTGTAGTAGGTCTGGACCGGTGAGTAAAAAGTCGTTCAGGGACATCCCCCCTGACTTGGCGGCAGCATCATGTACAATACGCACCTTGTTGGGTTTGCTGGGGTTATGTACATCAAAATGAGGTAAGTACCAGGTCCTTCCTGGTGTGGTTTGTTTCGGAGCTTCTTCTGCATAGCCTTTGCTTAAAAGGGACTCCATCTGTGTTGCATACGCTGTTTTTAGGGCTGGTGTACGGTCTAGCTTTTTTTCTATACTTGTGAGCCTTCTTATGGCGTTCTGATAGCTATCAGGCATCACACTATCCTGTTTTCTCCATAGGAGAGCTGTTTGTATACGACCGTCTGTTAGTCGCGTCGTGTGTTGTTCTAATATATCTTCTGCTTGTTTCTCAGAATCGGAATTCGGTCGGCGTGGGTTTAACAGAAGCGAATCAAGTGAAAAATATTGTTTCAGTTGATTGTCTATGCTGTCATCAGCGGCTGAGAGGCGATTAATAAAGTGTACTGTTTGACCAAGAATTCTATTATAACATCCGTGTAAGACCCATCCTAGTGCTGTAAGTGAGGCGACTGGCTGTTGGCGGCTTCCCCGTTTGACGTAACTTGATATAAGAAGATGCCAGTTGTCTTGGCCTATGAGTACCTTAGGGGTTCCCGCTGTGTATATAAGTTGGTCTTTGATGTCCTGTAAATGTTCGCAGCCCTCTAGGTCGGACTCGGTGATGGTCTGGGATGACAGGTCTAACTTCGGTACAGTTTTCACGGATAATGGGATGCTAGTTCCGTCGGGGTTTCCTATGTATACTTCAACTCTTCGCGAGTTCGGAAAGTCGATGGCTGTGTCCCCTATGGTCTTGACTTTAAATGGATCTGTTTTACCTCGGGCTCCCAGCTTGGCAGCGATGTCTTCGTCTATAAGTGAGATAGTTGATCCGTCATCTAGGAGAGCGTAGGTCAACAAATCTCCCGCCGGTCCTGAAAGTCTGACAGGCGCTATTTTCAGGTAAGCTTGTCTAGGTGATCTATAATTTGAACTGGCGACTGTCTCCTCATGCGTGTTTGGTTTTGTCTCTGTTGGTCTGCTTTTTTTCGTATAATGGAGTAATCTATTATGAGATGCAGTACAGTTATCAATTCCACATTTTCTAAGCTGGCATTTATGATCCTGTTGACGTGTTCTTAAGCAACGGAAACAAAGTTTATGTTCTTTAGCGAGCTCCCACCTCTTGTCCGAGTTTCCTTTTCTGAATGTTTCACAGTTCGATGCGTAGTGTCCCTCAGAGTCGCATATACGGCATTTAGATGTAATATTCTCCCCAGTGTGCCTCTCAGTGGCATTGAATGCTCTCTGAGGGACACGCCGGGTCGTCTGGTAATCTCTGATGGTTTCAGCTGGAGCAAAGGCACTACAGAAACGGGCATATTCCGTAACGTACTCGCTAAAAGATGCTAAGTCAGGTGTGGAGTTATATTTCTCTGTATAGATTCGATACCATTGTACACGCAATGAGTTCGGTAGTTTTTCTGTTAGTATGCGTAATAATTCAGCATTCATTAAATAATGGCTCTTTTTCAACGCCTGAAGTGTGACGACGCTACTCCTAATGCGACTGGCAAACGTACAAATATCTTTAGGTGCTTCGGTGCATCGTGGTAGTGCTCTCAGTTTGTCAGTTTCTGATTGGGCTATTGAGTCGGGTCGTCCGAATTGGAGTTCTAGTTCTCTTATAATATGATCTGGTTGTGCGTTGGCTATCAGTTCTGAGCTAACGATTTCTAAAGCTCTGCCTTTAAGACTTCGTCTGAGTCTAGCTGTGTTTTCTATATCATTAAAATAATTCTTAGTGGTGTCATATATTGCTTTAAATGATAACCACTCGGTATGTGACCCGCTGAATATGGGTAATGTCATTATGACCTTCGATGCCGATGGATACGAAAATGAAGACTCCATCGGTTTTCTATCAGCAAGTGCGGCTATAGCGGAAGTTAATTCGGAAATAAACGGTTTTAACATATTGTTACTATTAGCTTGATCTATATAATGTTCTGTTGCGCCCCCAGCCCGGGGCGCCGGAGCAGTCTGTGTATAAGGTTTCTCTATGTTTTCTATTGTACCCCCAACCCGGGGTACCAGAGGAGTCTCTTGTTGAGTCTCTTGATAAGCTGATGTATCCCCAACCCGGGATACCAGATGAGTCTCCTTTTGGAGCTTATTTAAATCTAATTTCGGATTTGTGCCCCCAACCCGGGGGCACAAATCCGAATCCGGTGGGTCTCCTTCTGGAGGTGTCCACTTACTATACGTGGTTCATTGCCGAGTCGTATCGAGGGCGAACCTTCTTGTAACCACGAACGAACGTACTCTGTTCTAGAATGGGCATCATCATCATAGTCAGTGTCATCGGCCGATTCTTCAGCCCTACGTAAGGTAACTTCAGCTAACTGTAATTTAATTCTGAGCATATCCTCCTGTGCCTTCAACGCTCGTTTGCGCGCCATCGATTTATTATGCAAAGAGGATCTAGATCTTATAGTAACGCCTGGTTCACGGCTCACTGGCTCAGTTGTACGTACTTCTATCTGTTCAACAGGGCGTAACGTATTGTCTGATCTATTCTCTCCCAGAGACCACGGCTGTTTACTTAAATCTGTTTGCGTCTTAGCGCTGGAGGGCCGTGGTGTACTGGTTGAGGGTTGAGCCATGGACGATGGCGCGCTTACCTCTGATCCAACTGGTACTGATGGAGAGCGTGGAGGCTGCTCGTGGCGCAGGATCGGGTCTCGTGTCTGCTCTGCTGCTTTGCCTTGAGATCTGGTGGTCGGCATGTTGATCACTGACACTGTTTCACTTACGTAGGTTTACACAAAGTCGACAGTACGCACAAAAATTATTACTGTTTATTTTACTGTTTACTGTTTATTTACACTATATACGACTGTCTAAATGCGAACGACTGTTATTAATTCACGCACCACTATTAACTGACGCACGAACGACACTGAGTTTATACTGAACTGTTTGTTTATTTTACTGGCTTTTAAAACGTAACGTGCACTGAGTTTATTTTTACTGTTATATACTTTACTATATAATCACGCACACGTAACTGTTAACTGTACTAACTGACTGATACTGAACGAGTATAAAATCGCGCACACGTAACTGGCACTATTTACTGGCTTATATAATATGGTTATAAACACATATCAAACTTTCACTGACGTAACTTATACTGAACGTAATTTTGACTCTATTTAAAATTATAAAACACTGACTCTAATACTGTTTAGCAACACTGACTCTAACTATTCCTATTAGATTAGTTCTAATTGGAATATAAAAATGCTGAAATAAATGGGTTAGACACACGGAAATCAACAATAGCTATGTGCGATTTATCCGACCGGAAGCTGACCTTACGGAACAGCAACGCTTTCGGCCGGCTCGCAATGGACACAACGGTCTGGATGGACTAGACTTAGAATATGCGATACGTCCGACCGGAAGCTGCCTATACAGACAGCGACCCTATGTGCCGGCTCGCAATTCAATCGTCAGATCAGATATCCGGCTCGCAAGGACCAGAAATATAACGGACGGCCTCGCGCGGGTGTCAGAAACTGTCTCGCGACAGAGTTGAACACCACTGGTCGGCTTAAGTCCGTGTCTACATGGGTGATAAGCGATTGACCGTTGGTATCAGTTTGCACACTTCCCTGCCCTGAGGTAAAGGTGGACTGTAAGCTATAGTGAACGAGTGCAGGAAAGTGGTTTCCGTGCGTCTCTACTGATAGCTTGAATCAGCCAGTTACGGCCCGATTCCGATTTATTTCCTGAAAATGCCAATAAAATAAAACAATAATATTCCAAGGAATAGTTATGTTCGGGATTATCGGCCCATTTAGGGTGTAGCGTCTGAGACAAAGTCTCGAAGACTACTACTGGCGACTCGGCTAAGAATTCGCAATTTGTTTACAGTTCGTGCCAGCTTAAGTACTCCGAAACTTTACCTTAACGAGGGCCGCTAATTCCGAGAACGTTTTTATTCATTTTGCACAACTGTTTTTACTATTGTTCACAACATTTTTCTTATACTAAATTTATATCTATTTACAATTGTTTATGTATCTATTGTTTAGGGTTGTGGAAAGTGGTTACCCATCCCATGGTAAGGTCATCTGGACTGTATATATATTTAATAATTCACAATATCGATTTTAATCTAAAAATGTTAGGGAATGGGGTCTATGTTACTACTTTAAAGCTAAATTATACAAATAATATTTATGTACTGTTTACAAAACTATGTTTAGGCATTATCTACATATTATTGCACATTCTTTACACATTATTCTAAAACGATCTCGTAACATTTATTAGGTATTTTTAATACAGATTTACTCTCGCTATAAAACTACGTCTTAACTAAGTTTACATGTTGCCAACATTACAAAACTAATTTTACTATACAATAAGGTGGGGTGATCGGCTCATGGCTCGACCAATAGGAAGACGGAATTTTACAGTTCTTATGTATCTAAGGGTCCGATTGCACTATGATCACTTGTTCACTTTAGTTTTCACTGATTACTTTGATTTTTTACACACACACACGAATCACTTTTTTAAACTGTTTTTGTCTGTCGCGAACAGTAGGAAATACATCGGGAAAAAGAAAAACTCAAGTGGGACTTGAGCGACCTTTCCCTTACAGGGGGAATGCTCTTCCAACTGACCTATTGAGTGAGTCACACCTGAATCACTTCAAATATCCCTTCTCTTTATATCCGTATGTACTCATTATTACGACTGCATGAAACGTGACGCGGTGCCTTTTCGACACGTTAGTATGCCTCGGTACCTATATCTTGGACCTAAATGTGCCATGCGCGCAGTAAGAGTGGGTATATACGTTTTTTGGATGTATTTTGAGGATAAGTAGCACGGGGTGTGCTACAGCGGTGGACGAGCTTAAATTCACCAGACAGTCAGACAGTCTCGTTTGACTCGTCGCCTCGGCCTCGGAATATTACCTTGTTCGTACCAAGATAATATTCCGAGGTAGGAACAGAGATTTTGTGATCGCATACACCTAACGACGGTTTGAGCAAGTAACATTATGATGAAAAACTACGTTGAGGTAAGGGTAGATAATCATACGAGACATGTAATTTTTTTGCATACCACTTTTTGGTATAAAATGTCTAAATTTTAAAAATGTCGTTTAAATAAATTAAAATTAAATCGCCCTCCCCGGCGAATAAAATGGTAATCGCAAATTCTAAATTTTACAGGAGTAGCAAATAACTGTTTTTTGCTTATATCTCAGTGCAGGTAGATTGTTTGGCAATAATTTATATGTCAAAAGAAAGCTAATTTTTGTGCAGACTAGTTTCTATGTTAATTTTATTTTATTAGGTTATTGGAATAAAGTAATTTAAGAAAAACATTTTACCGAAAATGTAGATAAAAATTATAGTACACAATGTACCATTACCATATTATTCGCGTGTTATTCCCATTGCTGCCGTGGTCAGTAATAATGCATTACAGTATTGTTCATGTAAATATGGAGCTAAAAATGTTTACGGTAAATGAACATTACCATATTATTCGGGGAAATGCATGTGATAGTGTCTACGGTAATATTACTTTGCAAAACTATTTTTGTCAACTGATTATTAGTAATATTATATTGCAAATATAATATTTGTTCAAATAATATAGTACTAATTAGTTAAATTACATAATATTGCGGGAGTGAAGAGAGCTACCACAGTCAGGTTGCAGTATATTTATTACTACTCAATGGTTTAATAAAGCAATGTCTTACAAACTAAATAACAAGCTGTGGGAGTGATGCTCGTGGTCACGTCCTATCTTCTCTGACTTGAAGAAGGCATGGGGAGCTGTGAGAAAACTCACAGATGACCCACCAGCCGCTGCCAACCCTGATCGAGTGACGCCAAACCAAGTGGCCCACCAACTCCTCTTAAACGGGAAGACACAACACCTAAGACCCAAAAAGTTCGACAGTCATCTCAGTATGAAAACCAAATTGGAAAGCCCTTTTCACTGCAGGAATCATAGATACCATAAAATACTAAAAACGGGTAAGGCAGCAGGCGTAGATGATATCACTGTCGACCAAATAAAATATTTTGGGCCCAGGGTAGTGTCCTGGCTTCTTGATCTTTTTAACAACTGCCTAAAATCCTCCAGGATTCCAAAACTGTGGCGAAGAACATAATTAAAAGCGCTTCTCAAGCCTGCTAAAAGCCCCAACGACCCTTAAAACTATCGCCCCATTTCTCTACTCTGCCACACCTTCAAGATGTTCGAGAGAATGTTGCTGAACCGTCTTCTCGTCTGGATTCAGACCCAGTAAATCGTGCACCAACCAATAACCCCGAACACAAAACACTATCTATACGCGGACGACCTGGCGCTTACTGCTCAAACAAAAAATTTCGAAGAGGCTGAATTGAAACTGGGTGCAGCTTTGAAAAGCCTAAACCAGTACTACAAAGAGAATGTACTAATAACCATATAATGGACTAATAAACTAAAAACTCCTTAACATCTCGTGGCGAGGGGTCGAGATCGAGCACTGCCCAAAGCCACGTTACCTCAGCGTTACTCTCAACCGAGCTCTCACCTATAAAACCCGCTGCCGGAACACCAAACAAAAAGTGGTGAGCAGGCAAAACTTGATGCAAAGGTTAACATCCATATCTTACAAATGTTGTTAGGACAACCGGCCTCGCTCTCTCTTTCTCAGCGGGTGAGTTCGCGTATCCAGTATGGCACCGCGCTGCGCATGCGAAGGAGGTTGATACTGCCCCAAACGACACATCCCGCATTATAACGGGCTGCCTTAAGCGTATTCCCCTGAACAGACTGTATCCACTAGCCGGTATCACTCCACCAAGCTTACGACGGCACGTTGCTTGCGAGGTTGAGAAGAGAAGTCGACTGTAAATAATATAGCTGCGTATGGCTTTTTTGCTGACTGGTTCTTGACGAGAGAGATGTCCTCTTCTTTCGTTAACCGTGTGTGCAGTTGCTATCTGTGCCAACACGCTGCTGTGGTCGTAGGATCCAGGCTGCGCGGTCGCTGCAATTCGTGGTACCCCTGTTGTGGCCACGTATGCTGGCTGGTCGCTTTGATCTCGATGGCTTTTTGAGTTTTGTGCAGTTCCATTTCGCCGGAACTGGATGCCGCTAGTTTGCGGAGTACTTTTCTTCAGTAGTCATCGTAATTTCGGGACTAACCGCTGGTCCGTAAGATGCGGGCCGCGTGCGGTGCTTCCTTGACGTTAACCTTGTTGACGATTGCTATGACGGCGTGTGTTGCGTCGACGTTTTCTGCTATTGCGCTAAGTTGCATATAGTTCCGTCTGCATTTTTGCTAACTTGCCATTATGTAGGTTGTTGCGTTGCGTCATCGTCAGATTTTTTTTTGTTTCCGTAGTTTCGATAGCGTGAGATTATTGCAATTATGTTCTTTCTTCGAGGAGACTCGTCCATTGATGACTTTTTGTCGAATGCGTGCATTAATGGCTACGATCCGTATTTTCGTAATCATAAATTCTTCTATTATTCTTATTCTTCTTGAAGATGAAGTGTTCGATTTGCCTTTTTTGTACCTAGTCTCTCAATCGTATGTCGATCTTTGGAGAGTTTTTGTAAGGCGATGATTGTCGGGATGGTGATTGCTTTTGTCGCGCATTGTGTCGCGGAGCCGGTCGAGATTATGGTAGCCGTACCGAAATTATTTTCGTTGATACCACATAATTTCTTGGTTCTTCTGGCTGATTCAATAGAGCATGTCGCTGTCTTGAGCTAGGTGCTTCTTGAGATCTCGCATTTAAAATTAGTCCATATGTTTGGTCTGGAGTATAAACATATATATACAGGGTGTATTTTTGAAACGGGGCAGTAAGGGCAAGTACCTTAACCGTTGCAGTTACAGCAAAACGTTCTTAAAAGACCTTCCCTAACTTTTAGGGACATTTTGAACTGCATTCACAGATTTTGTAAAAAACTTACAGTTAGCAAAAAAAATGCAAAAAGTTCAAATTTTTTTTATGTCAATCGATTCTATTTCATGTGGGGATCAAAAAACTCTACGGGACCATTTTAGCTTTCAGTACTAGAAAAGACAGAAATCGCCAAAAACGTTTCCCATACATTTCGTACGGAAATATGATGAATCGATAAGACGACGTACGCCAGTGTTCAAGAGCTCAAGGATGCATTAATGACCATTTTACGTAATATTCATCCCAGAACATTATTAGCCGCCATTCGTTCAGTGCAAAAAAGGATAGACTTATGTATTCGTGAAAATGGAAATCATTTTGAGCAATTTATTTCATAAACCAATTTCTTAAATGTTTAAATGATTTTTTTTATTTAAAAAGTTCAAAATTTTTCCTGACCTATGAGTTTAGAGTTGATTTATCATATTTCCGTACGAAATGTATGGGAAACGTTTTTGGCGATTTCTGTCTTTTCTAGTACTGAAAGCTAAAATGGTCCCATAGAGTTTTTTGATCCCCACATGAAATAGAATCGATTGGCATAAAAAAAAATTGAACTTTTTGCATTTTTTTTGCTAACTGTAAGTTTTTTACAAAATCTGTGAATACAGTTCAAAATGTCCCAAAAAGTTAGGGAAGGTCTTTTAAGAACGTTTTGCTGTAACTGCAACGGTTAAGGTACTTGCCCTTACTGCCCCGTTTCAAAAATACACCCTGTACCTATATAAAATGAATGCATGCTATCGTCTTCGGCTTGGCTATGAATAAGAAGAATAAGAAAGAATAATTTATTTGCCTTTAAACATGGTAACATGGATCTTACAATATGTATAAGCACAGCATGTTTAGCTGCCTACTGCAGCATGCAAATTTTCAATTAACAATTTAATTTGTTATTCAAACTATTACATGCATAAGTAATTTGACAAGCAATAATAAAATAGTGATGAATGTCAAAAGAGTTATTACAATCCTATTACAATTTGGTATAGGGATAGATTAGACCTTGACAAAGGACATAGGCTATGTTTTGTCGCGATAACCGACATCCACGCGGGCGGAGCAGCGGGCAAAAGCTAGTAATTTCATAGGTATGTATAGATTAAGTATTTTTATATTTTTATTCATTCACTTGGGAAAATACTCCAAGGATAATGAGAGAGAGCCATTGCCCACCGTACACAAACAAGTACAGTAAGCTTTCGAGCGATGTCACTTGTGTGGGTCAAGCGATGACCCCTACACGCTCAACACATAAGAGATAGCGTTTTAAACCCCGATGTCCAGTTTCGAAGAACCTATGTATTATAGTTTCCATATGATGGGCTTTTATTGCATGGAGGTATAAAGCAAAAATATACCGATTTTTATTTTGCCCTGAACACACATCTGAATAGAAAGACCAATTCCTGATACCTCTATTTTTTTTTCTACCTACCTAAATAAGGAAACAAAATATGTGAGCGCTTTTGCTCCGCTAATACTACCGAAAATAGTAATGTGTTATTGCATTGCGTTCCAACATAATTGCAATATTTCAATGTAAAACCCGTTACTTTTAGAATTTTATCTATATGATACGGTAAGAAACATTACCGTTTTTATTAAAATCTGTAATTTATTGTAAAAAGGCATTACCGATACTAACGGAAAAAAATAACTTTGCATTATCGTTTACGGTATTATTCGTGTACAAATTGTATTTCAAATTTAACTGAACAAAAGTGTTATTTTCATTATGGACCTATGGGAATTATTGTATTTTCAGAAATATCCACTCAAAAATTTCAAAAAAAAATTACAATGTGTATTCGATGCTCTAAGAACCGAAAATGCAATAAAACCTAAACTGTTGATAAAGCACAATACCATATTATTCGCCGGGTAGGGCGAAATGATGTTTCTTGTCTGATTTTTCAAGATGTTTCATAAAACGTTCTCCGTAAAACGCCCGAAACCAAAACAGCTGTCTGAGCTGTCACTTGATGACAGTTATTAGTTATGTCACTGTCACTACTGTCAGCACTGTCAAGTGTCACAAACATGGTTATTTACAGTTTTTATTTTATGGTTGTTTTGGTGGCTACTAGACTGGGTCGGTTTGAATTTTAGATGATAATAAGAATAACATTATGCATTTAACTAAAACTATCACAACTTATTGAACTTACATGTATGTTATCAGCACAGGCACCGCTAGAAAATCATTTTAAGTCACAATAATTACCAGACTTGTTGGTCAATTCGTGCCGCTTCAAGCCACTCCTACAGAATACAGTGATTTCGAAAACGGGTTACTCCACGCCATGGGTTTTATGTCATTGCAAATAAGACGATAGTACAAACTGAACCAGATTCTATACACCGGCTGCTGGGTTACGCAGTTCTTTCAGCGATATTGAAGAATCTTAGATCTCGAGCCTCAAGAAGTCAAGACAGGATGTGAGCTCAATATAGGTAAATTAAATTCATAAAAAATGGCAAAGTGAGCGTGTCTTCTCAGGGCTTACACATACATACATACATATTTCAAGAAGATTACAAAGACCAGAGACCTCTTATAAAAATGTGCAATTGTGGATTGTGTATAATTTACTCAGGGCGTCACAAACGATTCTAAGTATTAAGTACCTACAATTATTGAACAAAAATGTTTGTTGATTGAAACAGGGATAGTTGTTTTTTAGATAAATTTATGAAGGTAATTGATGTAAGTGACTCTAAATGTCTGTAAAAATTATTAAATTGGCTAACCAGGTGAGTTTAAAAATAGTCAAATGATTATATATTTATTTATTATCATCAAAGAGTGCCATATTGTGAGCTTTCCTTTGATTTCATATTTGGAGACCGTTTGTTAGCCAGAACTACTTATTTCCTTACCCTATGTATATTTCCACGCTATAATCTATCCATGCCAAATTTAATTCTGATTTGTTCAGCCGTTAGAGAGTGTTTGAATAACAAACATCTTCACAAACCTTCACATATTTTATACTGTTTAAAAAGATGGGTATAAATTGTCAGATTAATTTATTCAGGCCGTCAGATAGATTTTATCATCCTAAACAGGATGTAACAGGAGTGATAAAATATGTTGTAGACGAACCCAAGGAAATTGTAAAGATTACAATATCGCTGAAAGGCATTGGTAAGATAATATTGAAAGATATTCCTGGCATTCATTGTGAAAGAACTTACAAAGATAGGCAAACATATATTCATAAAGATACCATTATACACAACAAAAAAATGACTATCCCAGTTGGTTTGAATGAAGTCAAATTCAGCTTTATTTTACCTCCTAATATACCTTCCTCCATGAGATTCATAAAGAATTTTAAGAATTATCAAATCCAATGCTATATTGAATATTACATTAGCATAAAATTTCAGAAAGCAGGCCTGTTTTCTCATGACAAACATTTTACAAAAGAAATCTATGTAATGTCTCCAGTTGTGGCAAAATTATTGAAACAACCCACTATGTATCAAGAAAAGAGGAAATTATTTCCCATAGGTCCGTCTTCGAAAGAAGACAGTTTGGTTATTATTACAGCAACTATTCGAAATTCGGTTCTACCAATTGGAGGCAAAGTCGTAGTGCATTATGGAGTTACAAATAAAAGTCATGCAAAAATTGAAATGATTAAAACAACATTGGTAGAAGCACACATGTTTAAAGCAATGGGGCACCATCCAGTGACATACCAAGAAGATGTGCTAATTACTAAGGCGGGACAAGGTCTATCCGTGAACAGTGGACAAGATCTATATAGGTCTTTAGAATTCCATGTACCCCGTCATCTATATTCTCTAGAGAACGCTGTGATAGCCACCAGATTTTATTTCATTAGAATTCAAGCCATGTTACCGAAGTTGCAAAAGGAAGCAGTACTCGATATCCCTTTACAGATTGGTGTCCCTGTACAGACGGAACAAAATAATGATGCACAGATGACTGAAGTGGTCAGCCATGATAACCCATCTCCATCGGTGAGCTATGGTAACCTACCACCATCACTAACTTTTGGTAACCCACCTCCAGTGATGAGTTTAGGTGACCCACTTCCCTTTGATGACCCTCCTCCGACTGTGAATTTTGATGACCCTCCTCCCATTGTGAATTTTGATGACCCTCCTCCCACTGTGAAGTTTGATGACCCGCCTCCGTCGTATTGGGAAGTCATGGGTGAAATTAAAGATAATGGAGACTATGATGAAACTCATACTGCATAGAAGAGAAGTTTAATATTAACATCTTCCTCATTTTCTTTAAGTGTTATTGATAATAATTAAAGTGTATAATCACGTACTTTATACCAAAATTATTCCATAGCTATAGCATGCCTATAGCTTCGTTAAGTCTTTATACATTTTTCGTTAATTTAGGTAGGTACTATAGTTAACTTATGTATATGTTAATATGTGGAATGAATTCACTGGCATGGCTTTTCCAAGCGATCACAATCTATTACCAAGAAGGGCATTAGAAAAATCTAATAAATTAATCCTTACTGACTACTGAGTTTCAGTACTCAATAAGAAAGATTTTCGTTCAATAATAAAATATATTCACTTTTTCTGTGAGCTTTACTAAAAAGTAAAACTTTATCCGTAAACGCTCCGCCGCCGTGTTGAAACTACATGACATTACCATGACTGACAGCTGTCAAGGTTTGATTGTTCGTTCGCCTTTTGCGTACGCTTCGCGTACCTACTTAATATTTACAAAATATTTTAATTAATTTATAATAGTTTTATGCTTAGTTCAAATCGTGCCAAGTTACCTTCTATGACTCGCCAAAATGCATCTGTTTTGCAACGGGGCATGTTGAGCCTCCGTTCTAATTTGGCAATCTCAAAACAATTTTAAGTCACAACAGTTACTACTTACTAGACTTGTTAGCCATATTCGTGCCACTTCTACAGAATACAGTGATATTAAATAATAGAAAACTCTCGGCAATAGAGGCTCCCTAGTCCTTCACAATTGAACGGCTTATTACTGCAAAGACAACAGATACGAGCTTATTACAAAAACCGGCAGTGGATTATAATCAATTCTTTCCGTGATATTGAAGAACCTTATAACATTTTCCTGAGTCTCCAGACAGAATTTAAGCTCAATATTAACGAACTATACAAGATGACAATGTGATGGTGCTTTCTGTTTTGAGGGCTTCCAGTTTCTGATATTGGTAGCACATTTTTAATGAAATTTCCTCAAAATTTTAAAAAGTGGAGTTGCAAAATTTGCAAAAAATCTTGTATGAATATGTGCAGTTGTAATATATGAATGACTTAAAATAAAACCAAGTACTAACAATTATAGGTGGACTATTATGAATAAGAGAAGTATTCACCCATGAAAAGAATTGTTGCTGCTTTAGTCAAGTGTGTTCCAAAGCTTTAACTAAAAATATTCTCAGGCCACCACAACTTTTAGTCACATTGAAACAAAAACATTGCCCTATATATATTTGTGAGCTGTTCTTTTCAGAACCATAGTTGACAATGGGTTTATCTTGTCAGATTAATATGTTCAGACCGGTAGATGCAGTTTATCATCCAAGACAGGATGTGTCAGGAGTAATAAGATATGCTGTAAATGCACCCAAGGAATTTACAAAGATTAAAACATCACTGTTAGGTATTGGGAAGATAATATTAAAACATAATAGTAGCAACCGTGACAATACTTACAAAACTAGAGAAACATATGTATGTATAGAAACCGTTATTCAAAATAAAAAAATGGTTATCCCAATTGGTTCTTATGAAGTCAAATATAACTTTACTTTACCTCTGAATATACCTTCCACTATGAAGTACAAAAAGAAATTTAAGGGATATAAAGTCAAATGTTATATTGAGTACTATATTTGCATGGATTTCGAAAAAGGTCTGTTTGCTTTTGACCGTCATTTTAGAAAAGAAATACTTGTGATGTCTACACTTGTGGCAAAATTATCAAAAGTACCTGTTATTCATGAAGAAAAGAAGAAATTATTTCAAATTAGTCCATTTTCAAAAGGAGAGAGTTTGGTCATTATTACAGCAACTATCCTAAATTCTGCGTTGCCAGTTTGTGGCAAAATCGTTGTGCATTATACAGTTACAAATAAAAGCCATGTTATAATTGAAACAATTGAGACAAAATTGGTAGAAGCGTACATGTTTAAAGCGAAGGGGCATCGTAAAGTGATAGATGAAGCAGAGGTGGAAGGTACTAAAGCTGGACAAGTTCTAAACTTAGGCAGAGATGATACTCGAAATATATCTCTAGAAATCAATGTACCACCTTATATATATTCTGTAGAGAATGCAATGATAGCCACCAGATATTATTTTATTAGAATTACTGCTACTTTACCATTGCTACATAAAGATGCAGTACTTAATATCCCTGTACAGATTGGTGTTTGGGAACCCAATGCACCAATCGCAATTCCAGCTGTGGATTATAATGCCCCAGGTCCATCTGGTATTCGTGGCGAACAACCATTAGTGAGTTATGGTGAGCCACAACCATCATTAAATTATGGTGACCCTCCTCCAACAGTGAATTTTGATGACCCACCTCCAGTGGTGGATTTCGATAACCCACCTCCAATGGTGAATATTGGTCACCCATATTCAGTAGTGAATTTTGATGATCCACCTCCATCATATTGGGAAGTTATGGGTGAAATGAATGATAATGAAGATGTCAGCGATACTGATGATGAACCTCTTAATACATAGAATATATCACATTTGCTCGAATATTCTTAAGAGCAATTAATAGTAATAAGATAGTTTTATACCTACTCAGGTAATTTTGATATTTTAAAATTATAATATTAAAATCATCTCATTATTATTACCTGCTGTATGGAATAATAATATTGATGTTATTCTAATTGGTGCACTAAAAGTTATGCCCCAATTAAACATTACTTATAACAAGCGCCTTCCCCAAAATTCAATTAGATATATCTTTGTATTTTCACTGGCTTCCCTTTAGAAAATGTACACCCTTGACCCTTGGCTTTGGATTGGATTGGATAGGGGACTCTTTTTGTCCGCACTTAGCCTCTCTTTTGGGCCATTGTACGTAGAGAGTGCTGGCTAGAGCAGCCGGCCTAGCTCCGCCCAGAAACGCAGAAGCTTACTGGGGACTTCACAGGCTTCGCGGAGCGACCTCACTGTGTCGAGGATTTGGGATCGTTGGGCGGCCACTGCCTTGCATTCCAATATTACGTGGGTGGCCGTTTCCTCGGCGCTGAAACACCCCCTGCAAAGGGGGCTATAGGGGGTATGTAGGTGCTTGTTGAGGGGACAGTGGCCCGTTATTGTCCCCATAATTGTCCTTAGACTTGTTCTGTCTAGTCTTAGGAGACGTTTCGTTAGCCGTTTATTTATCGACGGCACAGCCTGTTTTGATTGCCTGCAGTCGATGGTTTGTACCCATCTTTGGTTATGTAGTTCACCCTTGGCTTTTATCAATGTAAATGTTCATGTAATCTCTGTATAGCTGGATTTTATGATGAATTATCTATCTTAGTCAGCCAGTCTGTTGTGTTTTAAAATCATTGCTTGCTCATAGTCACTCCAGAACTCAGAATACAGAGCAATTCTGTGTTCACTATTGCTTAGACTTACTCTGAGGAAATATCTCGCACTAGGCTCTCTGTGCTTCAGGGTAACCCACTAGTGTGAATGGCAGGTTGTTCTTAAAGTTAGTTACTGTTGCAATTAGTTAGGTACTACACCAATTGGGTATAACCCAGTTGGCCTGAATGAGGCTACCAATGCAAATTCGGCATGTTCCATTAGTCATGTAAATTTAAAAAGTGTATTTTTGTGATAATAATTTATACTTAGTTATATACCTACCAAATATTATACCTAGATAGGTATTTTATCTCTTACTCTCACTGTGATTTGATTTTTATATACTTAATTATTTAGTTATTAGTTGTAAGTTGAACATTGTTAAAATTTACATTCAAATTTATATTATGTAAACAATTTTTTATATTGTTATAATTTCAATTATTTTAAGTATGTTCCTAATGATACTTAGTTAAATACCTACTAAATATTAGGTATACCTAGATATTTTAATATCTCTTACCCTCGCTGTGATTTGATTTTGATATATTTTAGTTATTAGTTGTAAGTTAAAATTTTTATTCGAATTTACATTAAGTATGTATAAAAAAATATTGTTATAATTTCTATTTTTTATAAGTAGATAAGTACCTACCACCTAGCTATTTAGGCAGGTACCTACTGATTGATGCTTTATTTTCATAGGTCGGAATTAGGTAGAGTTATTTAGGTACTTACACTGATTTCATGCAATGTGAATATGCCTTGAATCTCGAAATGAATAAATAAAAGAGCAGAAGAAGACCGTGATTTATTAATAAATAAAATTATTACGATTTTTTGTTTTTTGCAGAAATGCATTTAAAACATTTTTTCGTAAAGTTTACGCCTTATGTCCGAAATGGTTCACCTACCTATAGTAAGTAATAAGTAAAAAAATTGCAAGGAAAAAGATTCTAATATTTATTTGTAATATTGTTGGCCACACAATACAAGTATATAAAAACTCTACCTAATTCCGACCTATAATTTTATACCTATCTACATCGTTTTTGTACGTTTACATGTTTATAAGTGTTAACTTTAAAAAATTGGTGGATGATCTAATGCTGGCTGTATCTTGTTAAGAAACACATTTGTATGTATCCAAACTATCCTTACTTCCATTCACTAGGTACTCTTTCATACATAGGTACCTACTTAATATTTTAATGCGAAATTAACTATGTCTGTCTGTTCGCTTTCACGGCTAAACCACTAAACTGATCTTGATCAAATGTGGTATAAATATAGATTCGACTTTATGAAGTGACATAAAATGACAAACAGCCTGCCTTTCCTGGCAGGCTATGTTTGGTCACAGATTTCCAATGGTCGCGATCCACGCGGGCAGAACTGCGGGCTAAACTAATAATGCTAAATAAATATAATCAATAAATATAATCAATGTTTAATGTTTAAACCATGTAATCAACAACATTAACAATTTTAATATTCTCAATTAAACGATTTATGTAATCAACATTTATTTGTGTTTATTTCTCTATTGTGCAAATATTTGCCGCGATTTTTCTGTTAGATACTTATTGCAATATTTTTTTACACAGGAGTCAATTCTCATTAAGCATGCATGGATGTTAACGAGCTGCGACTGCAAGTGCCAATCCCGGTAGCATCCAATGCTTGGTTTTTGGCACCTGGGATCTACTTTTTCCTTTCGAGGATTTATTATGACTTTTACGAGCGACCACGGAGGACAGAATATGATTAAGTAACGGAGATGCCCCATTGATATTTCTCCTAATAAAAACGCGCGCCGAATGCGGGTGGGAAGAGAGACGCGCGGGGTGTCAAAAGTCGAAGGACTTCATAGTATAACGTTCCTACCGAATGAGTCCATTTGACGTTTGGATGGCACGTGACTCGTTTGCCTTGCAACAACTCCGCTATCATTTCCTACTCCATGCGAGCGACTGCTAACCCCGTAACACATACGTGGACCAAATCGGGGAAGTTTTAGAAAAGGGGCAGGTCAGGAGTACCCTAAACCGATGAGCATGAAGAATGTAATGAAAGTGAATGAAGCGAGAGTAGTATGTCCTGATCGTAGCAAATGGAGATCCGTGATCTCTGCCTACCCCTATGGGAAACAGGCGTGAATTTTATGTATGTATGTATGTTAACCCCGAGCGAGAGGTAGGTCTGTGCAAGAGCCTCGACTGTCACTCTGCAAGATTAGGTACTATCCGGTGAGGTTAGCTTGGACTCTATTTATGGGCTCATGGGGTATCATTAGGCCATGCCTCACCATTTTAGGGAGAACCTTTGAAGATGGAGGCCAGCTCGAAAGAAATAGCCCTAGGTCGGCCAGAAAGCACAAGAATATTTATCTGACATCCAACGACCCACAACTGCGTTCGTTTTAGTCGGTTTGAGTCTGACATGTACTTGGGGTTTATCCGTGGGGATTTGTGCGCGATAAATAGCGTTCCAAGATAGATTTACTTGACGAGGTTCTCTTCATAGAAAAAGTGTGACGTTTTGTCAGGCTTATTCGTTAAAATAGTCCTGGCTGTGGTGATGGACCGGTCCCATCAGAGCCTGGCGCGGTCATTTTCGAATACGGTTTCCAGTACGTAGGTATACATACGGATTTAGATATAAAGTAGCTCTTGTGAGGAAATATTGAAGATATTATCATAGCATTGAACAACCGGTGTCCAGCCCCTCTAGACAAGTTGCTATACGTTTGTAGAATAGATTGATCAATGTACGAGATATGATTGACATTACTTATGTTAACGACTGTCATAAACGTCGTTAGTTAGTTAAACTTTTTATGGCGTTCCCAGACATTCACCTAGACTTCCGCAAATGTCCGTGTTTAGAGAAATAAACGAAGGAGTTTGAATTATCGGTACTGAAGGATATGATCGGTTTTGCGATGATCCCAGCAGAGGTATTCTAAACAAATAGAGACGGTACGAATAAATACATAGATAATTAACAATAAAATAGATACAAACTTGTAAGTATAACATAAACAGGCAGATTGGTACAACACAAATAGAAAAATCAACCCCAAAATTTAAAATTTCAATTGATTAATAATTAATCAATTGAAATTTCAAATTTTAAATTATTGTAGTCATAAACGTCATAACATCGTCAAGATACGTGACAATCCCATTTATCTAGTCTAGCTATAGTCTAGCCAACGGAAGCTGGCGCACTGGCGCCAAGTTTGAAAAACCAACAGGTTATCAACTCCGCTATTTCGGTGTATAGTCAGTGCAGCAACATGTTGATTTTTCAAATTTGGCGCCGTTTTTTTGCGCCAGCTTTCGTTCGCCTGACTCTACTTAAGTATAATATGATTATATTATGGGATATTTTGACATAGTTTAGGCACATATGAACGACAGAATTTTACAATAATGTCAATCACAGAAAAATTAATAAAATAGGTAAGTAAGTAAATCGTTGGAAAATGATTCTTTCGCTGGTTCGGTAGGTTGGTTCTACTGAGAAGACACCAGCAAGAAACTCAGTGAACTTGATTATTCTTCTTTTTTTTAAATTTGGTTTTATTTATAACAATTTTTTACAGTGAAGATGAAAGAGATGAGATTAGGAAAACCATGCATCTTTATCATTTAAGTATTCGTCTAATTTATAATAACCTTTTTTAATTATGCAATTTTTCACTTGAATTTTAATTTTATTAAGTGGCATGTCCATCAGATCCTGAGGCATTTTATTAAACAATTTTATACAATTGCCTACAAAGGAATTACCAACCTTATGAAGTCTGAGTTTTGACACTGTAAGTTTATTTTTATTTCTAGTATTATAATTGTGTTGGTCAGTTTTTTTTTTGAAGAGGTCTAGGTTCTTGCGTAGCGTACATATAAGATATTATCATAAATGTATTGGGAAGCAACTTAAAATATTAATTTCTTTAAAAAGAGTCGTGACACGCTGAGAGAAGTTTTATATTTTTATATTATATGTATCGTGCGTTGCTGTAATATGAAAATAGTCTCAATATCGGCAGCTGAACTCCACAGCATCAGACCATATGACATAACGCTATGAAAGTAGCTAAAATAAACTAATCGTGCCGTTTCCTCATCAGTTAGTGGCCTTATTTTTCTAACCGCTTCGGCTGCTGAGCTAAGTCTTCCTGCCAAGGCTGTGATATGATAAAAAACGGCGGAGAAGAATGTCATGCTCTGGGCTCCGGCACATGAAATGCCACAGTACCCCTTGTCTAGATGGGACAGTTCGGTATAGCTCTGAGACCACTTGACCAAGCCGATCCTAATAATTCCTATTTGTTACAAACTTTTTCAAACTTGTCGAAAGAGAATTACAATTAGGTACTAGACTCTGGCCAACGAAAGATGGCGCAAAAAGTTGGCGCCAAATTTCAAAAATCAACACGTTGGAACACTGAATATGCACCGAAATAACGGAGTCGTTTTTTTTTTTTATAACCCTGGGGGAAAATCCTTCATGGATGTTATGCCGGACTCCTAACGACTAAAAACCCCCACGGTAACGCCCAGAAGCCTATGGATGGGAGCCCCGGGTAAGCCCTCGGAAGGATGTCCCAGGACTCCCATCAGACCTACGGCTACAATTGCGGCCTCGCCTTGGGGGTGGTTCGGGTGCTATCCCGCGTCTATGGGGGGGTTTTCGGGTGCTATCCCGCTTCTTATCGCGTGCATGAATCCCTCACGTCACGCTGCCATCATGGGCCTGCTTCTGGTAACGGAGTCGATACTAGAATCTTTTTCCTATATGGCATGCATGTAAACTAGCCCATTATGGTACATGACCAAAGTCTATCACCTCTTCCGAACAAAGATACCTACCGTGAAGCGTCAGCAGCTTAATGGTTAAGGAGTCGGCCTTACGATTCGAAGGTCCCGGGTTCAAATCCTGGCTATTACACTACCGACGTGAACCCACTCCTAACACAAGCAATTTACGAGTAGCTTAGCTGGAGGGGTTTGAGGGAATATTAGTAATTTCGGTTCTAATATTCTTTAAAAAAACAATTGATATCTCTAAGTACATCTACCTACCTACCTGTACGCCGAATTATTATAAATACCTAGACAATAATATGCTTTTCTTTGATTTTTTAACAGTTCATGCAGTGCATGACTAGCTATAGGATCACGATTTAATGAGGTTCGTAGATAATTGCTTCCATTGCAAAAATTAAAAGATAAAAGTTGAAAACAAAAGGTTTTCCCATCAAAGAGGCCCAGAATCAAGCAATTATGATAAGGTTTTTGAATACCATTACAAAACTAAAATAATACTTCCTTCTACAACTCACGGAACGGTTCCAAGTAACTAGTATATCACCTTAAATTCTGAATTAAGATAATATTTCCATACAGCCACTTAATATTATTCTTATTACTTAGGTAATATTCTGTCTCCCACGGGTTTTTGTTTCCGGATTTAATAAAATTTGACTTTATCTTCGCAAAATATCTATTGCGTGTTAAAAATATAATTTATTGTTAGTTAACAACGTAAGGATCGTGAGAGATCTTTAGTAATTAGCTTGGTAGACACTATGGTCAATTTTAAACAATGACAATTGATAGTTGGCATTACCTTAATCGGTGCCTATAGCACTAGGGAACGTGGCTGAAACCTTATCGTGTAATAGCTTCAGGTTCTCAAGTATTCTTAACTCTTGGATACACATGTATAATATAGATACTTAAAATGGGTAACATTACAAACCTACACACATACATACCTACTTATGTTCATACCATTTTTCTCGCAACAATATTCTCTTTCAGGGTACATTATTCTGTATCTGCACCTATTCTCTTTCCTCAGCCAACCAAATCCCACAGTATACCCACTCCCATAATTAACTACGTAATGACCACATCTTAACGACACTCCATTTTCATAATATTTTTGCTATAGCTTCCTAAATTTCATTAAACTTAGTAGATAGGTACTTATTGAGGTAGGTACGTGGTGTACGTAGAACCTCAATGCAGTGGGCCCCGGGCAACGGAGATGGCAGCGCCTATCTCCTTCGAAGGTTAGGATAGGATAGGGGACTGGTTTATCCGCACTTAGCCTCTCTTCTTTCCTCGTGGTGGGTCTGGGCGTGGGCACCCTCTCGCTCGAGACCATGGTGCGAGCCATGGTCTCCAGCGGGAGTAAGTGGGACTGCGCCGCCTCTTTCTGTGAGCAGGTCATGCTCGTGAAAGAGGCGGCGGGGCGAGAGCGGGAGAAAACTCTCCCACCCGAGTTCCGCAGTCGGCGGCTTGGGCACCGCCGACGTGTCTTCGCCGAAGACCATCGGCCTCCATGACCGGGGGCCTGAGGACGGTGAGTTGGCTGCTCACCGTCTTTACAGAAGCAGGCCCATGACGGCAGCGTGACGTGACGGATTCACGCACGCCCCCCCCCCCCCCTAAGAAGCGGGATAACACCCGAAAACCCCCCCATAGACGCGGGATAGCACCCGAACCACCCCCGAGACGAGGCCGCAATTGTAGCGTAGGTCTGATGGGAGTCCTGGGACATCCTTCCGAGGGCTTACCCGGGGCTCCCATCCATAGGCTTCTGGGCGTTACCGTGGGGGTTTTTAGTCGGTAGGAGTCCGGCATAACATCCATGAAGGATTTTCCCCCACGGTTAAAAAAAAAAAAAAAGCCTCTCTTCTTGGGCCATTGTAAGTGAAAAGAATTTCCTTCGAAGGTTCTCATCACTGTTAAGAATGGATACTCATCCAGATTTACATAGCGGCATAACCCTCCAATGTGTTACTTGGTTACCAGTTACCAAAAGCGTTAACCTACCACGAAACCTTCAATAAAAAAAATAAGTACATTCCTGTTTGAAGTTTCATCAATATGCTAACTATTATATGCGTTTCCTAGTCATAAGCCCGTAGAATACAAAGTTAAAACAAAATAGATGATCGCTATCTACCATTGTGTCTGAGTCCCACGACCTCCCGGATCTGCCCAACGAAATTCAATTGTGAGACGATAATGTTCACCTTTGTAGTGATGTCTGTTAATTATTGTAAACGTAGGTAAGTTTTCCTAAGTATATAATACAAGAGTTTTATACGTTTTGTGGTAATTTGAGGTGAGGAGCTAAGAGCGATAGATGTCGTCTCTCTTAAATCCATTCATTTCGAAAATGAATGGTTTCTTATATAAGTTATCAAACAATTAATAAGAAGTATGCTAAGTTTTCCTATGGATTAAAATCGAAAAAAGTCAATATCTAAGACGGAACTTCATCCCGTGACCAGTCCCTTTCTAGAGGGAATACTTTGACTAACAGAACTATTTGGAAATGTCCTGGAAAGCCTTATTTTTCCTGTAGGTGGGTATTTACAATCGTCATAAGGCAACGCTGGAGCCATCTATAAACTTTCTTAAGAACTAGTAGGTACTACTAAAATGATTACCTATGCAAAAATTTCAGTTTTAATGACGATAATGAATAAAATTAAGAAATTCAGACAGTACTTTACGGCACTATAAATTGTTGACTCAAGTCATGCATCTGAGGCGGAGTCTGGGCTATAAATTTATCTGTCTGATGTTAAGCAGTCCTACAGCGCATGGCAACAAATGAGGTGACTCAATTTCTACTCTGCCGGGAATGAATGTGCTGCTTTATACAGAAATAAGATGAATTGCAAGACAAGTTCCTCTAGTAGGTAGGTGCCAAACACTCCAAACAGTGGTCAGTACACAAAGTGGTAGGTACCTGCGTGCACGGTTGGAGTGGCGCGATGGCGCCTGTCAGTGCGTGTACCGTGAAGATGCGGCGATGCCCTTCGGACCAGCCATTGTGCCCTCCGACCTCCGCCCTCCCGCCGATACTTAGTTGTGAAATTTTAAGACCTTACAGATTCTTGTTATGATACATAATGTAGGCTATTTTTGCGTAAACACATTGTAGGTATGTAGGAATCTACCTATCTAAGGATGCATTTAGGGCGAATGCTTTTTAAACGAATACCCGATCTGATCTCTTACTCTTTGGGGTGGCCACCCACCAAAGTAGCAGGCAGCAAGCTCACAGCAAAATTGGCAAAAAATGCTTCTTGTTATGAGATTTCAAGGAGCATTTACTGCGAATTTTATGTCTTCACTTCGCCTGATGGTAAAGTAAAGGCAAAGTCTCAGAAAGAGGGTCATCATTACAAACACGTACCTACCATGAAAACAATGATGGCACTCAGCTTGACGGCCTTATTAGATGCTTTTTCACTGACTATAGGAAGAAGGAAACACGTGAGCTGGCAGGAAGTTCCAGGTCTTAATGGTGCGGCATAGGAATGAGTCACCAAACCGTTTGGTTCTTGATGACAATCCATCAAGAACCAAACGGTTTGGTGACTATGCGGGTGACAACTAAGCCCTCCACGCGTTGTCCTGTGTCGCAAAGTGGAGGGTGGGACTAATTAGAAGAGCTCATCAGAACATTCACCATGGTAGAGTGTATTAAAAAGGGCGGGGGGGGGGGGGGGAGGCAATTTGCTGTGGCTTTCTACCTGCTTTGGCCCCAAACAAAAGTCGATTATTGTACTTAGTACCTACTTACTAACATGACTTTTTGTACTGCATCTATTTTGTATGGAAAACCCAGTTTCCTTTCATACAGGTTTTCTAGTAGATACCTACACTACCTACTTAGTAAAATTTATACTAAGTAATAATTGTGTTTATATTGCATTGTTTTTTGTTCTTTCTTTGTTGTACATGGAAACCTCCGGGTAGGTATAATCTCGCCACGGTACACGGCGTTGTGGTTGTAAAGTCGTGTTAGGGTTCGGGGATCAAATCAAAGTGTGTATTGGGTGCAAGATTAACGGCCGTTCCCAATAACATACTTTACAGTTGAAGATAGATCACAATAGTCAAATTTGACGTATCGGCTGTTTAAATTGAAAACATGGTAACTGATTTTTTGCGGGAAAGCGCATCGCGGTATAATTTTATTTCCCGAAATTGGTGTGAAATAGGAGTTACTATGTTTTAAATTTAACAGACGAGCATTTATCCATAGATGCGATCTATCTTTAACTGTCAGTATGTTATTGGGAACGGCCGTAAGTAGGTAGTTAGCGGTGAGCCTAATGCTATCTAGCGTGGTTCGGGCTGTTACACCGGCAACTCTAAGCCAATTTTTACGTCTTAGTCAACGTCTTCCATCCGGTGACCACCTTCTCTCCACACCTGGGCCTCGATTCTGCTAAAGCCAAACCACAGACAGTGGAGCCACCGCCACGGCAAAAAACGGCATTAAATAATAGACTTTAAGACGATGCGTTTAAAGTTCAAAATTAAATGACTTTTTGCAGAGTGAATGAAAAAGTGTAATGAAACTTTTTCATTTCATTTTGAACTTTAGGGTAATAGAAATAAAGTCTAATTTTTGATGTGATTTTTTGTAGTGACTGCGGCACCACAGTGGTTTAGCTTTAGTAGAATCGAGGGCCTGTTCGTGCCTCGGAGAGCACGTTAAGGCATCGTTTCCGGTTGCCGTACGGACATGTATGGCAGTCGTTATAGGGGAAATAGATGAAATGGCCCATACAGAAGGGCTGGGCCTCGATTCTACTAACGCAAAACTATTGTCAAACCACAGAGATTGCAAAAAGCGGCATTAAAGTTTAGACTTTATTTCTATATACTAAGGTGCAAAATTAAATGACAAAAGTTTCATTACACTCTTTTATTCACTCTGCTAACAGTTAATATTGAACTTTAAATGCATCGATTTAAAGTCTATAATGTATTGCTGCTTTTTGCAATCTCTGTGGTTTGACTATAGTTTTGCTTTAGTAGAATCGAGACCCTGATCACCCGTCCGGTTAAAAGGCGCCCCCACTCGGAGTATACCTAGTAGTAGTAAGGCTTGCAGTAGTTACCAAAATGCTACAATAAGTCTAGATATACTTACATACGAAGAGCTTCTATCAAAATGCTACAACATGTTTAGTTATACGTACGAAGAAATATAGAAAATAAAAATATTTTGGAGAAAATTTATAACTAGAAACTACACCAAGAAAATCCAGGTCAAAAAGATCACACGAAAATTTAATGTCAGTTGCCGATCCAGCGGAGCGTGCAGTACCTAGTTAGTTTAACATTGAATGGAGGGTAGCAACACCAGGATGTTGCCACAGCGCAAATATGACTTGAGATAGAACACGATAAATTCATTGAGGTTCAGCCCTATTGTGTTCAACACATTGTTTTTGTTTATAACTTAGAAGATTTTACGTCATTTATATCTGAGTTTCTCAGTACTTCGAGTATCTACATACGTACCTACATTATACCGATATCTGTAAATCCCCAAAGGGGTAGGCAAAGGTATATTAGCACCTACGTTTCGCCAATTATGATTTTCATCACAATAGGTACAAGGTATATTATTTTTTAAAACTGGTGTAAAATCAAGTTTTCATGTATAAAAAAATGGTGCATTTTTAGACTTATCGTTTTGGACAACGCACATGTCCAATCTCCCTAGGGAGCTTCTGGTAAAGTCCCCACAACTTTGTTGAGGCAGCAATCATCTCATTCATCGTCATCATCATCATCAACTGACAGCCTCTATGGCGTGGCGGTAGTGAACACAACTGCTACATAGGAGGCGTGGGTTTGACTCACGCCTCATCATCCATTTGGCGATCCAAGATGGTGGACTCGGTAGGCGGGAGGCGGGAGGCGGGAGGCGGGAGGCGGGAGGCGGGAGGCGGGAGGCGGGAGGCGGGAGGCGGGAGGCGGGAGGCGGGAGGCGGGAGGCGGGAGGCGGGAGGCGGGAGGCGGGAGGCGGGAAGCGGGAGGCGGGTGGCGGGAGGCGGGAGGCTGGAGGCGGGAGGCGGAAGGCGGGAGGAGGGAGGCGGGAGGCGGGAGGGGGAAAGCGGGAGGCGGGAGGCGGGAGGCGGGAGGCGGGAGGCGGGAGGCGGGAGGAGGGAGGCGGAAGGAGGGAGGCCGGAGGCGGGAGGGGGAAGGCGGGAGGCGGGAGGCGGGAGGCGGGAGGCGGGAGGCGGGAGGCGGGAGGCGGGAGGCGGGAGGCGGGAGGCGGGAGGCGGGAGGCGGGAGGCGGGAGGCGGGAGGCGGGAGGCGGGAGGCGGGAGGCGGGAGGCGGGAGGCGGGAGGCGGGAGGCGGGAGGCGGGAGGCGGGAGGCGGGAGGCGGGAGGCGGGAGGCGGGAGGCGGGAGGCGGGAGGCGGGAGGCGGGAGGCGGGAGGCGGGAGGCGGGAGGCGGGAGGCGGGAGGCGGGAGGCGGGAGGCGGGAGGCGGGAGGCGGAAGGCGGGAGGCGGGAGGCGGGAGGCGGGAGGCGGTAGGCGGGAGGCGGGAGGCGGGAGGCGGGAAGCGGGAGGCGGGAGGCGGGAGGCGGGAGGCGGGAGGCGGGAGGCGGGAGGCGGGAGGCGGGAGGCGAACAGAAAAAGAGACCAGTTGGGAATTGAATTTGATTATTGATTCAGGTTCGGGTTCAGATTTGGTTTCGAATTAGAGTTCGTTTTTCGACAAAATTTCGCTAATCGCCCGGTTCGCTAAAATGACAGTCGCACTGTCCGCCTGCAGTTTCAGATCGTATCGGGCGGTCTGCAGTCTTAGGCCGAAAGCGCCCACACACGAAAGTCATTTTGGCCTACCGGCCATTCCCTGCTATCAGTTTTGCGACTACACACGATCAGTTGGGAGTCGACAGTTTCTCATCGTACGATTGCCTGCCGGCACGTAATTAGCAATCCCAAAAACTTTATAACTATACCTTTATTGTCTTTGTAGGATATTTCAAGTTCGCCATCTTAAATGGCTAAATGGATGAAATATTCGTAACTAGCTTTTGCCCGCAGCTCCGCCCTCGTGGATGTCGGTTATCGCGACCAAACATAGCCTATGTCCTTCTTCATGGTCTAATCGACCCCTATACCAAATTTCATCAAAATCGGTACAGTGGTTTAAGCGTGAAAGCGTAACATACAGAAAGACAGACAGAGTTACTTTCGCATTTAATTTAATATTAGTATGGATTTAATTAACGATTCGAAAACCTCATAAACCACACCCATATTGACTTTGGTGAAAATTTCGTGTCCGCCATCTCGGATCGCTAAATGGACGACCCCAAAAACTCTGAAAGTATACAGAGTATAAATATATTATTATTGAATTGACGTACCGAGACAAGTCACGACGTGATGCATTAGGTACGCACCCCGTGTCAATATCAATGCGTGTCCGCGTGGCTGCTACGAGTGTCATTAATGCAGTGTGGACGTCATTTGTCAAGTAGACAACACCGAACATCCTTTGAAAAAATCCGACTCCGACGGGTCACCTCGTGACACGTAACTTTGATCCGTGACAGTAAACAAATCAGCTTCCACACTAGACCCGAACAGTACATCGTAACACCGTACATTGTCTTGACGTTTGTTCCGTGTCTGACATTTCCTTTGAGTGTTTGGTATGGATAGAGGCGTGTCAGTAGCCTGTGATATTGTCCGCGTGACAAAAACCCGTCCACACTAACGAACTGACACGCGTGTCTGACACGGTCACGGAGTAAATGTCACAAGTGTAGACGCACCATAAGGCCCGTATTCTAGAATGAGCTCAGTCTGAATCTTGATATAGCTGAAGACAGATTATGTAAAAAATAGATCTGACACAACTGTCAATCTGTCTATGCAATCTAATGTCATTTATATCAAGATTCAGACCGAGTGTCATTCTAGAATCCGGCCTAAATGTGTTAACAATGGTGACTAACCTAAATAAATCTTACTCGATTGCCATTAAGTCATGAAGATTTATGTTTGATTTAATTATTCTGTAAAATATCTCTGTATCCTTTGGACACCTTGAGAACGACTTTTTTCATTCCTTTTTTTCTAAGTTTGCAAGGCGTGTAGAAGAAGGTTCTTCAAATACTATTAAATTTTTAGGTAGGTAGGTATAATTATAATGTTTTTAAAGCACAAAATGCACTTTAACTTTTTTAGCTACTTTGTTCCCCAGTAGGTATTTCCTTGACTCCAATAACAATGCAAAACTGCACTGAAATTAATTCTATTTCAGTGTGACTTAACGCTAGTACTCCTTCATTAAATCTTCCACCTTAATTGTAGACTGACCAACTGGTAGCTATTGTTACCCATCATTATAAATCTTTGGTGCACCAAACTTATATATCGCACAAAACAATAGCGAGTGAGGAAGGACACATGCAAATACATATCTAACAGCCAGTATTTGTTGAACCCTGGTTCTAAAAGCGGATAGAGCAATTAGAAGTGAGACCAGAGGTCAGAGTTAGCTTTACAAGTCAGTAAGTACAATTCGACACTATAATCCGAGATGATCGCACCGGAACGAGCATTGTTGGGTGTGTTTCCATTATTCTACGTTTTTGAAAACCTTATTCCACTTTTAACGGAGAATGGAAACAATTTATATTAAAAAGCGTTATAGCATAGGTATGACTAAAATAATAAAAACGAAATCTAAATAATGAATCAGAATGTAATTTTGGCCAAAAACTTGAAAAAACCTTCACACATGAAAAGAATAATAGATCTCTAAATGAGTACGATTAGCTACGACCTCACACAAAGTCAATTAAAAATTTACAACTTTTTGAAAAACTTACATGATACGTCAAAACGATTGTATCGCATCATAATGGAGTCAATCTTCTCAAAGGTCTCTCATCAGAATTAGACATTTATTACAGCATTGTGCTACATCCACAAGGCTCGGCAGACAGGGAAGTGAAACAAACGCCGGACGCTGATATTAATTAAGTCGATAATGAACGGAGCCCATTGATGATGGACCTATTATGCGTCCTTGGGGTACCCACTTAATATCGGGAAGAAAGAATAACGGAAGCTCATACATATTTCATGTTCACACATTTTCCGTACTTGAATCTTTAGGCTTGAAGTTTGTTTAGGTACATCATTTTCTTGGCATCTTGCGATCTTCATCTGAGGAACAATCACGGTTGTATCGAAAGCATGCACAAAGTCCGGAGTTCACTCAACCTGTCGTCCCTTCCTTTCCACAATTTGGCTTAAACTCTATGATTTAATTAACTGTTTGATATACTTGATTTTACAGTTGCTCTGGAAATGTCAAAATCTTATCTAATCTTTCAACCCTGAGAAGAAAGCCTGTGCCAGAGTAACCTCCATTAATCAGAAGTTTTGTGATCTTGCAGGTGACGTTGGTTCGAACCCTCTAAGATCTAGAGTCTAGGGCCATTAATTGACCACTTTGTACTTCTAAAGGTATGATAGAATCGTCAAAAGCCTATTAAAACGCAAATACACACACTTTATGGGTTAGATGGCGATTGAGCCTCACAATTGAATCCACACGGCGAATGCATACTAATAGTTATATTATTTTTGCGTTAATTAACTGAAATGATAATAATGTTCATTGTTAACATGTCTTGTGTTAAATTGTCTGAATGAATGCCAGCCCGTATGAGCATTTAAAACTGTTAAGAACGTGTGATATTTTGCAGTTATTTGCGATTCCTTTGTGTGTATAATGCATATGGTATCTATTTAACAATGATAAAGTACTTAGTTGGTGACTTTTATAATTCAGTATACGCCTTTTGAACAGAAAAAGTAAAAGCGATTCCTAATGAAGACAATTATTTTTCAGAATTTGTCTTTTTGTGAAAAATCATATTATTTGTTTTTACATTTTGTATAATATTCTGTGGTAAGGATATGACCTATACCTACTAAAACTGTGGCCTCAAGCTAAATAGGTACATTGTAAAAATATATTTTTTATTGTGGTTTTGTTTCTTCAACGTCTGTTATAGTAGCTACATAATTGCCTATTATGCGTTCATATTACACGAAATATTATATCACTAATTAATTGTGTATTTGCAAGAAAATTAGGCATTGAAATAATTAGGTTGTATCTACCCATCCTATTCTATCCTACTAATATTATAAATGTGTAGTTTATGAAGATGTATCCATTTCTTTTTGTTAATAGTTGTTGTTATTTAATCATACTCCAATGGCTTATCGGATCTGGCTGAAATTTGGTGCACGGATAGTCTGGAATCTATACTAATATTATAAATGCGAAAGTAACTCCATCTGTCTGTCTGTATGTTACGCTTTCACGCCTAAACCACTGAACCGATTTTGATGAAATTTGGTATAGGGATAGTTAAGACTTTGAAAAAGGACATAGGTTATGTTTGGTCGCGATAACCTCGATCCACGCGGGTGGAGCCGCGGGCAAAAACTAGGCTATCTCTTTTAATATTTAGAAAATGTTTGTGAGTTGCCGTAACATGATCAGAATTCCACACGGGTGAAGCCGCAGACATAAGCTAGTGGCACCATAAAGATCCCACTTTTACCTCGATTCATGGAAATGAGACCATATTATTGGGACTCGTATTATCTCTTAGGATGCCAAACCAATACTTCACTCTTTCCTCATATAGCGCTCCGTGACCAAGTGGCCAGTCATTTATTGATAAAATTCTTACCGTAATATAGAATCTTTTTAAGCGTAAATCATCTGTAAATTTTTCATATCGAAAACGGTGAATATAGGGGCGCAGAAAGGTACTGAAAGCTTATAATTATGCACTTAGATTAGTGACTTAACAGTCAATCACTTTTGCAGTCCATTATTGTCCACATAGACCTTCCTCAATGTACGCCATTACTCTCGATCCTCTGCTTTCCACTTGCTCTTGCGGTATAACCCACTTGAAATCTGTGTTTGATACAGGATGTTTACGGACACATCTATTCATCCTACTAATATTATAAACGGGAAAGTTTATAAGTATGGATGGATGAATGGATGCTTGTTACTCTTTCACGTCCAAACAGCTTGAGCGATAGTTAGTTGACACCCTGGATTAACACTGGCTATGTTTGGTCGCGATATTCGACATCCACGCGGAGCCGTGGGCAAAAGCTAGTTATTCATATAGTAACCAAGTGAATCGGGCCAAAAAATAGGACCCAAGTTAACCTCACCGACTACAACTAGCCGGTATATCAGGCTTTCCTATCAGGCTTGGGAGGTTAGACGGTCGTTCTCGCAAAAGTCGAAATAAGCCCAATAAAGAGACAGGGTAGGAGGGCTAGCGGACTCCAAAGTGTAAAATTTGGACACAACTAAGAATCACTGAAGATGATGATGATGATTTATCTCTTTTTGCAAAGATATTACAATAAATGTAGACTATTAGTTCCTCATCATAAGTAGAGGATGTAGTGGCCCCTATATCTCTAGTGGCTGCATCTCCTTGTACAGGCTTTGCTACACTGACAGATAAGCTACAGTAAAGATATAAAGATACGATTAGATGAATTATTAGCAGTTTGGCTTTGCTGAATAGTATCGTAAATATATTATCCTATAACGGATCTCCATAAACCCACCACCTACAGGGTACAATTTTATTGTATCTATCCAAATATTAACAATAAAGAACCTGTTACTATTTGTTATCAATTTTATTCTACCTATCTAAATATCAACAATAAAGAACCTGTTACTATTTGTTAGTCGGTGCACCTAACTAACGGATGGGGCTCTGGCACAAATTCTTTTTTTTTTTCAAAATCATATACAAATCTACTCCTCTCAGGGTTGGAGCGCCTGACGGTACCTAGACGAGTTTAAAAACGAAAAATAACCAATCAAAAATTATAAGCGGTCCTTCAACTCCATCTTCTTCTCTTCTACTTTGAACGCACCTGGGAAATCGCTATCGAGACAATTATTTAGTACATTTTGAACCAATAACAGATATAAAAGTTATATCTAGGGCCTGAAACTCGTGACATACAGTCAGTATTTGATGGATGTAAAGATGCAAATACTCAAAATGGTCTTAAGATGTCCCAAGGTTCGTTCATTTGAATAGGTACTTTGCTAGTCAAAATCGATTTTACCTACCTATCCAATCCCTGACCAAGCAACCGTTTATATCAGTATACTAATTATTTAAATCTTATAGCTTTAAGTAGCGTACGAGCCTTATTATAATAACAATGACGTCCGCCCGTTTTCACGCGGCATGCCTCCGCTGGACGCTCATTTTTACCGCCATATATAAGCCAGACATTGTTTTTTACCATCACAGTAATCCCAAACACGAACGAATATACAAGATAAGTGTGTGATGCAATAATATAATATAGTGAAAATGTATTGGACCATTAAAAGTGCGTATTTAGTGTGCTTGTGTGCAATAGTAAGGACTCAGGTAATCCCTGGAAAAGCTCGCGTTAATGATGGAGAGTACAACAATGTGAATCCTGATGGATCGTTTGATTTTGGGTATTTTGTTTTTTTTTATTATTTTATTTACTTATGGAGAGGTCGATGGGGAGGAATTCTCCGAGGAGGGCCAGACCGTAAGGCATGGCCCTGGGTTAGCCGGGGTGCAAGGGATATGTCGAAGACAACCTCACCTCCGGCCTAGCACCACGACCCACAGTGTGGTTGTAGTCGGCTCGAGTCCGACATAACCTCTCCTTCCGGCTCCGACAGGGGAGGTATCCGAAAGATATAAAAAAGGGGAGGAATAACCAATTCGACAGTCTCTTCCCCCTGTTTTTTTTTCAAATTTTTCTCTAATATATGTACAGTTACTTTTTTTAGTTAGCATAGTATAGTACATTGTATATTTGTTGTGGAATATAATAAAACCTAGACAACTATCAACAACGTGATTTACTTATTAGATCAAGGTTTTACATTTTTGAGGAAGCTTTTCGGAAAATGTTTTGGCTGTTCAATATTTATCAAGATGTCATTCAAGGTCTTGTTTTTCTGGCGGAACTTTTAAAAATTTCCTACATCTTATTCTGAAAAGTTATGAACACATCGAAATGTAAACTGTTAATTCAAAATGGTTGAGCTTTTCTTAAGTTTCAAGCTTAGCCACTAATTAGATGCTCTATATTTTTCTATAAATAACTTAAATTGTGATTATATATTTTTAATAATGCAAATTAAATATTGTACTGTACTTGTATCAATGTATGACTATCTGAAAGTATTATTGAATAGTCTATTTATATTGTATCATATTTCGGGTTGAACTTTAAAGCTTCATTAAACCTACTTAGAACTGAAATTACTACATCATAATCATACATGTATCTAATTTATCAAGAGTGACAATATCTATTAATTATCTAGGTATTCTAGGTAATTATTATTGTAAATTAATGCCTGCAATTAATAAGCTAGTCCGTTATTACTTAGCTTTAAGCCCATTAGAGATTTAGCTCATTGCCAATATTCGAAGATACACAAACTATAATATGTATAAAAAGGAAAATACATAAAATGAGCACTCGACTCACTCAACAGTCAGTAATCATAGCAAATAACACAGTTATAAATGAATATAGTTTAGAATTAAATCACGAGCGAATGAGCTAGATTGATAAAGGACGAGAAAGAAAATTATTTGGTCTCGACAGTGTTACATGCAATTTTTCACCTCAACCTCTGAGAAAAGTGTTATGGGTGACAAAAAAATATTATAACAAAATAAAAAAATGGGTGACCACATTTTAAACAATTTTAACTTTTTCCATCACTCATTTATTTATTTCAACACCGAATAACTCCAAATGGAGATGTTGGAAGTTGAAATCACAGGTTTTCTAGTTTCTAGACACTAGGTATACATACACACAACATATTCCTAGTGTTGTTTCTGTGTTAGTTTGTAAAATGGAAGCATCAATTGTTTTTTCTATTCTTCAGCATAAAAAGCTTGCAAAAAAGTGATTTGAAATGACTGTGAGTGTGGTTAAAAAGGGATTTTGCATTACTCGGAGCGTGAGTAGGTAAAAGTGATTTTGCTCGCAGTAAAATACAAAAAAAAATCTGTGTTGCTTGCTGCAAAGTCAAGCTTGAAAAGTGAAAAACAATTAATTTATTTGCATTTCACATAACTAACGCAGAAACAACCATTTTACTGCATGTAATTTTTTTTTTATTAAAAAGAATATTAGAACCGTAGTTACTAATATTCCCTCTAACCCCTCCAGCTAAGCTAAATTGCTCGTGTTAGGAGTGGGTTCACGTCAGTAGTGTAATGGCCAGGATCGAATCCGGGACCTCTCGATCGTAAGGTCGACTCCTTAACCACTAAGCTACCGACGCTTATAAATTGAATTAGTTAATTTCATTTACGAAAGCAAACTTACCTGTTATGACCCCAGCCTTCTGGGTACATTATCAGTCGGTGATGATGTGGTGACATTCTATGACTTAGAGTCATCATCATTTGTGGTGTGGCCTCTGTGACGTGGCGGTAGTGCACGCGACTGCCACGCAGGAGGTGCGGGTTCGATCCCCGCTCAGTGCAAATATTTGTATGCATGAATATGGCTATATGCATTGGTCTGGGTGTTTCTATGTATAGTATGTATGTATTACATAAAAAAGCATCTAGAGCATGTTTATCCGCATTCTAGATTCCATAACACAAGCTAATTAAGTTTACCAGGGGTCAAGATAGCGATGTGTAGAATGTTGTTGAATATTTGTGGAATATTTATTCCCGCTCAGTGCATTTTTTTTATAATTCTGTGTAATTTTTGAACTGAAATCATAGACGTAATGTCTATTCTTGTTGTGTTCTTATCTTGTTCTGGGTATTTGCAAAATTGTGTTATTTGCAAAAAAGTATATTCAGGTATATTTATTAGAATGGAACCCATATTAAGTTAAGCTTGCTTTGGGTCTAGCTAGAGTATAGTGTAAAGTTAGTAAATAACCTATAATCCAATCACTAAAAAAGCTAAAAATGTTACTTTTGTGATATAAAATTTAATATCGCGTCAAAATTTTATTTCTAACATTTCTGTCAACATAGATTTATATATAAATTATTTTTGTTTGAACCACGGAGGACAGAATATGATTAAGTAACGGAGATGCCCCATTGATATTTCTCCTAATAAAAACGCGCGCCGAATGCGGGCGGGAAGAGAGACGCGCGGGGTGTCAAAAGTCGAAGGACTTCATAGGTATAACGTTCCTACCGAATGAGTCCATTTGACGTTTGGATGGCACGCGACTCGATTGCCTTGCAACAACTCCGCTATCATTTCCTACTCCATGGTTTGAACCCTTTTCAAATGATTTTATAAATAATTATCATATAAAAAAATATAACATTTTTAACTCTCGACGCGTAGGGATGTTATATGTCTGCCTATCTGTGGCATAGCTCCTGAACGGATAAAGCGATTTCTATTTAGTTTTTTTTTTGTATTTATGGTGACTTAAATGCAAGTGTTTTTAGACATATTAGATGAAAATCGGTTGAGCCGTTTAAAAGTTATGGGGTCGTTAAAGTGGGGATGGGGAGTGCTGGGGTTAATTTTTTATTTTATGAGTAGAATAGATTAGAAAAAGAATACATATATTTATTTGTATGTATATGATTATTAAAAACAGTAAATTAGTAGTACTATTGTAATTATATCCTCATATTTAAAAACAACATATAATTAAGTAATCGTAAGTAATCTCTCTCAACGACATCAGCATTCAAGGATTCCAAAATCTTCTATTGTCAACAGTTTTTTTTTATTTTATCGTCATAATGCACAGAGGTAATGACAAAGGCCATTATATGAATGCTATCTGATTCTAGGTACGCGAACAAAGATCGAGGAGCGAGCTATCATCTCGCACATGGAAACAGCAACGGGCTGGTAGGAGGAAGGTTTGGAGCTAAGGATCCTGCTACAGATACTGTAAAGGAAACTGTGTATACGGCGGGGCCTAGAGGGTAAGTTGTTCTTTTTTTTATATGTTTTTAAGTGTTATGAACTGCAAACATCCTGATATAATGTTTTATGCAGGATGCTAGACGCTAGCGAGGCGCGCCAATTAACCGCTCCGATCATAGATTATATTATATTAATAATTCCAAAGGCTCGATTCATTGGTTTAACACTTCTTTTCTGGATTTTCGTTGAGTCCGTGCACATGTGCGAATTTTCAGACTTTTATTTGAGATATTAGAATTACCTATATATCGGTATGCGTAGTGGTTATGTCGGGCTTACGATCGAAAGGTCCGTGTTCGAATCCTGGCTATTACACTACCGACTTGAATCCACTCCTAACACAAGCAATTCAGCTTAGCTCGCTGGGTTAGAGAGAATAGTAATTTCGGTTCTAAATTTTATAAAAAAAAAGTACCTACAAAAAATGACTATCCATCATAGGATCCATCGATGGTTCATTTAAAAACTTTGGAAGAATAGGTAGAGCCTTTTTTAAATAATTAGGGGCAAACACGATCCGAAAAGTTTCATCGTTACTTAGGGGATAGGCTTTATAGATTTACTGCATGATGTTTGTGAAAGATATATTTTTTGTCTATCTTTCTTCTGTACCTGCAAGAGAAAACGGGTACAAAAACATACCTATTGATATTGTGTTTCCGAATTTTTGAAACATCAATGTGAACCTTTGAGAATGCCGTAAGGCGAAACCGGTCAGGTTCAGAAATAAAGTCAGTGGATAAGTACAAGTGTGTTATTCAATATGTGTAGCAGATTCCACCAAGCGCCATCAATCTCCAGTATAAACAATACCTATTGATGTTCTTAGTTCACAAAGTCGACATTTCAGCATTTTTTGAGCAGGTACTTGAAAAGCTGGGTACTTTCAGTTTGTTCCATCAAGTGGGACAAAGTGGAATGTTTAAAAAAAAAAAGTTTTCCCCACACTGGTGAGGAAAATCGATCGACTGATTTTAGGTAATTTTTTTGTAATATCTTATGAGTATAAATTTTATTACTTCTTCCAATAGTTTCCGCGCAAAGGGTCCAAACATACACAGAAAAATAGACCTGGACCAACGGCCTCGAGGTAATATAGGCAACAAAGACGACCCCTACTTTGACCCCAACGAGGATCCAAGCTACTCTTTTAAGATTGACACACGAACATACACGAAAAATGAGAATGCTGATAGCAGAGGTGACGTCACAGGTTTGTAAATTAATTTTTTCTAACTGTTAAAGTGTGCGGTTGTAGATGTAGTGACTAAGATAGAGAAAGGGATGATTAGATGGTTCGGACACGTGGAGAGAATGGACAACAGAAGACGAAACAGATTTTGAAGCGAAGGTCTGGATCGACCTAGACATACGTACATTGATAAAAATATATGAAAGTAAAGCCAATGAGACGAGAGAAAAAAGGTAAACAAGGCGACCATTACTAAGTTACGTTGTGATAACTAGCGAGTATTTTCTCTGTCTTCGTCGCACATATCACACGTATGCGACAATGGCCGAGCGACATCTGTCGTTGCGTATTTCGTATTACAGGAAAGCTGTCAGCACAGCGGACCTAAACTGTGAGATCCGCCATCTTATGAAATTTCATTCCTGTCTGGAATGCGCTTGAAGTGATGCATAATAATTTTCGAATACAAATGTTTGGAACCGCTGAAACTGTTTACCTTTTTCTCTCGCTTCGTCGGCTTTACAATACGTATGTCAATTAGATCACAGACATTATAAAGAAAGAATATGCCAAGAATACCCAAAAACAGCGGGCATGTACCTATGAAAACAATATGAAAGTAGAAGAAGCGAAAGATCTATGCCAGGATCGTAGCAAGTGGAAAACTGAAGTATATGCCTACCCCACTGGAAAAGGCGTGACTGTATGTATGTATGTTAACTTTACGTGCGTAAAATCCAAACGGATCTCGAATCCATCGTACCATCACTGTGAGCAAAGTGGCGAGTGTGAGGACTCCCACTCCCAGAGCCGCCACTAGAACCCGCCTCGGCGTGTCCCACGCCGGGAACTCGGTCAGCGTTTGCAGCTCCATGTCCTCGCTCGCATCCTGTAATCACCCGTGTCCTGTAATCACCTGCATCAGCCGGTACGAGAGGCTACCGTGTGGCCTCTCTAGCCATTCCTCCATGATAGGTCTTACTGCCGCTAACTACCCGTGGCTTGGACCGCGTCGTATTATGTTCCCGTTCCTGCAACCCATGGGAATCGTAGATGAAATGTAGCCTTAGTGTACCAAAAGACAGATCTGCTCAGCCGTTAGAGCGTTTATATTTTTTATGTTTTTTGATAGCATTTCATAAATTACCGGTGCGCACTCGGTATTGTATTAGAACACCGATTGTACACATTGCCAAAAGCTAGATACTGTCACATTTCCTTTAATATCCAGGTCACTACTCCTTCGTTGACGACGTGGGAGAAAGACACGAGGTTTCATACATAGCGGGGCGTGACACCGGCTTCCATGTGTCGTCAGCACATCCTGACAACCCCAGCATCATAGGGACCCCGTTCCACCGAGTTCCGCTAGTCAGGGGAGAGACGAAGGCCAGGGGAAGGACTGCTGTTCAAAGAGGAAGGGATGGATCGTATAGGTAAGACGGTTTACTTAATAATATTCAAGTTGAATGTCAAGATCCTGGCTCTCGATTCTACTAAAGATAAACCATTGTGGTGCCAAAATTTTAGACTTTATTTTTATACGTCTAAAGTCCAAAATGAAATAAAAAAAGTTTCTTTACACTTTTTCATTCACGGTGCAAAAAGTCGTTTAATTTTGTACGTTAACTCCATCGCTTTAAAGTATATTATTTAATGCTGTCTTTGGCCACCACAGTCGTTGGGCTTTATCAGAATCGAGGCCCTGATTGTCCTAATATTCGTTATGTATCCTTCCTTAAAGAGTGCGAGCAATCCCCTTAATGTTTAGGGGGTAACCAGGGTAACTAATGGTAACTAACTTCATAAGTATGGAGACTACTTTTGCCAATCTGCTGATATTTCACGATAGTCCGATATGGATATCACGAAAAGTCTAAATTGTCAGATCATCTTGATCTGTACTATGTGCAAGGTCGATAGAAGGTGCATTTTGAAAGTCTTCACCCAGGTCAGGACTTGACCAGCTTACAGGGACAGTACTCTGACCGACTGAGCTGCCTGGAACCGTCTTGCATGTTCGAAATTCGTCTCGGGCTGAGTAATCCAAAAATAATGTTTTATAGACTTATAAAATAGGTTGGTGCCTGCTTATGTAGGTCGTAATTGGCCGTGGTTGATTTGTTCTGATTTTGAACAGGTTTATATCAGCCGGTCCTGACCAGAGAAGGACAGAGAGCAGTGATTCAGCCGGCAATGTTAGAGGGTCATACACATTCCTGGACGACAAAGGTGTTCAAAGGTATAGTTCTTTATCGATCACTCACCTTTCAATTAAAATCATACCCTGAAAGAATATTTCGATGAATAAAGTTAACGGACGTATTCAAGTCGCCCTTTGTCCCTAAATTCTCTAAATCAATACACCATCCTACGCAAAATTTTAGCTTCACATTTTCTTACGTTGAAAGCCATTTTTTTATGTGACTTCTTAGATGGGCAACTAAATTTTTGCGTAGGATGGTGGGAAAGATCTCTACTTAGAAAAATGGCGTAGCATGGTCATAGTCTCTGATTTATTGAGATTTCTGGGTTAAGACGGCTATTTGTTCAAGCTAAACACTCAATATCAACTCTAACAGGACGGTCAACTATATAGCGGGCCCTGGCATCGGTTACCGCATCATCAAGAATGGTAACGACCCTTACATACCACCGTACTTCCCGACGTTACCAAGCCCCTATGATGCAGACTTCGTCAACGCTGGCACCAAGTACGGTGTTGGGAAACCTCCACCTCCTTCAACAGATGATGTATTCAAAGGTAATAGTTTGCTTTATTTATATATAGAGTATCCTTCTGTCCCATTTTACAGCTACGTGGCTATGGCAGAGACCGGTCTCTGTTATAGCCCCGTCGCTACGTCCAATAAGTTTACAAACCAATAATAACCTTGCTCCATATTTGTTTTCAGGACCCGATGGTACAGCTGCATCAGGCCATGTAAAACCACCTCCATTCTCAGTAAGCGACTCTAAAAACCCAAGCAGCAATGTACCTTCACCAGTACAAGTACCTCCTGAATCTAGCAACGAGAGTACCGATGCTGAGTATAACTCACCGCCAAGCTTCGAGCCAAGTCCACCAGCTGCTGAAGAAGTCTACATCGATGAAGATTCTGCTCCTCCTGGATCGTTTGGAACCCCACAGGCCACACAAGGACCAGGTGATGAATAGCACCGGCAATGATTGATGTTAGTGATCTTGTTTTTAGGTTATGAAAATTTAGATCTTGAATCGCTTTTCTTGAATGGCCAGTGAGACGAGACGTAGTCAGTGAATCGTCTTCACACATTGTGTCTCTAGGAAGCCGATTTGAGAATTACTGATTTTATTGAAAAACTTTTCAGAGAGTTTTATCCTCATAATTCTATTGGAGAGTTTTTATATTTGGTTACAAACGAAACTAGTTACTTTCTATTATTTAAAGTACATAGCTTGATAACTATACTAACCGAAATCAAAAAAGTCAATGTTAGGTGATACAAGATCACGTATCAATCCGCTTGCGAAGGCTGAAGATGCACTCGAATATTATTTATTATATTTGCTTGAACGCAATAAATATTATTCATAACCAATTTGGTTTTTATTACACCAACACCTCACGGCACGCAGCACATACGCACTGAACAAAATATTAATATAAAGAAAATTTGAAATGATTCAACAATTGCAGGCAAACCCAGCCGTCCCAGCAAGCCTTATAGGCCGGCGAAGAAACCGTATGTGCCGCTAAAACCTTTCCAGACACCGAATGACATTAGCAATCACGCCAATCACGCAAATCACGTCAATCACGTCAATCACGTCGATCACGTCGATCAGGCCAATCACGATAGTAGTAACGAAGACCATGACAGTAATACCAGTAATACTCCACAGTTCGCTGTAGGTTTCAACATAAACCGCAATAGACCTGGCACAACAATAATTAGGAATCTAGGTGAAGACTACTTCGGTGTACCACCTGGAGTATCTGTAAGGGCACATGTTCAAAGTATCGATTTATACCCTTTCGGTTCTAAGCCCATATCTCCATCAGAAGCTTTAGCCAATGACCAAACTGATTAAATTAGTACACAGTTTCTTAACACAAAGTATTATAATCGCCTGTAAGTAATGTGATTTTAACGAATAAAGATGTCAACATATTATTTTGTTTGATTTTGAAATACTATTGCGGATAGAATTCAAAAGAAATATTAACATACCTACTTGAATAGATATAAGAATCCTAACTATTGGCATGAAAAAATACCATAGCGTAGTTAATTCAGACACTATACAAGATCCTCATCATACACATACACTATTATAGTGCAGACTTCTAGAAGCTCATAGTTTTTAGATACTAAGTAATTCGTAACTTACCGCGATAACATTTATGGAGACCTGATTTTTGCCAACGTTTCGGGTGTATTGGTGCACCCGTGGTCACAACATGGCTTTCAATTTCAAGATGATGGTTTACATCCATGGGTTAATACGATGTTCAGGCTATTCATAAAACACTGACACTATATCAAATGCCTGAAGATAAACTGCTCAAGTCGTTGAATGAACAGATTACCAAGCTAGTATTTTTTTTATTATCTACTACCATTACAGGTTACTCTTATGCGGCAGTTAGGAACTTATGTAACTAATCTATAATATAAAAATGAATCGCTAAATGTGTTGCTAAGTGCATAACTCAACAACGCCTGGACCAATTTGGCCAATTCTTTTTTAAATGTTCGTTGAAGTTCAAGGATGGCTTTTACGGCTAGAAAAATTACAATAATTGTCGGAAACCGACATCCAGGCGGGCGGAGTCGTGGGCAAAAGTAGTAGTAGGCTATACAAATAATAGATAGGTAAGTATTATTGTAGCTTATAAATAATTGTATACAATCCTTGTGAACTCACTCAGAGAACCCGTAAATATGTCGGCTATCATATTGAGGGCGCGAAGGGTCCGAGTGAACATCATTTGGTTAAATAGGACTACTGACAAATTACTTGATTCCATATCTTATGATATACCTTATATCTTTAATCTAAGATGTACAGTCGTTATAGTAGAAACTGCTGCGCGTTTACATAATAGGTTTAATTATGAAAAAAGTGCAGCCGTATCTCCTATAACGAATGTACGTTTTTTGTTCAATAAAAGTGATATACGTAAATGTAAGTCATCTACGTTATACTGGCTGTCCGGCTGTAGGTATATCAGAAGGAGAAAGGTTTCATCTACACTTCTACAGCAACTGGTCCTTGCTTCATCACCGAGAAATATAAAATTATTGACAGCCTCTTTAGCCTAGGTTTAACTCCAGTGAACGATCACTTATAATAAATATTGCTATACCAATTTGGAAGGCGCTACAAATGGGATTTAGTTTATCACAAAATCTCACAGTATGAAGCAGATAAGCTCACGCAACCTACGGTCAGCAAGGCTGGTAAGCGGCAACCGGTGTTCACAAACGTTTGCTACACTTGATGCTCTTTGAACAGCTATTGTCTTCGTAATATGAATATCTGGTCCCTTCTCTAAGAAAACCTTACTTTAAAACAAAAACAAAAAATTTGAATGAAATTATTTAGCATTTATTATGCTAACTTTTAAATTCGAAATACATCGGGAAAAAGAAGACCTCAAGTAGGACTTGAACCCACGACCGTTCCCTTACAAGGCGAATGCTCTTCCACCGTCGCCCTTAAAGACGGGGCCCATAAATAAAGAGAAGGAAAATTTTAAGTGATTCAGGTGTGGCTCCATAGCTCAGTTGGAAGAGCAAATCTCCCTGTAAGGGAAAGGTCGTGGGTTCAAGTCCCACTTGAGCGCTTCTTTTTCTCGATGTATTTCGAAAAACAAAAAAATCTAGGAAGTAACGTTGTTTATTTGAAGTTTATACTGTTGCCGTTTGGACTAAATATCATACCTACCTAACAGCTACCTTGTTTACTAACTCAGATCCGCTGGTCTATCATGAAATTCATGACGTATTATTACAAGCGTTTCTGTTAACTGAAGAGGGATGGAGCTATATACCCCAGCTACGTCCCTTTTTCTTGACCAGAACATGAACATTTACAACATGATGGTAGTTGCAGATTTTTAGTATAGAAGGTTAGGCTAAGATAAGGATTGCATAATCCCATCTAGTAAGTTTGTTTGAAACTAGGGTGCTTTATTAGGCAACATTACATTCCAGCATTCGACACCCGAAGCATCGTGCAGGTTTTTTTGTTGGCGGTCAGCGTGCAGTTTTAGTCGGTTCAAAAACGATATAACCACCCCGCTAGCTTAGCGGCATGGATATTCATTTTGATTTCTACACTATTCCTCATCTAGATGATACTCAGTAGTAAACCAGTGGGTAATTTGCTAAACATTAGTTCTTTTTAAGGTACATTCGACCAAAGGCGAGTAAAGTTTATTCCTTTTTTTTATACAGGACACGTCAATTTGACTTCACCTCGCCTGATGTTAAGCTAAAGGCAAAGTCTCGGAAAGAGGGTCACCATCGTAAACATTTACCATATTAACAGTGGTGGCACTCTGCTTGACGGCCTCATTAGATGCCTTTTCACGCCCCGCTTAAAGGACCCGGGACTGTAGGAAGAAGGATCCTAGAATATACAGGCAATATCTCCCACTTAATAGCTGTTTATTCTAGGAATAAAATCTACTCGCGTTTGGTCGAACCGGCCCTTAGTAGTAAGAACTCCTAAATTTTACTAATCTCAGGGCGTGACCTCAATCTAGGGTTGAACAAATGATTAAAATACAATTTTTAGATATATACATTTTTTTATTACATACAACTTATTGCTATGTTACATTCTATCAGTTCGTTAAAAATCAGCTATCATAAGATTAAAAAGTACAATCACGAACAATGAAGTTTATATGATTTAATTTTTTACTAAAACCAAATTGGGATTTTCGGTTGGTTTCGTTTTGAATTGATATTGATGTCGTTGTTCGCGACTGTACATTACATTATACAATCTAAATATTTTAGAGTTTCAAGTAAGTAATAGAAGAAAAAAAGAAAAAAAGAAAAGAGAAACAATAATAGGTACAGTCAGCATCAGAAACATGTTGATGAATAAATTACTCAAAATTATATTAATTTCTTATTTTTACCGCATTCCAGTTAACTGATTGTTCTGATATTTGTTACACACCTTTAGTTCAGCCAATAATACAATGAATCAATAAAACAGTTTGATTTGCTCCTAATACGAGAGTTTTAAGATCATTTTGAGACTTCACCGTCAAGATATTTTTGACGCTGACTGTACTTGGGTAGTAAGTAGTTATTGAAACCAGGAACACTCCTATGTATGAAAAACAAAATACCCCACAATTATATACCTAATAATGTTGCTAAAATATAGGTATTACAAATATTGTACTTATTAGAAATAAAAGAAGAAGAAAACATAATTTCACCTTGCCAATTTAACAGTTTCATATTTTTTATGGTTTCCTTGAAAAAACCGTGGAGCTACCTTACAATTAAAATTATTGAGCATCACATTTTAGTATTATTAATTATATTTATTTACACATTAACTTATCTAAGGTTTTGTTTTTTATTGGTAACTTGTGTCAAATTTGAAATGGTAGAGTCCAAAGTTCATTTGGTGTTACAGTGTGGCATGATTTAATGTCAATATTTATTTTGAACAAATATTATTTACAAATTGAAAAGAAAAGCTTTTAGATAAATGATAGAAAAAAAAGAAAGACGAATAACTTTTTATTGTGTTGTCACAATGTACAGTTAGCGTCAGAAGTGTATGATTATATTCAGATTTTATAGATGCCACTAAAATGACAGTATTTTTATTTAGAAAATAGAAATGCTTCGCTCAAACCCAAGTTCATAATCTGAAAATTATAATCTTCTTCTGATACCTATATGAAGCTGCGTACCTACATATGATTCAATCATGACTACGTTATATAATATGAAGTGTAGAATAAAGAAAGAGATAGCTAGATGTAGTGAGTTGCAATTGAAGAGCAAATTTTTCGGAATGTACTTTATGAAGAAATTATTTCAATAGTACGAACAACTGCTATTCTATCTGTGCAGCAACTCTATTATAACTTTAGGTTAAAAAGAGTATAATAAAATAATATCAATTTTACAATATTTTCAATTACCTATCTCTTTTTTAGACATCTCGAATGACCAAAATCAATTGCGAGTGTTTAGAGTTCCAACTTTTGATCTATTCCGTTCCAATTTCCCGTTTACACTCATTGAATTCTTTTTTGCATTTATCTATTATTTTTAGAAAAATAGATTTATTTGTACAGTCGCAATCAATATATTAGAGTCCGTCCTAGTTCTATACTATGAACAAATGATTTTATAAATCGCTCGTAGATTGGTTAATGATCGCAAATTCTGAGCGCGACTGTACGTGGTATAATAAAAGTTACGTATGTGATTCTTAACAATAAGTAATGATTTTTTTTTGTTTGGTAATCTTAACAGCATTATTTATCACAGGCCCATTCCTTTGTGCCCAGCAGAATTTTCCAAAAACCTACGTCAAAAGTGCGAAATAGTTTTTTTATGTTAAATATTTCATAATTTCACTTAAATCATGCCACATATTCTCTTAGAAAGTATATAATGAAAGCAATGTACTGCGTTGTTAGTCCACTTCATCGTAAGAAGCTGATCTGTAGTACTAAAGTCCCGAGGTCCCGCAGTACTCTCCGATGCGGTCTGATATGCACTCAAAAATGTCGAAAGACACATCGCAGTTGCGTCCGTTGTCTGAAATGAAAGAAAAAATGTCGTCAAAAATGGGTCTTCACAATTTGGTGGCATGACTTTTTTGTTGAGAGAAACCAGCCATACGGAGGCTTATTCCCGTCCGCTATCTAATCTTTAAAAAAATGTGTTCGATTAACTATACTAAATTTATTAGTGTGCTAACACCTACAGAAAAATATAGGGACGATACATCCGCAGATATTTATTTTTATGAAAATATTTAAGAAATAGGGAAGGTACAGTTGTGAATAAAACGGTTGCATCTAATAACAATCAAATTATTTATTTGTGGAAATTATTCTTAGGTAAAAGCGTTAATTTTTATTATTGATTAATTCGATACATAAATTATTAGATATGTTTTGCAACCCCTTACAACAATACCCCATAATGAAGATTTCAAGAAGGAATCCATGAGGAAATGTTTTTTTTTAAAGAATATTAGTAACCGAAATTACTAATATTCCCTCTAACCCCCCCCCCCCCCCCCTCCCAACTAAGCCAAATTGCTTGTGCTAGGAGTGGGTTCACGTCGGTAGTGTAATGGCAAGGATTCGAACCCGGGACCACTCGATTGTAAGGCCAAAGAGTCGGCCTTACCACCCCACCACTAAGCTACCGACGCTTTGCATTTTACTTAGATATTATTTGCAAACGCACGTCTGCACGATGTACAGCAAAATAATTTTATATTAACCAAAAGCGTTATTTATGTCTCTAGAAGTTACCTCTCCTTTGTAAAACGTTCATTCTTTTATTTGATTAATCCCCTATGATATCTTTCTTAGAAAGTATATCTAAGTATCTCTGACAATTCACCAATTATTGCGGTAGGTGCAATTTAAAAGCACTTGCACGACCGTATACTTTCAACGTTTGCTTTCCCTGCATGATAACTATGATATAAGTGCTACTCTCGATAATGATCGAGCATGATGAATCCCACCTACTTTGCGGATAAATGAGCTTGTTTTAAGCAGCTTTTTACGTAATATGTAACAGGCATTTTTACCAATTATAGCGGTTTATAAAGTAGTTCGATTTGAGGAAAAATAAATGTTGATGTGCAACTGATTCTCTGTTTTCATAACTTTGTAGTTGTACTTACATTAAAAATAAGAGTAGCTACAATTAGATGTATAATTCTATTTAAATAGAACATGAATGAATGTACAATGGGTCTCTTATTACAAAAATAATATTTCAGCCAATCTTAGGATGTACTGAAAAGGTTTACGTAATTTTTATTGAATTTAAACTATCTTTGAATGTAAAGTTAGATAAGTTATTATAAACGAAATTCATTGTGTTAAACGTGATAACACAATATAGTTTCTATTGATCTCGGTTTCTATCATTGCTTGGTGCTTGGTGAAATCCGTAGGTAATTGGTGAAAGAGAAAGGTAAAAGAAAGATTCTCCAAGAATTAGTTACTAAAAAATTACTTTTATAAATTTTAGCTTGTAATTATTTTTAATTTGTTTCGTTCTGTTTATACAAACGACGACAAAAGTGTAACTTAAACTCTACCAACATTCTTACGAACTGTTGGAAACAATGAATGATTATTCAACCATTTTTAAACATTGAATTTTGATGACTGCGCCCAAATATTTGAATGAATTTTTTATAGCATTTATTATGCTAACTTTTAAGTTCAAAAAACATCGGAAAAAATGAAATGCTCACTAGTTTAGCATGTGCATTCCAATGTTATTTTTTTTTTGTTAATCAAATTCTGTATGTTGAATACATCATTCACTATTCTAACGAAGTTTTCATTTCCCTTTTTTTTCTTTCTTTTCAGCATTTCTTTTTAATCAAACTCATAACTTACCCATAGGCACGCTTCTAGAGAACTTGTCGTGATTCTTCATGAGACATTCGCGCGACGCCTCGAGTACAGCCATGAAGTATCCGCGTTCGTTCACTCCATCTGAGTACAGGCCTACCAGACCTTCCAGGGTAGGGAAACCATAGCCGTCAACCTAAGGAAATAAAGATTTTATTAAAATATGTCTTGGCAAACGGTAGGTGGGGCAGTTCAAAATCAGTTTAACTGACGATCTGAAAATGTAGCTAGTACCTACAGACTGAATACGGAAGGCGGAGGATCAGTTGGAAAAAAGGAAGAAGGAAGTATATTCTACTTAACATTAACTAAAACCGAAGTAATCATGGCTATGAGTTCTAGAATGCGGATAAATATAGCTTTTTTGTAGATACATTATCTATATAGATGTTATACATAACACCTAACCTAATGTAAATGTTAATGAAAAACGTATTTATCTGTAAAGGAAATATAAGTAGTCATGTCTAAAAAAATATTACGTCTTCCCATATGCCTAACTAGAAATCGTATTGCAGAAGATATTTTTAGAGGTCACGGAATAGGTATATTTATTCGCAATTTGGCTTAATATTTCTAAATATAACTGTTATTTCAACTATTACGATTTCATACTATTGTCGTAAGTTTACATAAATAATAAAACGATTTTATTGCAACTGAGGCTACTGTCGTTAATCGGGCACACAAGTGTTACCCAACAGACTCAAAAAAAAAAAAATTGTATGCGAACGAAAAAATTATTACCATCGTACTGAAAAAATAAATTAAAAAGCAGATATGCTCCACATCGTTTCCATGGGGTAATATATTATTAGCTCATGTAGTGAAAACCTTAAAAGAAAATTATGCCCACTTAAGTAATAAAATTACAATTATGAGTTTATGACTCTTGGAATAAAAATGACGTTTTTATTGAATACGAAGACTTATTTTACACTCCTAACTAGAGTTATTCTCAGAATAACTCTAATATACGTACGTATCACACAAAAGAAATTTATGCTCAAAAAAGTACAGCCAGCAAATCATGGGGTCCGACTATTAAATTGAATATAGCTTTTTGAGTATAACAAAAATAAAATTGGAATTACTCAGCTTGTTTGCTGGTTTTATGACCGTAATATGCCAGTTCAAAGAATTTCATGTATAATAAATATGTACCTACGAATTTTTCTTTTTAAGATTTACGAGACGGTACGTTATAGTTTATTGTTAATAAATTGCACCAATCAGCTCGTGACAGAGCTATAAACCATTAAAACTGGATTAAAAAAATCATTCTCTCATCGTAATAGGCTTACGATGGTTGTAATTATAAAACTATTTCTCTATTTATTTGTATTGTTATTCTCGTTAAACTAACCCAGGCGAATCCATAAGTTGTATGTACTTAATTCCAATTCCTAAACAACAATCTCTTCTTCTTTACATAACATATAACATAACATAACATAAACTCACGCCCGTATTCCCCGAAGGGGTAGGCAGGGGTGCTAGCACCCACGTTTCGCCAGTTTATGTTTAGGTCCCAATGTAATAGGTGGCGAGCCTATTGCCATTAACCGGGCACTTATAAACCAGCGATAAATACACACATAACTTCGAAAAGCATCGAAAAGTCATTGGTGTGTGCCATGGTAAACCTGGGATCGAACCCGAGACCTCGTCTCAGCAGTCCATTACCCATACCACTAGGCTACCGCGGTTTATTTTTTCTTCTTTATTTTAGCGTTAATCCCAGCCGCATCCGAAGCTTCCAGCTTGGAGTCTGGGTGGTCCTCTATAACAGTCTAACTGCGGATTTGGCTGAGCTTCGATATTTTCTGTGAAGCGATTGCCATCTGACCTTCATAACCCAAATGCGATATCGAAGGATTGCAGCTAGACCAGTTGTTGGACTATTGAGAGCTCCAACTACCCGTAACGACTGCCATAGATGTTCGTATGGCAACCGGGACCGACGACTTAACGTGCTCTCCAAGGCACGACCAGACCCATGCTAAAATTAAAAATAACAAAATTGAAAGAGGCATTGGAGGCGACCTCACTTGTTATTTTTTTTAACGTCGTTTTACTTGCATTTTTAATTTGTTGTTAAGTCGATCATATTCACTAAAGAACATAATAAAAGCGAAAGTGATTGTTTCGCTGACTCTACATTTTTTTTACAAAATGCGGCATACTTAGTTTTAATAATCAGTTTCTTATTTGATCGACGTTTGATTTGATCAATGAGAAACAAAATTGATTCGTTATATTTGGAATTAAACATAGACATATGAGTTCGTAGCCGCCTACAGCAACTGCAGAATCCAGCTGCAAAAGTCTTGGGTAATCGACATAATTGTGTTGTTTTAATTCATTGCGGCGTTAAGCCCACAACCGTAGGATTATAGGTATAGGTATTGATTTATTTATTCAAGGGTTATGTAAAAAACATGGAACCAGGTACGAACAAGTGCGTAGTATTATTAACTCAGTGATGCAAAGAACTTTACAAGTTTCTAGTATTATTATTTTTGTTAAATTAAATAAGGCAGTTGTTCTTATGCTTCATGGGTGACAAAACTTCCCTTGAATTTTCAGATAAAAATATGAGGGGCAGTCTTTGGGACCTATTGATAAAAGTGAAAACTAAGTAAGTAAGTGAATTGTATCGTCGTGATGATGTGACGTGACGCCCAATTGTTCGGTGACAATGACGTGAGTTCCATGATTTTCTTCCACCTAAAAATTGCACAACGCGCCTAAAAGATTTCTTCTTCCCTCAAAAAATTCTGCTATTAACAAACGCGGGGGACAATAAATCATCTACATCAATTGAGCCAGTAGAGCATTCTCTTTAGCACTTAGTTATTCAGCTAGCATAGCTAGAGAAATTAGTTACTTAGAGCTAAAAAATCTGAGCCACGTACTTATAAACTCCTAATAACACGACATTCAGGGTACCCATCTAGGGAGTATCTTACTATACAGGGTTAAGGGAAATATTAGTAATTTCAGTTGTACACAAATTTTTGAAAAATGGTGTTTACATAAATTAATACTTACAGCTTTCACCTTTCGATACACACACTGCAGCAAACACTGAAATGAGAAAAAGAAAAATTAAAAATATAATAAAAATTTACGCTCCTAACAACAACCTACTTAAAATTTTATTAAAAAATATTTTAAAAATGTAGGTACCACTTTTTCTCGGTAGATGGCATAACTTAACTCTGTGTGCGTCAGCTTTAACTAAAATAAGACATAAAGTACGTATTTCTAAGAACTGAAAACTCGAACCCCAAAAACAGAGTTATGGCCGTGACTGTACCGATAACGTCAGCAAAGGATTTATTTCCCATACGCATTTAAGTGCGACATACTTATCCGAATTCCGATGCGGATTTTATCATTATAATCGACAAAATAATTAATGTTTCCTGTTTAATTTAATTATATTTACGCCTGAACGCAAGAAGGAAGGCAGGTAGAGAAATATTTTGGTCTTACATTTAATTATTTTTGATTTCCCATAATGTTCGAGTTTCTGCTACGAAATATTTATTTTACTTAGTTAATATGTCTTTAGCATCTGGGTTGTCGAGGTCAAATGACTGTCATTGCTTCACAGAAAATATCGAAGTTCAACCAAATCCGCAGTTAGACGGTAAAGCGGACCCCAGACTCCAAGCTTGCGACTGGGATTAACGCTTAGATAATGAAGAAGAAGGTTTCAATACCTATCGTAATCGAACCAACTAAAACTCCGTTACAAAATTCTACTGTCAGCTCCTGGTCACTAGTCCTTGTAGAACATGTAGCATAGTTATAGACTGTCCCTTCTCCCACTGAACACGTCACGCTCCTGTGTCAGGTCTATTTCTTCTACGATAAATGGTAGCTCTGCCCTTTATTATAAATGCCTTTTTTTTATCGTGCGATAAATCCCCACGGATACCACCCCCACGGAGCCAGTGGAGGTGGTTATGTCGGACTCGAACCGACTAAAATGCACGCCGTCTTGGGTCCTTGGTTGCCGGAGGTGAGATTGCTAAAAGCATATCTCTCGCACCCCGGCAGACCCAGGACCATCTCTTTCGAGATGGCCTCCTTCGGGTTGTGGGGACCACAGTGTCCACATCTAGCCCCGGTTACGGGGAGGCGCATTTTTGCGCCGCCGCCGCGGCCTGCTAGGGTGACAGGTGGCTCCACCTGTCACCCCCAGGCCAGCGCTCATGGAGGACGGAGGTCGTTCTGCGACGTCCGACGTCCGGTTCGCCTTTATTATAAATGCCTGAGATTGGGTTGTTTGTGTACCTAATGGTTCGGATCCGAATCCGGAACCTCTCGATCGTAAAGCTTGTCCCTTAACTACTTAACCACCGACATGAGAAATGGGAAACAATTTGGTATTCATAACAAATCGTAAATTACTAAAGAACAAAAATCATATCGGTCTTACCGTGGGAAATAATCAAAATGATTACCGGTGTACTACTTTACAAACATACAGCATACATTTAACAGTACCTAATTAATTGGAATATCAAAATGTTTTATCGTGAATAACCGTAAATTATCAATTAACCGTACAATCTAATTGAATTAGACACCATCTAATCGTCTGTGAATACGCTTTTTTTTAAGAAAATTAGAACCGAAGTTACTAATATTCCCTCTAACCCCGCCAACTAAGCTAAATTGCTTGTGCTAGGAGTGGGTTCACGTCTGTAGTGTAATGGCCAGGATTCGAACCCGGGACCTCTCGATCGTAAGGCCGACTCCTTGGGGCCATCTCGAAAGAGATGGTCCTGGGTCTGCCAGGGTGCGAGGTATATGCTTTTGGCAATCTCACCTCCGGCAACCGAGGACCCAAGACGGCGTGCGTTTTAGTCCGTTCGAGTCCGACATAACCACCTCCACCGGCTCCGTGGGGGTGTATCCGTGGGGATTTATAGCACGATAAAAAAAGAAAGGGCCGACTCCTTAACCACTAAGCTACCCTTGAAGTGCCTTGCTTGTTTCCAAAATCAACATTGCACTAGAATTCCAATTAATTTTTATTTAATTTCATTACAACCAGGAACACACTAGGAAAACAGACAGTAGAAGAAGGTTACACTTTTTCTTACTGTTACTGGAGTGATTACCGGCTTGCAGGTGAGGTCGTCCAACTAACATACATACATATAATGACGCCTTTATCCCTGGAGAGTTAGGCAGAGGTGAATTTACAACCACATTTCACCAATCATTGTGACTGTGAGTCTATTGCCGTATTCCGGGCACAATTATTGACTCGAGCCATGCATCTGACAGCCTCAGATGAATGGCTATAGTCTAGTCTAGACTGTATTATATTTCTCTAAACTAACCATTAAACATTTTTTTTTACTAAATTAGCATATATACGAAAGATGAACTAACCCCAGCGATTCTCTTCTCGTCGTGTGTGAACGGCACCTCTCTCTTGTCACGCCGCCTCTGAGCAGGCATCGTATGCTCCTCCTTGATGACGTCCAAGGCCTCTGGAATACGAACATGATTCAAATTAAAACTAATTTAAAAAAAGACGTTTTCGTAGAATAACACGTAGACATTTTGACTTCGATTGTTAGGTATTATGAAGAAAATGATTATCTTGAGTTAAAAGAATTACGAGGAGTGATTATTATGAACACAAATCGGTAATTTAAAACAAAACACCGGTGTTTCTTAACATTCAAACAAGCTGTAAATCACCTTATTTAATTAATTATTGTGGCGTGGCGGTAGTGAACGCGACCGCTACGCAGGAGGCGCGGGTTCGATCCCCGCTCAATGTAAATATTTGTAAGTATGAATATGGGTATTAGCGTTGGTTTGGTGTTGTTTTCTATGTATAATATCGCCCTTCCCGGCGAATAAAATGGTAATCGCAAATTCCAAATTTTACAGGAGAAGCAAATAACTGTTTTTTGCTTATATCTCAGTGCAGGTAGATTGTATGGCAATAATTTATACGTCAAAAGAAAGCTAATTTTTGTGCAGACTAGTTTCTATGTTAATTTTATTTCATTAGGCTATTGGAATAAAGTAATTTAAGAAAAACATTTTACCGAAAATGTAGATAAAAATTATAGTACACAATGTATCATTACCATATTATTCGCGTGTTATTCCCATTGCTGCCGTGGTCAGTAATAATACATTACAGTATTGTTCATGTAAATATGGAGCTAAAAATGTTTACGGTAAATGAACATTACCATATTATTCGGGAAAATGCATGTGATAGTGTCTACGGTAATATTACTTTGCAAAACTATTCATCAATATATTGTGTCAACTGATTATTTGTAATATTATATTGCAAATATAATATTTGATCAAACAATACAGTAATAATTAGTTAAATTACATAATATTGCGGGAATGAAGAGAGCTACCACAGTCAGGTTGCAGTATATTTATTACTACTCAATGATTTAATAAAGCAATGTCTTACAAACTAAATAACAGGCTTATATACTGATTTATCCACCATTGGTGGAGTGGGAGCGATGCTTGTGGTCACGTCCTATCTTCTCACTGACTTGAAGAAGGCATGGGGAGCTGTGAGAAAACTCACAGATGACCCACCAGCCGCTGCCAACCCTGGTCGAGTGACGTCAAACCAAGCGGCCCACTAACTCCGCCTAAACGGGAAGACACAACACCTAAGACCCATTAAGTTCGACAGTCATCTCACCAACCAACCAAATTGGCCAGCCCTTTTCACTGCAGGAAATCATAGACACCATAAAATACTAAAAACGAGTAAGGCAGCAGGCGTAGACGATATCACTGTCGACCAAATAAAACATTTTGGGCCCAGAGTTGTGTCCTGGCTTCTTGATCTCTTTAACAACTGCCTAAAATCCTCCAGAATTCCAAAACTGTGGCGAAGACCATAATTAAAAGCGCTCCTCAAGCCTGCCAAGAGCCCCAACGACCCTAAAAACTACCGCCCCATTTCTCTACTCTGCCACACCTTCAAGATATTCAAAAGAATGTTGCTGAACCGTCTAACACCAATACTGGAGGCTAATCTCATTGCCGAACAGGCTGGATTTAGACCCGATAAATCGTGCACCAACCAATAACCCTGAACACAAAACACTATCTATACGCGGACGACCTGGCGCTTACTGGTCAGACAAAAAATTTCGAAGAGGCTGAATTAAGACTGGGTGCAGCTTTGGAAAGCCCAGACCAGTACCGCAAAGAGAATGTACTAATAACCATATAATGAACTAATAGACTAAAAATGGGAGGTAAACCAACTCCTTAACATCTCGTGGCGAGGGGACGAGATTGCTCGATCTCTGCCCAAAGCCACGTTACCTCGGCGTTACTCTCAACCGAGCTCTCGCCTATAAAACCCACTGCCGAAACACCAAACAAAAAGTGGCGAGCAGGCAAAATTTGATGCAAAGGTTAACATCCACGTCTTGGACATGTTGTCAGGACAACCGGCCTCGCTCTCTCTTTCTCAGCGGGTGAGTTCGCGTATCCAGTATGGCACCGCTCTGCGCATACTAAGGAGGTTGATACTGCCCTAAACGACACATGCCGCATTATAACGGGCTGCCTTAAGCCTACTCCCCTGAACAGACTGTATCCACTAGCTGGTACCACTCCACCAAGCTTACGACGGCACGTTGCTTGCGAGGTTGAGAAGAGAAGTAGACTGTAAATATAGCTGCGTATGGCATTTTTGCTGACTGCTTCTTAACGAGAGAGATGTCTTCTTCTTTCGTTAACCGTGTGTGCAGTTGCTATATGTGCCGACACGCTGCTGTGGTCGTAGGATCCAGGCTACGCGGTCGCTGCAATTAGTGGTACCCCTGTTGTGGCCGTGTATGCTGGCTGGTCACTTTGGTCTCGATGGCTTTTTGAAGATTCAGCAGTCTTATCTCTCTTTGGAGCGCGCCAATGCCAGTTGTGGGCAGTTCCATTTCGCCGGAACTGGGTGCCGCTAATTTGCGGAGTACTTTTCTTCAGTACCTAGTCATCGTAATTTCAAGACTAACCGCTGGTCCCTTAGATGCGGGCCGCGTGCGGTGCTTCCTTGACGTTAACATTGTTGACGATTGCTATGACGGCGTGTGCTGCGTCGACATTTTCTGCTATTGCGCTAAGTTGCATATAGTTCCGTCTGCATTTTTGCTAACTTGCCATTATGTAGGTTGTTGCGTTGCGTCATCGTTTGACTTTTTTTTGTTTCCGTAGTTTCGAAAATGTGAGATTATTGCAATTATGTTCTTTCTTCGAAGAGACTCGGCCACTGATGACTTTTAGTCGAATGCGTGCATCAGTGGCTACGATCCGTATTTTCGTAATCATAGATTCTTCTACTATTCTTATTCTTCTTCTTCTTGAAGATGAAGTGTTCGATTTGCCTTTTTTGTACCTAGTCTCTCAATCGTATGTCGATCTTTGGAGAGTTTTTGTGAGGCGATGATTGTCGGGATGGTGATTGCATTTGTCGCGCATTGTGTCGCGGAACCGGTCGAGACTGTGGTAGCCGTACCGAAATTATTTTCGTTGATACCACATAATTTCTTGGTTCTTCTGGCTGATTCAATAGGCTCATATCGCTGAGCCTGGTGCTTCTTGAGATCTCGCATTTACAATTAGTCCATATATTTGGTCTGGAGTATAAAGGACTTTATTTTTTAAAGCTCTTTCTATGCATGAATGCATGCTATCGCCTTCGTTTTGGCTATGTCTAGTATCGAAGAACCTATGTATTATAGTTTGCATATCATGGGCTTTTATTGCATGGAGGTATAAAGCAAAAATATACCGATTTTTACTTTGCCCTGAACACCCATCTGAATAGAAAGACCAATTCCTGATACTTCAATTTTTTTCTACCTTATATAGTATTCCTTTTTTTACTATACCTTTCATAAATAAGGAAACAAAATATGTGAGCGCTTTTGCTCTGCTAATACTACCGAAAATAGTAGTGTGTTATTGCATTGCGTTCCAACATAATTGCAATCTTTCAATGTAAAACCCGTTACTTTTAGAATTTTATCTATATAATAATACGGTAAGAAACATTACCATTTTTATTAAAATCTGTAATTTATTGTAAAAATGCACTACCGAAACTAACGGAAAAAAATAACTTTGCATTATCGTTTACGGTTTTATTCGTGTTCAAATTGTATTTCTAATTTAACTGAACAAAAGTGTTATGTTCATTATGGACCTATGGAAATTATTGTATTTTCAAAAATATCCACTGAAAAATTACAAAAAAAATTTACAATGTGTATTCGATGCTCTAAGAACCGAAAATGCAATAAAACCTAAACTGTGGTAATAGCACAATACCATATTATTCGCCGGGGAGGGCGACGCCCTTCCCGGCGAATAAAATGGTAATCGCAAATTCCAAATTTTACAGGAGAAGCAAATAACTGTTTTTTGCTTATATCTCAGTGCAGGTAGATTGTATGGCAATAATTTATACGTCAAAAGAAAGCTAATTTTTGTGCAGACTAGTTTCTAAGTTAATTTTATTTCATTAGGCTATTGGAATAAAGTAATTTAAGAAAAACATTTTACCGAAAATGTAGATAAAAATTATAGTACACAATGTATCATTACCATATTATTCGCGTGTTATTCCCATTGCTGCCGTGGTCAGTAATAATACATTACAGTATTGTTCATGTAAATATGGAGCTAAAAATGTTTACGGTAAATGAACATTACCATATTATTCGGGGAAATGCATGTGATAGTGTCTACGGTAATATTACTTTGCAAAACTATTCATCAATATATTGTGTCAACTGATTATTTGTAATATTATATTGCAAATATAATATTTGATCAAACAATACAGTAATAATTAGTTAAATTACATAATATTGCGGGAATGAAGAGAGCTACCACAGTCAGGTTGCAGTATATTTATTACTACTCAATGATTTAATAAAGCAATGTCTTACAAACTAAATAACAGGCTTATATACTGATTTATCCACCATTGGTGGAGTGGGAGCGATGCTTGTGGTCACGTCCTATCTTCTCACTGACTTGAAGAAGGCATGGGGAGCTGTGAGAAAACTCACAGATGACCCACCAGCCGCTGCCAACCCTGGTCGAGTGACGTCAAACCAAGCGGCCCACCAACTCCGCCTAAACGGGAAGACACAACACCTAAGACCCATTAAGTTCGACAGTCATCTCACCAACCAACCAAATTGGCCAGCCCTTTTCACTGCAGGAAATCATAGACACCATAAAATACTAAAAACGAGTAAGGCAGCAGGCGTAGACGATATCACTGTCGACCAAATAAAACATTTTGGGCCCAGAGTAGTGTCCTGGCTTCTTGATCTCTTTAACAACTGCCTAAAATCCTCCAGATTTCCAAAACTGTGGCGAAGACCATAATTAAAAGCGCTCCTCAAGCCTGCCAAGAGCCCCAACGACCCTAAAAACTACCGCCCCATTTCTCTACTCTGCCACACCTTCAAGATATTCAAAAGAATGTTGCTGAACCGTCTAACACCAATACTGGAGGCTAATCTCATTGCCGAACAGGCTGGATTTAGACCCGATAAATCGTGCACCAACCAATAACCCTGAACACAAAACACTATCTATACGCGGACGACCTGGCGCTTACTGGTCAAACAAAAAATTTCGAAGAGGCTGAATTAAGACTGGGTGCAGCTTTGGAAAGCCCAGACCAGTACCGCAAAGAGAATGTACTAATAATCATATAATGGACTAATAGACTAAAAATGGGAGGTAAACCAACTCCTTAACATCTCGTGGCGAGGGGTCGAGATTGCTCAATCTCTGCCCAAAGCCACGTTACCTCGGCGTTACTCTCAACCGAGCTCTCGCCTATAAAACCCACTGCCGAAACACCAAACAAAAAGTGGCGAGCAGGCAAAATTTGATGCAAAGGTTAACATCCACGTCTTGGACATGTTGTCAGGACAACCGGCCTCGCTCTCTCTTTCTCAGCGGGTGAGTTCGCGTATCCAGTATGGCACCGCTCTGCGCATGCTAAGGAGGTTGATACTGCCCTAAACGACACATGCCGCATTATAACGGGCTGCCTTAAGCCTACTCCCCTGAACAGACTGTATCCACTAGCTGGTACCACTCCACCAAGCTACGACGGCACGTTGCTTGCGAGGTTGAGAAGAGAAGTAGACTGTAAATATAGCTGCGTATGGCATTTTTGCTGACTGCTTCTTAACGAGAGAGATGTCTTCTTCTTTCGTTAACCGTGTGTGCAGTTGCTATATGTGCCGACACGCTGCTGTGGTCGTAGGATCCAGGCTACGCGGTCGCTGCAATTAGTGGTACCCCTGTTGTGGCCGTGTATGCTGGCTGGTCACTTTGGTCTCGATGGCTTTTTGAAGATTCAGCAGTCTTATCTCTCTTTGGAGCGCGCCAATGCCAGTTGTGGGCAGTTCCATTTCGCCGGAACTGGGTGCCGCTAATTTGCGGAGTACTTTTCTTCAGTACCTAGTCATCGTAATTTCAAGACTAACCGCTGGTCCCTTAGATGCGGGCCGCGTGCGGTGCTTCCTTGACGTTAACATTGTTGGCGATTGCTATGACGGCGTGTGCTGCGTCGACATTTTCTGCTATTGCGCTAAGTTGCATATAGTTCCGTCTGCATTTTTGCTAACTTGCCATTATGTAGGTTGTTGCGTTGCGTCATCGTTTGACTTTTTTTTGTTGCCGTAGTTTCGAAAATGTGAGATTATTGCAATTATGTTCTTTCTTCGAAGAGACTCGGCCACTGATGACTTTTAGTCGAATGCGTGCATCAGTGGCTACGATCCGTATTTTCGTAATCATAGATTCTTCTACTATTCTTATTCTTCTTCTTCTTGAAGATGAAGTGTTCGATTTGCCTTTTTTGTACCTAGTCTCTCAATCGTATGTCGATCTTTGGAGAGTTTTTGTGAGGCGATGATTGTCGGGATGGTGATTGCATTTGTCGCGCATTGTGTCGCGGAACCGGTCGAGACTGTGGTAACCGTACCGAAATTATTTTCGTTGATACCACATAATTTCTTGGTTCTTCTGGCTGATTCAATAGGCTCATATCGCTGAACCTGGTGCTTCTTGAGATCTCGCATTTACAATTAGTCCATATATTTGGTCTGGAGTATAAAGGACTTTATTTTTTAAAGCTCTTTCTATGCATGAATGCATGCTATCGCCTTCGTTTTGGCTATGTCTAGTATCGAAGAACCTATGTATTATAGTTTGCATATCATGGGCTTTTATTGCATGGAGGTATGAAGCAAAAATATACCGATTTTTACTTTGCCCTGAACACCCATCTGAATAGAAAGACCAATTCCCGATACTTCAATTTTTTTCTACCTTATATAGTATTCCTTTTTTTACTATACCTTTCATAAATAAGGAAACAAAATATGTGAGCGCTTTTGCTCTGCTAATACTACCGAAAATAGTAGTGTGTTATTGCATTGCGTTCCAACATAATTGCAATCTTTCAATGTAAAACCCGTTACTTTTAGAATTTTATCTATATAATACGGTAAGAAACATTACCGTTTTTCTTAAAATCTGTAATTTATTGTAAAAATGCACTACCGAAACTAACGGAAAAAAATAACTTTGCATTATCGTTTACGGTTTTATTCGTGTTCAAATTGTATTTCTAATTTAACTGAACAAAAGTGTTATGTTCATTATGGACCTATGGGAATTATTGTATTTTCAAAAATATCCACTGAAAAATTACAAAAAAAATTTACAATGTGTATTCGATGCTCTAAGAACCGAAAATGCAATAAAACCTAAACTGTGGTAATAGCACAATACCATATTATTCGCCGGGGAGGGCGATATGTATTTATTTACAATTTTTCTTTATCTAGGTAAGTATGTTTATCCGCAATCTAGATTCCATAACACAACCTAGTTAAGCCATGCTTACCATGGGTCTAGATAGTGTTGTGTAGAATATTTATTTATTTATTTATTATTTAACAGTGTACGTCCAAATTCAAGTATAAATTGAGAAAAATATCGGTCTTACACCATCGATTTTGGTGATTGTGAATATACCTACACCGGTGCATCTTAACATTTACTAATTTCAGACATTCACAGTAACATAAGTATATGATGTTCTTTGCAACCACAGCTAGTCAAAAAATGCTTATAATAGGATCTACAGCCAAGAAGGTAAGGAATCCTTGACTGTACCTACTGTTCCAATTTCATCTCTATAACATAACGTTAATAAGGATGAAAATATTTCAGTACATATTGATTATACAGTATATATTAAACACGTTCCTCACGATTTCAATCCGTCAAAAACGTATCTATGTCAAGTTCAATCACACTTGCGACCGCAAGATCGAATGTCTTAAACCCACATACCTACATACAAGCATGTAGGCAAAATAATGTAGATCTAGATTTCTATCTACTTATTTATCTCAAAATGGAAGAATCGATGCACTCAGTACACAACTATACCAACTTACAGATCGTGATGAAGTTGACTGGGAATATTAACTTCTATGCAATATTGTTATCTAAGTGTAATAGCTGATGCCCCTGGCTTCGCCCGTGTGGAACTTGATTCCATTCTCGTGACTCATAGGAACCTATTTCTGGGAAGAAAATGTTCTGCATACGTTCCTTGACATTTCTGTGAGCCTATTCCATGCAAAAAGTACCAGGCTCACAGAATTACCTATTCCGTGACAAAAAGGTTGTTTTTAGGGCTTTACCGGCAACTATTAAAATTTTTCTCCAACCATCCATGAACTTCAACGAACATTAAAAAAAAAGAATTGGCTAATTTGATCCAGGCGTTGATGAGTTATGTGCTTACCAACACATTTAGCGATTCATTTTTATATTATATATTACTAGCAAAGAGTTATTCCCACTATACACCAGGGCCTCGATTCTACTAAAGTAAAACTATTGTCAAACCACAGAGATTGCAAAAAGCGGCAATACATTATAGACTTTATTTCTATACTCTAAGGTCCAAAATTAAATGACAAAAGTTTCATTACAGTCTTTTGTTCACTCTGCTAACAGTTATTTAATATTGAACTTTAAATGCATCGCTGTAAAGTCTATAATGTATTGCCGCTTTTTGCAATCTCTGTGGTTTGACAATAGTTTTGATTTAGTAGAATCGAGACCCAGTTTTGCCCCTAACTGAATAAAAAATAAAAAAATCAATTGCCAACTGGAAATTTCATTGGAAAACTGTTTAGAATAAAAGTTGTGTCAGTTGTGTATGGTGATCAGATGATGGACATGTTATACTCATCAATCTTACGAAATGTTTGTATTTTATTTATAAAAATAATGCACGAGAATCACAGAAGAATCAAATAATCAATTTCGTTTATTCAGTTTAGGCACATAAAGAGCACTTAGAACGTCAAAATTTTACATTAATTTCAAAGTCAAGGTATTAATTCAAAATTGTGTAGCACTACTACAGCTTTTTGACGTCAAAATTTGCTTAAAACTAAGTTTACCGCCGCTTCATAGGCACCAGTGGAGATGGAGAAGAAACGGCGCAACAAACTCCACTGTAGCAATGTCAGGAATGTCAAGAATAGTAAATAAAATAAATCATTTGAAAACGATTCTATCACTAATTCGGTAGGTTGGTTCTACTGAGAAGATACCAGCAAGAAACTTAGTAAACTCGATTATCCTTCTTTTTTAAATATGTTTTATTTTTAACAAATTTATATAGTGCGATCAAGAGATTAGATTAGATTTACGCGCACACGTACCCACGTACACAGCAATCCACTAACTATTTTACAGAAATCCGCCCTTTAACATAAAATCGATCTATTGAATGGATACTTCACTTGACTTATTTTTTATTAAACCACTTAGGTGGCAGACATTTCAAATAGCTTACTTAACACTGCAGAAATAAGTTATTCTAGGACTCACATTTATTTGAGGTCTAATATCCTTTACAGCAGGTATTTTATACCTTGAATATGATATAATTTATTACTAGATGTGTGGTAGGCTTTACAATTATATGGTTAACTTAATTATTATTTTTTTTTATACAGGACACGTCAATTTGACTTCACCTCGCCGGATGTTAAGCTAAAGGCAAAGTCTCGGAAAGAGGGTCACCATCGTAAACATTTACCATGTTAACAGTGGTTGCACTCAGCTTGACGGCCTCATTAGATGCCTTTTCACGCCCGCTTAAAGGACCCGGGACTGTAGGAAGAAGGAAACACGTGAGCTGGCAGGGAATTCCAGGTCTTAGTGGTGCGGCATAGGAATGAATCACTGAAACGCTTGGTTCTAGCAGGTATACTCTGCACCGTAAATGGATGGCATCTTAGCCCTGCACGTGTCGTCCTGTGAAGGAAAGGGGAAGGTGGGACTAATTGGAAGAGCTCGTCAGAACATTCACCATGGTAGAGACGGTAGAAAACTGCCAAAGACGCAACATCTCTACGCATCTGCAAAGGCTCGAGGGTGTTCGTGACCTCTATCGTTCTCGTTCGAGGATTTATTGGAAGTATTGTATTTATAAGTTATATTGTGGAGTTGGAAGTGTTACTGTTGATTGATGTCACTTGGTAGAATCTGCTACACACATTGAGTAAGACACTTTGTACTTTTCCACTTAATTTTATTTTTCACTTGACCGGTTTCGCCTTACGGCATTCTCAAAGGTATGAAGTACAAAATGTCTTACTCAATATATTTATGCTTATGGTAATGGCAAAGGCTTAGCGGTTGGGAAATGCAAACTATCTCTGTCGTACAGAGGATATATTTTTATATGTAAATATCATGAATTTTTACCAGCTGTATCAATAATATAGGTATCATTAGGTATGTCACACAATAGGTACGTACTGAATATACTCAAAAATATGCGCTGCGTTTAGACATTTTCGAAACTAACTCAATTTTGTGTAGATATTTCATTAGTTAATTACTTACTTGCTATCTACTTATGTTATAAATATGAATATAAGGTCCAGTATTTTTTAGTTTTCTATATTTGTTTTGTAATATTTGCAATGCCTACCTAAATCCATACTTAAATATTATAAATGTTAAAGTAACTAAATCTGTCTGTCTGTATGTTACGCTTTCACGCCTTAAACACTGAACCGATTTTGATCAAATTTGGTATAGGGATAGATTACACCTAGAGAAAGGACAAGGGTTATGTTTGGTCGCGATAACCGACACCCACGCGGTCGGAGCCGCGGGCAAAAGCTAGTATTATAAATGTGAAAGTAACTCTGTCCGTCTTCTCTATGTTACGCTTTAACGATTAAACTACTGAACCGATTTTGATGAAATTTGGTATAGGGATCTTGAGAAAGGACAAAGGCTTTGGTCGCGATAACCGACATTCACGTGGGCGGAGCCGCGAGCAAAAGCTAGTAGATAATATTACTGTTATTCACTTTTAATTTTTCGCCCCACCCGGCACCCGATGGAAAAGTGCAATTCTAAAATAGTGGGCTCCGGTTTGAAGACCTACATAGAAATTTATCCAGGTACATCCTATTTAAGTAAAAATTACATTGGGACCTAAACATAAACTGGCGAAACGTGGGTGCTAGCACCTCTGCCTACTCCTTCGGGGAATATAGCCGTGAGTTTATGATATGTATGTTATGTTATCCTACTTAAAAGACTCTGGATTTATGGACCCTCCTCCACCACTATGTGGTAATTACGTATGTGTGCTTGTGTGCTACGTAAGTGGTATAAAAATATTATGGCATTAGGACATGACTGCCTCTTCTGTAACATAGCTGAACTATTAAACTGTCCAGTGTTGGCTATATCAGTTGTACTATAACTTAGCGAAGTACCTACTGCATGTAAAGTAGGACGGACAGGTCACGATGCAATCGCAATACATTCACTTTCAATATCGATGCTGTGAGAATCAAGAAAAGGTTTCTTGAGAAACCTTAAGAAATCTGGATTTGGGATAAATGTTGTGTAGCATATGCATGTCCGGCTATCGTTATATTTTTTTTATACAACTTCAACGGCAGACAAGCACAAAGTGGTTACCGCGGCCTATGGACGTATGTAACACCAGGGGCGTTACACTCATGCTACCTACCCTGAAGAAACCTTCTAATGCCCTTCTTGAAGAACCCCATATTGTAGTCGCTTGGGAAAACCACGGCAGGGAGTTCATTCCACAGCTTGAGCGTGCGTGGGATGAAGTTACTTTCATACCGCACGGTGCGCACCGTTTTCGGATGCAATGTGTGGGGATGAATTCCTTGCCTAGTGAAAATGTTATGTATAGCGTTTGATTGCTACGTTTAAGGTTGTGAGTTTGATTCTCGTTTAGTACAAATAGTGACTGCACTAAAAGGCCCGTCGCGCTACATTATGGATATATTTATATCGACAAAACACTGCAAAAATATTAATAATAGAAAATCTTGCTGTACTCATTGTGTATGTCATGTGTATTATGTATATGTATATGTATATGTTGTCATGATTATCCTTCTGAATAAATGAGTTATGTCAGGAGTCAGAATGGGCAATGGTCAGAAAATTATAAAAAAGAACCTTGTGCTAAATGAGCACAGAAACGGACATTGTATAAGGTGTAGTCCACTTAGAGCACCCAGCTAAATAGCACCTAAGCGAATAGCACCTAGCCATGACCACGAAGAGCACTTATCAAGATTTTTGGCAGGTGCTATTTGTGGAAACGAAGTAAATAACCAATTTATTTTAATAAAACAATTCAGTATACTTAAATATAAATGAATACTTAAAAGTCTGTCAAGACGTCCAATTCAACCCACTTATTAGCAAATGTTGGTAAATCAATGATTAATGTGCCAATTATGTATGTTACAATATCCTTTCAAATAGAATCGAAGGAAACCAGCTAATTATCTATGAGTTTCCGTCCATATTGCATTGAATTGTTTGTGAAAAGATTTTATATCTTAAATATAAACTTTTAAAGATTACTTGACCATTAATTATTTGATAAATTCGTGTTATCCCCATTCATTAAGCTTCTGTTAGGTTAGAACATCAAGCATCCTCCTTATTATATAACAATAATGCTTAGGACAATACAACATTCATCAAAGAGCTAAGTTTTTTGAAAATTAAATAAATATTTTTTAATCATTCTGTTTTATGATCTCAAATTTTTACTTTTTAGTTTTGTAGTCGGACTGTACGAGGATCGTGAACGCCTCACGATTTTTTAAATATTTAATTCTTTTTAGACTCAAAAGTCATAGCTCACTTCTATCACAGCTAGAATTCAGTGTTGTTTCAGGGGCTTTTGACGGGAAAGCGTAGAGGACGCATCGCGGTATTATTTATTTTCCGAAATGGGGTTTTAAGCCATAACGTCTTGGACAACGCACACACGTGTAGGAAAGTGGCATATTACAGTGAATTGTGACTCTATGTGTTCCATCAAAAAGGGAGCTTTTAGTCAAGTCCCCACCACTTTACTAAGGTATCAATTAACATTATATCATGATGACAAGGCAGCATGGTCATAGTACCTTAGCCTGTTCCGACAAGAACTAAAGAAACAAAAAAACAAAAATCGGCGTTGTTCTAGTTCACACACATTCAAATTTCAATTAAGTCCGGGACTTAATTCTCTACTTATTGAAAACATCTGACCCCTGGCAATGCAATTCAACGGTTAGACCAATTATTACTTCGGATCCTCGTAATAATTTAGATCGTAAATCTTTAAGGTCAACTGCAATTTAAAAAATGTAGAACGTGTTGTAAAAATGTGAATTATGGGTTTGTTTTCAATATGTTTGAGCTCGTATACTTTATTGTTGCAGTAATAATGAATATAATTATCATTTAGCTTATATGTTATTTGATTGATGGCGAGTATTGTTAAGAATTTTTGTATGCTGAGCTGGGTTGAGTAGATTCTTAAAAAAAGTAAAAAATTGAAGTGTACATAATTTACTTTGTACATAAATTGAAGCTTAGGGATAAGGCTGGTCTCCATCAGAAATTAAACATACAGTTGATGACAAAATGCCAGCTTGACGGCAATTGGCTCGCCTATTGCTATCTGGGATCAAACAATCATAGTTTAAACTAAGTACAAGAATACATTACATTAGGAAATTAGGAAATTTACAGGCATAAATACCTACAGTATGTATAAACCTACATTAATTGGTCGAAAAAGCATTTCATTTTGTTGTTTTTCGAACTTTAAAGTTAGCATAAAAAATGCTATAAAAATTCAATCAAACTACATTAATTGTGTTTATAATATTATATTAACTGTGTATACAAATTAAATATAAGTATTAACTACTAATCTACTTAGTATTATTAATTTATAGATAATAATATATGTTAATGTTTATAAGTGCCAGCATAGGTAGGTATTTTATTAAATTTCCGCCCGAATTTCCGCTTCATAATTAAAACAATAAAAATGATTGAATATCATTAATTACAAAATTTGGATTGTTGTACATTTTAATAAATAATATACACATTTTTTTAATTTGTATTGTATAACTTATTTAAAGACCTCGGATTGCCAAGAGCTTCAGTAAGCTCTTTACTCAAACGAATATCTAAAACGGCGTTGATAGTATCTTACCAAATTTGGATAGGTAGAGGGGGGAACACGACTGACGGTGGAGGAGAGCGCTGATGCATCACAAGGTGGCCACCCTAAACCTACACCTGGGTCGCAAGTCCCAGGCGCCGTCACAGTGTTCCTCTCTGTACCACGCCATGGACCCGGCAACCGCCCGGTGAATCCATGGAATGCTGAGAACCGGAGACTAGCACACGGCCCCTCTGGTGGAAAGTGGTTACCGTGGCATATGGAAGTGTGCACACCAGGGGCCTTACACTCGTACTATTTTTGCAACTTATGTAGAACTTACTTAAATTTCTATATTGATTTATTTGAAAAAATAATAGTCTACTAACTCTAGTTATACGCGGAACTAACTATAACCAAGCATATACATAACATAACGTAACATAAACTCACGCCTGTATTCTCCGAAGGGGTAGGCAGAGGTGCTAGCACCCACATTTCGCCAGTTTATGTTATGGTCCCAATGTAATAGGTGGCGAGCCTAACCCTTGCAATTGACAAGTAACCGGGCACTTATAAACCTGCCACAAATACACACATAACTTCGAAAAGCATCGAAAAGTCATTGGTGTGTGCCATGGTAAACCTGGGATCGAACCCGAGACCTCGTCTCAGCTCCCATACCACTAGGCTACCGCAGATTATATATGTAATTATATTCGAAATATGGTCAGTTATGTTAACTTTAATTGATATCTAACAAGGCTTTCCTAATGCAGTTATCGTAAATCTAACACACCCAGTAGGGACAGGTACACCTGTGCAAATGTGCAATGTTTCGCAAACCGATTGCAGTTGAGTGCACATTGCATGTCCTGCGTTGCGACTGCAACTTGCGACTTGTGTAAGTGTGACGCAAACCTGTATATAGGTCAGATGTTGCTTGGTAACAAGTAGGCACTAAGAATATTCTAGAATATTGCAATTTCAACGGCTTTGATTTTGACTGTATAGTACGAGTGTACAGGTACGTGTCGGTACTATAGAAATACTTATTTTTTATCGTATATCATACTTCGTACCGCCAATGTTTTTTCGGCCACGTGGCGTCTGATTCCGTTCCCGCTGCACCCTCTACTATAATAAGCTCTATCTGTTAAAAAACCGCTTCAAAATCCCTTGCGTAGTTTTAAAAATTTAAGCATATAGGGATGGACAGACAGTGACTTTGTTTGATACTTACTATAAGTAGTGATGAAGATTTGCATATTTTACCTGGGTAAAATCCATAACTTTAATTTACCTGGGTAAAATCCATAACTTTAATTTACCTGGGTAAAATCCATAACTTTAATTTATACTTGGAATGAAGTTATGGATTGTACCCAGGCAAAATATACAAATCTTCTCATTTGAAAATAAAAATGGATTTTAGCCACGACAATTATTAAAATAGTCTTTTCTTCTACTTCAGTTTTATTGTGGCAAATTTTAATAGATGCCTTGTTGAAAAAAAGGGTGAAGTGTTAAGCCGGATTTTACAATTATAGTACCTACTAGTTTTTGCCCGCGGCTCCGCCGACGTGGATGTCGGTTATCGCGACCAAACATAGCCTGTGTCTTTTCTTATGGTCCAATCTACCCCTATACCAAATTTCGCAAAATCGGTGTATGTTACGCTTTCACGCCTTACTTTGGTTAAGGCGTGAAAGCAGACAGACAGACAGACAGACAGAGTTACTTTTGCAATTATAGTATTAGTATGAAAGTATGGATTACAAATGGTATTACAATAATAGTACTACCAGTATTCAGACGGATAAATCGTCGTCTAAATCATAATACGGCCCTCTTTCAAAATGTGAAGCATCCTGTCGAGTTGTTGGTATTGTCTGTCATTGCAAGAAACGGTATACATATTAAATCTATTCAAATACATAGGGAAAAAGAATCTTCTCGGGCGGGACTCGAACCCGCAGTCTTTCCCTTACAGGGGGAATGCCTGACCAATTCGGCTACCGAGACACGCCCGATATGATTCAAATTTCCCATCTTATACGTCTTTAAGGCGACGTGGCGTCATCTACCGATTTTCTTACGAACTATCGGAATCAATGAATGATGTTACAATCATTTTTAAACATTGATTTTTGATAACTGCGCCCAAACAATTGAAGGAATTTTTGAATCATATCGGGCGTGTCTCGGTAGCCGAATTGGTCAGGCATTCCCCCTGTAAGGGAAAGACTGCGGGTTCGAGTCCCGCCCGAGAAGATTCTTTTTCCCTATGTATTTGATTTGTATAGTTAGCATACTTAATGCTGTAAAAATTCCTTCAAATATTAAATCTATATCGATTAACTAGCTTTCCTATTTTATTGTTCAACGTTCCTATTTGCACTTAGGGCCAGATTGTGAAACTTTTCGTTGCATTGGGAGTCGCATTTTGTGAGTAGAATATTTACTTCGGTGAATGTAAGATGTTATGCTAAGGTCAGTACCTACTGTAAAGTCTACACTCTGACCTCTTTTATGTACGATGGCATTGCCTTAGTCATTAGACTAAGAAGTTAGTAAACCTATTAAGAATATTATCTAGTATTAACTAGATATTCCCTCTAACCCCTCCAACAAAGCTAAATTGCTTATGCAAGGAATGGGTTCACGTCGGTAGTGAAATGGCCAGGATGTGAACACGGGACCTCTCGATCGTAAGGCCGACTCCTTACCCACTAAGCTTCTGATGCTTTTGAAATTGAAATTGGAAATTAGGTATAGGAGTGTAGCTATGGGTAGTTATACTCCTATTTACGGTGAAAAAATCAATGTAATTATTTGGCCAGGTAGCTTACACTTTAATAAATACCGCAACAAAATCATTAATTTCTTCGAAATTAGGTTTTCATGATAATTGGATACAAATTAAAGAATATTTATAAATGTTAAACTCAATTAAAAATGAACTCTGAAGGCAAATGTGACCAAGTTATTTATATAATTACCCTGAATTAAAACTGACAGGTGCTTTTCGGAAATGTTAAAAAGGTTATTAAGAACGGTTACATAATTAACTGAACACTTGTCCATACATGTATATGAATTACAGCATCCGTATATTTGTAGTCGCAAAACTCAAAAAGTCAAGGCTTGGCTTGAAATTTTGACCGTTCTTTGACCTCTAGTATTAATAGATTTATCTTGCGTCGTCACCTGCAGTCTGCTGTAGGCTTTTCCTCACGGAGTGAGGGGATTTGGCTGAAATGGCCCACATAAAAAGGGCAGATCACCCGTCCGGTCAACAGCATCTCCCGCTGGAAGTAAGTAAGAGGGGTCTGATGGCATTTATCCACATAAGGGTAAAAGATAAGCCAAATCAAGATAAAGATAGTAGCAGAACGGACCCTTTGGCTCCAAAATACATACTTTAGCTACATTGAGGACTGAAGCTGTGCCACTGATATATGCCTAAGTTCCCACTGGAACGAAATAAATATTTTGTTATACTCAGGTTGCTATGGTAACCATTATTATTGAAGCCGTTAATATTGTTCGCCTGTGCGAAGCCTAGTTAGTAATTATGACTAAATATCTATATTAAAACACAGCAATATTATGAAAGGGCCCCAAGAGGTGACTGTGCGGACATCGAACCATTTTTGGCAAAAGTAGGTGATCTTGAATGGCCGGCCTTCCATTGCCGTCTCAATATGTGCTGCAATTGCAACATTTTCAACGCAGAGATGGTAGGTTTAATATTCTGATTTGGTTCCTAATTGTCATTAGACAAGGCTGTTCATTAGTTATTATGCAACTGTAGTTGTCATGTTGAATGCTTCTTACTTAATTAGGTCTAGGACTTTATTACTAAACCACACGTTGCATGTTTTTATTTGGTATGCATGTAAATAAAAGACTAGATACTCAGTCATCGAGCAAAAAAAGTACGAAAATGAAATCATTCATTGGTTCCAACAGTTCGTAAGAAAGTTGGTAGATGGCTCCAACGTCGCCCTTAAAGACGGATATAAAGAGAAGCAAAATTTGAAGCGATTCAGGTGTGGCTCAATAGCTCAGTTGGAAGAGCATTCTCTCTGTAAGGAAAAGGTCGTGGGTTCAAGTCCCATTTGAATTCTCCTTTTTGCCAGTAGTGATTAGCGGGTATCACTAGTCAGTTTACCATACAAACAAGAAAAAAATATTTTTTCTTAATAAGTATTTGATAATTGCATTTCGATTTACGAGTATTGCATGTCGAATTATTTAAGTTTCGACTAAAAGGAATAACTAACATTAATGTTCACTAACAACGTTCAGTTGACGTTTATTTTTAAGCAAAAAAGTTTAACTTAGGAAATTATTATTGATTATCATGACGTGTATCACATTATCCCTTTTACACAATATGGATTTCACAACCTATAGGAACGTATCACAGAGGACAAAATATCAGAATATGAACCTATATTCAATGCCCGGCCATAATCTGCCTGTACATGAAATTTCAGTCACGAGCAATTAAAAAAACATGTGTTTCTGTCACTGGTTCATAAATTTACGGACTTAAATTTTCGTCTACTGGCCTTTAGACATGTATGCGCGTGGGCAACATACCTACGTTTATGGAAGGTTGAATCTGCTAACTGTCCCAACTGAGATCATTTTCTGAGTCATGTGTCCTTAGTGGACAAAATTACCATTCATGATCAATATTAATTGCTAATTTCATAACATATTGTTTGTCTAAAGCAGTTATTTAATACAATGGGTCCTATTGGCCCATTTTGATCCATATGTTACCTATTGGTAGAATTTTATTTGAAAGATTTTTTTATAGCATTTAATGCTAACTTTAAAATTTGATGACATCAAAAATCAATGTTTAGAAATGGTTGAAAAATCATTCATTGGTTCCAACAGTTCGGAAGAAAGTTGGTAGATGGCTCCACCGTCGTTCTCATAGAGAAAGGAAATTTGAAGTGATTCAGGTGTGGCTAAATAGCTCAGTTGGAAGAGCATTCCCCCTGTAAGGGAAAGGTTCAAGTCCCACTTGAGCATTTCATTTTCTCCTATGTATTCGAAAGGTAGAATTTTAATTCTAAATTCTAAAGCTCTTCTACAAATTGCATGAACTGATATAGTGAAATGATTTTTTTCATGGATTATTTTAACTGTTATGATGAGGTTGAAACTTTTGCCCACGATGTGTCGCAATAGACGTTGTCATCATCATCTTCGCGTTAGTCCCGGTCATAAACTTCGGAATCCGAAGTGGGAGCTTCCTATTCTATGACTCTTCCATTTCGCACGGTCTTGGGTTTCCGTAATAGTGAGGCCGTTGGTAAGTAATAGTGGCAAGAAAGAATAATTTTGGAATTCAATACGATACTCAAAAATCTGGGGTCTTGGTCTTTCCATAGTATTTTATCTGCGTCTTATTCAGAAGCTGCCAGAAATTGTACCTTTTTGCTATGTGTAAAAATGTCTAGTAATTAACTTGTGTGATTACAGTAGTTTGTGATTAACTTTGCAAAGAAATATGTTAGGAAGAAAGTCCTGTAAGAAGCCATCAAGTACAAGAAGTTTCATCAGTGATAGCTTAAGGAGATCATCCATTTCAAATATACTTTTATTAGTTTCATCTGTAAATAATCTGCAAATCTTGGAAATGTTATTTAACCAAATAAAAATTAACGTTAGAAACTTTATAAAGTCGTATGATAATGCCAAGCATGTTTTTTTGTTCTCAAACTATTATAATTTTATTTCAGCACGATTCGACGTGTCGATACCAACGAGGACGCTTCACACACGTAATGATGCAGTAAAGGCCTTACAGAACGCTTCCACGATCTCCGTTATTACATTAACCTCGATGTTATGCCCTGTACACACTACTTTGTGGAAACAATTCAACAGGATTCGATACGGGCAATATTTGGATCTGTTGATCTGTTTTACTGTTATGTTGTACGAGAGATGTCTCAACGGATTGGCTGCAGTTTTGAAATAATAATGTTATGTAGAACACGCTATAAGGTTGAATGTTGGTATTTTAGATGATATTCGACCGAAATCTAATTAAATATTATGGAGAACACCGATTTCAAGTTAAGATTAATATTTAGAATGTCATCATTTTATTTAACAAACGTAAAAAGTTAAATATGTATTTTTTGCAATATTTGGATGTCAAATCATCTTAAGTATAACTTATATTTGCAATACTAAACCACAGAGTAAAAATTGAAAATCTTTCATATTATAAAAGTATACAATGTCAAGCTGAATCCAATAATGCTCTCTAATAACATGATGCATTGCATTTGTACTCATATAGTTTAAATAAAAGTGATCAAAACTAGAAAGCAGATTAGGTAAAGAACTGTGACTGAGTGCGATGTCCTTCCGACATAAAAGAAAGCAGGATTCGACCAGCTAGACTAGGTAATACCTATAGCGTTGCGGGCTGTGACCAAATTTGACATTTCTTCTTATTCATCTTAGCGTTAATCCCAGTTGCATACGTAGCTTTCTCCTTGGAGTCTGGGGTCCGCTTTATTGATATGAATGTTTGCCCATTACAAAACATAATAATTTATATTGTTGCTAAGTAATGAAGCAAAGTTCTCAGCATTTCCTACTTCGTATACTCCATTAAGTTTTGAACTTGAGATAAGTGCCTGTTCAAGCATAATGTGCTAATTTTGATTAAGGTCACTAGTGAACGTTTTCGGTCTGATTTATTTACTGTTTTTAACATAATGCTAATTTTATTTATTAAGATCATTTGATGTTAAATCAATTATGTATTATATGTATCGATCAGGTATTATATTCAGAGGTTGATACAGCACGACCTTGAAGTATTACTATCCGGAAATTGTTAGTCATACACTTGTACGGATATATATGTCTTAAAACTGCTACGACAAATAGTACTAAAGATACGAACATAATAATTATCAACTAGATTCTAGGCTACACGAGTTAATTTCTAATACCTACTCGACCTCAGTAATTACGTTTTAGGGTGGGAATTTTTGGTGTGATCATTTTCACTTCAGTTCCTCTATGAAACCTAGTAAACCCTTAATGCTTTCTTAATGTCTTCCTGTTTCTGCTACTGCTGCTCTACAGCTCCAATCACAAATGACATTGGCTTTTTAGTGAAAAATTTTCAATGAAGCACAATCTGGATAAATAAGCTTCCCGATTTACCAAATTTAGCCTCCTGTTACGTAGGACCAAACAATCAAATCGAGTTCGTAAGTCTCAAGCGGTGCTCCAACGGACCAATTCACATTGATAAGTTTTTTATACTTTAGGATGCGTCTATACCTACTTAAGCACCTAATAACTTCCAGTGAGTAATTAACACCAATAGAATAACCATAAAAGTGGTATTTAATTTACTGTCAAAATCATTAAGGATATCGTTTTAAGCACTTACTGAATAGGTATATATATTTAAGAAACGTTAGCAATGCCTTGTTAATTTTTTTGCAGTTGCAATTTTATAGACTTGTTTTTTATTAACATGAGACTAGACATACAAAGATAGAAAAGGAAGGATATGCAAATTTTGTGAAATTGAAGTAATTATTTTGTCACTCTTTTTGAGCAAGATTCAGATACCGTAAAATCTTAGGTTGTTGAATAAAAAATGGGTTGAAATAATGTTGAGGGGGATTAAACGTAGCTTTTATTAGTGATTCAGGAGTAATAACCATGTGACTTCAATCCATCCAGTTCTGATGATTCCTTCATCGTCCGTGCCCATGGTGCAATTCTTTGCAAGAAAAAGGAGTAGTTTTAAGATCTTTCACTACATTTGTTTGTGTGTTATTGGTATGTAAAACTTTGATAACCCAGTTTTTGAGAAAGGTTATAGCTTAATGATCACGCTATGACCCTAAGAGAAAAAATTGGAAATCCGTGAACAGCCAGTGAACCCGTGGGGGAAAAGTGTAGGTACTATGTAATTACGCGACCGTAACGCGTTTATAAGTACTACCTATATGGAGAGTCGCGTTTCGTTACGTTGAGCGTTCATTGCGTTCACTTTCACTGTTAGCTGACCTTGACAACGCGTGACCGCGAGTACCGAGAGACCGAGACTGATCGAGTTCTATAGCGGTGGTGAAAAAAAAAAACAACATTTCGTACTTCAATGTGGATAAACCCTAATTTTTCAGTGTAAGGCGCGACTCTTAATAAATCATGAGAAGGAGTAGTCCTTAGATTACGAGATGAAAGCCTTGGATGCATCAAGGAATTGCGCTAAGATAATTATGAAATACTGGCTGGTGCCCGCGACTTCGTCTGCGCAGGATTAGTACTGCTCCGTTCCCTTGAGTAGTAGCCTATGTGTTATTCTGAAGTATAAGCTATATTATTGTAAAGTTTCATGAAAATCCATTTAGCAGTTTTTACGTGAAAGAGTAACAAACATCCATCATACTCACAAACTTTCGCGTTTATAATATTAGTACATAGGACTAATGTTTTACCTTTTTGTTTAGCACTAGTTGCTCTGCCAACTTCTTCTGCCTGGACTTACATTTCCTTTTTCTAAAATAAAAGTCACCTAAGTGTTTACAGTTTGTGTATAGAGTGGCATCCGTCAAAACAAACAAAATAACTGTAGGCACAATAAAATTATGAGGTAACTATCGCTGTACCTACCTACCGTTTCGATAAGTTTCAATTACGTCACATTATTCACGTCACCGTGATTACATCATACGTATGCAAGAAGCGATTTTTAACTACGTCACACTAGTCCCTCCCAATACGGATTATGTCCTAGGTCATTTTGTACATTTCTTAGTTCTAAATCACCTTTTTAAGATGGTGGAGCCATATTTTCTCAATGTGATTCAGGTGTCTCTACCGAGGAGTGTGGAGTTAAGTTATCGTCAGTCCCAGCAACTATTAGTTATTCTGTGTATCCAGTAGCCATAAGTACATCTACGGCTACCTATACATCTTGAATGCAGGTGCAGTCGCTTACCGAAAAATATTATCCTCTGAGTTAATCATCTCATTTACCTGTCCACATCCAAATTATTTTGGGTTGTTGGAACATGTCATTCTCCTCCAACCATTCCTGTTAGATATCAAATACCTCAGTCATGTTCTTTGGATATCCCCTTTAACGTAATCTAAACAATTCTTTTCGTGGGTCTACTCCTTAACCTTCTACATTCGTACTTTAGACCTTTGGTATAATAACATTACTTTCGTCTGTATAAAGCTTTGTGCTTTATACAGTCGCTAGATTCTAATATTAATTTATTTTACAATTTTTGTGTTGCATCTACCCTATTTCCTGTATGTTTTTGATTTTTATCAGAATAAGATCATTCTATTTATATAGGTATGCGCACTTCAAAGAACAAGGTCAGTACGAACCCAATATCTATCAAATATGCACCAATCAAAATTAATATCGATGATTTGATTGAAAATAAATGCCAGATAATTATGATTTTTTACTACCAATAGTTATGTCGCCCAACAACTACAGTTTTTTTACAAAGAGACTGATACGTTAAATAGGCAACTTGGAGTAAAAACTATTCTGATTAGTTAGGTTAGGTTAGGTTTTTGTGAATAATGAGTGTCTAAATAATTTGAGACAACTTGAAGAACAAGAAGCCTTTATCAATTACTTGTAGAGTGCTCGCAAAATAAGTCTGCGCGCGAATGGTGGCGCTGGGATACTTAGGCCCGTAGTCTAGAACGGCATTCAGCCTGAATATTGTTGTGTTAGTAACGTGCATTTCTTTTTGTTATTCTGATTTAAAAATCTAATTTTACTGTTTAACGTTTTATCCCCAAAGAGAAAATATCTATACATATAAAATTACTTGTCTCGACTGACTTACTGACTAATTCATCAACGCAAAGCCTAAACCGCTGGACCTACAAACTTGAAATTTTGACAGTAGATGCATTTTATGATGTAACCCTCTAATACCTTGAATATACCCCATACGAAGTCGCTTTGAAGAACCACAGCATGGAGTTAATTCCGCAACTGAAGCGTGGTGGGAGGGTATCTTATATTATACTGATATTCTACAAAGCTGTTACTTTGCGGAAGCTGTTCAAGTACATTTTATAGATCAAGGTGAATGAGAATCTTCGAAAGTCGTCTACTTCAAACAAAGTAAATCCATACTAAATTATAAATGCGAAAGTAACTCTGACTGTCTGTCGGTTACGCTTTCACGCCTAAACCATTGATCCGATTTCGATGAAATTTGATATAGAGGTAGATTAGACCTTGAGAAAAGTCAAGGGTAACCGACATCAACGCAGGAGAAACAGTCTCACCTCTTAGTATAGACAGTTTGATCTCATCCTGACACAGAGTTATGACCCTTTCGATCTTCTGAGGAGCTGTCGGTGGATTGCGACATCTGGTTTCCTGAAAAAAAAAAGACATATTTTAATACAATGTATTGCTTATCTCCAAAACTTTGTGGTGTGACGGTAGTACTTTCGACTGCCACACGTAGAAGGTATGGATTCAAATCCCGCTCAGTACAAATAATTGTAACCATGAATATGTCTATTTGCATAGGTTTTTGTGATTCCGTGACTTAAAAAGCAAATTATGCCATCGGTCCCAGTTGTCATACGAACATCTTTGGCAGTCATTCATCATCATCCACATAAAGACGTTAGTCCTGATTGCATCCGAGGCCACGGTGCCCTCGGAGCTCAGGGTCCGCCTTCCGGTTCTTCCTCCTCCACTTCGCACGATCTTGGGCGTCCAAGGTAGTGAGACCGTTTTCACGCATGTCACCCTCCACGACGCCAAGCCAGCACTTCTTGGGCCTACCCCTTCTACCTGGACCGGGTGGGGGCGCCATTGCCAGGCATTTGTTACCCACGTAGCTGGGCGGTTTCCGCAAGACGTGGCCGCACCAGCGGAGGCGGCTCTCTTGCATTTTATCTGCGATGTCACGGACATAAAGGCTGCCGCGGATGCGTGAGTTCCTCACGCGATCTTTACGCGTGACTCCACACATCCACCGCAGCATTTTCATCTCCGTGACACGCAGCATCTGCTTGTGCCGCTCCAACAGCGGCCACGCCTCACAGCCGTGTAAGAGGACAGGTCTAATGATTGTTTTATAGACCTGCCCCTTCAGCCTGACTGGCATTTTAGAGTCGCAAGTGACGCCAGTCATTTCCCGCCACTTAACCCACGCGGCGGCAATACGTGCCTTGACGTCGTAGTCGATGTCACCAGAAGCGTGAAGTACAGATCCCAGGTACTTAACCTGATCCGTGCGCTCGACCAAGTCATCGCCTATGCGAACGGGTGTGGGATCTGTTGAGTTTAACGCCAAGTACTCTGTCTTCGCCAAATTTAGCTTCAGACCGCCGTTCTCAAGCGCCTCCTTCCACACTTTCACACGTCGCACCAATCTGTTCCTGTCTGCGTCCATCAGCGCAATGTCATCAGCATACATAAGCAACAATGGAGGCTGCTCATGTGAGTCTCTGATACTGTCCGACAAAACGTCTAACACTAAGCTGAACAGGTAGGGACTGAGTACGGATCCTTGGTGTACCCCGACGGTGATGGGGAAGGTTTTCGTGTCGCCAACAGCGGTCCGAACCACGGAAAGTTTTGGCAGTCATTACCGATAGGTAGTTGGAACCCTGAAAAATCCAAATAGATCGGAAAATATCAAAGTTCAGCTGTGTCACAGTTAGACTGGAAAGCTGATCCCTAGTCAGGCAAAGGATCCGAGAAAGGATGGAGAATAGTATTGCATACCTACTAAAATTGGTTTTTGGAGGCATATGATATTATCCTAATATCTATTACTCTAAAATGAATTAAAGTACTGAAATTACAAAAGGAATTAACAAGAATCTAACCCAATTTAGTACAGAATTGTTCAGGTATTCTAAGTATAAATATAAAACTTTACGCTAGTGTTGCAAACAATAAAAAACAATTAAGTGTTATCTTAATCTGAATCAACAAAGACAATACCTCACATACGAGGACATTTAACTGAACAAAGAGCTAATTTGAACAAATGCGTAATTTTCTCAGGTTTTTCATTCAGAGAAAGGTGCTAAGTGTTGTGAAAGCATGTCTGTATAGATAATCACTTATAACTGGTTTCACCAATAATAGGAACTGATATGAGATCAAAGCGTCGGTAGCTTAGTGGTTAAGGAGCCGGCCTTACGATCGAGAGGTCGCGGGTTCGACTCCTAGCAAAAGCATTTTAGCTTAGTTGGAGGGGGGTTTTTTTTTTTTATCGTGCGATAAATCCCCACGGATACCACCCCCACGGAGCCGGTGGAGGCGGTTATGTCGGACTCGAACCGACTAAAACGCACGCCGTCTTGGGTCCTTGGCTGCCGGAGGTGAGATTGCCAAAAGCATATCTCTCGCACCCCGGCAGACCCAGGACCATCTCTTTCGAGATGGCCCCCTTCGGGTTGTGGGGACCAAAATGTCCCCATCTAGCCCCGGTTACGGGGAGGCGCACGGCACCCACTCCTAGCAAAAGCATTTTAGCTTAGTTGGAGGGGTTTTTTTTTTTTTTTTTATCGTGCGATAAATCCCCACGGATACCACCCCCACGGAGCCGGTGGAGGCGGTTATGTCGGACTCGAACCGACTAAAACGCATGCCGTCTTGGGTCCTTGGCTGCCGGAGGTGAGATTGCCAAAAGCATATCTCTCGCACCCCGGCAGACCCAGGACCATCTCTTTCGAGATGGCCCCCTTCGGGTTGTGGGGACCAAAATGTCCCCATCTAGCCCCGGTTACGGGGAGGCGCACTTTGCGCCGCCGCCGCGGCCTGCTTCTGCTAGGGTGACAGGCGGCTCCACCGGTCACCCCCAGGCCAGCGCTCATGGAGGACGGAGGTCGTTCTGCGACCTCCGACGTCCGGTTCGCCTTCGCTCTGCACGGGCTTCCCGGGCCCGGAGTCTGGTCCGGACCCGACCGGCCGCCTCCTTCTCGAGCATTACTTGCTCGCAGAAGGAGGCGGCCGCACCCCAAGCGTTTGCGCATCGTACCATCGCTGTGAGCAATGTGACGAGTGTGAGGACTCCCACCCCTAGAGCCGCCACTAGGACCCGCCTCGGCGTGTCCCACGCCGGGCACTCGGTCAGCGTGTGCAGCTCTGTGTCCTCGCTCGCATCACAGTGATGGCACTCGGACGTTGGCTCCTTCCGGATCCGACACAGGTAACTCCCGAAACACCCGTGTCCGGTAATCACCTGCGTCAGCCGGTACGAGAGGCTGCCGTGTGGCCTCTCTAGCCACTCCTCCATGATGGGTCTTACCGCCGCTATTACGGCGTGCCCTGCGCTTGGTCGCCCAAGTCGTAGCTCCCATTCCGCTACCATGTCCCTGTGGAGCTGAGACCTCACGGCCCGAATTTCTTCGGGCTCGGGTTCCCGTCCCTGCTCCCGCGCCTCCTTACGATACCGATATAGCATCGAAAGGGCCCTCGCATCCAGGTTCCACGGTAGGGATCCGGCAAGGAGACTCGCCGCCTCGAAGGATATAGTTGGAGGGGTTAGAGGGATTATTAGTAACTTCGGTTCTAATATTCTTTTTAAAACAAAAAAATATATATTTTATATTTTTGCACAATTTCTCTATACTGTTTCCCATGGCCTTCACCAGCTAAATGTGTTGGTTCCTGGTGGTCCTGGTGGAGTAGAAGAAGGCCACCCCATCTCTACCCGTGGGCGTTACAGAAGGCTATTCTCCATTCACCAGCAGATCCCGTTCAGCCAGCAGTTGGTGTTTGTGGTGTTCTCGACTTTACACAATATAACACTGTTATTTAGTGAGTAGGTAGTTACACAGTTCACAGTACGTCTGCCCGCATCGAAAGACTCAATTCGACTGTCACACGTCACTGTCAACTGTCACTACTTTTATTTATGTATGTCACAGTGTTCAATCACACTCACTTGCTGAACGGATCTACAAAACGAACGAACGACCAAAAAATATCTTCACAAACCGTCACAATTAGTGTAGAGTACTAAATTAAACCAACATTGGGGAATATTATTGCTTTCAGTTATTTTTTGGTAATAATATCACATTAATTGATCGTTTGATCGATCCTTGTGAAACAAATACCTTAGGTACTACTTATGGTACATTCGACCAAACGCGACTTAAGTTTATTCCTGGAATAAACAGGCAATATCACCCGTATATTGGCTGTTTATTCTAGGAATAAACTTTACTCGCGTTTGGTCGAACACGGCTGGCCCTTAGAGAAATATATTTGCGTTGGGAATTATTACTATTCGATCTGATCCATTCACATCACACGTAACGAAGCCACTTTAGGCAGTTACTCTCTTTCAATTGATGTAAACATACACACATGCATACATTTTTATTCCAATAATAATTAACTTTCACATCTGCGCGTGGGCATAACAATTCACTTAAGACTCATCACATTCGACTTCACTTTACTTTAGTGAATGACATAGCAGTGTATATAGATGAACAATGAGTTATATAAAAGTATTGAATATAATATAATACCGCTGCAGAATATCATATAGTATATAAATGAAAATGAATCGCCGAAATGTAATGTACCCACGCCACGCGCGTGACTTCCGAACGACTGCACCAGGCCCACGATTCTAATTTTAAACTTTATTTCTATACGGCTAAAGTCCAAAATGAAGTGAACAAATTTCATTACACTTTTTCATTCGCTCAGCAAAAATTCATTTAATTAGAACTTTAACCACATCGCTTTAACGTCTATTATTTAATGCCGTTTTTTACAGTAGCTTTGGCACGATAATGTTTTGGCTTTAGTAGAATCGAGGCCTAAGTTAGATTATTCTTTTTTTGTTCAGTACAAGACTTGTAGAAAAAAATAAATAAAAAGAAATAGAAGGTTCGGGAATGGAATCAGAATTCTACGGGCGAAGTTGCAGGTAAGAGCTAGTCCATACTTCCATACTAATATTATAAATGCGAAAGTAACTCTGTCTGTCTGTCTGTCTGTCTGTCTGTCTGTCTTTCTGTCTGTATGTTACGCTTTCACGCCTAAACCACCGAACTGATTTTGATGAAATTTGGTATAGGGGTAGATTAGACCATGAGAAAGGACATAGGCTATGTTTGGTCGCGATAACCGACATCCACGCGGGCGGAGCCGCGGGTAAAAGCTAGTAGTACATATTTTAAACCACTCAGAGGTTGGCCATCGAAATGTAATAAGTTAATTGATATTTAATTACAACAACACGACTGAAACAACATGGGTCAACCGGAATCGCAGATATTATGTGACCTTTGATATTGACCTTTTTTCTTTTGCATTGTATTGGACGGTACAGGCACCTTCAAAAGTACAGTAAGAAATTTACAAACGATCTTTGCATTGAAATAAGTCAATAAATAATACATATTACATATATCCATACTCCATACTAATATTATAAATGCGAAAGTAACTCTGCCTATCTGTCTGTATGTTACGCTTTCACGCCTGAGAAACCAAACCAGATTAAACCTTGAGAAAGGACAGAGGCTATGTTTGGTCGCGATAACCGACATCCACGCGGGCGGAGCTGCGGGCAAAAGTTAGTACATTTATATTTACACCTTTTTTCCCTACATTGTAGGCAGGGACACCAATTCGCTACCTACGTCTATCCTTACAGTTCACTAAGTCCCTCTATTTTCATTAATTTCCCCTTTCACGCAAGCTTGCCCCGGATTCGAGTGCCTCCGACTTGCCCTTTTTACCCGACTGCACCAGCGAGGGTAATGTATTTTCAATAAATCTTTAATTTGGTCAGTGTCTGTTTTGTGAAGTCTTTCTAACTTGGTGTGTCTTTCGCTCAGTACTCAAGAAATACCATTTGACGTAAAATTATTTTTGCAATCTTCAGAAGACATAGTATTTTTTAATTTTAATTTATTATCTTCTTATCTTAAAATCTGCAGTAGCCTAGTGGTATGGGTAATGAGCCCAGTGGTATGGCTGCTGAGACGAGGTCTCAGGTTCGATCCCAATGACCTTTCGATGCTTTTCGAAGTTATGAGTGTATTTATCGCCGGTTTATAAGTGCCCGGTTAATGGCAATAGGCTCGCCACCTATTACATTGGGACCTAAGCATAAACTGGCGAAATGTGAGTGCTACCACCTCTGCCTACCCTTTCGGGGAATACAGGCGTGAGTTTGTTTTTTTATTATTTTGTTTGTTTGTTATGTTTATTTATTATTTTATGTAAGGTAAGCTTGAAATGTGCTTGGGTAATACTGATGGCGACTGTACAACTGACACGGCCATTGATTGTGACACGATTTAAACACGGAGATAAAAGGTTTTTGTCCGTTGTGACCACGTATACACAAACAATAGATATAAAAATTGGATATTGAATGACTAAATTGTGCCAAGGACTTAGTTGGACCAGCTTCTAATTTACCTATACAAGGTGATCTTATAGTCGTTTCTGAAAAAATGAATTTGGCCACAGTTTCGATAGCAAAATCATCTGGAAGTATTACTTTGGCAAAGTTTTTTTTTTTATAATGTATGGGAATAATTTTCAGGTGAAAGAAAAAATGTATGATGGGTACCCATGTAATAAAAAATCTATATAGGATTTAAGGGTATGGTGTTTCTGTCCATTGCTAACATCTTAGTGGATTAGTGGATAACAGTGAAGTTTATCTAGACTTAGTTACTACTAGCTTTTGCCCGCGGCTCAGCCCGCGTGGATGTCGGTTATCGCGACAAAACATAGCCTATGTCCTTTCTCATGGTCTAGTCTACCCCTATACCAAATTTCATCAAAATCGGTTCAGCGGTTTAGGCGTGAAAGCGTAACATACAGACAGACAGACAGACAGAGTTACTTTCGCATTTATAATATTAGTATGGATTAAGAACGGGACGTAGAAACTGAAGACACAAAAGAGTTAATGAATTTTGAAACCTATCTGTAAAGCATAGCGTGCCTTTTTGTAATATCACATTAACGAATTCATATGAAAGAATTCGTAAGACTGTGGTATTATCAACAGTATGACAGCACTGACAGTTACACAAAATATTACACAGTATTGCTGGTCAAGTGGTGGTCTTTCACGATATTTTATTTTTTGTTTCGTCTAGAAGTAAACCTACAATGAGCAGTTTGCAATGTCTTAGGTAATAAGTATGGTGTCCACATCGGCAGGAGGTGTAGGACACGGTCGAAAATAACAGAAATTATTACTACATTTATTTTTGAACAGTTAGCATAGCTTTGCTTTCAAAATGGTGAGAACGTGGTCTTGTTTAGGTATGGATCTGTTACGAAATTGAAAATTTCAATTACAATGCTCTGTTGGATGGTTTTTTTTTTATCGTGCGATAAATCCCCACGGATACCATCCCCACGGAGCCGGTGGAGGTGGTTATGTCGGACTCGAACCGACTAAAACGCACGCCGTCTTGGGTCCTTGGTTGCCGGAGGTGAGATTGCCAAAAGCATATCTCTCGCACCCCGGCAGACCCAGGACCATCTCTTTCGAGATGGCCCCCTTCGGGTTGTGGGGACCACAGTGTCCCCATCTAGCCCCGGTTACGGGGAGGCGCATTTTTACGCCGCCGCCGCGGCCTGCTTCTGCTAGGGTGACAGGTGGCTCCACCGGTCACCCCCAGGCCAGCGCTCATGGAGGACGGAGGTCGTTCTGCGACCTCCGACGTCCGGTTCGCCTTCGCTCTGCGCGGGCTTCCCGGGCCCGGAGTCTACTAGTCTAGTTTCTCGCTCGCATCACAGTGATGGCACTCGGACGTTGGCTCCTTCCGGATCCGACACAGGTAACTCCCGAAACACCTGTGTCCGGTAATCACCTGCGTCAGCCGGTACGAGAGGCTGCCGTGTGGCCTCTCTAGCCACTCCTCCATGATGGGTCTTACCGCCGCTATCACGGCGTGCCCTGCGCTTGGTCGCCCAAGTCGTAGCTCCCATTCCGCTACCTTGTCCCTGTGGAGCTGAGACCTCACGGCCCGAATTTCTTCAGGCTCTGTTGGACGGATGGTGTCATCAAAAATCAATGTTTAAAAATGGTTGAAAAATCATTCATTGCTTCTAACAGTTCGTGAGAAAGTTGGTAGATGGCTCCACCGTTACCCTTAAAGACTGATATAAAGAGAAGGGAAATTTGAAGTGATTCAGGTGTGACTCAATAGCTCAGTTGGAAGAGCATTCCTCCTGTTAAGGGAACGGTCGTGGGTTCAAGTCCCACTTGAGTTCTTCTTTTTTCCGATGTATTACAATGCTCTAATAAAAAAGATGTCTACGCGACAGCACTACCATAATACAATAAGATACACTGGATAGTGTTATAAGAACATCATTAATTGAAAACATAAAGAGAATTATTAGAACTTAGAATGAAAATCTTGGTCGAGTCGAATGGACCGTGGGCTGTAAAAGGCTACATAGTCTGAACGACTTGAAGCGTATGGATTCGGACCTACTGATTGATGGGTGAAGCAGGCTTTTTCCTTTGCGAGTTGTGCATATAAACAAAGATAAACCAGGCTCCAAATGAAATATACTTATAATTAGGTAGTTAAGCAGAAATACCAAATACTTAGTTGATGATATTTTACTCGTACGTTTTAAATCATCGATGTTTTATTTCCTACTAGCTTTTGCCCGCGGCTCTGCCCACGTGGATGTCGGTTATCGCGACCAAACATAGTCTGTGTTTCCTGTCCGTGTTCTTTCTCATGGTCTAATCTACCACTATACCAAATTTCATCAAAATCGATTCAGTGGTTTAAGCGTGAAAGCGTAACATACAGACAGACAGAGTTACTTTCGCATATTAACATGGATCTAAAACTGTTCTAGGCTACGCTAGTACTTATTATCTGTTCTGTGTCTAGGCAATGTAGTTTAGGAATCAATTATTCTTTCCCACTTTCAAAGTAACGTTCTAATTTCAATAACTAGCCTTATTAATTATTATCTAAGCAATTAATAGATTTTATTAGCTGTATTTATCATCTATAAAATACTAAAATATTATATCAATATAAAGTAGATCAATCACAGCTCCACTGATCTGTGCGTGGGTGAAATCTTGTGCCGTTATTCATAAATCATTCGAGCTAACCCTTTATGCACATTTCAAGAGAGAAAGTTAATTCCCTTTGTTGAATAAGAATACTATAGGACCATAGAAATATTATTAAGATAGAACGATCATGTGAGCGGAAAATGCGTGCCAACTTTTAACATAATACCTGTCCTATGAGACAGGAACTTTCGAACGCTTACTCAGTACTTTTAAGACTAGCTTGTAATAACATCGTTAAAAATAACTTCAGAAACATGAAGAAGTATTTAAATTTGAAATGCATAGCCTGTGAAATTCATAAACCCTCCTTTTGGCTTCACCGTACTCGGGTAAGAATAGAGGCATTTCTTACATCTCCTGATTATTATTTACGGTAAAAAAGTCGGCACTCGTGATATGTAGGTGAACATTGTTTATGTTTGGAACATCCTAATATATTTCTGTGGATAGGACATTTTAAATAATAGTATTATTTCGAAGTTGACCGCATATGACAACTGCAGACGAACGCAGCAAAAATACACGTATTTCATTGCGGCTTCTCAATGGACCCGTAATCAGTCTTGAAGTTGAGCAAGTAATGTACGCGTTGAATCTGCTGCATGAGTCTACAATTGTCGTATGCTTAGGCTTTGGAATCATACCTATAGAGATAATTTGCACATTCGAAATGTCCTAGTAGAATATTGATCTATACATATATAAAATTATTCTGTTTCCTGTTTCCCATAGGAGTAGGCAGAGATCACGGATCTCCATTTGCTAAGATCCTGACATACTACTCTCGCTTCATTCACTCTCATTACATTCTTCATGCATTCTCGTCGGTTTAGGGTACTCCTGACCTGCCCTTTTTCTAACACTTCCCCGATTTGGTCCATTTATATTGATCTATATTCTCATTTATTTAGATGGTAAGGCAGAGTAGAATTTGGGCCATCCCGTCCATTCCCATGCGGTGACCTACAAGGTGACTAAGGGATAGGGCTGTTTAACATCAGACAGAAATATGCAGTCCAGCTTCAATGCATGGCTTGAGTCAACAATAGTGCCCGGATTACCGCAATAGGCTCACCCCCTAATGCATGGGACCGAATCCAATGATTGGTGAAATGTGAGTGCTAAATTCACCTCTGCCTAACCCTTCGGGGATAAAGTCGTGATTATAGGTATGTATGTAAGGGATTTACAAATAATGTTGTTTTAATATTCTTGATCAAGTTAAATTAATCTATTAAGGAAGACTATCTCTGCCAATGCACACTGATATGTTTTATGTTGCATCGTAGTCAGTATTTATGGTGGTCAGCATGGTATTTCACCGATTATCCTAACGAGTGTCTTAATATTTATGCGCCCATTGCACCCATCTCTTAAGCAATTAATATGATGCCATTTCAATCCTGTTTGAGTTGAACCAGCTAGCACCTAACGTTATGTAAATGGCTATAAATAAATTCGACACACTTTAACCAGCTCGTAGATACACGAAGATACTAACTGGATTTTAAAATAACTATTAGAACATAGGGATTAGAGTTTAATCATTAGACAGTCAATAAATTATTGTGATGCAATTTCGGGATCCAAGTCACTCGCTTTTCATTCCGTGGTGCCACTTTCAAACTTCTTCTATTATACTTTATTTAGCCTAAAATATCTTGACATTTAAGGTACCTAACTATATTTTTGCAACTGACTGTACACAAATACGTCAATTGTGATAATCGCGTGAGATGATGACAAGAAAATAATCAAAAAACTGAAATGTGCCAACTCGCGGTCGTCCGCGAGTTTGATGGCCGCGAGTTGATGAATGACCCAACATATGTACGGTACCAATCGGATTTGCACACCGATATTATTCATGTGAAATAGGGGATCGCGAACATCGCGATATACCTAATATTAACTGTTTTGTCCTTGTCATACATATTATACCGTCACACGTTCTTTCTATTGGGTCCTTTCTATACACGTTCTTGCAATGATCCAGTATGAAAATCCTTTCGCATCTACTCTATCCGATCCAGATTTTTGATATAGTTCATTATCTGGGGCAATTTTTTGGACAGTAAAGAATGTTGGAGCCGTTGGAGCTACAGTGTAAAGGGGAACGTTTTCTAAACCGAAGGCCCATTACTCCAGGTAATGGCATAAAAAAAACAATATTTTTACGATTATAAAAAAATACGTTTATTTAGCATTGTTTACTCTTCAAAAGCTAAATCAAACGCTAATTTCATAAAATAACATTACCACACACAAAACAACGCGCTTGGCGTCATTTCCGAAAAAAAACGTCTGAACGTCTTAAACGTCGCCTAAAGACGGATATAAAGAGAAGGGAAATTTGAACTGATTCAGGTGTGGCTAGCTCAGTTGGAAGAGCATTCCCCCTGTAAGGGAAAGATAGTAGGTTGAAGCCCCACCTGAGAAAAATTGTAGTGATGGTTTGTGTGGAACTGGAGTATTATGGGGCCTTTGGCTTCTTAAGCCTTCTCCTTACCTCCATATAATGATGTCTCAAACAATCTCTCTCTCCTTGTCATACGGAAACCGTACGCTTTATAGCACGTCATAGTAGGGTCACAGGTTCGTATGGCCACCTAAATCGGTAGAAATATGCAGATGTATCCTAACAAGTCTGAACGTTACTTGAGCAATAGGTTTTACTTAGGATCACTTTGCTTGTAACAAGAACTTACATAACTGTTGCTTAGGCGGAACAGACATGGTTATACAGCTATGACAAGTTCTTATGACGGCAATTATGGAAGTTTGTTGTTTCACCACATGGTTCTCGACACAATCAAAATGTATACAAACTCGGTCTCCGAGCACTATAAGTAACTTGTGTTATGGAATCTAGAATGCGGATAAACATACTTAGATGCTTTTCTTTTTGTAAATATATTACGCATAGAAACACCCAGACCAATGCAAATAGCCATATTCATGCATACAAATTCGTGTTCACTACCGCCACCCGCCACGCCGCAGAGGCTGTCTTGTTTGTTGAGGTGAGTTAACTTGGGTCCCGAAGGTCTTTGTGAACACCTAGGCTAGTGGAATCGAAATGTATTATGGAAGCCTCATGTACCTACAAAGTATCGAAATTAGAAAATATGGTTCAAAATCTCATTTTTCCGGAGTGATCAAAGGTGCCAGCCCGCAAATAGTTTCTGTGCTTTTCAGTTTATTCTGAGCTAGAATTTGGAAGTCATTATTACATTATAATAGAAATATAGTTATTCAAGCATTATACTTTCCTGGGAACCATTGAAATTTTTTTTTAATTGTACTTCAAATATTTTAAACTTTTTTTACTTCTTTTTTCATTTGTGTGCATGACACTTTTAACCGCGATGTCAAAGGAAATAGGAACCGTATTAAATGTACCGTTCTAAGTAGGTATTCTTAATTTAATTTGGCACGTTGTCGTCGCGTTGGAAAGAAGAACGAGACTTCGATTTTACCTACTCTAGATGCTACTATATGTTGCACATAATATGGATCCTAAAGATTTTGGTGTGGTTCAATCCCTTTACGATAGTGCATAGACTGATAACTTTCTATTCAAATTTATATATTTTCGTGCTTGGTTGTTTTCTTTGATCTTTAATGTTTCTATTGCCAAGATAGTGTAGTAGGTACGGTACAAGCAATACATTATTTTCTACTGAAGAAAGTGGTCAATTTATGAAAATAATTTACCATAAACCTATGAACACATTGGATTGATTCGACTGGTCGCATAATGGTAAAGAAAAAAAGAATACAATTCGAATACATAGGGAAAAAGAAGCTTCTCGGGCGGCACTCGAACCCGCGATCTTTCCCTAACACGGGAGTTATCAAAAATCAATGTTTAAAAATGATTGTAACATCATTCATTGGTTCCGATAGTTTGTAAGAATATCGGTAGATGACTCCACCGTCGCGTCGCCTTAAAGACGGATAAGTAAGGAAATCTGAATCACATCGGGCGTGTCTCGGTATCCGAGTTGGTCAAGGCATTCCCCCTGTAAGGAAAGATCGCGAGAAGCCCGCCCGAGAAGATTCTTTTTCCCTATGTATTCGATTTGTATAGTTAACATACTTATTGCTGTAAAATTCATTCAAGAATACAATGTAGCATTTTTGCTAATAATATTTAACTTCGTTTAGTGAATCGTGAAGGTAACACAGCTTAGAACTTATTCACACAAAACGGACAAAAGGCGTATATATGTGAATCAGTCACCTCACCTCGTCAGCAAGTGGGCGCGGCCTTGCTAAACACCGACTGCCCGCTTTAAAAGGCATTGTGTGGGTGAATGAAGTAACTACTTAGATACAATTTTAAACCTCCAGATAAACATCTAGAGGTTTAAAAATATATTCTTTGAAGATTTTGATAAAATTAGTATGTACAATAAGTGTGAAACCACAATACCAAAGGTATTGTAGTTTTTCAAATTCCGTGAGGTCTTTTGTTGAATTACCGATTGTTTCATTATAACACAGCATTTACTATTTTTTTTTTATCATTTCAATGTAATTTTGGTAAGATTATCGTACTAAACATTTTTCTAGGAGAAAAAGGAACTTATGTTTAAATGATTTTTATAGCATTTGTTATGCTAACTTTAATGTTCAAATACATCAGGAAAATGAAATGCTTAATTGGGACTTGAACCCACGACTTTTCCCTTACAGGATGAATACTCTTCCAACTAAGCTATTGAGCCACATCTGAATCACTTCAAATTTATTTTCTCTTTATATCCGCCTTAATTGCGAACGGCCCTCTTTGAGAGCATTCCCCCTGTAAGGGAAAGGTCGTGGGTTTAAACCCACGACCCACACGAGCATTTCATTTTTCTCGATGTATTCGGAGGAACTTATGGTTGAATCCATCAACTATAACCATCCTCATAGCAATTTCCAAGTTGCTTCCAATGTTTAAACTTCGGAATCTTAGGTCTGCTTTTGTTTTTGATTGGAATGTCGGTCTTTCCGGGAGGGCTGCCGTCAGACCTCCCAACCTTCACAAGAAAACCTGTGCCTGATTCTCGTACATTGTATAACAGGTGCTCCAAGTAGCACATAAATTTGTCTTAAGCCTCAATGATACTGGTAGGGAACTCTACACCCAGCGGTTCAAAATCCATCAATCATTTTATTTATGTCAGACCATCTGAAAAATGTAAACTTACATGCAAACGTTTCTCTGAATTGGTAACAGATGATCATGAAACATTTCTCCCGTCTAGCGTGACCTGCGTGACCAAGTTATGACAGTAACACACTTATACTCCGTCCATTATATTATTGTATTTTAGACAGTGGTCGGTATAACTTTGTTCTAGCGTCAACACCTGAAAATCCTAACAAAAATTAGGCGCCAATACGTCATTTTTCATTGATGTCGTAACGTCAGCCAGAAAGCAATTTTAGGGATGTAGTTAGTCAATCGACGGTGTAACTTGAAAATGTCACAATTGATGTCGACTACAGAATTTTTTTTTTTTTAAATATTACATAACTGGCGATTTTTAACCGATTTCTAAACAACAATTGGGATGTTTATAATTATTTATATTTGTATGATTTTGTAACTCCGTCATTTGTAGACGGATTGTCAAAATTCTTTTTTTGTTTGTAAGAGGTTTATTCCAAAATGGTCCCATTTAAATTTTATAAAGATCTGATAATGGATTTCAGAGACAGGCCACGGAACTCTTCAATAAATACCAGGAAATCAGCATGTTGGAATATTCTTCTAGAAGTCAGTTGTTTTGTTTTGGAGATTAGCGTATGCGTCATAACGCATAGGTACGCTAATCTCCAAAACAAGAAAACGATTGTGGGCCAATAGCCCACAATCGTTTTCTATTACATTTGTAAACTGTACAGACACGAAATATTTAAGTACTACTTTATTATTATGTTTAGAAATAGTTCAACATGAAATCATTTATAACATTTATCATAATATTTTCATATATCGTTTTTTTTTATCGAGGTTTTTAACTTTGTCGATATTTTAAATTTTCATGCAATGACTATTTTCATCTGTCTAAAATACAATAATATGATGGACGGGGTATAGAAACAAAACCGCAACTGATTTAGGTACATGATAATGGAAACAGTTTATATTGTTGTTTTTTCTTTCGATGCTCAGCCCACTAGACAAATGGCAATTCGTTGGACAGTACATAAACTGCACCAGAAATGTTCTAAGCCTAAGCCACACAGCAGCGCCACTTTCAAATGTTCCCCTTGATGATGTTATTTTGATCTTCAAGATACTAACAACTACTAGTATAAAGCAGTCCCAACAAATATCAAATAATAGGTGCAATTAGAGTAACCTGCTGATTCTTGGAGACGTAGTAGTAATACGTTTAAGGGAATAAATTTCCATTACTGAGTTTTGAAATGACAGCTCATCTGCATCAGCAGTTGTTCTCTGCCTTAATTTGGTTCTACCTCCACTCCATCTATTAATGGAAATATATTGATTTGTTATAGTATTATGGTGCGTTCCTTGAACTGATCAAATCAGGACAAGATTAGATACCTACTAAATTCCTTTTGATTGATTTCAAAGTAATATTCCAATCGCCGTATAAAATTGATTTAATTAAACACATAACAAGATTCTAATTGAATAACGGTATTTTGCAATATGTTATTAATATTTTCGGCTTTTACATCTGCATTCCGTTCTAATGGATTTTTGAATATGAATTTTAAGTTCGAAAATTGATGCTGTTGTTTGCCACAATTTTACTCTTTTATGCAGGGTGTCTATATTTTTGAAAGGTGGTAATTTTGTAGTAATATTACAAATCATGGTGTCTTCTACAATCTCTCGTTGGTCCTTAAATGTAGGGTTAATCTTATCATGCGAGGATAGCCTGAGCCACAATTTTACTGTGGATATGGTTAAAATGCAGGAAGGCTTTTCTGTTACAACAATGTCAGTATGGGCATCATCGTCAATTATTTTACTAGACACCACCAAGAGATTTGACAATGGACTATTTCGAAACGTATTCATACAGTCTGTTTTGTGATTCCGAATCTAATACACCACAAAAGATTTGTCTGCGCTTCCACCCACGATGTGTCGACGCCTCTATCAGCAAAATCACGTAAATCGTTGCATGGAGTTGGGTTATAGATTACAGATTCTTGAATTGCAGTAACTAGCCTGTCCATAAATATGTATGTCTCATTTAAGGTGCATTGTTATGAGTAAGTTAACATAAGTTATGAGTGGTGGTGGGAACTATGTTCTAATATTTGCGTATGAATCAGAGGAAACGAGGCCAAAAGGTTTTCGTTTTCCTTTGACAGGCACGTTTGCTGCTCATTCGTCCTGGCCACATCTGACCTTGTTGATTATTCTGTAAGGAAACGTAAGGAAACGAAATGTAAGTCATAAATACTTAAATACAGAATTAATATGATTGCGTAAAATGTAACACTTTTACCGTAGGCACAGAATAGATAATTGCCGTAGGTACCTATGGGTTAGAATTTTAACGAATTAAAAAAAACGTTTTTTTTGAAATATTAGAACCGAAGTTACCAATATTCCCTCTAACCCCTTCTAACCCCTAAGTTCTCTAGTCTAGGTACTTAATATAATTATAAATTCGTAGGCTAATTAGCCTATGAAGAACTTAAACGATAATTATTAATATTTGCTTACATTCAGATATATTATAGAGCCGAAACAGTCTAGTACCATTTGCTTAAATATTCTCATTGAATTCTCAGATATTTGAATCACTTACCTAACCAAAATGTAGGTTTACCATACAGAAGTTTATTTTAGTATACAGTTTGCGTGCGATATGTTTAATATGCGCAAGAGCAATACGAATGATCCAGAACTTGCAAAGAAATAATCACATTTGAAGTTTTGTCTCGTTGTATCAGGAATTGTCAACCTTGGGTGATATATAAGAAAACCTCATATTCAAATTGCAAATCCAATGCGCTCCGGAAATGTTACCAAATTTTACAAGTAAGTAAATAGAAGTAATCAAATGAATCAATTACATATATTACCTAAATGATGATGACTACTTAACTGCTGTAATAAGGGCGCTGTAAAAGCAGGCGCATTACTATTGTGTAATCGTGCATCGAACTTCGCGTAACAAAAGAGAATTGAATGCCGCGCCGTACCGTGCAATTTTGCGGTTTGATTGTAACAAAGTACAAACAAAATAAGTACTTTCATTTACGTAACGCACACAATAAACTAAATGCTCGATTATTAAGATAAGATGACTTAATTTTGTCACAAGTATTTTACTTTTACTGTTAATAAAGGCAAGTGTTGTTACTTTTAATGTTCATGAAAGGAATTTCATCTTAATTATTATAATATATGACCTCTTGCTTTAAATGCCTCATAGGGTGTCGGCTAGGTTACATTTAGAATTTCTATAGAAAGAAATAATAAGTACTTTGTCGTAAGAGAGAGTTTAGCGCCAATGATAATAACCGTCGCAAATCGTTTTCTCCATGCATCACGAAAGTCTTGTTATTTAATTTGACAGTAATTTGAATGTTTGTCACCACAAGACGCGCGTGCTTTGTTATATGAGGAGAGGTATGTAAGGAAAATATTTTAAAAGGAATGGGTGAAACTAAAATAAGGCAAAGACACGCTCTGGTAATGTCAAACTGCAAATTCGTGTTGAGTATATTATGGACAAACGACTCTAACAATTTTACTTATTAGTGTCTATTAGACAAAAGTCGTCAATGGATCCTTGTTGAATAATTTTGAGGAAAACTTGATAAACATGCAATTAGAAATTGGATAAAAAGCTGAGTGGTATCTCAGAGGTTCCATAATAGCTCGAGCAGCCAAAAATTGGTTGATAATATAGAGTAGAAAACGATAAAAGTAGACAATAAAATTCATGTACTGTTTTTGTAGATAGATTTTACATTTGTACCAATTTTAACGCTTCCGACAATACTCAACGAAGAAAAAACACTATTCTAAAAACACGAAAGCCAAATTATCGAAACCGGTTAATCTATTTTAGCGTGAAAGCATAACGAAACAGCACACTTCCACAACACTATCTTTAATAATAACAATTGTTTGAAAGTATTAAAAATCTGTAGATAAAGTAACTCATTTCTTTGTTTATTACGTTACTTTCGACAAAATAGAGACGCCCCTTAATTAGCATACGGCGTTAGTAGTGGTGAACGCACAAAGCACTCACTGTGCTCATCGCGTTCACTAGAACACTTTCCCCGTCTCGCTTGACGCACCAATTGTTGACGACACCTGTGTATTGGTCCATATACGCTTGCAACAACATTGCATTAATATGTTTCCTTCAGTTTCATAGTTAATTAATCAGTTCTTTAAATATATTTGCTAGTGATTTGAATATTATTCAATGTTAAGCAATGTCATTGGATTATCGGTTTGGTTGCACATTTTATACTAGATTTACAAGAATGTATTAGTGAGTAGTATACAATTTTATTCGAAAAGAGATCACTAATGAAAGAATTTCTTTTATTACAAATTATGAATAAAATTAACATTTGAAGTAATAAAAAGTACAGTCACATAGAGTACAGTTAAAATAGAGTATACTGTTTAGGTGTTGAAAAATAAAATTCCTCCCCATAGATTTTGACTGGTAATATACCCAAAAGGTTGGTGGCATTGCCTACCGCGTTGGATGGCAATGACGATTTTTCGTGCAAAATGAGGCCAGCCGCTTTGCAATTTCTTACGATATATTACGATTTTTTGTTTAGTAACTTGTTTTATTATTTTGTAAAAGCGGTAATTTTGTAACTTTACGTGAACTAATGTGTAACAAAATTATGTGACTGAAAACGAAGTAATAATTTAGACGGGCTATTCTCGAGGTAATGCTTGTTAGTAGAGAACATAACATTATAATATTTATACTAACATATTATCGCATGCCTATCCTTACCCCAATTTTCAGTTCCCCCCAGTGGCGGTAAAGTCGATGCGAGAAAGTGGAAACAATCAAATATATTTGGAGTCGGTACAACTCGTAATTCTCCTCCACGTATTCCTGTTAGATGTAATCTCCTCAGTCACTTTTTATTAAGTTTAAATATCATCACAATTTTATCACCCTTAACTTCAGTCATACATACATACGTTCACGCCTATTTCCCTCCGGCGTAGGCAGAGACAACAGCCCGCCATTTGACTCTATCCTTACATACTTCATGAGCTTCCTCCACTATCAGTCAATCAATGAATCAACTGACCTACCTCAGTCCACTACTTTTTTTTATTTTTATTTATTTATTTATTACTACTGGACATAGGTCTCTTCTAATTTGCGCCATTTCATCCAATACTACCCTTACTATCATTATTATGAGGCTAGCCACTCTCCACTACACCATACGAATGGAAACATGTCTTAGTAATTAGTAGTTTCTTAAATTATATAAGTTGATTTCGAAATATATCGGGAAAAAGAAGAACTCAAGTGGGACTTGAACCCACGACCTTTCCCTTACAGGGGGAATTCTTAGGAAAAGACTGATATAAAGAGAAGGCAAATTTGAAGTAAGTAATTCAGGTGTGACTCAATAGCTCAGTTGGAAGAGCATTCCCCCTGTAAGGAAAACGTCGTGGGTTCAAGTCCCACTTGAGTTCTTCTTTTTCCCGATGTATTTGAAACTTAAAAGTTAGTAAAATAAATGTTATAAAAATTCATTCAAATAAGAAGTGGCTAACCACTTTTAAACATCTCCACTGCACCATACGAATGTTAGAGTATATGGGTTTAATCACCTTAACTATGTCTGATTTGTAAAAACCACATTGTAAATTGGCGATTGAAAGGAACAGTGGGCGTGATTGCATCGCGATTCACGATTATTGCGACCTACATGATTATGGAATGGAATCGTAATTACTTAATCATGTAGGTGGTAGATAGGTAGGAAACCATGCGAATCAGTAAATTCATGAGGCAATAAGTCCAATACTTCACTCACTTCATTGTATTATAAATCTTTCTTTACTTTTTCTTTGCCTTATTAGTCTGACAATAGATCTAACAAGGGGAAGGCCTTAAATCAAACGGGAATGAGGTTAAAATGATGATGATTATTGCAAAGGAAATTATCAAACAATAACCTCACAATCATACCTATATCTGCCAAGTACTAAATACCTTTTTTCATACCTACTGAAGCTTATCGATATATTAGGCGCTAGCATTACCATTTTGAGTAGATGGTTTGGGATCAGTTGAAAATAGTAGACTATACAAAAATAGGATCAATTAAGAATAAAATATAAATAAAGTGCCGTGGGATCAATAAGGAAGTAAAAGTGGGATCAATTTGCAAAATTTTGTACAGTACCTTTGAGGAAGAGAAAATAAATACTTAAAAAAAAAATTCAAATTTTCGAATTCGGGAGAACTTTCGGGGGATCAATACGGAACAACCCTACCTAAGTACCAACATTTGATGACATAATAACATTGCTGCCAAAAAAAATATTTTGCCTGTTAGAAAATATCGTTACATGATGCCAAAGTTAACTTCGCTATTTTGTTCTCTTTTGATGTTCTTTACACAGTACAATCAGCTTGGGAAAAATCTATCATATTGCACCACAATCTACAATACATGCATTGAATAGTTTACACAACCAATCACGGCTGTCTCAGGTCTCCAGGTCATCAGTTCATGAGGCTGGGAAGTGTCTCACAGTATGCACTATCTAGAATACATTGAATATTGTACTTTTTGTACATTGCAATATTGCTTTCGATAACATTCTAACTGCTTTTTGTAGTTGGCAACCCACGGTTCGTAGATAATTAAAATTAATTTATGGGTGTAATTTTAGTTAGTAATTTATGAACAGAAGAAGTTTTAGCAAAAGCTATCTGACACAATTTTTTATACTTATTATGACTGGCACAATCCGCACACATGCTTTTTATTATATTACCCGATTGCAGAAGGAAGGAGGGTAGGTAATGGTTTTAATTCACTGACTTTAGTGAACTCTTACTTAAATTATTAAAAAATAAAAAACCCGACTACCACCGAAAAGGTCGAAATAAGTTTGATAGCAGGCGGTACCCATTAATTTTCTTTCGGTTTATGATTGACAAATGGGTACCGCCTGCTATCAAACTTATTTCGATCTTTTCGGTTGTAGTCGGGTTCTTTTTAATTAAACGTCAAAGCGTAACAGACCGACAAATGAACAGAGTTACTTTAGCAATTATCATTATTTAATATACATTTTGTCATAATGTGCTACCACTCTGACCGAACAAAATACATTGTCGAACAAAACTTCCGTAAATCCTAATTGTTACACGACACTCTTTAAGCATAATATTATATGCTAATATTATTAAAGTTAAACAGGGTGGAAGATTTCCATGCCCTCTGGACGAGAAATAGGTAGGTAGGTTCTCGAAATACTGGAGGTAGAGAATTTCACTCTAAGAAAACATTCCTTTATTTTTAAAAGGAAACAAAAACTGCATTCAAATATTTTCGAAAACTCTTTTTCAACACACTTACATAAAATACAGATTGTAATTTTTACGGGTTTTAGTTGGTTCGATCGTTTCTTTTGTGCAGTTTTGTTTCTTTTTAAAATTAAAGGTATATTTCCTTTGAGTAAAATTCTCTATCTTCAGTATTTCGTGTACTTCACCTCCAGGCGGCATGAAAATCTTCCACCATGTATATAATTGTAAGTACCTATATTGTGTAACCACAAGCTAGACTACTAGTTTGACAACTTACATTCGATACTCAAGGCTATGTAAGTATCTAGAGCAGAGTTCTCCAGTAAGGTCACAACTTGCATTATATGTAATCAGTTAAATAAAAATACAATAGGTATATAGTACTAACATTAACTACGTAATAGATTTAATCGTCTCTTGTGATTTACCTCATTTCTGTTATATCTTATTCTTGGGGTCCTAGTACCCGGCGGCGGTGCACGTAGGTGCAATTCCCCATTCCGGGGGCGAGTCGGAGACACTGTTATCCCTACTCCCAAGGAGGGCCAGACCGTAAGGGACGGCCCTGGGCCAGCCGGGGTGCGAGGGATATGTTGAAGACAACCTCACCTTCGGCCTAGACCACGACCCTCAGATAGCGTGTGGTTTTAGTCGGTTCGAGTCCGACATAACCTCCCCTTCCGGCTCCTGTGCGGGAGGAATCCGAGGGGATTTCGGAAAAAAAGGGGTCCTAGTACCAAGACATTTGAAGACAAAGCCAACCTCACCTGCACACTGTTACACGTGCCCCGCTAGCCAAGTGGCCATATGTTTATAGAATAAATTGATCAAGGCTAGGGATCAACATAATATGTTGACGATATCATAAGCATCCTAATGGTAACCTGGTTCCTTATTCATCGCCGACCTAACCAACGAATTACTTACCACTAGTCTAGGGAGGCTGCTGATTGGAAGAAGGCGCAGGTTTCTTCTCAAAATTAGGAGCTAATACGCCAAAGTAAGAGAAAAAGAAGAAAAGCAGACCCCGAATTCCGAAGAGGCAGGAGAGCCGGCTTTGGATACAAACGGGACTAACGGGAAATGATGCGATATTTCGATCGAAACGTATCGATTGTGGGTCCTGCGAAAGATATGTCGAGGACAACCTCACCTCCGGCCTAGCACCATGACCCACCGTTGGCGTGCGGTTTTAGTCGGTTCGAGTCCGATATAACCTCCCCTTTCGGCTCCGGCGGGGGAGGTATCCAAGGGGATCTCCGCAACAAAAAAAGGGTCCTGGATTAGGTCTCAAATTGTACCGAACAAAAAAAATCTGTACCTACATGTTACATACACTTAGACACACCCAGGGCCTCGATTCATCTAAAGCCAAACCATTGTGGTGCCACCACCACTGCAAAAAACAGCATTAAATAATAGACTTTAAAGCGATGCGGTTAAAGTTCAAAATTAAATGACTTAAGTATATTTGAAAAAGTGTAATGAAACTGTTTTCATTTCATTTTGGACTTTAGACGAATAGAAATGAAGTCTGAAATTTAATGTCATTTTTTTGCAGTGACTGCGACACCACAATGTTTAAGCTTTAATAAAATCGGGAGTCATATCTATATACGAGAATCGTTATCCAAGACCTCCAATAGCAGTAGACCGCTATACGAACACAGAGGTAGTTCCTGCTATATAATCACATATATGATGAACATGACGAATAAAGATGTCTGACAGATGCAACAATGCATATCAATTGAGTAAAAGGATTCTTATAGTCAAGGATACTTGGACGTTCTAGTTGTCGTCTAGACCGTACTATGACGAATATGAGGACAAAATAACATCTCTATGTAAAGGAATCTGATATTCTGTGGCAAGGACATCCGTTGTTAGCATGATTTAATGGGCCTTTTATAACACTTTGAGGCCCTTTGTGGATCAGGGTCGACAGTTACCAAAACTGGTAATGAAGCCTGGAAATGCTATCAAAACAATTAAATCTTCGCTCTTGAGGAGTATAGCAAGATTCAATGGTCCTTTTATGACGCATTGAGGAACTTTGTGGATCAGGGTCGACAGTTACCAAAAATGGTAATAAAGCATGGAAATGCTATCAAAACAATTAAATTGTCGTCCTTGAGGAGTATAGCAAGATTCAATTGACCTTTTATAACACATTGAGGCCCTTTGTGGTTCAGGGTCGACAGTTACCAAAACTGGTAATAAAGCCTGGAAATGCTATCAAAACAATTAAATCGTCGTTCTTGAGGAGTATAGCAATTTATGCCTTATTGACATGTATTTTGTAAGCCTTTTCTGAACTGATATTAAAACAGAACTGAGATTTATTGACATTTGCAGAAATTATAAAATCTAGCGATAGGGTGATGATTTTCACGCCATCTTGTATTATTGATGTTTGATGAAATTCATTGATTAAAGCGTGATAATGCAGTTCGGCTTGATCGAGATTACTTACTGTCGGTTTTGAAATCCGCTCATGTGAAATAAACGTAGGTACTTAATGATATCAACGTAAGGTACCTTACGCATAACCTTTTTGTAGTTCTTTCATAATTCCGAGTGCAAAAGAATTATATAAAACGGTTCATGTTTCAAAAAGAAAAGAAAACTACGTACGCTGAAGCACAGAATAGTTACTGCTGAAGTTTCGGTCAAACGATTCTATGGAACAAATTCATCCCAAAATGGGATCCAAAGATGGCACGTGAATGGGACACTTTGGCTCGGCTTAAACTCTACAGGAAGAACACCAAAGTGACTTCATGCAACCTACCTGCAATAATTTCTTTCGTTCGCATTCGGTAGCCCAACTGTTTCTTTTTATAACTCGCATAATATTTTAATTACAATTATAAAAAAAAGAAAAAGAAAAAAGAAAGATACATAACATAATTGAATTGTAACATTTAGAGGTACATTATTCCGGAAACACCTTCAGCCCAAAACTTGAATTTTCTTTCCATTTACTTATTTATTCCTATTTGTGATTTATTAATTTAAATATAGGTAAAGCATAAGGCTTCTTTGTAGGTACAAATACCTAAGTATTATATAAAAAAATCTACATAAGTTAGGTATCAGATTAAGTATCTATTATAATGAATTTATGTATTGGTATTAGTCTAAGGTTAATGTATGTACAATATGTACAACAAATATATTTACTTAATAATATAACATAACATAAACTCACGCCTGTATTCCCCGAAGGGGTAGGCAGAGGTGCTAGCACCCACATTTCGCCAGTTTATGTTTAGGTCCCAATGTAACAGGTAGCGAGCCTATTGCCATTAACCGAGCACTTATAAACCTGCGATAAATATACACATAACTTCGAAAAGTCATTGGTGTGTGCCATGGTAAACCTGGGATCGAACCCGAGACCTCGTCTCAGCAGTTCATTACCCATACCACTAGGCTACCGCACTTAATTACGTTTATAAATGATGTGTTTTCTGCAATCTAGAATCTATATTCCATTATAAGTTTAGATTTAAATCTAGATAGCGATATGTAGTAGGCATGTCTTGTGTACATATGTGTAAAAATTTTAGTATTTTTTGTAATTTTTACATTTTTGTTAATTACTATAAATAAGCTTCAGAGCTAAATAAATAGCGATGGTAACTATAAATATTATTAAGTATAATTATTTATATACTTATTATAAATTAATTAGGTTTAATTTAATCCATTAGAATTTTAATAATTATTAATTTATCTAGTTTAAACTGTCAACAATCATTCAATATTCCCTTGAGATTATTAGAAACATAGTTATAAATGGCTTATAATTTTTAATTACTTACTTTATCCGATATAGCACTGTCACTTAGTGAAATACCGAAAACGCAGAGGCAACACAGAAGTCCACTAATTTTGCGAACCATATTTATTTTCACAAACACTTTCTTTTGAACAAAATAAAACAATAAAATTAAAACAATATTTTTTTAAATACGCTCCTTTTTTAAATTGTACGTACGTTCGAATTTTTTTTTTTTTTTATTGATGTATTGCGTGCGGCGAAAGGTGTGCGGCCGGTCGCGGTATGGAATGGAACTCGCGAATGTGAAGATTTTTGAAAGGCCCGCGTAGGAGGGCTTCGCGCCGATTTCGATTACGTTTCATTACAAGCACAGTCTGCACAGTGAATGAGAACGGTTAATAGGATTATGTGCTTATTATAATTTAACTTCAACGTTTTGGTTCAGTAGTTTTACTAACTTGTAGAATGAAATTCGTTTTTACTTAAACAGATTTTTTTTTACCCGACTACGGCGAAGCCAAACGGAGGGTTATGATTTTGACAGGCTATGTATGTATGTATGTATGTATGTATGTTCATTTGTTCCCTCATAGCACCTCACTCAACTACTGATTAGAACTGGACATATGAGGTATCGTTACAAGCGGCTTGATCGTCCGATGGTTATAGGCTATATGACGTGTCACTCAATCTTGTGGGGCGCCCTCTAGCGCTCATAAGGTACTATGTTAAAAAATAAATTTGAGATAAATATGCCCTGTTTGGTATAAAATGAAAGGGCTTAATAAGCACATTTCAAATATGTATAAATTATTAGCTTTACCTTGCCCCAAAATAATATAAATAAAAAATAAAGTTTATTAAAAGTAAAACCCGACTACCGAAAAATCACGCTCTAAAAGTAACAAACAAGAAAATAGCCGTGGTCGTATGCCACTTACTCTGACAAACAATATGTTCTAGGGAAAAGTGGCATACGACCACGGCTATTTTCTTGTCTGTTACTTTTAGAGCGTGATTTTTCGGTAGTCGGGTTTTAGTCTGCGGTAGCCTAGTGGTATGGGTAATGGACTGCTGAGACGAGGTCTCGGGTTCGATCCCAGGTTTACCATGGCACACACCAATGACTTATCGATGCTTTTCGAAGTTATGTGTGTATTTATCGCAGGTTTATAAGTGCCCGGTTAATGGCATTCCCAATAATGCGGACCGCACGTCGCTGCAACCTGTCGAGAGCATCTAATAAGTACTTTGCGGAGCCGTCCCAGAGATGTGAGCAGTCTTCCATGCAGGAACGAATTTGGGTCTTGTATAGAAGACACCGCTGCTCCGGCGTGCAAAAAACGTCTCACTCTGTTCAAGACTCTGAGTTTAAACGAGGCTGATTTGATGATACTCTCGATATAGTTTTTGTTATTCAGTTTGCAGCGAACATCCATACCGAGGATAGTGAGGTGATCCTGCAGTGGCAGTGGTGTGCTCTGAAGAGTGGGAAGGGGAAGGAAAGGAGATACCTTTGCTGTAAACGCACATGCGAGTGGGGATCCTGAGGTCACGAACACCCTCGAGCCTTTGCAGATGCGTAGAGATGTTGCGTCTTTGGCAGTTTTCTACCGTATCTACCATGGTGAATGTTCTGACGAGCTCTTCCAATTAGTCCCACCCTCCCCTTTCCTTCACAGGACGACACGTGCAGGGCTAAGATGTCATCCATTTACGGTGCAGATTATACCTGCTAGAACCAAGCGTTTCAGTGATTCATTCCTATGCCGCACCACTAAGACCTGGAATTCCCTGCCAGCTCACGTGTTTCCTTCTTCCTACAGTCCCGGGTCCTTTAAGCGGGGCGTGAAAAGGCATCTAATGAGGCCGTCAAGCTGAGTGCCACCACTGTTAACATGGTAAATGTTTACGAGACTTTGCCTTTAGCATAACATCAGGCGAGGTGAAGTCAAATTGACGTGTCATGTGTAAAAAAAAAAAAATACATGCCTGGGTCTTCTTGGCATTGAACTCGACCAGGTTCCTAGCACATGTGGTCCAGGATCCGGTCCAGCTCAGTGACAAGAAGCTGCCTTTTTTCCGCGATATCAGACTGCTTGGCCGCAGGATGTACGTAATAACTCCCGTGTAGGGTGCTGTCGTCTGCATAGCAAAGAATGTTTCCGTTACAGAGCATGTCATTGATATGCAGAAGAAAGAGAGTGGGAGATAAGACGGAACCCTGTGGCACGCCAGCATTTACCTGCAAGAACTCCGAAGCTCGTCCATCACAAAGGACGCGAATACGGCGCCCCTGCAGGAAGCTTGCAACCCAGTTACACAGTCTGGGAGGCAGGCCAAAGGCTGGTAGCTTGGAAAGAAGCGATTTGTGCCATAACCTATCGAAAGCTTTGGCGATGTCAAGACTAATTGCCAGTGACTCACCGTGCTTCTCCATAGCCTTTTATCTTTGTGTGCCTAATTCGAGCCTCACCCCAAAGGTGGGTCATGTACGCCAGAAGATCACCCGTTGACCGTTTCGGTCTGAAACCGTATTGCCGGTCACTAAGCAAGGAGTGATCCTCTAGGTGGCGCATGAGCTGTGTGTTAATTATGTGCTCGAACACATTGCACAGCACTAAGGTGACGGCTATGGGTCGATAGTTGGCTGGGTCCGAGCGTTCCCCCTTCTTGGGGATCGGCTGGACACTCGCCTCCTTCCAAGCCGAAGGCACTGTACCCGAACTGTAGGACAGTCGGTACAGCCGCGTTTGCATAGGAGATAACTCCGCTGCACATTTTTTAAGTACAACCGCTGGAATACCATCAGGACCACTGGCTGTAACCGGTACGTATGATATACTAGGCAGGTACTTAGGTAGGTACATAGGTCCCTACGTGTTACGAAAGACCCCTAATGATTACAGAAAAGTGCGCAGCGCCTATAGATAATGTGTACAGTCAGCATCAGAAAGATGTTGACGAAAAAAGTACTCAAAATGATTATGGGGGCAAAACCACTAAATTAAGATCATTTTGAGTACTTTGTTCGTCGGTGTGTACCGAATATGAAAACAATCGCTCAACTAGAATGGGTTCTAGTTAACCGTTTGTTCTCTTGTTTGGTACACACCTTTAAATTAGTTCGAACAATAATCTATACTAATATTATAAATGCGAAAGTAACTCTGTCTGTCTGTCTGTCGGTCTGTCGGTCTGTCTGTATGTTACGCTTTCAAGCCTAATTTGATGAAATTTAGTATAGGGGTAGATTAGACCATGAGAAAGGACATAGGCTAATTGCCAATGGGCAATAGGCTAATGGCCAAATTTGAAATTCAAAATTCCCGCTTTAAATTGTGATAAGTATGGTATTGTTCTACACAGCCTGTAAATAGTATCACTATCAGTAACCTTAGGGCAAGAAGCGCCATCTGGGATCATTTTATTCGATACTTATGTACACTTACAAGTAAATTATTGATCTTCCGTTTACTTCAGGCGCTATTCTATTGTGTCAAATCTTTTTATTGAAGAACTTGCTTTTGCCCGCGGCTCCGCTCGCGTGGATGTCGGTCCCCGGCAGATATTCGATTTTTTCTCGCCGTAAAAACCTTCCCTGGACTTCCACGAATAATTCCAGACCAAAATTAGCCAAATCGGTAAAGGCGTTCTGGAATTAAGTATATCGTCAGGAAGGAAAACCCGACTTATTTTTATATAGTAGATATCCTACTCAAATATACATGCATGTATTATTCACACCTGTAAATCCCCGTAGGGTTAGGCAGAGGTGTATAAACCCCAGCCATATTTTACCACGTACCTAATATGGGGTGAGAATTTATCTTCAAGAGGACCCTTTATTATGGGCTGTTTGTTTACTGTTGCGTGGAGAAAAATCCTATGTCTTAGTCGTTTTCTGTGGGACCCAAGGAAAACGATAGGGTCCTATTCTACTCCACGGGAACCAACACGGCCCAAATATACGGATACATTTTAATTACCCGTAACCATATTGGGTAACCTATCTAGATACCTACTTGTATGTGCTTACAGCGAAAGAGTCTTGTAAATATAACAAATACTATTTATTTGAGTGATTATTTTGCAGCATTTATTATGCTAACTTTTAAGTTTGAAAAACATTGGAAAAAATAAAATGCTCAAGTGAGACTCGAACTCACGACCTTTCCCTTACAGGGGGACTGCTCTTCCAACTGAGCTATTGAGCCACACCTGAATCATTCCAAATTTAAAAATGGTTGAAAAATCATTCATCGTTCCCAACAGTTCGTAAGAATGTTGGTAGATAGCTGCACCGTCGCCCTTATAGACGAATATAAAGAGAAGGAAAATTTTAGCAATCTATAAACAATTAAAGTTTGGTCAAATGATTTGCTTTTATTCAAGGCTCCAAATTAATTACTAATTTCGATGGTAACTCCGAAACGGTTCCAACTAGAATAATACACACCCCGACTTGGATAGGTTAGGTTAGAAGGTTAGCGGAGCTCCCGCGAGCCTTCGTGGTATTTTTTTTATGGCGATCCCGAAACACTTGCCCGGACATTGACTAAATAATTGACTGAATAGAAATGTAACATTGAAAATTGACGATATGAAATAAGTACATATTTGCCTTATTTTATTTTGCGTAAAATATGTTATTCCAACAAAAAAAAATTGCACAAAAGCAGAATTTGCTGCACACATAGTAGGTAGATACTGCTTCGGTGCCCTACAATTACGCGGTAAATATTTACTTTAATGTTAATGGCAATTAGCGCGACCATGGTATTTTACTGGCCGGTGTAACCTGGCCCTCGATTCTACTAAGCTAAACCATTGTGGTGCCATAGTCGACGCAAAAAATGACATTAAATTTTGGACTTTATAGTTATAGCTTTAAAGTCCAAAATGAAATGAAAAAGTTTTATTGTACTTTTCCATTCACTCTGCCAAAAGTCATTTAATTTTGAACTTTAAACACATCGAATTAAAGTATATTATTTAATGCCATTTTTGCAATCGCTGCGGCACGACTGTTGTTTGGTTTTAGTAGAATCGAGGCCTTGGTCGAAACGTCAGGCAAATCAAAGGTTTATTTTCGATGATCGCGTTAATTCCCGATCAAACTATTGTATATTATCATGAAACGCGATAGTTTGAAAGTTATTTAATATTTACTTCTTGTCAAGAAGCATTTTTCTCAGCAAATTGCAGTGTGCGCAGCAAATGCTGCTTTGCTGTGTGACCCCCATAGATTTACAGTAGGTAAATAGGTATAGCCAGACTGCATGTGTAGGTATGTACGCTATTTGCAGTAAATATAGCCAGACTGCATGTGTATGTACGTACATATACAGACTTCATTGAATAGATATTATCAGTGTCAGTGTAACCTTCGTGTAGCACGCACGTAAATAAACAATAAGTTGAAAAATATACCGTGAAAATGTGTAACAAATGGGACAAAGACGAGGTTGTTCAGCGATTCAGGGAATACCTCAGGATCCCTAGCGTCCAGCCTGATGTTGACTACGGTGAGTGACTTTTTTATCCTTGAATGATTTTTTTAGTATAGTATGCTAAATACAAATCGATTACCGTTGCCTTAAAGACGGATAAGAAGGGAAATTTGAATCACATCAGACGTGTCTTGGTAGCCGAGTTGGTCAAGGCATTCCCTCTGTAAGGGAAAGATCGCGGGTTCGAGTCCCGCCCGAGAAGATTCTTTTTCCCTATGTATTTGATTTTTTATCCTTGGTGATTTTTTTTTATCTTACAAAGTCCCTATAATCATTTCACGAAATTAGTCATTACATTTTCAAATATAAGTATATAATGAACGTAAAACAGTCATATTTGACTATCTTTTTTTTGTTATTTTTTATAGAAAGTCTCCCTTTTTTGTTCAGTGGGGTATCTACAGGTTCTTAAGGTAACGAACACATGGGTGTTGACGAAGTGTGTCAGAGAGAGACAGAGAGAGAAACGTATTAAAATTATCCTATTTTAGATATTATTATTATCTAAGCTAATATATAAAATTCTCCTGTCGCGGTGTTTGTAGTTAAACTTCTCCGAAACGGCTTGACCGATTCTCATGAAGTTTTGTGTGCGTATTGGTTATGTCTGAGAATCGAACAATAAATGTTAAGGTGCAGCGGGAACAGGATCTGACGCCACGAGGGTAGAAAAAAATTGGCGGTACGAAGTTCGCCGGTTCAGCTAGTAGCTATATAAAATTCTCGTGTCACAGTTTTTGACTGCAAACTCCTCCGAAACGGCTAGACCGATTGTTATGAAAATATCTGTGCATATTTGATAGGTCTGAGAATCGGTCGCAAACTATTTTTAAATCCCAAGATTGTAAAGTTACCTAACACTCTAAAATATTAAAAATATTTTAATTTTATGATTTGGCATTGAAAAATAGATATAACCTTCAAGTTTTTTCCTTCTACCCCCAACTAGGTCGGATTATTTCTTATACTTATTGTTATGTTATGGACACAAATAATTCTCATAGGTACCTATTAAGTTTCAGTATATTACCGCCATGTTTTTCCTTCCCGTTCTTGTTTTTGTTCTTTATCGCAACAGCGTGGATGTCGGTTATCGCGACCAAACATAGCCTATGTCCTTTCTCAAGGTCTAATCTAACCTTATATAAAATTTCATCAAAATCGGTTCTGTGGTTTAGGCGTGAAAGCGTAACACATACAGACAGACAGAGTTACTTTCGCATTTATAATATTAGTATGGAAGAATGGATTACAACAATTTGAAGTTTATATTATTTATTTATCATATCGTTTTTTTTTGTCATATTGTTTTTACACCCAATTGATAGGACTGTTCAAAACACCATCATAACCCACAGTAAAATATTTCATGAATGAAAGTGCGATCAAGCCATCGACTTCGAATGGTTTTTATTCGGAGTCAAACGTAGAAGATGGTCCTTCCTAGCGTAAAAATAAACCAACTCAAATTTGTCAAAACAAGTGCGAGTCGGACTCGCCCACTACGGGTTCCGTAACTTAAGGACCGGGTCCGCGGAGCGCACGACTCAAAATCTGTCAAAATACAGACGCAGCCGTGCACGCACACATCACCGAGATGCACAATGGGCTGCAAGACGCTCTTTACCAGTCAAAATAATGGTGAAAATTGTCTTACCAATGATGAAAAAACCATTTTAAGCCTTGTGGTCAGAGTGCATTTTTGAGTAATATGATTTATTGTGACGTATTACGTCTGTCAATTACATTTCGTATCTCTTTTCTTCTTATACATTCATCCCTGTCATATTATGTTACGTGACGTCATTGGCATGTCTTTTGTTTCAGTGTCATACATAGCATGGTAAACTTTTCACAGAGATTATGAGATTTCGAACAAAATAAGGCTGGGGACATACCTACACCTAATTGTTGATATCTGAGGATACTGAAAATACTCATAAAATTAAAATGCCCACCGCGTAGACAGACCATACCTGCCAGTTACGTACAAAAGAAACGATATTTAAAAGCCCGAATTACAAAATTCCGAAGTTCAAACCTGTACGAAATATCAAACTACGAGATACCGAAGATCACATTAGTTTATATTTTATGTACAGAGCGCGCATATTAATCTAAATGTATAGGAGCCGAGCACGACAATTTGACTTCTCGTCGCCTGACGGTAAGATAAAGGCAAAGTGTCAAGAAAGGGCCACCATTACAAACACGTACTTAGTTAACAATGGTGGCACTCAGCTTGACGACCTTACTAGATGCTGATCCGATTATCGTTTAGTGGTAGTGGCGTGCTCTGAAGAGTGGAATGGTGTAAGAAAAGAAAATACCTTTGCTGTGCCTGCGTCTTCTTAGCATTGAACTCCACCAAGTTCTCAGAGCGCCATTGCAAAATGTGATCCACGATCCGGACAATCTCAGTGACAAGAAGCTACCCTTTTTCATCGATATCAGACTGTGTAGCCGCAGGATTTCCGTGATAACTCTCGTGTAAGGTGATATCATCTGCATAGCAATGAAAGCTGAAGAAAGAGAGTGATGGGGAGAGAGGACGGACGGACGGCGCTCCTGCAGGCACCTAGCAACCCAATTGCACAGTTTCAGGGTCCGTCTCGCAGCTCTTCTTCCTACATTTCCTCCTCGGCTGGAGCCGGGTGGGGAGGTTATGTCAGACTTGAACCGACTAAAACCGCACGCCGACTGAGGGTCGTGGTGCTAGGCCGGAGGTGAGGTTGTCTTAGGCATATCCCTCGCACCCCGGCTAACCATCAGGGCCATCCCTTGCGGTCTGGCCCTCTTCGGGAGGAGGACAACCAGGACTCGCCCTAGAGTGGGGAGGCGCGCTTCTTAGCACGCCGCCGCCGTGGCATGCTTCTGCTGGGGTGACAGGCGGCTCTATCCGTCAGCCCCAGGCCCGCGCTCATGAGGGACGGAGGTCAGTCTGTGCCCTACGACGCCCGAGTTGCCTGCGCACGCGGGTGGTGTGATCTGTAAGTCTCTCTCTCTCACGCCGCCACTCCCGTTCCGCCGTCTCCTTCACGACCATATGAAGAAAAAAAAAAGGAGGACGCAGAAGGAGACGCTGGCCACCCACGCGTCCGCACAGCGGACCATCGCCGTGAGCAAGGTGGCGAGGATGAGAACTCTCACTCCCAGGGCCGCCACGAGGTCCCACCTTGCCGGCCACTCGGTGAGCGTGTGCAGTTTCGTGACGTCGCTCGCGTCGCAGTGATGGCACTCGGACGTTCGCTCCTTATCGATCAGACGCAGATTGACGTGATCGTACCAACGAAGGCGGCTCTCTTGCGTATCTGCGTCATTGCGATACATAAGACTTCTAATCCAGTGCACCAGGTCTATTGGTGGTCGCAGTAATGATACCCGCGACTCCTGCGACTCTAGTGATGCTGCTAAATATGAATCAGTATCTTTAATATAACATAAACCAACGAAACTTTTTTTATTACTAATATGTACGGAAACAGCTACTTTACAATATACATATATACTTACCTATACCATCATATAAAATAGACCATGAAGTTAGTATCTAATTATAATTTCATTACAACAGAACCTAAAAATATTGTTTCTACAAAAAATATTTTAACTAGGTATATCCCCAACTTTACAGTTCGAACCTTAAAGCAAGTATGTCAAAATCTGAAACATTATGCTATAAATGTACCAAAGAAAGTGTGAAATGGCTAAAATCGGAACTATGGTTGTCACTGTAAAATGCATACTATTTTATTGCCGTCCAAATGATTAATGAAGACGGTGGCGCCATTTTTCATTTCATATATTTCTTGGTAGGCCTATTTGTGTATGCATGAACTGTCATCACGCGCCAAAGAGACGTGCTCCTGCTTCGAAGGCCCGTGGGGACTGACGGGCGATGAGAAAAAATATGGCAGAAAAAAGACACTATTTTACGCGTTTTTCAGTAACTTTGAAGTGATTTTTTAGATTGATTACTAAATGTATCATCAAATAAGTTTTGTATTCCCTATCAAGAAGTCTTTCAAATGTATACCGGTTCATTGCTTAAATCACTCATTTTCAATATGAATTTACTCAAAACTGGAGCCTATTTCACTTAGCCTGTATGGAGAATTTACGTAAAACATATCTAGATTTTAGGGCTTTAAAAGTGGAAGTCCTTGTTTGTAAAGGTACAAAAAACGTACACGCTATATTTTATTGGTTTCTTCAGTGCTCAAAAAGTGTTTCTTTTTATCAATTTGTATTGATTTATTGGGTTAAATCTGAAAAATACGAAGGCATGTATTTGCATTTTTTCTCAATTTTGTGCGTTTGTTGACGTTTATTATAAAACAACTATTAGGTTTTAAGAGTTTAATATAAGCATACCATAATTTTTGGTCTTTGATTGTAATATATACAAAGTATAATTGATATCAATCATATCTAAATAGGTTAAATATGAAAAATTGTAACACTCTTTTCGGTGATTTTCACGATCTGGCCCCTTAAGCTACACTCTCGTTGCCGGATCCCTACCGTGGAACCTGGATGCGAGAGCCCTTTCGATGCTAAATTGGTATCGAAAGGAGGCGCGGGAGCAGAGACCGGAACCCGAGCCCGAAGAAATTCGGGCCGTGAGGTCTCACCTCCACAGGGACATGGTAGCGGAATGGGAGCTACGACTTGGGCGACCAAGCGCAGGGCACGCCGTAATAGCGGCGGTAAGACCCATCATGGAGGAGTGGCTAGAGAGACCACACGGCAGCCTCTCGTACCGGCTGACGCAGGTGATTACCGGACACGGGTGTTTCGGGAGTTACCTGTGTCGGATCCGGAAGGAGCCAACGTCCGAGTGCCATCACTGTGATGCGAGCGAGGACACAGAGCTGCACACGTTGACCGAGTGCCCGGCGTGGGACACGCCGAGGCGGGTCCTAGTGGCGGCTCTGGGTGTGGGAGTCCTCATACTCGCCACGTTGCTCACAGCGATGGTACGATGCGCGAACGCTTGGGGTGCGGCTGCCTCCTTCTGCGAGCAAGTAATGCTCGAGAAGGAGGCGGCCGGTCGAGTCCGGATTACTAGACTCCAGGTCGCAGAACGACCTCCGTCTTATAAGGGTTCCGTTTAAAAAAAATAAAGGTTATACAAACGCGCATAGTTACGATAGTCAAGCCTAATAAAGACTTTGTTTGTTATCATGAAAACCACAAAATAAATTGGTTAGGAATTTCTATAAAGTGACGGTAGGTTACTTTTGTGATGTTCTCACGATAACGTAGCCACGACTATTTATAGTATTAAATTAAGTGATACGGTTTACCACAAGCTGTTAGGGATTTTTCGAACATTTAGGTACTGGTTAAAAATAAAATTCCACTAGGTACTTTTATGAATGCAAAAAATTGGTTCCAATCAAGTCAGAAAGGCTGCGTGAATCATGATGAAATTTTACACAGAGGTAGGTAAGGCGCCTACTAAGTACCTAGATTTAGAAAAACCGGCAGAAAAATGCAGACTGAAGCGTAGCAAGTAATACGAAGAATCGTTTACAGTGTATTATATATAATAATAATAAATATAGGTGGTGGGCATAAACTGTCATGTTCGGTTTGCATCGCATACTCATTCAGATACGGCTCCTCACTCGGCTTAGGTGATGATTCACCCTATAAAATCTCAGCATAGGTAAACAGTTGCAAGCGGGTTGCAAATATTTATTTATTTAGTTGACTGAGTTGACCACCTCTAAATTTGATCGTTGTGAACTCTGGGTGAGTTGAATAAACCACCAAGGATTTCAAAAAGTGGCATCTCACCTATAGTTGAGATTTTTATAGGGTGAATCGTCACTTAAGCCCTCACTTTTTTTTCATCTTAGTTTGTGCTCTCGCAGTCAAAGTTGGCAGTGCGAGTGTGACGCCCCTGGTATTGCACAATAGCTACCTTTAGTCACTCAATCACGCGTTCTCGAGAGTACGGGATTGTGCAGTGGAACGCTCGTAAACATAATCGTGCGTGATAATCTTTTGAAATTCAAAGTTTACAAAATCTTTCGCGTGGTATAGACCACATGAAATAGAACTGCCATCTGTCCTACCGACCCTGAATACCTATATCAGTATCTCCCTTGAGGGCTGAGGCAACCTGAGGGTAAGATGAGGACACCATGGTCCCCACACCCGAAGTGGCCGGGTGCGAGAGATATGTTAACAGCAATCTCACTTCAACCGAATACTCAAAGACGCCGTGCACTTTATTCGGTTTGATTCCGACTTGTACACCGAAACCGGCTCCAGGGAATCCGCAAATAATTTCAGACTTGCATAGATTAGTTTAAAAATCTTTTTGTTGCCATATACACGCGGCTACTTTAGCAATCTAGCTGTTAACTTTTGGGGTTTGCAGGGTTCTTTTAGCTAATATTTTTAGAGATTATGGATTATTCAAAATAAAAACAGCAGGTCACTCTTTTGGTCATTTAGAAAGTCATTTATTCTTCAGTGCAGTGTTGACAATACTAGGAATCTATTATATAGTTGCCACTCACAATCAAATTATTAGTTTAAATATTACCTACGATATTTTACACTAGCTTAATTTTGCTTTACCAGCTGCCTTAATAATTTCCAGATGACTGTGTAACATTCTTGAAGAAACAAGCAGAACAGATCGGTTTGCCTGTGGTCGTTCACGAGCTGGTACCAAAGAAACCGATAGTAGTGATGACTTGGGAGGGACTGGAACCAGAATTGCCTTCGATACTGCTCAATTCTCATATGGACGTAGTACCTGTTTATGAGGTAAAAAGATTCGATGCCTAAATGGTCTTTTTACGCATCCTGGTAAAGGCCGGCCTGGGCGTACTTATGTATGTTACTTCAAATTGATAATATCGAAAGGAAAGGTCTAGTCACCTGTGGTAGACCAGTACACCGCCCGCTTAGTGGGAAGTGGTTACCATAGGTTATGAACGTGTGCAACACCAGGGGCATCAAACTCCCATCTCGATAGAGATGGTCCTGGGTCTGCCGGGGTGCGAGAGATATGCTTTCGGCAATCTCACCTCATGCAAACAAAGACCCAAGACGACATAACCACCTCCACCGGCTCCGTGTGGGTGGTATCCGTGGAGACTTTTCGCACGATAAAAAAGGGGCATCAAATCGTACTGGCAGCCCTATAGGAACATTTTAATGCTTTAATGATTAATTTCCTTCTTGGGAACCCGATATTGTAGTTGCTTGGAAATCTACAGCATGGAGATAATTCCACTTGAATTGGAATGATGCACTTTTATACCTCACTGTACAGACATACACGGACGGAACGAGGGAGGATAAATTTCTCTACATGTATTGTGGTGTGCAGAGCGAAGGTGAACCGGACGTCGGAGGTCGCAGAACGACCTCCGTCCTCCATGAGCGCTGGCCTGGGGGTGACCGGTGGAGCCGCCTGTCACCCTAGCAGAAGCAGGCCGCGGCGGCGGCGCAAAGTGCGCCTCCCCGTAACCGGGGCTAGATGGGGACATTTTGGTCCCCACAACCCGAAGGGGGCCATCTCGAAAGAGATGGTCCTGGGTCTGCCGGGGTGCGAGAGATATGCTTTTGGCAATCTCACCTCCGGCAGCCAAGGACCCAAGACGGCGTGCGTTTTAGTCGGTTCGAGTCCGACATAACCGCCTCCACCGGCTCCGTGGGGGTGGTATCCGTGGGGATTTTTCGCACGATAAAAAAAAAAAAAAAAAAAAACATGTATTGTGGTGAGCGGTGCGATGATAGAATGTAGCCGTGGGTATCATGTCAAACAAAACTCTTCTGAACACACACTATTTGTATTTTATTGACGGTAAGATAATGTTGTTACTATCAGGAAATGTTAATATTTACAAGCAATTAACACATTAATACTGATAAGATAACTCTATAGTATCAGAGTAATATTATTAGGTATAGTTATCCGTCTTAATAGTTATTTATTTATATCTAGTACTAGTATCTTAAAAAACATCTTAAGGCACAACAGGAAGGTATGAGAGGTTCTTTTGACATTTTCGGGATCCAAGCCAATCACTGCAAGCCAGGTGCGCCATGTACCTACAGGCTTTTCCTTTCGGAGTTGGGGGGAAGCAATCTCAGTTCCGTAAAAGTAAATATAAGCCAAATCAGATAGAGACGTATTTTCCTGACTGCATCAAGGGCCAAACGGAGGTGCAGTCGGAACTCGGGGACCGTTCTCCAGTTTTTCGTCCTTCATATGGTCTTACGCGCTTCCTCCATGTCCATGACATGGCAGATAAAATGCAAGAGAACTCACTGGTGCGGCCACGTCTTGCGGAAACCGCCCAACTACGTGGGTAATAAGTGCCTGGCAATGGCACCCCCATCAGGTCCAGGTAGACGGGGTAGGCCCAGGAATTGCTGACTTAGCGTCGTGGAGGGTGACATGCTTGCAAACGGTCTCACTGCATTGGACGTCCAAGATCGTGTGAAGTGGAGGAGTTCCGAGTGCACTGTGGCCTCGGATGCAATCAGGATTGACGTCTTTATGTGGAGGATGTGGTTTTACAAGGATTCTCTTTTCTTTTCTTTATATCTGAGCAGTTGTACAAAAAAAAATGTGTGTGAAAATTACTTGAAGCATTCAGAGGACTTTCGCATGACTTTGATTTCAGGAACACTGGACCTATCCTCCATTTGAAGCTGCAATTACTGAAGATGGCTTCATCTACGCAAGAGGAACGCAAGATATGAAAGGCGTCGCAATGTTGCACCTAGAAGCCGTAAGGAGACTGAAGGAGGCAGGCGTAAGGCTGAAAAGAACTGTTCATATAAGTTTTGTACCTGGTTAGTATGGCTACGAGCGAGGATTAAAATCCTGCTAGTTTCAAGTGTTTGTGATCTTTCATCCATACTAATATTATAAATGCGAAAGTAACTCTGTCTGTCTGTCTGTCTGTCTGTACCTATGTTACGCTTTCACGCCTAAACCACTGAACCAATTTTGATGAAATTTGGTATAAGGGTAGATTAGACCTAGAGGAAGGACATAGGCTATGTTTGGTCGCGATAACCGACATCCACGCGGGCGGAGCCGCGGGCAAAAGCTAGTTTTTTATATATTATTTCTACTTCAATTTCCATGTTATGGAACAAATAAATGGGTATCACGAAAGATTCATGGACGTACATTCCTACATGCTTCTTTTGCCGTCATTGATGACGAAATAATTATGTAGGTACTTAGTAAATAGAATAAAAAATTACAGAAATTAGTTGTTAGGATTAATTAACTCATTTATTTCGTTTCTGCGACCCGATTCAAGTTCAAAATTCAAAATTAATTGCCATCTTACCCAGGTAGGTGAGGCAGGAATTCATTTATGACATTTTTTTGTTGCCAAGTATACGTATCAGCTTTACTTTACCTTACAGATGAAGAAATTGGAAGCAAGGATGGTATGGAAGTATTTGCTATATCAGAGCAGTTTAAGCGACTGAATGTTGGTTTTGAATTGGATGAGAGCTGCCCGAACCCTCAACCCAACGAGTTCATCATTTTCTATGGAGAAAGGACAAGCAGGCGTAAGTGTCGGTCTCCTGCTAAGATATCTTCGGGCCAGCGCACTTTATCAGCATCGGCAAGAAAATGATTTTTATTAGTCGATTATGAATACCTGAGCCTATTCTGTCTTCGTTACATTTAACTTCCGACCACCAAAATCAAGCGCCTCCTTCCACACTTTCGTCTTCCACACATTCGTCGAATGGCAGTCTGGACTTCTTGCAGACGTTATCGGTGGCACTATTCTTGCATTTGAAGGGAAGTCTGGTGGCGAAACTATTTTTTCAGCCTAAAATTCAAGTACTAATGTCGTTTGCAATAATAAATAAGGTCATTTACACTACAAAATGCAAAAAAGGTTGCTGTCTTTTACGCTAAGGTTTCAAAAATATATATATTCCCGATCACGATAATTTGAGCACTTGTTGTGACTATATAACGGTTTTTTGGAGAGAATGGAGAATTTTAAATTATGGAGATGGGTCTTACTGTTTATAATATCGCTTTCGCTAAAAAACGCATTTTCGGCAGAAGTGTCGCTTACGATAATTTGCACAGATAATTTGGCAGTAACGGCTCGATTTGTTGTCACATATTGACAGACGAATTTCGGCACCCACGCCCAGCTCAAAAAATCACCCTATACTTATAAAAAGTTTGCGCTAAATAATATGTGGCATTGTTCCAGAAATCACGGTCACATGCAAGGGGCAACCTGGACATGGCTCAATGATGACTGCAGAGCGCACAGCTGGAGAAAAGGTTTATTTTGATTGTGTTAATCTTTTATATTTAGCTTAGAAAGACTGACTTAGAAGGCGACTGTGTTGTGTGCCCAACACAGTCGCCTTCTAAGTCAGGTGGTTTAATCGGCCGTTAACATTATAAGATAAGACATAAGAATCTAATCTAGGCTAGTGTCTTTAGAGAATTTAAAGAAGGAGATCCGACCTCCTAACTTAATGAAAAAAACTGCACCAAAATGTAAACCTTTGACAATGCCGTAAGGTGAAACCGGTCAGTTTCAATAAAATAAATACTTCGGAAAAAGTTCAAGTGTTCTCATATGTTATGTTATGTTATATAAATTCCACCAAGTGCCATCAATCAACAGTATAAATAGTACTGCACCGAAACCTCGTTTGTCAATCAGCAAGAGTAGGCGTAGGTACCTACTGCCTTACGGGTGAGGCTGGCTTAGGCCACGAAGATCTTGATGAAACCTCAGTTAAACCTAGATGTTGTAATTGACAAATAAATCTTACAAGATGGGATACCACAACATGAGCAATTTTGTGGTTCTTTGGTGTGGTGTGGCTCTTTACGAAAAACTATCACGCCTACAGATTTAGACTTTAAAATAATAATTTAACGTCATATCTAGATGTGCTTATGTTAAAAATTGTTTTATAACTATTATAGAATGAATGTTACATAATTTTGTACAAGGTGACTAAGGGTGAGTGCCCAGACTCAGCCTCAGATATAGGCTCGAGTCAACAATAGTGCCCGGAATATTATGGCAATTGGCCCACCCCCTATTACATGGGACCGACTACAATTATAGGTGAAATGTGGGTGTTAATTCGCCTCTGCCTATTCCTCCGGGGATAAAGTCATGATTATATGTATGTATGCATAATTTTGTATTCCTTGGATAAATGTTATTGTACTACCAACGCCATTTGTTAGAAAACCAGAGAGTTAAAATCGCTGTAACAGAACTTTAACGACACGAATCTTCACAAAGCTCAGTTTCTTGCTAATAATTAATATTATATGCTTTTAAAATTTCAGTTACACTACATCATCAACAAGTTCATGACGCTGCGTGCTCAGGAGAAGGCCAAAATAGATAATGGGGCTTGGTTCGGTGACGTCACTAGTATTAACTTGACACAATTGCAGGTAAAAAAATGTCCATCAGTTTTTGGGAGAGCAAACTTAGGGTGGACACTGAGTTTGAATTGTATTTTTTTATTCTTCATTGGTTTCTAGGGTGGTGTCCAAGTAAATGTGCTACCAGAAAGTCTATCAGTATCATTCGACATTAGAGTTGCGTGTGACGTTGATTGCAATGAATTTGAAAAGATGGTAAGTAAATATTTTCAATAAATCAATAAGCCTATTACAGTCCGCAGCGGGACGCCCCAATGTGCGCTATTACTCCTGGTTCTCCGCCTTCTGCATCCAGTCTATCCCAGCTAACATCTTCAGGTCGTCAGTCTATCTGGCTGCGGGGCATCCCACCTTCTGTTTACCTTCTCGTGGCCTCCACTCGTGGACTCGTTTACTCCAACGATACGTTTAGATACATCTGTTGAAGGACCAATGCCCATTGGTCCTTCAACAGATGTATCTACTGCGGCACTAAAACGCCACATTGAGTGATTCTGCTAAAAAATAATAACTTTGATTTTGAGATTCCTAAGAAATTTGTAAAATTTACCATTATATGAGCAAAATCACAACAATTGATTTAAAAAAAGATTCTAATTTCGTTTAAATATCGTGTAAAAGACAAAATATTGTCCCAATCCCAATATGACTCCAATATAGTCACGCTTTTAGACCTGCTGAACCGGACAGATAAAAGTTTTGCCTGGCCAAAAATAATAAGATACTGCTTCACCAAGATCCATGGAGCCCAAGTCAACCTCGCCTGCAGGCCGCTACACCTGCTAATTGAATAACAAGGCCTTGGCACAAGTTTCTGTCAGATGACAGTTGCTTGGCAGAAAATATTAAAATTACGTGGCATTCGACATTTGCTTACTTGTGTGTCACCAATAAATATTTCACAGATAACTACATGGTGCAAGGAAGCCGGCGAAAATGTGACATTTGAATATTTCTACAAAAACCCAGAAATTCAGAGCACAAAAATATCCACAGTACCTTTCTGGGAAGTTTTACAGAAGGCTGTTAATGACATGTACGTATGATTTTATCTAAAGACAGAGTATTCTAGGTTTACAGACTAAAATTAGGTATGCTGACAAGAATATTACGCCCACTGGAGACCTAGAAACCTGAATGTATGAGGTATTATCCTCTTCGCGACTCAAGCTAACCTCAACTATAAGACCTGCCAATAAACTGACGACACTGATGCAGGTTTTTGTCTCGGGGAGTCACTCACTAGCCAAAATAAGTTAAAGTACTCGTAAAAATGTTAGACGAACTTTAAACTCCGTAGTGTAGGCTTCAGATGCAACTGGGACCTTGGCAAAGATGATGATAAAAAACTACGATGTCTTTCATTTTGCTTTTTAACCACTTCGAAAATTGTTCGTTCCAGGGGCTACACCGTCAAGCCTGTGATCTGCCCTGGAGCAACCGATGCCCGGTTGATTCGCCAACAGGGCATTCCCGCAATCAGCTTTACACCATTTGCGAACTGCCCAATACTCGCCCATGCTCATAATGAAAGACTACATGTAGATATATTTAAAAAAGGGATAGAAATTATGGAGAAAGTTGTTGAAGCTGTCGCTAATGACTAGGTTAAACTGCAAAAAATGGCGTATGCAACGAATTAAACTAGGCATTTAGCGTATTTTTTTGTAAGTTTGATATTTTTATGTATGTAACATTTACATACATAAAAATATCAAATTTATTTAACAACGCCGTTTAGCGAAAATGAATGCAATAAATTGTTATTTATCATGTGAAATTATTTAAAAAGTTTTATATCCCTTAAGGTCTTTTGATTCCCACATGAAATGCAGCAGGCACCTAAATTTATTTTGGTCTTTTAGTATTTTTCTTGCTGACGATTTTGCCAAAATCTGTGAATGCATTTCAAAATATCTCAAAAAGTTAGGAAAAGGTCTCCTAAGACAATTCTGCTGTAACTACAACGTTTAAGGTACCTGCCCTTACTTCCCCTACTGCCTTACTTACTGCCCTGTTTCAAAAATACACCCTGTATATTGTTACGAAAGGCTTCGCGACGATTTCGTTTCCGTTCTTTAAAATACCGTCTACGCATAATACCAACTTGGAGTTAAGCAAAACACCAACTACGCATAACACCAACTTTTTCATCATCGTCTTGTACGTAGTTGGTATTTGACGAATCTTTTCCAATTCATCTGGATAAAACCATAAAATTATGAGTTGGTGTTTTACATATTATTACGTTCTAGGCCCTTTCATTACCCATCATTATTACGTTCTCATTAAATTGTTAAATCAAAATAATTATATATTAAACTTCGAAATATATTTCATTCAATACAATACAATGGACTATACACAACAACTTCTTACAAAATAGAGAATCAAATAAATAAAAACATTAAAATACGAGTAAACAAAAAACTTGGAGGAGTTTTATCTTTTCTCCTCTTTAAATAACTACTTATTTACTTACTTTAACGAAAACAATGAGGTTTTTATAAAGTAGGTATGTGTGTTTCAGTCTGGTGTAGTTGTGGGCCATTAATACGGAGCTAAAACGCGGTGATACTCTCAATAATCACCAACCTATTCAAGATAAAATGACCAACAGATGATGTCCAGGCTCTGGCTATTAGAGCCTCGATATTACCTATGATTTCGTTAATTTCGATCGATTTCGATTCACTGTGTTCCAAGCATCAACTTGACTGCATAACTTGATAAGTTGGAACGAATTTATCACATTTCTCTCGTAGGATCTCATTCTTATGTCAGTAAAATCTTCGTTTTTAAAATTTTAAGTTTTCCATCTGACTTCTGCAAATCGATAAAGATGATTATATTAAAGGAAAAATATTTCGAACGTTTCGAATTATACCATCAGATCTTTGAGTATGTTACCTTTAGTTTTATTTTAGTTATTTCTTAGCGTTCTTTTCTTTTTTATGCTGTCCTAAATCGTTATTTGTGCTTGATTCATCGCTGCTTGAAGTGATTTTTCTTTCAGTATTTTCAGTTCTGTTATCAACTGTCGAATTATTTTCCATATCTTCATGTTTTGTCATATCCCTAAATTGTGTCCCCATAAGTAAACTTACAGACTTTTTACTTTCACGGCTAGTGATTGATGGTAGTCCTAGAGATCCATTACCTCTAGTGTGTTCCCTTCGATGTTTATGACGTCCAGCATTTTCTACCATATCATTTAAGTTGCTGACTTTTCTGGACTTGTCACCAAATTGGTGCATACTTGAAAGTTGGCGGACTGTAGCTGGACTAGCGCGGCGATTTTTAAAGTACTCTTCTATTTCTTGCAATGTTAACCCTTTAGTTTCTGGTAAAAATAGGAAAAGGAATATATAACCTGAAAAATAAATATCAAAAGATATTTCACTAAATATTGTAATTGTAGCCTAGTGGTATGGGTAATGGACTGCTGAGACGAGGTCTCGGGTTCGATCCCAGGTTTACCGTGGCACACACCAATGACTTTTCGATGCTTTTCGAAGTTATGTGTGTATTTATCGCAGATTTATAAGTGCCCGGTTAATGGCAATAGGCTCGCCACCTATTACATTGGGACCTAAAAACATAAACTGGCGAAATGTGGGTGCTAGCACCTCTGCCTACCCCTTCGGGGAATATAGGCATGAGTTTATGTTATGTTATGAAACTTACAGAAGAAAGCACTGCCACTAAACATCAGTACAACATTCGGCACACCAAGGGTCTCTTTCAAAACAGGAAAACATTTCGCTGTCAAGAACAACTCAATGTTCGTAATTGCTATTGATATACCAGTGAGAGATCCTCTTATCTAAAATCACAATAAAATTAATCGCAAGATGAATTTAATAATCTGGAATGGTGGGAATAACTACATAATATAAGAAATACCTTCTAAGTTTGCTATTTTAGGGCGTCATGAAATGAATTTTGGTAATCTGTCAAGAAAATCTGAGGGTTGTGTAACTCAATCCATTGAAACGACCCTTCCTCCAAAAGGTGCTGAGCGTTAGCCGATTTTTGTGGCTCGTTGTTTTTGACCACCGTGATGTGCTCTTCATCCGGCACGAGACAGTGCATTTGGCCGGACCTATATAGAAGCTCCCATAACTGCTGTTAATGTGTCTTAATCTCTAGTCTAAGTCTTAATGTGTAATTAATGTGAATGACTATGTACCTAGGAATTTGTACAAATTCTTGAACTTCAATCTGACGTTTTTGAACATTGTTGATCCATTTTTGTAGTACCTAACTTATACATACTAATATAATTACTTACTTACACGTACTAATATAATTATTGTTCAAAAAATCTCAAAAAGTTAGGGAAGACTCTGCACTATCAAACAACTTTTAACTTCCACCTTTCTCTCAAAACTAGCGGGCTTGTAAGCAAAGTTTTATGACAGTAGTGGATCCTCGAGAAAGGTAAAGGAAAGGCAAGTTGATATCTAATCATCCCGGAATGAGAAAAATGTTTACCTAGAAAAATGGGTAGAACATTTACTTACTTGTAATGGATACAGTTCAGACATCAAAAGGAAAGGCAAAACGTAGAAACTCAAACAGGCAAATGCCGTAAATATCATCAAAAACATCTGGGGGATCAAGCTGGGTCCCGGGTCCTGATGTAAAAACGCTCCAAATGCTAACCATGTAAGGCTCACTCCGCTAACTGAAATAAGTATCTATTTTCAAACATAGTAACCACTTTTAAAAGTATTCTCACTTCATCCCCATCTCCCCCTGGACAACTGTCCTTGTCACAATCACGCCCTTCCTTACTTCAAAAATAGTCGCCTGAGTCTTGTCCCAATAATATTGCAGGTTTATCTACAATATCGACGTACTTTTCACCAATGATTGAGACGAAATTCTGGGACATAGCTTCATCAAGTAGCCATAATTTAACTAGGCGTTGGTACATCACACTTACATGATTGTCTTTGAGCTAATCGCAAAATTAATGAAAAAGAGACAGTTTCGTACAGTAAAACTCTCTTTGGAGATAGCCTTGCGACTTCCCATCACACTGCCCACATTACCTCATAAACATAATAATATATGATTATAGAGATACAGTGGTCAATTTACCTGAGATTAAAGCCATTGTTTTCCTGGGAGTCCGAAACAGGAGCACAAAAGCCACTACACCAAAGATCAATCTGGTGAAAGCTATATAAAAATTACCTTCGTAAACATCGAATGAAGAGTTCGTTGACTGAAATAGAAATACCAGCTGTAATTTTAACCAGAAAGCCAATTGTCCTAATTGAAAAATGATAAAAATTCAGACTCGATCTATCGATCATCTCGATCATCCAGAACACTGGAAACTAGAATCCAGTCCAGAATTAGCAGGATTACTGGAGTGAAATAATTGAGAACTGGACATAATAGAATGTCCAATAAAAAATATTGGTATCATGCTCATTTTAACATTAGATCGCGGCAAAATTATTTCCCTATTTTGTATTAAGAGAATTAGCACTATTGCCATCGAAATCGTGGTCATTTATGATATATTTGGGATTATTTATACTGTTGATTGATGGCACTTGGTGGAATTCATTGTTACAAATAATGAGAACACTTGTACTTATTCCACTGTATTTATTCTATTACACCTGACCGGTTTTGCTTTACGGCATACTCAAAGGTTTACATTTACCAAACCATTTGCGAAATCGGTCAGGTTTAATAGAATAAATACAGTGGAAAAAGTACAAGTGTTGTCAATATATTTGAGAGATTGAAAGTATCGAGACAGAATTTTGAACATCTATTCATTAGGACATACTGGCCTTTTGTATATTTATAAATATTTACAACATGTGCGACAAAATCTAAGATGTGTTAATAGATTCTAATAATGAATTTATTTCAACCTATAGTATGATATATGGGCCAGAGTAGACTTGCGTTACTGCCAGTCAACTTTTGAATGATACAATGATGATAGCTAACCTTTAATAATTCTATAGTCCAGAATGTAACAATGGGACACCCAGTCAAACATCCAAAAGTAATAAAAGTAATTATAATGCCAAATGGCTGACAGGCACTTCTAGAGAACATTTCGTTTAGCTTTTCAGAAAAATTTAAACTAGAAATAAAGAGAAGAAAAAATACTTTTATTAAACATGAATTAAAAACATGATAACAGTAAAATATGTAAGACTATTATTTTGAAATCGGAATTTCTAACATAATTCTTAAAAGTAAAATAAATAACTAAACTTAATTAAAATAGCCATGAAAAGGAGGAAAGAGATAGAAACGTGCATCAAAAAATACTTAGTCAAGCAGTTTCGAAGGAGGTCAAGCAATTTCAGAAGCAGAGTGGAATTTGGGCCACCTCTTCTCTTCCCATGCGGTGTCGTACAAGGTGACTAAGGATAGGTCTGTTTAACATCAGACAGATATATTGGTACAGCCCAGACTCAGACTCAGATATAGGCTCGATAGTGCCCGGAATATGGTAAAAGGCTCTCCCCCTATTACGTGATTCACCTCTGCCTAAGCCTCGGGGATAAAGGCGTCATTATATATATATATATATGTAGGTAAAGAACAATAATAAAAATTATAACCTACGAATGTTGTTATTCTGTTTAAACTCGATGAGCTGATTGATTTCCATATCAAGGTTATAATCTTTTGCACGAAAAGCTTTGAGTGCTTTCATAGCATGCGCAGGAGTCTCTCGTAACAGCATGTAGTATGGTGTTTCCGTCAGAAAATAATATGAGAAGAATAGCGTTACGTTGAATGCACCAGATATGTAGCACAAGTTTGTCCACGGAAAAATTAAGCCTAATGCAGCCTGTAAAATTCAAAAATATTTGTGAAAAATCGTGATTTTGGACCAAGGTATTGGTACCCAGTGGAGTAGTATAGGGCCATCCTGTCCCATCCTATAAGTGTCGTAGCAGGCTACTAAGAAATAGGGTAGTAGTTGATATTTTTGAATTCGATTAATATCTTCTGTATCAAGAAATAACACTGCTACATCCGAACGGTGTTATTTCTTGCTACCGACAGGACCTGCTTTATTCCTGATTGTTTTTCTAGAATTGTAATAATATTTAACAACGTCATCTAGTAGGTATCCCCCATCATCTGTATAAATTAAACTATTACTTATAACTATTATTTAAACTATTAATGATCTTAATATTATTCAGCAAGATAATGTCGTACCTGTAGAGTGATTCCCAAAGATAGAAAAACGTTTGGAGTACCCCCGAGTAAGCCCCTCATATTCGGTAGGCTAATTTCAGATGTATACAGTCTCGGAGGTCCCATAGCCATGCCACAACCCATACCTAAAACTGCTCGCGCTGTAAGAATACCATATGACATTGTATTCTATCTGTAACTAAGTTAAACGGAAATATTATAATGTATGTTCCACTAAAGACCCGTCTCTTTGTGGTCCTATGATTGAAAGGATGTATTCCGCAAAGAAAACAGAGAGGTGGCCTAAGTACATGTGCACTGCGATACTCAACAAGGTCCTGATACCATGAAAGTAGTTGTGACGTTAGTGTACTGCCGGCGTGAGCTCTATGTACAGACTACTCAGCCTTAGTGTCTTCAAATATACCCGATGCTAGATTGCGACTCTCTGTATTAGCTCTGTGATGCGTTCAAATCAAACATGGTTACATACCTATAATCATATGCATAGCGTTTGTCGCCATAACTGTATATAGCCATCCCAAACACATCGGTAAATGACACACCATTATCATAATACTACGGCCATACTTATCCATCAAAATTCCACTAAGCACACACCCAATTGGGCAAAATAAGGACAATATACTGGCTATCCAAGAAGCTTCTTCAATTGATACTGTGAATTTTGAACCAGGATCATTTAGCTGAGGTATCTGAATCGAGGGGAAACCGTAGGCTAGTCCAATTGTCATAGTTGTAAGGTTTGCCCATATCCCGTATCCCAGCTGTATCAAAGAAGTCTTCGTTAAAAATCCTGGATAGGTGTTTGACATTTTTATCCTGTCTCCGAATTTATTTCAGCGTCACATACTTAGATCAATAATAAATGCCGATGTTATTCGTATTCGTGATATCTATTATGATTTAAAATTCTTCACTAATAAACAAGTAAAAATCATGATGAAAGAATTGTTTCCCTGTGTTTCTTATAACGTCTAGTACGAGTAACAGAATTTCATTAGAGATTTTGTAATAATTTATTTGATCACTGGCCTTTCTAATCCAATATTTCAGTCTTGACGATGCTTGACAAGTCTTGATAATGAAACTGTCAAGACTTTCGTTATCAATAGTATCAACCATAGAATATCCAGAATTGATAATATTAAAAGAGGCTTTCATTCTATAAATTATATTAAAAACATATATACCTGTTTTCCTAGTTATTATTAGTCCGAAATGCAGATAAACCAAGATTAAATTGTAATTGCTTTGCAAGCAACTCGAGCAAGGCTTTCGAAATCATCATGCTATATAAATTGCCTGTTTTTAAACCTGTAACCCTTACAGTATTCCTGTTAATCCCCCCAGCTAAACTATATTGCTTGTGACGGGAATGGATTTAGGAATGTAGTTAGTATAGTGACCAAGATTTGAATCCAGGAAATTTCAATTCTCATCCTCATAAACAGCCGACGCTGCAATTTTCGGTTCTGTATTAGCATCAAGTATAAAGTGTGTTTGTATGAGAGTTAGATTGTATTCTTTGCTACAAAAAATACAGTAGTTATTTCTTGAATGGATGAATTAAAATGCTACACAGTTTTCATAACATACTAAGTATTAATATACAGATATTAAGGACGTTTATGTAAATCAGTAGATTTAAGAACACTTGGATATATGAAAGGGTTTGTAAACTTGTTATTAACGTAGTGTGCTGTGAAGATTGGCTTCACAGTCTCCTTCTGAAACTGTTTCTTGATATTCTCTTCGAACTTCGACAGGAGTTTAAGGAGATTGCCTCGCGAAATCTTATTGTATTCATAGCCATTTGGTAGTTTCGTTAGTTTTACACCTATAAATAAGGATTTGATTTTACGTTATTGCAGAAATTATAAGGCTAAAAAGCATTTGCTGATAGTAAGCTAGAACTATTGAAAATGTAAAAATTGTAACTAGGTATGCAACATTGAGCAATGAAGGAGTTTATATCGATTGCAATAATTTGATCATTGCGATTGATCAACGATGATTAAAGACAACCATTTTTGCAATATATTTTGTTATTAGATTCGTATCTACAAAATTTTTGTATCACTCTTTTTAAGATAGAACTTTAGTAGCAAAATAAATACCAATATAAGTAGTAAAGAACGCACGGAAAGGAAGATGCATTTTTTAAATTAAATGAAACCTACACAAACGCCTGATAATATTATAATGCAACAACCGATTCCTCAACAGTAGGCAACTCTATGAGAGAATGAAAATAATATAAAAGCATGATTGTATTTACAGTAAGATTTAAGTGCAATTTTTATCTAATTACCATAATTAGATAATAATTGCACTAAAATCTGTGCAAGTGAATATACTTAGGTACTCGAAACAATATGTCCAATGTTCAACAAAAATGCTAGAAGAAACTTACCAAACTTATGTTTACATTTGCTAGCGTAACATATCACTAAACAATACAAAAATATTAGAACTAACTTCATCGCAAAACTTAACTTTCACTTAATAAAAATGCTTTCCTATCGTATTTGATTTGACTACTAAGTACAAGGCCATAGAACCAAATTTGATAACGACATCCCCTACTACCGAACGTGAAACTACAGCTGAGATTTCTCTCTCACACACGCAAATTAGATTTTATACCTACTTTATTTGGGAGAATAGACTCACTAATGTTTTTTTATTTTATACTAGCTTTTGCCCGCGGCTCCACCCGCGGGAATGTTGATTATCGCGACCAAACATAGCTCATGTCCTTTCTCAAGGTCTAATCTATCCCTATACCAAATTTCATCAAAATCGGTTCACTGGTTTAGGCGTGAAAGCGTAATTTACAGACAGACAGACAGTTACTTTCGCATTTATAATATTAGTATGGATATGGATTTGCATCTTGGATGCACACAATATTTTTGTTTCCTGGGTTCTGATTTATTTAGTACTAGCTTTTCCCGCGGCTCAGCCCGCGTGGATGTCGGTTATCGCGATTAAACATAGCCTTGTCCTTTCTCATGATCCAATCTACCCCTATACCAAATTTCATCAAAATCGATTCAGTGGTTTAGATGTGAAAGCGTAACATACAGACAGACAGACAGAGTTACTTTCGCATTTATAATATTAGTATGGACTAGCTTTTGCCCGCGGCTCCGCCCGCGTGGATGTCGGTTATCGCGACTAAACATAGCCTTTGTCCTTTCTCAAGGTCTAATCTACCACTATTCCAAATGTCATCAAAATCGGTTCGGTGGTTTAGGCGTGAAACCGTAACATACAGACAGAGAGACAGAGTTAATTTCGCTTTTATAATATTAGTATGGATTCGCATCTTGGATGCACACAATATTTTTGTTTCCTGGGTTCTTATTTATTTAGTATTTTTCTTCATTCAAGCCCCCGCTTGCATCTAAAACTCCACTCTCCCGCAATTCCATCGTCTGCTTCATTCCGACCAACAAGAGAAGAAAATCTGCACCCAACTTTCGTCCATCAATCCATAAGTGTAACGATTGAACTCGTCATCAGAATCTATAGTAACACGAAATCGTTACATGGTTTATAAAATTTATGGTAGGGGACTTCATTCATTCTCATTCTTTTTACTATACATGTTTAAAAAACACAATAGGAAACGGTACGGTTTGAAAAACAACACAGTATTAAAACATTTTAATTTTATTTTCAATAAATCAGATATGTTCAACATTTGATAAAGCTATGTCTATTCTAAAACTATCACAAAATGCTTTATGTACTATTTTTGCATTTAAAATAAGTCAATAAATAAAATGCATTGAATGCCACAGATAAAAACTTTAACTATAACATTTAATACACATTGTTAATAAGTTAGATTATTAATACAATTTCAGAATATTTGTTCACTGTGACCAGATATGGATGCAGTTAAAATGGCACATTTACACTTAGTACAATCTACAACAATATTCATGATTAGAAATCGTTTCTATTAAAACCTACCTACAGTATAATACTTTCACAAAATATACAGTAATATAGTCATTTACACCTTAACATTTAAATGGCTCATTTCATATTGCCCGTTTTTTTTTTGAGAGTATAAAAACGTGTACCTATCAATATGACCAGAAAATGTCCATATTTTGTTCTATATGTTTTCGCTTATAATATAATGTTAGCTAACAGCCATGCAAGAGTGAACATTTTGGGACATAATTATTACGCATAATAAAACATTTAAACAAATCACAAAGTCATTATTAACTGTTATTTTAAAAAGACACTGGATTTGCTATCTAGATACTATATTAATAATATTACGCTTAATATGAGACTTCGATCCAAAAATTCATTAAAACTAAACTTAAAAATTGATTAAATGGTATTGATTAATAAACCATATTGAGAACTAATTTTAATAATGTTTTATTAATAACAGAATATGTCCTACGTACGGACATATTCTATGGTACCATTTTACAATAAACGGTTGGATCATAAAAGATTTAAGATTCATGTGTCTAAAGATTTTATTAGAAAAGCTTTGCCATTCCTTAATATAACACAATGATGATACAACACATTTATCTAAAAATGTACGATTATAAAGGCTACGCAAGACTTCGATCAATAATTTATTCTCATCATCATTGATCAAAGATGCTTGCACGATAAGGCACATCGATTTCAGTCACACATCATTATACAATTTATTTTAACTGCCGAGCCAAGGTGTGAATGGGTTGAAAAAGAAATTATAAATTAGTTATATAACAAATATTGATTATATCCTTTGGGTGTAAATTTTTGGTATTAGCTAACTTGGTATGGTATCATTTGTCTCACATTCATTTTTCCCTTCACCTCGTCTCGTCAATGAAAACGCATTTAAACGCGTTGGTGATCGATTTTAAAAATTGTTTCAAAATGTCCAAGAACTAAATATGTCCACAGAATGTAGAAAATCTCATATACATTTTCAATACTGGACCATATTGAAATACATAGTTTCTTTAACTATCTTATAATGTAAAAAGTCTGTTTCAACAATATTAAAATAAAATTGTACTTATCTGTATCGAGTTGTTAATGATTTTAACAAAATATTAAAAGATGATATGTTTTGTACACATCAATATTATTATACTCTACTTGTTCAAAAAACACAATATTTACATTATGTGATGCAGGGTTGTGTAATCCTAGATAACAAAATAAATGTTTCCAAATCGAAAACATTTGGACATTTTTGGTAAATTATTCATTATTTGTGACAAACATAAAAAATAACACTTTACAGCTTACTAATTTGCTAACCTTACTTACACTCATTCATACTCATACTCACTAAGTACAGATCGATTGAAGATTTTCGTTGAGAACTTGAATAAAGCAGACGTTTGTGTCCAGCACAACATTATTAAACATTATCGAGGCTTGAAAAATCCAGATACCTAACATAAGATGATCAATTCAGGGGAAGAATTAAGTAAATAGCTTTTATATAAAGCCTCTATATCGAGCTCTAAAGAAAAAATACTAACTATGAAAATTCTGTGTATCAAAATGTATAATAATTGTAAATTGTTGATCATGGTGTTATTGATTGTAAAAGGTTGATCATAAATATATAATTACAAAACGTTTAATTATAAATTTATTAGTTTGATTTGACCTATCCACTGTAGGGAATATTTTTTATAAACCTACACCGGTATCCCTATGGAAAACCAAAAGTACGAGCTAAATGTGAATAGTTTGAACCTTTTGAGAAATACAGGTGTACGTGAGTATTTAAACACAATAAATAATAATAATATACAACAATATTGCCTCTTGTTCTTCTGTTCGTTTTCAAGTTCTTGGTAACTTCTATAAACTTCTAAAGAAGTCAAATCTTAAGCTCACATACTGCCCTCCCCCCCCCCCCTCACGCGCCCTCGCACTGCGTGTTCCGCCGGCCCCCCATCACTCTCGTCCTGCCGCTGAAGAAGTCCTCGATCTCTTGAAGCGTCCTGCCTTTAGTTTCAGGAAGCCAGAAGTAGAAGAATATAATAGCTGGAATATAATAAATATAGATCAGTTTTAATTAACTGGCAGGGTGAAGATGTTTGGAGATTTATTACCCAATCACGCTCAAACGGCTGAACTGATCTGGATTAAATTGGGTACAGGGATACTATAATCTATCCCAAAATAGCACGTAGGGTACGTTTTATTCCTTCAGTTTGTTATAGTTTGTGGGAAACGGGACCAACAATTTTTAAAGATCAAAATCGAATCGATCGAATTTTCGAAAATAATTATTAGAGAGCGAATGTATTATAGACACAGTTTTAGTAGTTAATTAGATTAAACATTTTTCGGATGAGTTTGACACCTCAAAGTTTGAATCAGTGGTATCTTATCCGAAAATGAAATATTTTGCGGATGAGATGTCACCTAAGTCAATATTTCGTGCTTCTGTTTGAAAGTGAAGAATATTCCATATAACTCCACCATCATACATTTATCCAAACTTATTCTCCAGCACTAATCCACCATCTTCCCAGAAACTCCAATATTTACTATGGCTTCGTAACTAAGAATGATTGAGATCGTCGAATACAAATCCAAGTCAACTCACCCAGTAGAGACATACTGCCGTAGAGGCCGAACACTCCGTAGTCGTTGAGTGTGTCCTTGAGGAAGGGGAATGTCTTCACCACCGAGAACACGGACAGGTGAGCCACACACGTCGTCATGCCCCCAACGATACCTCGAACCTGCGCCAAGGAATTGTTTATCTAGACTTCTATTGTCATTGTTTAGTTTTTGATGCATACAATGACTCTTGAATACTGGTATCAAAAAAGAAGGCCCGTCTAGAATTACACTCAGCCTGTATCTCGTTTTTTTTAATCTGAGGGCACTCGTGTACAGGCCATAAATGTCAAACTATCAATCTGTCTATACAATCTGTCATCAGATAAATCGAGATTTAGACTGAGTGTCATTCTAGAATAGAGACCGTAAGTTTAAAATGAAATGTGTGATCGATTAGTTTCCGAACAACTGTGCCAAATCGGATTATTCTTTTTTTTTGCGTTCATTATTGTCAAGACCAGGTTTGAACACCAGCGATTTTTTTTTAAATTTGTTTTTTTTTTGGCTTAGAATTTTTGTAACTTAGAATTGTATTTCAGGTCCAATTAATATCTAAGCATATTAGAATTGTGATATCATTCTTCTTCATCGTAGCGTTAATCCCAGTCGCATCCGAAGTTTTTCAACTTGAATTCAGTGGTCCGCTTAATCAGTCTAACTGCGGATTTGGTTCAACTTCGATATGTTCTGTGGCAGTTGATACTGCCATCTGACCAGTATAACCCAATAGCGTTATCGAAGCGTTGTAGTTACACCAGTTGTTAGACGTTTTAGGGCTCCAACTACCCGTACGACTACCATAGATGTTCGAAGCACGACCAGACCAATGCAAGTATATGCATTGAGCGGAGAACGAACCCACGCCTCCTGTGTACCGCTACGCCACAGAGGCTATCAATGTGATTATCTAACATTATTAGCTATTAATTCCTTACCTGTGTTGGATAAACTTCACCAATCATAATCCAGGGTATGATCAGGTAGCCGAGGGTACAGAATATCATAAAGATATAGATGCTGGCTACCGGGATCCAAGAGTGCTGCGGAGGTATATTGTTTTCTTTCCACAACTTCAGGAAGTACATGTAGATTGCAAGAGTTAACATTGTGACGCCGCAACCGAAAGCTGCAAAAATAAAACATCAGTCATAGGTGTTGATTCATGACTATGTGAGAATGGGAATGATAGCGGCAGTCTTACTGATGCTGGTGATATGAAAAAAGAGTTATTCCGCTTAAAGATTGACATCCATGACTTTGTTAGGGGACCAGTATATCAAGAAGAGGAAAAATAAGAGATAATAAAAAATGTTTGCTCTGGTTTCGTATAATTAATTCGAAGCCGCGTGGTTCCCGGTAGAGAAGAATTTGGGCCACCCCATCTCTTCCCAAGCGGTGTCGTCCAAGGCAACTAAGAGATAAGGCTATAGGGCACTCCGCCTCAGATATTCTATCTATTCGACGTAAATATGATTGCCTCTTTCTTTGACCCTCTCTGAACTGTTAACGATAAATCTAACAATAAGGAGTCCTGACTCACCTGATATGAAGGTGAGAATTCTTCTACCACATTTTCTGCAGAGGATGCAACCGACCACAGTGAAGATGACACGCAGGATACCCATAGATATCGTCAGCCAGTATTTGTTTGCTTTTGCACCAGACGACTGCCAAGAAAATGATAGTTTAGATTTTTCTTATCCTCTGACAAAATTATTTCATATAGAATGTTGTATGATTAGTCAATGATAGATACTATATTTCTTATATCGACGATTTCTAATAACTACACATATTAAGAACACGTACTTTTTCCACAGTATTTATTCTAGTACACCTGACCGGTTTCGCCTTACGGCATTCTCAAAGGTTTACATTTTACATCTAAAACCTGTGAGAATGCCGTAAGGCGAAACCGGTTCGGTGCAATAAAATAAATACTGTGGAAAAAGTACAAATGTTTTAAATATGTGTAACAATGAATTCCAACAAGTACCATCAATCAACAGTATAAATAGTATTCCTAATTACTGCCATCATCATAATATTCTCAACGTGATTCAATCAATCAATCGATTTGCCCTTCGCATTGATTGAATTACTAAATAAATAAATTATTAAGAAGATATATATATATCCATCAGTCCTAATTCTTAACTTTGCTACTGTAAGAAATATTGTTTCCAAAAGTACTATTGCAACATATCGATGGGTACATGGTCCATGGACTATTTTGGTCCATATACATAGGTCATCGATTTAATGAAGAGTTAAACTTGATATTTCCTTACCTCAAAAACTTCAACGGCGTAGAAGGTAACGGTGTTAACACCACACCACTGGTAGACGAAGAAGTAAATAGCGAGGATTGTGAACGGTTTCAGTGTTGATGGGGACAGGAGCGCCTTGAATGTTTCTCGGAAACCCTTCAGCCTGAAAAGTTAATAGGCAAGTGTTTAATATCGTAGGCAGTAATATTAAAAATACAGTTGGTAAACGATAATAATATATTCGTAGGCTACCTTCCAAGATAACATTAGTATACCTATAAATTTATCCAGAATGGATGTTTGTCCGGAAATGTTGTCCAAACTTGTGCTTCGTTTCTACTCTGCCTGTCTAGCCAGATTGGTTAACGTGCATTCTAATTCATAATTCGTACTAGCATTGATTCATCCTCATCATGTGACTGCTTTTATCGCAATAATTATAGGTCGGAACAATATAACATATATCTCTTTCATGCTTTCTAGTTAGACGTTATCTCCTCTGTTATTTGTTTCCCTGCTATGACATTTTATATGCAATCAATCTGTGTTTTTAAGCCTACATCTACTTCTAAAGCCTCTCATTTCTTCTTAAATAAATTACTCTCATTTCTTCTTATAGTATCATATTCATGTCAGTCCAGCCACCGCTTTTTAATGAAATTTTAAAGCAATTAAGTACTATACACCCGTTTTTATTTCATCTTTTTCCTCCACCAGTCCCGTTTCAAGCTTTCACTGTTTCTTATCTAAATATAATTAAACTAATAGCTTTTCATCTTTTAATTCACTTCACAGAAACAACTTTCAAAGTAATACCAATTTTTGTACATGATTCATTGTTCAATAACTATTGTATGAATAAGTTGCACAACTAACTGCAAACGAACGAGCATGCTACTCCATATTGTATTTATTAATAACTATAGTAATGTCGTCTAATTGCGTTATTTACGACAGACTTCTAAGATAATGAAAATCGTGACTACTAGATGCAAAACACATGCGAAACACATTATGAGTCCAACGTTTCATGCTACTTCTTTTAATGACGAAATAATGGGTATGACTAAGTTGCAAGGGGATGTTAAAACGTAGGTATAGGTAATGAGTCACGCTTCATTCCCATTGGTGCAGCTAAAGTACCTAAACGTCATCTTTGCACGTGAAAAGTCAAGAAGTGAGAAAATAAAAATTGTCTTAGGTAGGTATTTGTATTTGTGTTATGCCGGGTTTACACGCTTGCCAAGCCTTGGCAAACGGCAAACAGCCCCAAGGCATCACAAATCTCGTTTGGCGTTTGGAAAGCGTTTACACGCTTGTGAATGGATCAGTCTGCAACCTACCTCCAAGCATGGCAGACACCGAACTTGTCACGGCAATTGCATTTGGTTTAACGTACTTTTATTTGAAATGCAAGCAAAAGGAAAGTGCTAGCGAAAAGTACTTTTTTAATTTTTAAATGCTTCACTGGCCTTCCGATAAGTTTAACAAGACGAATCCATGCATCTGCTTGTTTCTTCTTATCTTTACCTATGATTTGCATCTTTCTCCAGAAACGAAAGGCTCTCCTCATTCGACCAGCCACTCATTTTTAGGGTTCCATAGCCAAATGGCAAAAACAGAACCCTTATAGATTCATCATGTCTGTCTGTCTGTCTGTCTGTCCGTCCGTACAGCCACTTTTCTCTGAAACTATAAGGCCTATTCTGTTGAAACTTGGTACGTAGATGTATTCTGTGAACTGCATTAAGAATTTCATACAAAAATAGAAAAAAAGCAATCAATTTTGGGGGTCCCCATACTTAGAACTGAAAGTCAAAAAATTTTTTTTCATCAAACCCATGCGTGTGGGGTATTTATAGATAGGTCTTCAAAAATGCTATTGAGGTTTCTAACGTGGTTTTTTTCTAATGGTATACATTGCTATGCAAACTTCCAACGAAAATTGGTTTGAACGAGATCTAGTAAGTAGTTTTTTTAATACGTCATAAACCGCAATTTTCGCCTTTCATTCAATTTAACATAACATAAACATAAACTCACGCCTGTATTCCCCGAAGGGGTAGGCAGAGGTGCTAGCACACACATTTCGCCAGTTTATGTTTAGGTCCCAATGTAATAGATGGCGAGCCTATTGCCATTAACCGGGCACTTATATACCTGCGATAAATACACACATAACTTCGAAAACCATCGAAAAGTCATTGGTGTGTAAGATGGTAAACCTGGGATCGAACTCGAGACTTCGTCTCAGCAGTCCAATAACCATACCACTAGGCTCATTCAATTAACTCAAAAAATTCTAAAAACAAAACATTTAATGAACTACAAGAATTTTTATATTATATTACTTAATGCTGCGGAACCCTTTATGGGCGAGTCCGACTCGCACTTGGCCGGTTTTTATTTTTTTAGCATGAGCATGCATGCGTGTTGTCGCCACGAGAACACAATGGCTACTAAACGCGGACCAACGTGTAAATGCGTCGCAAACGTTTGCCGCAAACGCCCTTTGATCTGCGTCAAAAAACCGACACTCGACTGGATCGGAAGCAAGCGCCGACAAGCTCACGCAAGCCAAGCCAAACGCCTTCTTTACACGCTTGTGATTGTCGAGATTTGCCAAGGCTTGGCAAGCGTGTAAACCCAGCATAAAGCCGCGTCCGCACGCTTGCCAAACCTAAAGAAGCCGTCACAAATTCAAACGTGTGGATAAGGCGTTTGATTTGGTTTGTGTAGGTTTGCAAGCGCTTGTAGCCGGTTTTTTTTGTCACAAATCAAAGGAATTTGCCGCAAGCGCTTGCGACTCGTTCACACGTTTGCGTGCACTCAGTCTCGTCTGTGTACTGGCGGCGCACAGACGTATGGGTCGTCTTGAGTACAAATATGAGTGACTGGTCAAATGAGGGCATTTTGAACTTCCTGGAATGTTACCAGGCAGAACCATGTATTTGGGACCCGGGAAATACTGATCACAAGGACAAAAAAAAGTAGCTGATGCATGGTGCCGCCTTAGTGCAATATTTAATAAGCCAGTTAATGAACTGAAAAGTAAGAAGGAAATTCTTATGGCCGCCTTTAGGAAGCATTTTTTTATTTTTCGTTTCCTTTCACTTATTTTCTTTTATTTATAATAAAAAATAACTTAAGCCAAATGATATTGCCGCAATCTCAATGTCCGTCATGCTTGCTTCTTCAGAACACAATGTCTCACTCGCAAGCACTCGCAAGCGTGTGGTGGTCTGTCAAATCAAGCCAAACGTTTGTAGAGGTTTGGAGTTTGCGGCAAGCGGCAAGCGTGCGGACGCGGCATAACACATCGTCACCGAATACGTGCAGTGTCCAGCACAGAATGGCCCATGGCAGACACGGCAAGACATCACCATTGTGTACAAAGGGCAATAGAAAGAAGGAAAAAAAATCAGTTTTATTTATAGAACACAGCGCACATTTTTAGATTTAGACCACAATGGCGCACTATAGTTCATGTGGCGTGCAATGGGGATGTTGTCGAAAGAATTAAATGAGATATTCACCATTGTACGAACCCCTAACTTGTGATGGCCTAAAGTGTTCCTCATTGCAGAACGGGGCCCATCGCTAAGCCACTGTATACCGGAGACATAATAATTTGTAGTCCTACTATTAACAATGAAAATATTTCTACACTAAATTATAAGGTATTTATTACAAACCACGTTACCAATAAATAATCTCTTGTTGTATTTTTAGGGCCATGCATAATTTCGTTCTGCCTAAATCGATTTCAATGGTTGAAAATATTATCAACACGTCAAATGGTCCTTGTTTTTCTATCAACTATTGAATTTTTGTTTTAAATGCTTCTAGCATAAGGTGCATTTTGCCTTGTTTATTGTCCTTGTATATATAGTTCGCAATATTGTCATACAAAGTGAGGCGGAAGTAATAAAGTATATTAGTAAACATGGATACTTTGTTTACAAACAACTTCTTTACTTTGTTCGTTATTCATGATTATGTTTATCTGATATCGAACTATATTTATTTAGATATATTATTAGGTAGATTGACCAGAATGCTATCTATATTTACCCGAGAATTCTGGTTAAGTGATAACAAGAAGGATGTTACGTTTTGCAAAGGTTAAGCGATACTTTTTTTTTTTTTGTTTTTTTTTTTCTTTGTTTTTTTTTTTTTTTTTGATTAAGCGATAGCAGCGATGGTTAAAGTGATGACCATTCTTCACACAGTGAGACTCCTACGTGCTAGTAACTAACACCTATAGCTATTTTTTTTGTCGTGCGGAAATACCCTTGGGTACCTCCCCCGCTGGATCCGGAGGGCGAGGTTATGTCGGACTCGAACCGACTAAAACCGCACGCCGACTGAAGGTCGTGGTGCTAGGCCGAAGGTTAGTCTGACGACTTGAGCAACGACGCGCAGGGCATGCCGTCATAGAGGCGGTACGGCCCATCATGGGGGAATGGCTCGAGAGGCCACATGGCAGCCTCTCGTATCGACTGACGCAGATTATCACCGGGCACGGGTGCTTCGGGAGATATCTGTGTCGGATCGAAAAGGAGCCAACGTCCGAGTGCCATCACTGCGACGCGAGCGAGGACACGGGGCTGCACACGCTCACCGAGTGCCCGGCATGGGCCGAACCGAGACGGGAGCTAGTGGCAGCCCTGGGAGTGAGAGTTCTCACCCTCGCCACCCTGCTCACAGCAATGGTCCGCTGCACGGACGCGTGGGCGGCCGGCGTCTCCTTCAGCGAGCAGGTAATGGTCGTGAAGGAGACGGCGGAGCGGGAGAGGCGGCGCGAGCGAGAAAGACTCGCAGATCGCGCCGCCCGCGCGCGCAGGCAACTCGGGCGTCGGAGGGCACTGACTGACCTCCGTCCCCCATGAGCGCGGGCCTGGGGGTGACGGGTGGAGCCGCCTGTCACCCCAGCAGAAGCAGGCCACGGCGGCGGCGTGCTGAATAGCGCGCCTCCCCATTCCGGGGGCGAGTTGGGGACACCGTTGTCCCCCCTCCTGAGGAGGGCCAGACCGTAAGGGATGGCCCTGGGTCAGCCGGGGTGCGAGGGATATGTCTTTGACAACCTCACCTCCGGCCTAGCACCAAGACCCACAGTCGGCGTGCGGTTTTAGTCGGTTCGAGTCCGACATAACCTCCCCTTCCGGCTCCGGCAGGGGGGGTATCCGAGGGGATTTCCGCACGGAAAAAAAAAAAAAAAAAAAGGCCGAAGGTTAGTCTTCGACATATCGCTCGCACCCAGGCTGACCAAGGGCCATCCCTGCTCGGGAGGGGGGACAACGGTGTCCCCGAATCGCCCCCGGACGCCGTGGTCTGCTTCTGCTGGGGTGACAGGCGGAGCTAACATCTATGGCAGTTAGTCTGTTATCCGTAACGAGTTAGAAGTCTTAAAAGTCTTTCAACTAGTCTAATAAAGAACTTTGATATCACCAATGGGGTTTGATATACTTTGATTAGAAGTAATCGCTTCACAGTGAATATCGAAGTTCAGTCACTTCGTACGTAGCTAAACTGAAAAGCCAACTTCAATAGAATTAGCGAAAGGCTCGAAGGACCATAATGAGATATCTCTACTTACGGTTCTACATGATTCTTCTCTTTAAACGCAAGCATCTTCTGGATTTCGTCCTCCAGATTGCAGGTAGACCCTCTGAGCTTGGCTAGCGAGCTCTCAGCCCTCTCCCTGCCCTGCTGTTGTAGGAGGTAGTTTGGTGACTCCGGTAGAAACAGCATACCGAGGAACGATGCTATCGGAACTGATGCACTGACACCTGCTAGAATATTCCACGTTGTTGCACTGCCTATCACGTACTGAAAAAGAAAAGAAAATAATTATACCTATACTATCTTTTACTCAAGGATGAATGGATGTTTTTTACTCTCTCATGTTTAAACGGTTCGAGCGATTTTAATAAAATTCGGTATGGAGTTAGCTGACACTCTGGATTAACATATAGGCTATGTTTGGTCGCGATAACCGACATCCATGAGAGCGGAGCCCCGGGCAAAAACTAGTTTCATTTATGTTGATACTTTTGCGTGCCTTTTGCCTCAAGGTGGCATATAGGTTAACGAGGTAATAAATATACTTAATTAAATGATAACTAAACGTATGTTAACCTATCGCAGTCGTGACTACATATTTTGTAACCTTATTCATAAACGCAGAGTTATTTAGCACTATGTATGTACTAATTCGTGTTTTGATATTTTGATGGTATGCTAATAACTATTAAAAAGAGTTCTTTTGAAAATCATGACTTATTTCTTATTAAATAGTAGACGCCTGTGAAAATTCAATAATGAGGTATGAGTTTCAATGTAAGTACAATCGCCTTCAGAAGTGATTGACAACTTAACTTACAAACAAGAAAAAACAAGTAATGTGTAATTTATTTTGTAATCTTCAGAGAACTAACTATACATTTACTTTTTAATTTACCTTTATTAATTTATGTAAAGTTTTAGAACTAACTTGCTCAGTCGTTAGAGCGTAGTACTTTTAAATTTGATATCAGTTGTAGTTGCTTCTCTCTTCAAACTTCACTCCCAGTTTACCATTAACTAGAGTGAAGAGATATTGACGTGAGATAAATAATAAGATCAGTTTTATAACACATTTTGCTTTGATTTTGCAGGTGTCTGACGTCGCGGATTTGATTTTGGTTCAATGCAAATACATAAATAAATTATCACATTGGTATGGGTGTTTCTATTTTTATTTTCACTTCTGATCCGGATTCCTTCTTTTGATTTAGCTTTTATTAGAACGACAGCTGTCTAACCTCTTAACCCCTTTAATCTGCGCTAGAGCATCATATGTCTATCAGCAGTTGTAACACCTGGTGAAGTTGGCTTAGCCCCATATTATAACATACGATGATATTTTGTACAAGTATCAAAGTATTAAAAACTGTTTATACTGTTGATTGATGGCACCATTCTCTTAATCTTAGAAACAGTCACTTTACATCATACCTTTGAGAATGCCGTGAGGCGAAACCAGTGCGGTGAAAAATAAAATATAGTGGAAAAGTACAAAGTATCTTACTCAATTTATCAAAGTATTACTTTTTTTGCTGCCAGTGCCTACTGATGAACCCTTTAATGTTCATGCATGTCATGACATGCATATCAAACGCCGTATTTTAGATAGATAAAATATTATCAGCTCGAGCGGCGACCACAGACAAGGTATTTAATAATTATATATCTTGAACGCATCGTTGCGGACATTCAAGTGCTCGCCGACTGAGTAGGAGTTGTGGGTGGGTACACCACATGCCACTGGTATTGTTTTTTTTTTGTTATTTCATTATAAATACAGTGGGTACCTATCCATTTTTCCTGTCATGTATTGGGTATATGCAGATCTGTTTTGTTATCTTTATGGTTTTTTTATTTGGATTTTGTAATGTGTGCGATTAGTTTGCAATAAAATCAATTTTTCCTTTTTTATTTTTTTATTTACAGGAGGTAGAAGATGGAATAAATCATTATTTTATTACGTGGGTACAGTTTTGTGGGCACAGAATGGAAACACTCATCTATTGCACTATCACAAACACTATGCTTATACGATGTCATGCCGTACCCATTAACATTTAAATTGTCTTTGGAGGAATGTACGATAATGTTATGTTATTTTAACTCAAGGTTAGTATTTCTATGTGAAAAAATAATGATAGTGATATTTTTGACCATCATATTCAGTCATTCAGCCCAGTCTTCTATTACCTTAAAGTATTATATTATATATTCTTATATTGTTACTTAATAACGTTTGAAGCTATTACCGCTAATACTCGCTCTAATTTTATTCTTTTGATGATTGTACCCTACTGTGGCAGAAATATTCAAGCCAAACATTATTCTAACTATACATAATTCGTCATACCAATCGCAGTCAATAGCTTTTGTTTAAACTGTTATTTTCTTAACAAAGTCATTGTCACTCATTCCAAATTACCGACTGTATTATTAGTTTAAGACTTCACAATAAATAATAAACTAATCATCCATACTAATATTATAAATGCGAAACTAACTCTGTCTGTATGTCTGTCTGTCTGTATGTTACGCTTTCACGCCTAAACCCCTGAACCGATTTTGATGAAATTTAGTATAGCGGTAGATTAGACCATGAGAAAGGACATAGGTTATGTCTGGTCGCGATAACCGACATCCACGCGGGTGGAGCCACGGTCAAAAGCTTGTTAGTAGACAAATTTTAAAACAACTTATCTATTTGAAACTATTATATAGTATTTTTTATTGATTTACTAATTTAAATAATTTTATCGATCGAGAAAAATGTTACTGTAAATTTCAATTATATTAATGATATTAATTAATTATTAAAATATCTATTTATAGAATAACTAAGTAGTGAGACACAAATAAAGTTAAAATATATTTTGTTTACCGAACAAGTCCTAATTATACCTATCTCATATTAATAATGCGACGAATGTCTTATAATATATATATAGGTAAGGCCTTTATTAGTAATAAATTATTAGTAAGGGTCTAAAGAATAAGTTATATTCTTTATGGTACATTCGAACAAGCGCGAGTAAAGTTTATTCCCAGAATAAACTGGCAATATCACCAGGAATAAACTTTATTAAATACGTGTTTGGTCGAAATGGCCCTTAGACCCTTACTAATAAAAATTACACAGGATTACATATATAGCAGTTATCTCAAAATTATATATGGAATTTTTGACATAACATACGTAACTTAATACGCATAAGCATTGCACATAAGGTATAAGGGCGTATAAGAGCCTCAGGGCTCATAGTTATTAGTTCAGAAGCTTTTAGTATTAAGAATACTTACTTGTATTAAAACGCCAGTCGAAACGCCGACGGACGCTAAAGCCCCCAGCATGCCTCGTAGATGTGGCTGCGAGACTTCACATGTGTACACTCTAGCAGGGGCACCCACCATGCCGCATCCGAAGCCAATCAATAGCCTACCTGTAAATAAAATTATTGAGTCAGCAAATTATTGGATAGCAATGGTGACAATCGCTACTAACACATTCTCCTACAGCAAAGTGGGGACTTTGCTAGAGATAAGAGAAAGTAAGAGAGAGAGAGAGAGAGAGGGCTGTCTTAAAATGGCACATGGTTTCTCCCTCTAAAAGCCATAAGGAACCGATGCCACGAGCCACCAGTAGAGTAAACAGTAATTTGGGGTTCACTGTGATCCAGATTTGGTCTAATGGATCTTGTGACTGTAGGTAACTGTTTTAGGATCCATCGTTTGCTTCGCTATTACAGTACTGCTAAAATGTAAAAGCCTTTTTTACATGTGAAAATCCTTTAGGCTTCACCCACTTCAAAAATAGAGGCATTTCTTATATCTCGCAATTATTTCTGTGCACGGAATACTTACCAACATAGATCATAGGAACGTTTTGCGCGAAAGATATCAGTAACCATCCTAGAACGAGGGGAATTTCCGTGATGAGAAGGGTCTTACGGCGCCCAATGTTGTCCATCAAGTAGCCGCTGAGGATGCATCCGATTGGAGTACCAGCTGCGCTGAGACTGGCTGCAACAATAATAGATATGTCAACATAAATATTTTGTGTAGGCACAGTCAGAATCCATACTCCATAGTTAATCTCTCTGTCTGTGTTATGATTTTGATGAAATTTAGTATAGGGGTAGATTAGACCTTGAGAAAGGACATAGGTTCTGTTTGGTCGCGAAAAGGGGGATTAAAGGGGGGAATTAGGGATTGAAATATTGTCATTTTGAAGATGAAATTTGGTAAATTTGGTACAGAAGTGAATTGGATAGGGATTGGATAGATTAGACCTCGAGAAAGGATAATATAGGCCATGTTTAGTCGCGATAACCGACATCCATGCGGGCGTAGCCGGTGGCAAAAGATAGTCAGAAATATCTTTACGACGAAGTCTCAAAATGATCTCAAAACTCTCATATTAAAAGCAATTCAAACTGTTTTATTGATTGTATTGTACCAAAATCAGAACAATCAGTCAACTGGAGGGTGGTGAAATTAAGATCATTTTGAGTACGTACTTTGTTCATCAACATTTTTCTGATGCTGACTCTACAATGTACTATTTTAGATAAAAATCTTTAACAGAATCCTTCGAGCACCTTGGGGTACCTTTTTAGGTAGCGTATTGCGACTGTTAGTGACCATGATCCCGAGAGGACAACTTGCACCAGAACCTTGTCTATCATTTAGCAGGTATACAATCAGCATCAGAAAGATGTGGACGAATAAATTAGGTACTGAATATGATCATAATTTCGTTTATTTACCCCTTTCAAATTGACTGTTTATTCTAATACTAGCTTTTCCCGTGGCTCCGCCCGCATGGATGTCGGTTATCGCGACCAAACATAGCCTATGTCCTTTCTCATGGTCTAATCTACCCCTATACTAAATTTCAACAAAATCGGTTCAGTAGTTTAGGCGTGAAAGCGTAATATACAGACAGACAGACAGAGTTACTTTCGCATTTATAATATTAGTATGTGGTGTAAAGGTTCGGACAATAATTAAGACATTTCTGACGCTGACTGTACCAGCTCGCAGATGTTGTTAGCGTGGGCCCCGAAGATCTGGATGAGGCCCCAATACAGCAATTTATAGCAATAAAGTACACAGGTGATACCAACGGAATTGTCTTCCTATTGACACAGTGTGATGTTCACTAATTAAGTAAACTTTCTTAGCTTGATAGTCATAATTGATCACTGCGTAAACAGTACGAAAATACTTTCAGGAAGTGCGCAGATATATCTTCGTGTATATCATGTAGTTTATTATTCTAAGATTATACGCCGTATAGGTGATACATTATCGTCAACTATACATTGTAAACCTGCCGATTAACAGAGAACAAACCCTGGGCTCCAAAGCAAATTTTGACTGTAACAGAAAGCCTCTTAGCTTTACTTGGCTTTTGCGGCCGCGATAGCCGTCTCACCTGCCAATACCGAGAGAAAACCGTACTGATACTCAGTGTACGTCGTCGCTTAAATAACCCTGTATATCACGTCAGTCATATTCTATATTTATAAAAATCAATTGCTGTTCGTTAGTCTCGCTAAAACTGGAGAACGGCTGAACGGATTTATCTTATCTTGGTCTTGAAATGTTCGTGAAGGTCTAGGGAAGGTTTAAAAAGTGAAAAAAAAATCGAATAATTGCCGGGAACCGACATCCACGCGGGTGGAGCCGCGGGCAAAAGCTAGTATCATAATAAATATGTGAGTTTGACGACTCTAGTTTTCATATTATCAAGTTCTGAGGTCAGTTCCTCTTGATTTTATATCCACATCGAAAAACGAACAAATTTAAATTCGTCGACACTGAGAGCGGTGTTTAACCTCATAGTCATAAAGTTATAAAAAGAATACTTTGTGTTTCATCATGCGAAACAATAATATAATTTTAAAATGATTATAAGTATTCGAAATAGGATAATTTGGAAATTTCCATCAAGAGCTACAATTTTAGGAAGGTGTAGTCTCTTTTGTTATACTCGTAGTATGATGAGAATAACTACAATCGATTTCGCCAATGAGTTGTAGAAGTCAGATGGTATTCGCTTCACGGAAAATGGCCAAACCTGCAGTTAGACTGAAAAAATTACTCCGGCCTCCAGAGTAAAAACTTCGGATGTGACCGGGCTTACCAAGGATGATGAAGAAGATAATAATCACGACTAATTACTATATGAGAAGGGGGAATGTGAGGCATAAGAAGAAAATAAGATTAATCTTGTAAAAAGTTGAAATAATAATATTCCACAACATTCTACACAACGCTATCTATACCCATGGTAATCTTAACCATCTTGTGTTACGGAATCTAGAATGCGGATAAACATACAAAAATATTTAGTATATACATAGAAACACCCAGAACAATGCAAATAGACATATTCATGCATACAAATATTTGCACTGAGGGGGGATGACTTTGACTTTTGACTTGGTTTGACGCCTGCGTAGCAGTCGCGTTCACCACCGCCACGCCACAGAGGCCGTCAATCAAATCAAAGTATGCTTGTAGAAATCTTTAGGCTTAGACTGTGTAGGTCGAAGGAAATGCCAATAGTCTCACTGCTATGGATACCTAAGACCACGAAGTGGAGAAGGGAAAGTCGGAAGACAGACTCCAGATTTCAAGGCGATAACTTCAAATTATACCAGGACCAACACTGGAGTGAAATAATATACAGAATAATCGATTTTTGACTTCAAAAGTTACAGACAACACTTACCAATCCAACTAGCTTGACTTTCAGTAATAAATAGAGTAGATTCCTTGCTCTTCATCTGTGGAAGCGCCGTCGCTGAGAAACCGAAGGCCATGCCAGTATTGATAGTCCCCAGGTTTGCCACAAATGAGGCCAGAACCTGCTTGAGGGCTTTGCCTCTCCCTTCCTTGCTTGCCTTTTTGTCTGGGATAGCTGTTTTGATGATGGTGGCGCCATTACCATTTTTTATGAAGGGTATACCGTCGTTCCTGTAACAAAGATAATTTGATTTAGCATTAGAACGTTTTTAGGGATGATACCCGAAAACCCCCCATAGACGCGGGATAGTACCCGAACCACCCCCTAGACTAGGCAGCATTGTAGCCGTGGGTCTGTTGGGAGCCCTGGGACATCCTTCCGAGGGCTTACCCGGGGCTCCCAACTATGGGCTGCTGGCCGATACCGTGGGGGTTTTTAGTTCGTAGGAGTCCGGCATAATATACATGAAGGATTTTCCACCACGGTAAAAAAAAAATAATAAGATGTCGAGACTAATCGAAATCCACCCCTGATCGCTCCCGGTGCAAAGGTGCGCTGGATTGCGATGGCCAGCCTCTGCATTAGGAATGATCCGGAACGGGAATCACCAATAACCTCTATGAGCCTCTGCAGTTAGTTCTCAGTAATGAAAAGGTAAAAAATATTTAACACTAGCTTTTGCCCGCGGCTCCGCCCGCGTGGATATCGGTTATCGCGACCAAACATAGCCTATGTCTTTTCTCATGGTCTAATCTACCCCTATACCAAATTTCATCAAAATCGGTGCAGTGGTTTAGGCGTGAAAGCGTAACATACAGACAGACAGACAGAGTTACTTTTCCATTTATAATATTAGTATGGAAGTATGGATTCAATACGAGCAAAATTTTAATAAATGCTCCATGGCCAAAGACCTAAATTTAAGCCAGTCTTTTAAATAAGATACACCTATCACGTTGTATCATTTACAATAACGTCATCACGCACTTATCGACAGCACATAACAATCATTGTTCAGTCGACCTTGATGGGTAGCGGTAGGGTTATCTCAAGTGATAACGGGCATCCCTCGACCTCCGAACGCACGTTAACCCGCCAATCATTCTCAATACTTTGTATCATTAACTTTTATAATAATGGCAATTATTTATACAGAGTTTAATGACTGGTACAGATATTGGCAAAGTCGGGATAGTGGGATATATTCGCCCAAGTGCACTATATGAACCAAACAAAGTACTAAAAGGCAATAAAAGGACTGATCAACGTGATGCCTTGCATCCGTGATTGGATTAATGTAACAAAATCTATGATTGATTTCTTTTTGCCTGTTCACCCATCTCTTCCCTAAGGAAGGATAAGATAACATGTATGTAATGGCCCACATAGAAAGGCAGATCACCCACCCGGTCGATAGCATCAATCCCGATAAGAAACCAAAAAATATTCTACGCAACTCGAGCGTATTACCAAGAAAACTGCGGGTCAGTATACAGGATGATTTTATTGTCGTTTCGGCTAAAAAGAATTTGGGCACAGTTCCGATAGCAAAACTATCTGGAAGTATTAATTTGGCAAAAGAAAAAAAAAATAAAACCCCCATACTTTTTTTCCTTTCACCTGAACATTATTCCCATACATTATCAAAAAAAAATGTTCTTTCGCAAAATTAATACTTCCAGATGATTTTGCTATCAAAACTGTGCCCAAATTCATCCCTATGCGAAACGACTAATCACCCAGTAAAAAATCACGCTCTAAAAGTAACAAACAAGAAAATAGCCGTGGTCGTATGCCACTTTTCCCTAGAACATATTGTTATGTCAGAGTAAGTGGCATACGACCACGGCTATTTTCTTGTTTGTTACTTTTAGAGCGTGATTTTTCGGTAGTCGGGTTTTAGTTTTTAACTTTATTTTTTATTTATATTATTTTGGGGCAAGGTAAAGCTAATCATTTATACATATTTGAAATGTGCTTATTAAGCCCTTTCATTTGATACCAAACACGGCATATTTATCTCAAATTTATTTTTTAACATAGTACCTTATGAGCGCTAGAGGGCGCCACACAAGATTGAGTGACACGTCATATAGCCTATAACCATCGGACGATCAAGCCGCTTGTAACGATACCTCATATGTCCAGTTCTAATCAGTAGTTGAGTGAGGTGCTATGAGGGAACAAATGAACATACATACATACATACATACATACATACATACATACATACATACATACATACATACATAGCCTGTCAAAATCATAACCCTCCTTTTGGCTTCGCCGTAGTCGGGTAATAAAATGAGCTTACATCAAATCCATACTTATTATTATAAATGCGAAAGTAACTCTGTCTGTCTGTCTGTCTGTCTGTCTGTCTGTCTGTATGTTACGCTTTCACGCCTCAACCACTGAACCGATTTTGATGAACTTTGGTATAGGGGTAGATTAGACCTTGAGAAAGGACATATATTATTATAAATGCGAAAGTAACTCTGTCTGTCTGTCTGTCTGTATGTTACGCTTTCACGCCTCAACCACTGAACCGATTTTGATGAACTTTGGTATAGGGGTAGATTAGACCTTGAGAAAGGACATAGGCTATATTTGGTCGCGATAACCGACATCCACGCGGGCGGAGCCGCGGGCAAAAGCTAGTGACTGTATAAAAAAAGTTTGAGAACCACAGAGCATTTAACACGTGAATTCAGTTAGAAACAAGTCACCATATTATACAATATCTACATAAAATAATACATAGATAGCAAACATAACGTTGGATAACTACTGTAATCACATATTATGCCGTCATTAAAAATCAATTAATTTCATCAGTTCATTTAGGTTATCGATAACAATACTGACTATTATCTTAGAAACTAATATTCTGTTTCTTACATCGATCGATAGTTATTCACGTTTTAATATTATAAATGCGAAAGTAACTCTGTCTGTCCGTCTGTTTGTATGTTACGCTATCACGCCTAAACCACTGAACCGATTTCGATGAAATTTGGTATAGGGGTAGATTAGACCTTAAGAAAGGACATAGGCTTGGGAGGCCAAAGTGGGGAAATAGGGGTTGAATGTTTGTATGAAAGTTCGTTTTCAAAGTTAGAAGCTTGAAACTTCGTACACCTACGTCTTTTGAGAAATGTTTTGTCGCGAAAACCGATACCCACACGAGCGAAGCCGCAGGCAAAAGCTAGTGGTATATAATAACACGTGCTTGTAAATACATAGGTACATACAGTATAGAATTAGCAAATTGTTCCCCGAAAAAGTGCTTCTATTGTGTATTTAGGGAGCCCGAAATAACCTACGAAGCGTATGTAGGTATATTTGTTTACAAATGCCTGCAGGTGAAGACAAACATTAATAAACACGATCGTTACATATTAATCGTTTGTTATGATATAATAACAATTAGCAATTAATTTTATAGCAACTTCTGACATCACCAGACACATTTTGGCAACACATCAACCCATATAAATCAATGGATCCCAGTATGAAGTTTCAGTCTTGAATATAATACCTTTTTTTTTTTTTTTCCGTGCGGAAATCCCCTCGGATACCCCCCTGCCGGAGCCGGAAGCGGAGGTTATGTCGGACTCGAACCGACTAAAACCGCACGCCGACTGTGGGTCGTGGTGCTAGGCCGGAGGTGAGGTTGTCATCGACATATCCCTCGCACCCCGGCTGACCCAGGGCCATCCCTTGCGGTCTAGCCCTCCTCGGGAGGGGGGACAACGGTGTCCCCGACTCGCCCCCGGAATGGGGAGCTATAAAAAATATCTACCATGACAAAGTCCATTTTGCTTACTAAAAAAGTTCCTTTTATCTGACGAGTCTTACAGCAGTTTCGTATTTTCTTAATACTCCGAATAATCCTTATTTTAAATAGCATCCTTAATTTGTGGGTTCTCTCAAAAGGGTTAAAACATTTAATACAAATGAAAGAGCTAATTGTAAAACAAATGGTCTAATATATTTCACGAAGTGGTAACCTTTAAAATGACATTAAAATAGGTACTTATTATGCTGTAAGGCCCCACAGGAAAACTGGCGTAGACCGTGAAATCAGCGGATTCATTTTGAATAATCTATGTATTACTTGGACGTGTTAAAACATTTCAGTGTACATTTTCCCATTTCCCAACTTTCATGTTAATTCTGCCATAGGTACCCAACATTCATTATTAGATTTTTCTTGACTTTTACGATATCAACTACCATGTCGTTTCACCCTTCCTCTCCTCCGTCCTCTGAAGAAAAGCCTGCGTCAAATCCTCATTCGTCAATCACCCGATACATCGACTTACAGGTGAGGTTTGATGGGCTTATTAAACCTTAAATCCAGCCATACAATTACTTGAACCACCTTTTGAGTTTATTCATATTTGCTAATCTCTTAGAGCGTATGCTCTAATACGAATAAACTGAAAGGTAATAAATCGACATCATTCCTTATCGAAGGTAAGGACGATTGGAAAACCATGGCGATAATACCAATGCCGTTAAATAATCGAATGCAAAACACGAATCTGGTACTTTTATATGCATGTACGAATACTGTGGTTGACATTCGGAAAAGGACAACAAATTCGTGTGCGAATCGCTCAATGAAACTTAAAATTATGTTAACCTTTTACTAATAGTAGGTAACTATTTATACAAAAGTATTTGTGATGTTAGGTACATTTGCGAAAGTTTATACATATAATTTTTTTTTATAAAGGACACGTCAATTCGACTTCACCTCGCCTGATGTTAAGCTGAAGGCTCGGAAAGAGGGTCACCATCGTAAACATATACCATGTTAACAGTGGCGGTACTCAGCTTGATGGCCTCAGATGTCTTTTCACGCCCCGCTTAAAAGACCCGGGCCTGTAGGAAGAAGGAAACACATGAGCTGGCTGAGTTCCAGGTCTTAGTGGTGCGGCATAGGAAGGAATCACTGAAACGCTTGGTTCTAGCAGGTAAACTCACAGTACAGCCATTTTTTGTTGTTATAGTGCGGAAATACCTTCGGATACCCCAGTAGGTTACGTCCTATATGCTCGGTGGTTATGTCGAACTTGAACTGACTAAATCCGCATGTAGTCTTGGGTCATCAATTGCCGAGGGCCTATTGCCTCTGGCATATTCCTCACGCCCTGACTGACCCAGGGCCATCAAAATGGCCCCTCGGGTATCGGACTACTGTCTCCTCATCTTGCCCCGATTAGGGTGTATATGGGGTGAAGAAGTGATACATGATTTCAAAGTATACCACGAGTGAAACCGGGGGATGGACTAGTGATTAATATTTTTATGAAGAAACATCTCATGGTGTCATAATTTTATTGTGAACTAGATCAGTACTGTTTACCTGAATTATTGACTTAACGTACGTTTGACCCTGGCCCACTACGTACATTATTTACAATTTTGTATTGTAACTCAAGATAGCATGACGAATATTTTAATTTTGATATATTTTATGCATACGAACATCTGGCAGTCTTTACGGGTAATTGGAGCCCTCAAAATTCCTACTAGTGTAACTACAGAACTTAGATGTTGTCAATTGTTTGTGGAGGTCAAAAGTCAATGCTTCAGTGAAAATATCCAAGTTCAGCCGTATTATGAGGAACATGAGTTAACATGTGCTAAATGCCCATACACGTGTACACCGCAGGACCTTATGTGCGCCTCCGAGAACGCCATACAGGTGGCAGCACACTGGGAGAAGATAATTTGAGGGCCGAGGAGCCACGATAGAAGAAGAAGAAGAAGAAACAGTATTATATTAAGACTGGAAAGCCAACCCCGACTGAGTAGGAAAAAGGCTCACAGAATGAGATACTGAGACATGCATGGTACCTGGAGTCCAAAATCTCGCGAATCTTCGGAGCCCAAGTCACATCATCAGCTAGGTGGAACACCTACTGATGGACGAATGTGATTGGTTTTCCTCTCATATTTGAGGTGTCAGAAGGCATTAAGGTAATCAAGTCAAGATAAACAAAATAAGGTGTGGAAAGGAGAACAGCGTACTCCGTACTCTTTTTTTCTATATAGGTCTAAGGTTCTATAAAGGTCACGTCAGTTTGACTTTAACAGTGGTGGCACACAGCTTGACGGCCTGATCAGATGCCTTTTCACGCCCCGCTTAAAGGACCCGGGACTGTAGGGAGAAGGAAACACGTGAGCTGGCAAAGTGAAAGCTTTGGGCTGCAACTGAGATCGTCACTCAGTTGATGATGATTATTCGTCATCAGTAGTGAAGGGTCGCTATAAGCCGAAACCTACCGGCTTTACTATTGCTGCGTGACAAACTGTACTACTTTGCAGTGACAATACAAAAAATCTGCGGTAGCCTAGTCTGCTGTGACAAGGTCTCGGGTTCGATCCCAGGTTTACCATGGCACACACCAATGACTTTTCGATGCTTTTCGAAGTTATGTGTGTATTTATCGCAGGTTTATAAGTGCCCGGTTAATGGCAATAGGCTCGCCACCTATTACATTGGGACCTAAACATAAACTGGCGAAATGTGGGTGCTAGCACCTCTGCCTACCCCTTCGGGGAATACAGGCGTGAGTTTATGTTATGTTATGTGTTTGTCCTACTTTACAAATTTTCACGATTCACTCCTGGGTCATCAATACTTCCATTCTAATATTATAAATACGAAAGTAACTCTGTCTGTCAGTACGTAACGCTTTCACGCCTAAACCACTGAACCGATTTTGATGAAATTTGGTACAGAAGTAGATTAGACCTTGAGAAAGGAGATAGGCTATGTCTGGTCGCGATAACCGACATCCACTCGGGCGAAGCCGCGGACAAAAGGTAGTACTGTATAAAAATTGTAAAAACCCAAATGCCAATTACTTGGGTTATTACAACTTTTGATAAAAATACAGTACAATAGGTAACCAGGAGACTCTCAATAACTCGAACATAGCCTCTTGACATTGACACACAATCAGAAGCCAGAAAAGATCCCTACTGTGACGCAAACATGCAGAAATTCCTGTGATCTCATCGATGCTAAGGCTATTTGGTATTTTAATCAAATAGGTTTCTCATTACGCAACCGTCTGTATAGTGACGTTGTTATACAGACTGGGTTTAAGTCATGAAATTACTATTGAGAACTATAGGGAGTCTCAATAAGAGTGCACTTTTTAATTTTAAAATTAAAGCAAGTATTTTATGACAGAGTTGTGATATTTTTATTGTATTTTAAAGAAGACATGTTCCAATTAAGTATGGAATAAAATATCCGGCATTTTCATATAATTTTCCATGACTTTTGCACAGAGATGTGGCTGTATCTCACCGATGACGCGTTGGATTTTCGATTTGCGCTCAGGAATTATTTCGGGTTTATTCGCACAAACCCGAGATTTCACAAAGCCCCAAAGAAAAAAATTGCACGGTGCTAAATCGCACGATCTTGGTTGCCAGTTGACATCAGAATTACGTGAGATAATGTGTTCTGGAAATCGTCCCTGCAATAAATCGATTGTTTTGTAATGAGTTTTTACAATTGTAACGGGTTGTTCTTTCGAAAAGCGCTCCAATATTCCAATTTTAAAAGTGCACTCTTACTGGGACACCCTATATAAATAATTGAGAACTCGTGCCAAATGGATTGAGATTAAAGTTCGTTGACCGAGTTGACCTTGCGACTAGTTTGGACTAGTTACTTAGGGGTTGTAAACATTTCTCACACGAAACCGACTGCAGCGCCACGTGGCGCCCTCTTGAACCTTTATTTCTGTTACACAAAAATCACTAAGTATTTACTTATAATTCGATATTTACTAATAATTTCATTCTTTATCGATTTTACAAGGTCTATGGGTTAATTCTAAGCCTGAGAGGAAAAAGTGATTATAATTGTTATTTTAGATTTACCTAGCTTTTGCCCGCGGCTCCACCCGCGTGGATGTCGGTTATCGCGACCAAACATAGCCTATGTCCTTTCTCAAGGTCTAATCTACCCGTATACCAAATTTCATCAAAATCGGTTCAGTGGTTTCGGCGTGAAAGCGTAACAGACAGACAGACAGACAGAGTTACTTTCGCATTTATAATATTAGTATGGATTTAAATTGCACACTTTTGTTACTAACATTGCTTATAAGTGTATTGTATTACTAACAGTTATATGGATCATGGTCTGAAATAAAGTTTCATTCATTCATTCGTTCATTTAAAATCTGTGCCAGAATCTTTTTAGTAGTTCAGCAGGTGTGTACTGCCTAACGGGTGAGGTTGGCTTGGGTCTCAAAGATGTTAATAGGGTCCTGAATACCCTTAAGTAATACCGGCAAGATTAATTAATCCATTTTTTATTCCTTCAGGCGTTGTAACCACATATGGACAGCATGTTTTGGAAGTCAAATTATCAGTAATTTACCAGTGGGGAAAACTGGATATAGGTATTTTTTTAATAACAACATTTCACTTTACCATACCAGTTTAGGTACCTACTAAGTAAAACGATGAAAATCTCTTTAGCATCTTAAATTTAGGGCTTGTTCCTCTAAAATTTTGTCGGAGCTCTCTCTCTATCCAGAGATATTCATCACTGCATAACTAATTTACTGAAATAAACGTTGCTCTAAAATCTTCACCATACAGCAACAGCGATAGCTACTTACCGATCCATCAAAAGGCGGAAGCTGCATAATGTCGAAACTACATCCAATTGTCCTAATTAGCTCAGCCGGGAATCGAAGTCGCTAGAATAATTACAACCAAACCAGTACCAATCAAAACGGACAACTAACAACATTTAACCCAATATATTAAAAATGGAAGCATGACAATTTTATATACTTTTTTTTTTCTTTATAAAAAGAATATTATAACCAAAGTTACTAATATTCCCTCTAACCCCTCCAACTAAGCTAAATTGCTTGTGTTAGGAGTGGGTTCACGTCGGTAGTGTAATCAGAAGGATTAGAACCCGATGGTAAGGCCGTCTCCTTAACCACTGAGCTACCGACACTTTAAATAACTTACGCTTTACATAGGTACTTCCCTGGTTGTGATGGTTTGTTTTGGATCTCTTTTTCACCTTCATTGCCGTCTCACTTCTCCACAGGACAAGTGGATCAAGTAGACCCTGGACACCGCAGTAAAGGCCTCTAAAGTCTGAAGGAGGATGGTGATGATGAAGATGGGCCTGAATGATTGCCACGTAAGCATCCTGTATCCAAAACAAATAATCAACCTTCACCAAAACAAAACAGACAAAACCCTTTCAATAATCTTGTTCCAAGACCTTTCTGTTTCCATTCTGCTTATGGAACTTGTTATAATAGAATATAAGTACAAATAGAAAGTACCATTAGGCACCTCTTGTGGGAATTGCGGCAAAGACTGGCACAAATCAAACCAACCCTCACCAAAATGAATAGAACCCTTTCAAAAATCTTGTTCCCTAACCTTTATGATGATTCAAACATAAGATTTTTCCAGTCAAAATGTTAAGTAACTTACATAGTACCGTAATACGGTACCTCGTTGTTTGGAAGTTCCAGCAAAGATTGGCGCGATAAACTCCTCCTATATCAAGAAATATATTATTAACTTTTCTAGAACATCATTATGTACCTATTACATAGAATAAAACAGTGGGCAACAGTTGCTAGTTCTAGATAAAGAGAGATGTAAGCTTATTTTCTTATAATAAACATAATTTCAAAGAAGTTTTATGAACGCGAATGGTTGTTTCCAACTATTATTTGTGAATAAATAGTTATTTGGTAATTTTAACCTGAGGTATATGATGTGGTAAATTAAAATGGGTTTTTCTAACTGGCAGTGAGGACTATTAAGGCTGTCACATATAGTCTTCAAGTGGTACACCGGCCAGTGAGCACATAAAATTGCGTAGGTAATAATTTTGCTTAAAAAGGGGCATATTTAGGTTTAGGTTTAAAGAATTTATTCTCAAAAAGACATACCAAGGGTTACATGAGAACATAACACAAAAAAAAACTTAAACATACAGTAAATTTAAGCAGTAGCACAAAATTGACAGAATAGAATAGATAATAGTACTAGCAGTAGTTTCTCTATAGTGTATGTGGTTCCATTTTACTTAAATACGGCCGTATATACCTACACCAGTAATACACGATTAAAAATGTATCTGTCCCCACACATGTACAATGTGATTGTAGTAGCTCTTTGCACAATTATTCGCGATACTCGCTCCGTTCAGATAACAGATGCGTCAGAATTACTATAACCGCGATAAATTTGTCATACTACGATAAATAATACTTATTTATTTGCTGATGCCTGTATTTTCCCTGTCTGATACGGTTCAAGCGTGTTGAATGTATATTATCATTTATCCCACTTAATAATGGGTAAATTGCCTGAGAATTTTCTGGCAGAAAAACAGCTCGAGAAGCCAGAGTACGAATTATAGAGACGTAATCTCTATAATTCGTACTGTCTGTTGTTGGAAAAGCTAACAGCAAGTATCATAACTGTGGAGCGTCAAAATTCTAGTAAGCAAGTTCCTATAATACGGCTTTTTGCAGGTTAATATGATCATGATGCATCGAATTGATTACTCCGCAATAGAATAGTTAAAAAAACTAAAAAACACGCTTTTAGCACTCACTATGACTACGTGATTATTTTTTCGTATTCCTGACAGCAAACCCTTTCATTTGATACCTATATCATGGGGGTTGATATCAAACAGCCAGTCCGCCACCTTGGGTAGGCCGCCATATTAGATTTATAATGACGTTTCTTAGCTAGTCGTGTATTGTCATCAGAACTCAGAGCATGTGCAAAATTTCATTCTAATCGAAGACCAGGAAATGGGTCAAATTAGGATTCCAAGATTTTCTTACTACATAGTTACAAGTGAAGCTAATAAAGGTGTGTTAATAAAAAGAGGCACAAGGCATAGAAAAGATATGGAGTGAAACAAAACTCAAAGATAAAGACCAACAGGGACAGCGCACTGTGTCCCACCTAGGGACTACAATTTAGTACTTTCATCTAACATGCCAATGAACGAAATACGCGTCTACTCAACCTTGTAGTCAGTCAATGATAACATAACATAACATAAACTCACACCTGTATTCCCCGAAGGGGTAGGCAGAGGTGCTAGCACCCACATTTCGCCAGTTTATGTTTAGGTCCCAATGTAATAGGTGGCGAGCCTATTGCCATTAACCGGGCACTTATAAACCTGCGATAAATACACACATAACTTCGAAAAGCATCGAAAAGTCATTGGTGTGTGCCATGGTAAACCTGGGATCGAACCCGAGACCTCGTCTCAGCAGTCCATTACCCATACCACTAGGCTACCGCAGATATTTGATGATATCATTCCTCATCCTCACTATTCATTTATTCAACAAATAAACATACCTTTGTTTGTATAGATTGCGTTATAACTTAAATATTAATTACACTAGTCATGCGCACTTTTATCTAAACCAAATAAATTTAAATAGTCATAAATGTTTCGTTATTTTACAACTTTCCCATTTTTTCTTGATAAGGACGTAGTTTACTGAGTTGTGTTTACACGAAGATAAGGCTGAGAGGTTGCGAGACTTACGACACGTTATATCGTGAAGTCGGCGGATACTTTTCAATATCAATGATCATACAAAACAAGCTGTTCAATCAAAGTTTTTTTTTTTTTTAACCGTGGGGGAAAATCCTTCATGGATGTTATGCCGGACTCCTACCGACTAAAAACCCCCACGGTAACGCCCAGAAGCCTATGGATGAAAGCCCCGGGTAAGCCCTCGGAAGGATGTCCCAGGACTCCCATCAGACCTACGGCTACAATTGCGGCCTCGTCTCGGGGGTGGTTCGGGTGCTATCCCGCGTCTATGGGGGGGGGGGGGGGTTCGGGTGTTATCCCGCTTCTTAGGGGGGGGGGGGCGTGCGTGAATCCCTCACGTCACGCTGCCGTCATGGGCCTGCTTCTGTCAATCAATATGTTATAACTTCTACAAAAAGCGCGCTATGCTTTATATCTTTTTCTTCTTCTTCTCTACGTTAATCTCAGTCACATCCGAAGCATTCACCTCAGAGTCTGGGGTCTGCATTTTCCAGTCTAACTGCGAATTAGGCTGAACTTCGATATTTTCCGCAAAACTTCCGTCTGACTTACCGCCGTTACCAATAACATACTGACAGTTAAAAATAGATCGCATCTACGGATAAATTGCTCGGCTGTTTAAATTCAAAACATAGTAACTCCTATTTCACACCAATTTCGGAAAATAAAATTATACCGCGATGCGCTTTCCCGGAAAAAAATCAGTTACCATGTTTTGAATTTACACAGCCGACACGTCAAATTTGACTGTTGCGATCTATCTTTAAACTGTAAGTATGTTATTGGGAACGGCCGTAAAACAACCCAATGGCGATATCGAAGCATAACAGTTAGACCAAATGTCTACACTTATAGGTGTAAAAATTCATTAAATCATTTAGGTATTTAGTTTCGGCGTTCTGGAATGGACGCAGAATTTGAAATACGAAACTCGTTGCCACACATAAAGCGTGTGTGACATAATATTTGTCCTACACTGCCTATCTAGAACATTTTGGCGCCAAAAATTCTCTACATATTAAATTTTTCATGTTCACTGACTGGTTGAAAGTTGAAAACGCAACGTTCAGTAAACAAACATGTGACGGTAAAACAATTGTAACAGATACCGTCAAGAAATTAAAAATATCATGTGACACGACCATTCATTACAATAAAGACTAAGTAGGTACGATAATGGTTCTGTTTACAGCAATGGGCGTCCACCAACCAAAACGTGTCTTTGATGCGTAACTTGACGTAAATTTTGTGAAATTCCATATACTTTCGTATAAAAAATATCTATGGAAAGTCTGCTGGGATAGCTGGGATATTAAGATTGTTCGAATGCAGTTGATTATTAAAATACTTTTTTAGGTATTACTCGCAACTTGACTCGATTGATACACTATACTTATGGTTCCAGATTAAGTAGGTATTGCCTATCCTTGTACCAAACTTCAACCAGATCTGTTCAGCCGTTAGAACGTAATAACCAACATCCAGACATTCACACTTATAATATTAGTAGGAAATAGAATAGGAAGCAGCATAGGATATTTAGAACAAAGAGAGAAAATGGCGTATGTCTACATAAACGCGCGACACTAGACATATATATTCTTTGTAACCCCCGACGCAAAGTTGTTATAATATGACGTGTCTGTCTGTCTGAGGCATCAGAGCTCCCGAACGAATGACGCAATTTCAATTTAGGTTTTTTTGTATTAAAGGTGACTTGTGTGCGAGTGTTTTTAGACATGTTTCATGAAAATTGGTTGAGCCGTTTAATAGTAATGGTAATTAAAGTGGGGATGGGGAGTATCGGAGGTTTGTAAATTTTTAATTTATGTTATATAAACTATCATGGCCACTCATATTGAGAGATTTAGAGTTTTCGTAATACTAAGTTCTTTCCACTGTGCCACCTACTTTTTGAAATATGGTAAATTTTCGCGAATCAGATATAGATTTTTGATTGTGGCGAATTTTCGTTATGGCAAAGTTATATTCGACCACAATATTAAGCACTACACGCTCTGTATTGTCGTATCTAAAAGACTAGATAAAAGTCTTTTTAATGGTGTGCATAAATTAATTGGGAATTTACAAGAACGGAACATGGCAACACTGTATATTTTCAACGAACTACACAAGCCAGAGGTAGGTACATTAAACACAAAAAGACGTAGGTACTGAATCTTTTAGTTCAAGGAAATTACCTCAAATGCTATTTCCATCAACCTCTCGCTATTTTTGTAATGTCTAAGATCTGCCAAAATGCGAAATAATAACAGTGAAATTACATATGAATAATAACTAAAGAATTACGTATTTCCGTCCTCCTACAACCCTGGGTTGCCAGCAAAAACTTAGTTATTTTTGCAACATCCTTAGCTTTTCAAGAAATTTTCTGGCACTTGGTTTTTAGGCAGCTTAAATTCCCATCATCGTAACATGTTTTTTTTTATCTAGGACACTTCAATTTCACTTCACCTCGCCTGATGTTAAGCTAAAGGCAAAGTCTCGGAGAGAGTGTCACCATCGCAAACATGTACCATGTTAACAGTGGTGGCACTCAGCTTGACGGCCTCATTAGATGCCTTTTCACGCCCTGCTTAAAGGACCCGGAACTGTAGGAAGAAGGAAACACGTGAGCTGGCAGGGAGTTCCAGGTCTTAGTCGTGCGGCATAGGAATGAGTCACTGAAACGCTTGGTTCTAGCTGGTATACTCTGCACCGTATATGGATGGCATCTTAGCCCTGCACGTGTCGTCCTGTGAAGGAAAGGAGAGGGTGGGAATAATTGGAAGAGCTCGTCAGAACATTCACCATGGTAGAGACGGTAGAAAACTGCCAAAGACGCAATATCTCTACGCATCTACAAAGGCTCGAGGGTGTTCGTGACCTCAGGATCCCCAATAATGCGGACCGCACGTCGCTGCAACCTATCGAGAGCATCTAGTAAGTACTTTGCGGAGCCGTCCCAGAGATGTGAACAGTATTTTTTTGTACCCACAGGACAGGCTTGCCTAGTGTGGAGCCAACGGGAAGCTCTTTCAAAATGTTAAATTGTTTTTTGGAAATAAATTATTTTATTTTTTATTTTTTTTATTATTCCACGCAGGAACATGTGACTATTATGGTAGCGACTTCCGTCAGACCTCCAAACCGCAGTAGTAAAGTATAGTTCACAAAGGGGCTTTATTTATACATACAATAAAGTACAAGTAACAACATTGTGACGTCAAAGCATATATTTACAAGTGTACCCAAGCGTACGCATACTTAACCGCAATAAGGCTGTATTCGTACAAATCTAACTGACAAAATCATAAAAAAGAATACTAACCGAAGTAGACAGTTAATAAAGTAGCTAACAAGTTGACAGTCTGCTTGATATATAAAAACGGCAAAATTAAAGGTATCTCTCACGTGCCATATCCCTCTTCGCAAGTTTTGGTACAAATTAGTGAGAGTCTAATACTACGTAATTTGTACTTTATTTACAGTATCTTTTTTACACTAAAATTACTGTATGAGCAGTTCAAAATTAAAGAAACCCAGTTTCATTAAGTAGATACCTAGTTATCTCTCTTAAATCCAAAGCTCACATTTAAGAGATTTCAAATATTACGATAATAAATTTAATTTGACGAAAGGCATGTGATGAAAGGCAATACCGCTTACCAAACAATAGAATTTGTGATATCTCTGTTTTTTGCCGTTTTTTTTTTATAAAAAGGACACGTCAGTTTGACTTCACCTAGCTTGATGGTATGCTAAAGGCAAAGTCTCGGAAAGAGGGTCACCATCGTAAACATGTACCATGTTAACAGTGGGTGGCACTCAGCTTGACGGTCTCATCAGATGCCTGTTCACGCCCCGCTTAAAGGACCCGGGACTATAGGAAGAAGGCAACACGTGAGCTGGCAGGGAGTTCCAGGTTTTAATGGTGCGGTATAGGAATGAGTCACATATATCAGTTCCGATTAGCACACAAATAATTTGCCACAAACGATTAGTCTCATCTAAAAAATTACATCATGATGACGCGAATGACGGACAGTTAACAAATATATTATTGTACTGATTTCACACAATCACACCTCCACATTTAATCGATATGCATTGGCCTCTTGAAAGCACCTACAGATACCTACATCGTGCTTCACATATTATAGTCACTAAGTATATTATAGAAAATATAATCTCAATGGAGGCATAAACACGTTTAAATACAAACGTGATCTTCCAATTGCATGATCTGTTTGTCTGTTTGTGCAAAATCGTGTGCTAAAGTCACATGGTTAATTCGGAAAGTCCTACGGAATTCCCACCAGTCTTTAATAGTTTTGATCTTGATCACTATTGCTGTTTTCAGTGGCTTCCTTACATCTCAATGCCCAGGATCTTTGCAAGATAGTGCCAATTCCCCAGAACCATTTTTCAGGAGCCAAGCAACCACTAAACCAACAGAATTACTTTCATGGACTTTTTTCTTCAAAGCACTTAAACCATCTGATCCACGGAGGACAGAATATGATTAAGTAACGGAGATGCCCCATTGATATTTCTCCTAATAAAAACGCGCGCCGAATGCGGGTAGGAAGAGAGACGCGCGGGGTGTCAAGAGTCGAAGGACTTCATAGGTATAACGTTCCTACCGAATGAGTCCATTTGACGTTTGGATGGCACGCGACTCGATTGCCTTGCAACAACTCCGCTATCATTTCTTTCTCCATGATCTGATCACATAATCCATTTTTAGCCGACTACCGAAGGAAGGAGGGTAATGAACAAAACCACTACTTCCCTGTTTCTCCATTTGCTATTCCATAACATTTGATCGATTTTTTTTTCGCGGTAGGTATTTAGTCGTTGCCGTGTTGGTTCCCAGTGGAGTAGAATATGACCACCCCAGCTCTTCCTGTGGGTGTCGTAAAAGACGACTAAGGGATAGGGCTGTTCTCTATCCGAGTGTAGACCTACAGCTCTAAAGTACCGCAATAGGCTCGCCTTCCATTACGTGGGACCGAAAATCATATTTGGAGACACGTGGGTGTTAGTACACCTCTGCCTACTCCTATGGGGATTTACAGACGTGAGTATATTATGTATATATTCAGTCAACTGAATTCTATTATCCAGAAATGGATCGTAGAATCCAGTCGCTGAAATAGATCACGGCAATCATGGAATTCCAAAGAATATAACATGGCGATCAGCTTTGTCGTTTCTTCATTTTCTTATCCCCAACTATATATCGAAAAAATAGTAAGGTATTGCATTTAGTGACTCAGAAAAGTAAGTAGACGAAACGAAACGAAACTTATAACACTCCTTTGCCCTTTTCTGCGTCAGTGGCGTCTGTGTTCTAATAATAACTGTCTATTAAATTTTACATTGCAGCACGTGAGCAACGTGAGAAACTATTCAAATTTTGGCATGTACGTAGGTAATATGCAAAACGATATTAGCACAAAGCATAAGTGAATGAATTAGCAATAAATTTATAATAAAGCGTAATAAAATAATAATTTAATTGATGCTTACATTATGAGCGTAATAAAATAATAATTTAATTGATGCTTGCATGTAATGAATATATTTAATATATTACCTTCTTAGATGATTGCAACAGATGCAACCAATATTATGCCTCAGTTGTTCGAGGTTATGGGCCCATTTAAGGAACGAGGATTGGGTACCTTTTTATTATAATAATAATGGAGAACTAATTTTGTTTGTATTTTAGTTTGTTATATTTTGTGTCGAAAATGAAAGATACCTACACGTGAAAAAATTAGTTCGAAATATCATTTAGTGACTAAGCTATGGAATTATAAAATTATTGACCAGCCTGCGCTAGATGCGTTTGACGTCACGTTCTGCTACCACAAGCGTATAGACTCTGGCCAACGAAAGATGGCGCGAAAAGTTGGCGCCAAATTTAAAAAATCAACACTTTGGAACACTGAATATACACCGAAATAACGGAGTCAATACTAGAATCTTTTTCCTATTAGGCATGCATGAAAACTAGTCTATTATGGTAGGTACATGGCCAGAGTCTAGTCAGTGTTGCAACCTGTTGGTTTTTTAAATTTGGTGCCAAAATTTTTCGCCATCTTTTTTTTTTAATAAATATTCCACAACATTCTACACAACGCTATCTTGACCCATGGTAAGCTTTTATAGCTTGTTATATGGAATCTAGAATACGGATAAACATACTTATATACTTTTTTTTGTAAATACATACATATTATACATAGAAACACCCAGACCAATGCAATATTCATGCATACAAATATTTGCACTGAGCGGGAATCGAACCCACGCCTCCTGCCAGTTGGCTAGAGTCTAGTCTTCCTCGATAAACGTACTATTCAACACAAAAATAACTATTCAATTTGAACCAGTAATGAATATTATGAAAAGACAAACAAACGTTGTATTTTCTATATAAGGAACTGTTATACAGCAATAACATATTTATGCTAAACAAACCATGTGTAGTAGGTACCTACAGTTGATTTGTTTTACAAATTATTGTAATTAACTTATATTGATACTTAGTTGCAATATTATTGGTACAAAATAACATAAATAAGTTCTTATGAATAACCTACGCTTATATTTATTAATTACTAGCTGGTGCCTGCGACTTCGTCTGCGCACGATTAGCACTGTCACTTCTGCGTATATGCCGACGCCGGCCGAATTTGTAGACATTAATGATCACTGCTCCATTCCCTTGAGCAGTAGCGTGATGATATATAGCCTGTGTTATTCTGATTAATAAGCTATATTATGGTAAAGTTTCATGAAAATCCATTCAGTAGTTTTTACGTGAAAGAGTAGTAACAAACATCTATGCATACATACATCCATCCATACTCACAAACTTTCGCGTTTATAATATTAATAGGATATTATTTAAATAAACCAATACCTGACTAATCATCTCAGAATGTAAGGGGTCCCACCAAGACCTACGGATTTCAAACTATTTTGAAGCTGTGTACACGACTTTGCGTGAAAATCTCCTAGCCCTAGTAATAAGCCCTATTCTACCTTTTTTTCCGTGTGGAAATCCCCTCGGATACCCCCCCTGCCGGAGCCGGTAGGGAAGGTTATGACGGACTCGAAACTCGAACGGTCTTGGTGCTAGGCCGGAGTTGAGGTTGTCATCGACATATCCCTCGCACCCCGGCTGACCCACGGCCATCTCTTACGGTTTGGCCCTCCTCGGGAGGGGGACAACGGTGTGCCCTATTCTACCCTAAGATTAAGGTGAGTTTCGCTCTATTATGTCGCCTATCAGGGAAGCTTTGCCTTTGGAGCCCTAGTCAGTTCTAACCGAGCAAGTAACATCTCTACTAAAGGTTGATAAAAGGTTCAGTAATAAATTTCCATTCGGTACTCGCATGAATCACATGCCTCCCTATAATGCTCGATATCAGCCCAGATATAGATAACGCTAACAGTATTATTACTGATAATGTGATAATGAGGTTATTTAATTAAAATCAACATAGATATCTGATACTATAAAACGCTTTGAGTATTTATTGTAGGGAAATGTCTTCATTACCCGCGGCGCTGTTTGCCGTTTTTGGGATAGGGTGAGTTCACTTATAGCTACCAGCTAGCATGGGTAGCACAAAAAAAATTAGGTACCTATTAAGTAATGTACCATCAATGTCAGAAAAATCTTGACTACAAAGCCTCAAAATGATCTTAAAACTAAAGTATTAAGAGCAAATCAAACTGTTTCATTGATTTAAATTGTATTATTGTACAAACTGAGTGCGTACTAAATATCTGAATAATCCTTCAGTAGGAAAGGAGGAAAATCAAGGAATTAAGATCATTTTGAGCACTTTGTTCATCAAGATCAATCTGATGCTGACTGTACCTACTAAGTTATGTACAGCGCGCGGTGTAACTTCACGTACAATGGCCCAAAAAGAGAGGCTAAGTGCGGAAAAAAAAGAGTCCATGTACAGCGCGCAAAGAATTTCCAATTATCATAAATAATTTACACATTATGTATGATTATGATTATGATTTAGATTTGAAAAATGTGAACGTCCAAGACTATACCTCGTGCCAAATGGATTGAGAATAAAGTTTATTGACCGCGTTGACCTTGCGACCAATTCGTACCGGTTACTTAGGGGTTGTACACATTTTTCACACTGTAGCGAAACAGTCTGCAGTGCCACGTGGCACCCGCGTGACTCTGTATTTTGTTACACACAAATAATTACTTATTATACAACATTTACTGTAAAGTTTATTCTCAAACGATCTGGCACGGCCTTTAGGTATAATTATGTGCTTATAGGAGAATGTAATAACTAAGTTGATCAGAGCATTCCCCCTGGAAGAAACTAGTTCAAGTCATTGTTTCAATTTTCATCTAAATCGATAGAAATTGATAACATACCTAATAAAAAATGTTTTAAAATTTCTTTAAACTATACCTACTCTTCGAAAAATATCGGAAAAATGAAACGCTCAAGTGAGGCTTGAACTCACGACCTTTCCCTTACAGGGGGAATGCTCTACCAACTGAGCTATTGAGCCACACCTAAAAAAGGTCGCGAGTTCAAGCCTCACTTGAGCGTTTAATTTTTTCCGATATTTTTCGAACTTTAAAGTTAGCATTAAAAATGCTATAAAAATTCAGTCAAATATACCTACTCTTTATTCGAAAATTCCACTAACTAATCGTTAGTGAAATTTTTCGAATAAGGAGTATCGAAATATATTTTTGAATTCTATAATTCAAAAATATATTTCGATAAGGTTTTGCTAGTGAAATTCATATTTTGTATGGATAATCATATCCTGAAAAAAAAATTCATAAATATATACCGTACAAAACGTGACAACCCTGAAGCACACTTCCAGGTTTTAATCACGCTCATAGGACTGAGTAACCACTTGAGTACTCATACAGTCCATGTGAGTTTCAACCTTATTAGCGAAAAAATTAGCCAGGAAGTCAGAAATCAATTTATAGCTAAGTGGCTACTAGTTACGTATGAGACGTTCATTCATACATTTTCGTGACCAATCATGTGCTAAATTGTATGACACGAACTGCCATAGTTACAAATTGATAAACATTATCAAGGCTGAAGAACCAACGCTTAGGTAAACGTAAGGATACGCCCACTTTTAACCAACTAAATTTTTGGTTCCACAAACTGAATACCGTCTAACAAAAATCTTCATCCAGTCTCCTAATAATACTACTGAGAGTTTTCAAACAGAAACAATCAATGGTACTTTCTGACGTACAGAAATCTCCAAGGATACCCCTCACCAGTGCCAGCAGGGGTGGTTATATCGAACTTGGACCGACCAAAACCGCACGGCTGTCTCGGGTCGCCACATGCCGAGGGTGAGGTAGCCTCTGGCCTATCCCTCGCACCCCCGTAACTCAATGATACTTTGCACTATTCAGATATCGAACCCATGTTCTTATGAACAACAGCCGTGCTTGTTGCCATTGGGTGACCGTGGGAATTTAATATAATAAGATGTGTGATTACAAAACGTTAACCTAGTTTTTTTATGCTCTTAAGGCTAAGCTATTAATGATAATGCTTTGTACCAATATTAGGGTTATCACGAAAACGTTGAAGATCTTATTCAAAAAGATTTCAAAGATTATTTTTTAGATAAACTATGTCAATGATAATTCTGGACCAATTTATATGCTTACTTTTTCTATCTTAAATCGGAAAACATCAAATGCCAAATTGATGGCCGCGAATTGATGAATTACCCAAAATATCAAATGGCAAAAATATCCAAAGACAATATTTTTAACTTTTAAGTAAACAAATTATAAATAACATAAAATTATTTATTAGGAACGGCGGCGCAAAGGAAAATTTATACAAACAAAATCTTGATGAAATATTGATAAATTTTATTAGTGTTTATTGTAGATTAGTGCATGTTTTATCAGATTATAATGTTTTATAGACATTACTAGTTTATCACTGACAATACCTGAAGTTTAATCATTAACTTTATGATGTACATGTTTATATAGGTTAAGCAACATTATGTTGTTGCATGTAAAGGTTTTACCGCCATACAATCAGCATCATTTCGAACTTGACAAGTAAACTCTCAAAATGATCATAATACCTTGATCAAACTTGCAATATCGTCCGAATTTAAGCCGTGTACCAAATTATCAGAAGAATCTGTAAACAAGAAGGGGGGAGTACCAAGGTATTAAGATCATTTCTAGTACTTTGCTAGTCAAGATAGATAGAATGATGCTGACTGTAACTATGCTTGTTTTCAGTATGCCTAGAAAAACATTATTTCTCGTACAAAACATGCACTGAAGGTAAAGTTATTTTTCTTACCGGAGTCAATGTCAAATAATTTTACAAAGCGCTAATTATGAGCGTTTGGCACTATACTTCATTTCTCATTACCGTACGTCAGTCAAAACGTTTTTTGCTGATTTACTTAAATAGAGACCACACCCACTTCGTTATGTAAACGCATACGCCTCAAATTACACGGGTTTTACAGTTTTACATTGTATTTGTGACGATTTGGAATACAGAAATAAACAGGGGTGTGTTTGTTTGTCTGGAATTATTGTAGTGAGATGACTCGTCACTTTGCGGACCAGAGGTGGAGGCCCAGACTTGCTTTTGTCTGGCACTTCCCGAGAGGGGTGAAACTTTGCTCTCTTCTAAAATGGCAAGATCACGATAACGACTTACTAGGAGTAGGCATATTTTCAGCACCTTAGGAAGACGTTTCTAAGCAAAAGTATAGGTAAGTAAGTAAGTAAGATAAGTAGTAAGTAGTAGTTTTCTATCTAGTAAGTATAGTATAGTAGTTTTTTAGTATACAATTATAATGTATTCTGTAATTTACCTTTAGTAAATATAGTAATATTATCTTCATTGTTTAAAGTATAATATACATAACATATCTGATGATAGATTGCAACACACCACTGTTTAAAATAAATGTAACAATTTATTTGCCGGAATTGAAACATAACTATATACTGAATAATCAATGTTAAATATTTTTTCTATAAAATGAAATCAACTCTTAATATTGAATGTATAATAACGCTTACTTAAATCAAAATATGAGTTTAGGTAAATCCAATTATATTCGGACTAAAATACAAAAAGCTGACAATAAAATTAAAGCAACATGGAATGTTATAAACAAAGAAACCTGTAAAACAAGGTCACGTGATCGATCTTTTGAGTTAGAAATAGATGATAAACACATTAATACTGATTCTGCAGTGGCCAATGCATTTGAATCTTTTTTTACAAATGTTCCAATTACCACTACAAGTAAATTAAATTCCTCAACAAACGCAGCTGCTATTCTACTTGAATCTAGTGTTGAAAAATGTAGTGTTAACTTTGATTTTCAGTATATTGACCCCGCAACCATACTTGAGACCTTTAAGCAACTAAATATAAAAAAGACAGAGGATCTTTGGGGCATTTCTACCAATATAATAAAATCAGTAATGCCCGTTATTGCACCATATCTCGCATTCATATTTAATCAATGTATAGAAGATAAACAGTTTCCTACTCTCATGAAGTATAGTAAAATCATACCGTTATTCAAAACAGGGGACAAAAGTGATCCATCAAATTTTCGGCCCATCTCCATACTCCCAGCCCTTAGTAAAATCTTTGAAAAAATTATATTTAATCAACTGCTTTCACATTTTACGCATAACAAGCTACTTCATGATAAACAGTTTGGTTTCACTAAAGGTAGAAATACGACAGATGCAGGAATTGAACTCGTTAAACATATATTTGATGCATGGGAAAAAAAGCAGAATGCCATCGGTATCTTCTGTGATCTATCAAAAGCTTTTGACTGTGTTGATCATGAGACTTTGTTAATAAAATTAGGTCATTATGGTGTTTCGAACGGCTCACTTGGCTTGCTTAAGTCTTACCTCACTGGCAGAGTACAAAAAGTTAACATCAATGGCACCAATTCATCTGGAGCCCCTTTAGTCATGGGAGTACCCCAGGGCTCGATATTAGGACCCCTTTTGTTCTTGATATATGTTAATGATCTTCCTTACTTCAGTAAAGATCTTTGTGAAATAGTATTATTTGCTGATGACACATCATTAATTTTTAAACGTGATAGACAAACAGAAGTACTTGACGATGTAAATAATACCCTTTCTAAAATTTTGCATTGGTTTACAAGTAACAACTTGCTGCTCAATGCTAAGAAAACAAAATGTGTAAAGTTTACTATGCCTAATGTAAAACAGGTTGATACTAGTATTACAATGAACGATGAATCTGTTCAAATAGTTGATACCACAGTTTTTCTTGGAATAACTATAGATAATAAACTGCAATGGGGTTCTCATATCACAGCCTTAGCAGGAAGACTTAGCTCAGCTGCCTATGCGGTTAGAAAAATGAGGTCATTAACTGATGAGGAAACGGCACGATTAGTTTATTTTAGCTACTTTCATAGCGTTATGTCGTATGGTCTGATGCTGTGGGGCTCAGCTGCCGATATTGAGACTATTTTCATATTACAGAAACGCGCGATACGAGCAATCTATGGCCTCGGACCCCGTGACTCGCTGAGAGAAGTTTTTAAGGAAATTAATATTTTAACAGTTGCTTCCCAATACATTTATGATAATATCTTATATGTACGCAAGAATCTAGATCTCTTCAAAAAAAACTCTGACCAACACAATTATAATACCAGAAACAAAAATAAACTTGCAGTGCCAAAACTCAGGCTTCATAAGGTTGGTAATTCGTTTGTAGGCAATTGTATAAAATTGTTTAATAAAATGCCTCAGGATCTGATAGACATGCCACTTAATAAATTTAAAATTCAAGTGAAAAATTGCTTAATAAAAAAAGGTTACTATAAATTAGACGAATATTTAAATGATAAAGATGCATGGTCATCCTAATCTCATCTCTTGCTCGCACTGTAAAAAATTGCTATAAATAAAACCATATTTAAAATAAAAAAAAAAAGGATAATCGAGTTCACTGAGTTTCTTGCTGGTTTCTTCTCAGTAGAACCACCTACCGAACCAGCGAAAGAATCATTTTCTAATGATTTATTTTATTTATTTTTTTCTGTGATTGACATTACCTACTTGTAAAATTCTGACGTTCATATGTGCTCTTTATGTGCCTAAACTGAATAAATGAAATTGATTCTTTGATTCTTTGATTCTTTGAGAAAGTCACGATAAAGACGTAGTTAAATTTACTTACAATGGAAATACAACAAAAAACATTCCAACCAATTTTAATCTCATGCAGTAAAACTATGATTCGATACTGGCGACAACTATGACCCTTGCGGTATCCCAGCGGTTATGTTAACAGCCTTAAAGCATCTGTTTGAGAGACTCAATCAAAGGCCTTTGCCAAATCATGACATGATGATAATTCACGTTTCGAGATTTGTTTACATAGCTAGTCACGGGTGAAGATAATAAAACCTTATATAATAAGCGTATAGGTATAACGAATTCTGTATAGTGCGTAACCAAAGTACCATGTAAAAAACAATTTATTTATAACATTAGTATGGTATTGTCATTTCTATTAAAATGTATGAATTTTAAAAACGCGCTAATTCCTTATCTTTGTTCAAAGTTCATCTATTCCTGTAGCATTGCCAAACGCCAAAAGAGTTGTTTATTTATAGTGTTATCACGTGTTAGTCGCATGTCTGTGTGTTTCTGTATCACTGTTTCTATTGGCAACCATACATTTCTCAGCAGTAACTCTTGGTTACACTAAATTCAGACATTGGATTTTTTTGGAAAATTTATTATCAACAATCAACCATAAATTGCTATCGAAATACTAAGATCTTATCTAATAGTAAACATGTTTGTTTTCAGAACACAGTTTGCTATTTTTCGCAACTGTACCTACTCTTACTTTAAGCGCATTTTGGCGCATTTCTGGCGTATGTTTAAAATAGAATGACGAATAGAAATACCTACCTAGACCTTGATATTAGTTAGTACTGTTTAGTATGTGACTAGTTTGGCTTATATTCAGCTACCACTGCAGTAGGTAGTATTAATAGTTTCTATGGAAGTAATGTGAAGATGGCTGCGTGGAAAACACAATTTTGTACCGTTGTTCAAGTTGTATAGTCCTTAAGCATCTTGACAGCATCCGTGGCGTGGCGGTAGTGAACGCGACTGCCACGCAGGAGGCGCGGTTTCGATTCCCGCTCAGTGCAAATATTTTTATGCATGAATGGGTATTTGCATTGGTCTGGGTGTTTCTATATATAGTAAGTATATATTAACAAAAAAATAAAAAAAGTATCTTAGTATGTTTATCCGCATTCTAGATTCCATAACACAAGCTAGTTAAGCTAATCTTACCATGGATAGATAGCGTTGTGTGGAATGTTGTGGAATATATATTTATATTTATTGAGTAAGTAAGGTAGGTAATTGATTCATAGATAATATTAACAGTAGTTACCTACTTGATTTATAGATACGGACAAAAGTAAAACCGGCTTCCTTGTCGAAACTGAGACTCTCGCTTGCTCGAGCGAGGGACGCTCCGTCAATTACAACTCATGGTTTGTCAGTCCCCATGAAAGCGAAACACCCAAGAATCTATATTCTTTCCTTGAATCTTCACAAAGTAAAACAAAAAAAAGACTGAACCGAACCTCGCTAATGTCGCACCCGCTCACCTTTCATTTCTCTTGATTTAGCTTGTCAATCGTTGCCCATCAACGATAAAAATAACCATGTTTGTAAGTCCTGAAACGTTCGTTCACTTCAGAATTCTCATCATCTTTTTGGCAATCAATCAATCTTTTGTCGGACATGGATGAGACAATTATCTCTAGTTTATGTAATCAGTATCGTTATATAAATGCGGTTCATATTGCCTATCTACGTGATTAACTTTGTTTGAACGCGAGTAAACGAGATAATGGCGACAGATTGCAGAGTACGTGAATATTGTATGTGAGTGGTAAGTAATGTATGTACAGTCGACGCCAAAAGTTGATTAACACAAAAATATTTAAAATCCTTCTTACATTAGAGTGCATGTGCCCACAGAGGTTTAGGTATATAGTTTTAAAATCCCCTAAGAGCAAAGTTCTTATATTGCACGGTTTATTTATAATTTTATAATCAGTTTAACAGTTATGGTAATCAATAAATTACCATTTATTAAGCTACTTATGGCGCTCACTGTACCATTGGGAAGAGACACGTCGGGGTTTCTCTTTCTCATTCGCGATAAATTTCAAACTTCATTCAACTATTTCAAATATTAAAGGGGAAACTATGAAGAAAGTTATGAAAGACACCGTGGCTCCCTCACTCGAGAGGGTCATCTCGAAAGCTGAGATGGCTCAGGTCAGGATCAGCCAGGATGCAAGGGAAATGCCTTAAGAGCAATCTTATCTGAGACTCAAGACTGCATCCGTGGGCATGTCCGCACCAAAGAAAAGGTGCGCCTTTTGTTTGACACACTAGACTCCGGAAGCTTCTGTCATGATTTAAGGCTCAATCTAAGATAAGACTGTATTGCTTGGGAAATAATTATATCTTAGAGCTAAACTGTGCTCAAAATCTACACGCACAGTACACGTTTTTTGGGTGTCTTTTGAGGATATCACAAGGTACTACGGTGGTGGACTGGTTCACATTCACCAAGCATAGAATAGGACAAATCAACCTGCGCGCCTCAGGGTTTCTTTTGTCTCGCGATTTAGGTCTAAGATACGTATCTCGATCCCGAGGTATACACAACACGGGTCAACGCTCTATCCTTGTAACTGTCAAAATCATCACCCGTTTCACCAGAGTTGTCTTACAATAAATTCACAAAATAATTATCCCTAACATACCATCTGACAGTAACGTATTACATATATCCAGTACTCAGACAAAATATTTATTTATAACTAAGCGCAATGTACGTAAAAGTACTTACTACCCACATTCGACTTTTTCGATAGCACGTGATCAGGAATTACAGAGGAGTTGCAAGTGCCAAGAGTTAGGTGCAAGGTGAAGGTTGGTGGGCTTCCATCCAGAAATGTTTAAAGCTCAGTACACACCAGCGGAATAATGGTGGCTTAAGAGCTTCGCGTGAAATCCATTCATAATAATATTTCCGTCGAAATAATATTATCAGTTTGGATTTTGTACACTATAAATAACGTTATCGAGGACGTGATGATGTAGCCTGAGCTAGTTTTAGTATCTATCTGACCTATATACAATTCGGTTAGGTTTCGGAAATATTAAAAAAAAACCATTAAGTACAAGCGAATTTAATTATTATTCAACCCCTTCAGCTCAGCTAAATTGCTTGTGTTAGGAGTGAGTTCGCATCAAAAGAGTAATGGTTAGGATTTCAACCTTCTCGATTCTCGATTGTAATACCGACTCTTTAACCAATAATCTATGCTTTTTACGTCAGGGCAAATGCTTCCTGATGCGGAATTTTTCACAATTCTGTGTTAAACAGTGCATAAAGTTAACGTGACATAAATCTACGAGTTCCTTATCCGAGTGCCATACAATCCTAAGCTTGCACTTTGGAAACTGGATCCATTCTTTTTTCTGCCATTCCACTTTAAAGTTACCACTATTAAGATTTACCTATGTGCGTTATTGGATATGAAAATAAAATCGTCATAAAAATCTCACGTCTGTTCTAGCCCTAAGCACTATGCCCAAGCGCACGTGAGCCGGTCGACAACCGCTTGACACATGCTTCACAAAGAAAATTGTCATCTTCACACTACCCTTCAACTTTTTTTTAAATGAGTGATTTGGCACTTACGTCCGTCCGACAGTTTTCTTTTTTTTTTCAATTCTATATTTAAATGCTAGACATGTGACAATATCACCTTTAGCTTCGTTATGTATTCAAGTTATGTCAGTAATGGATGGGCTGAGTGTAAATATTGTTCAAAAACAATGTAAATGTTATAACAGCTTATCAATCACTTGATTATGAACTGATTAGGTTTAGGGTAAGGGTAATCATCTCAACTCTCTCATAATAGAAAACAAAGCAGTTCAGGATTACAAGTGGAGATTACAACTTTATACTAACTACACTAGTGAAAATCCTGAAATCTATAAGTACAACATGTAAAATTAGTTGTCTTGACCGATTCATCGACGTGGATAAACAAATATATTTTTTATTAAAGCTGTGGCAGAATCATAAAAAAAATATCGAAATCAAATAGAGTAAAATGTGTTAAAGCAATTTTGAATGGATTTAACCGTTTTATTTATCGATAAAATCAATCTTATGATTATATCGATAATCTAAAACCACTTGAATTGTAGCATTGAAAATAATCGCGTTCAATTTGAACTAATCTGACTTCTAACTCTTTTGAATGTGATAACGTATTTTTGTTTGACTTGATGAAACTCAACTTGTTGAAAATTTTACGTGCTTTTCATCTCTACAATAAAAAAACCGCGAGTAAATGCAGTCCAGTCATCAAATGATCCAGACCACCAAATGCGAATCGCACCAATCCATACTTCCATACTAATATCATAAATGCGAAAGTAACTCTGTATTTCTGTATGTTACGCTTTCACGCCTAAACCACTGAACCGATTTTGATGAAATTTAGTATAAGGGTAGATTAGACCATGAGATTAGACATAGGCTATGTTTGGTCGCGATAACCGACGTCCACGCTGGCGGAGCCGCGAGCACAAGCTAGTATTCCATATAGCTGTGGAATATTTTTGGTGCATTCCCGATTTATGCTAATAAGGCTAATAGGAATAACTCAATGATACCCTGCTAGTTTAATATATTAAATACCCTTTTTCCCTGTGATATTTTTTTCCTTATAATATCACAACTTTAATTATAATGAGATCGCAAAAATAAAGTTAATTTATGATCTTTTGTAGTGGATGAGTCCTTGGTGAGTGGTATTATCAGTGTGCACATAAGGTCTATGACTCCTTATCGCATGCATGCAACTCGTACTTACTTAATTTGTATAATATATCTGTATTAAAGAACTCATCCGAATATATAATATGAATTTTGATTAAATTTGTATAAAACATTTATATTTTTTTAGCATAACTAATCTTCAGTGTTTGCTTAATTAACTATATAATTATATACTTACTTGTTTTGAGTTTTTTGGTTAGGAATTTAACTAAAGGTAAACAATATGACTGTTTACCCAAATAAAACATTATAAACAAATAAACTTCTTCCCAGACTAGTTTTTTAATTTCGGATTTTAGTTGCGTTTTATTTTCAAAAGTTTAAATAAAGAAAGTTCTCACAAGAATTTGAATTATTTTTTATAGCATTTATTATGCTAACTCTAAAATTCGAATACATCGGGAAAAATGAAATGCTCAAGTGGGATTTGAGCCCACGACCTTTCCCTTCAGTGTGTGTGGCTCAACAGCTCAATTGGAAGAGCATTCCCCCTGTAAGGGCAAGGTCGTGGGTTCAAGTCCCACTTGAGCATTTCATTTTTTCCGATGTATTCGAATTCTCACAAGAACTTCATTTATTCTTATTTCTAACCCATAATATGGATCTTATTATCTGAAATAAATTATTAATTTATGAATTTGAAAAAATTCTCCCCTAGCAAGTAAAACGAAAAAAAGTATTGAATAGATTTTCATTTTTTTTATTACAAAGGTCTTTCGTCAAACTGTCGTAACCTATATTTGATGGAAATTGTTTGAGTAGAACCGGAGGTATGACCAAGTCTCGATAACCAAAATCCATACTAGCGGAACCACGACGAAACTACTTCAACTACCGTGGTATCTACTGTATAAAATGTTAAATAGTTTGCATTGGCCTTAGAATCAAAACTATCATTCGCAGATTCGCCTTTTATTCATAAACGAGCTGACGCGGCGAAGTTAATATCGCCAATGTTATTCCGCCCACGTGGCGTCAGATCCCGTTCCCGCAGCACTTTCTACTATACATAAACCTTCCTTTTGAATTTTTCTATCTATTAAAATAAGGAATATTATTAATTGCACATCAGATAAATAATCACATATCAATATATTTTCATCATTTATATGCTTTTTTAAATCAAATAAATTACTTTACTACAAATAAACTGAATGTTTAACAAAACTAGTAGGTACTGCAGAAAAAAATTAAATATACATCAGCATGACATTACTTTTATCCTCATAATGCGATACAAATAAATTTATTGAAGTACAAAAATTATAAATGTTTATCGAAAATACTAACTGTACAGCAAATTAACTAGTGCGCATGTAGAAGATACTCATTGTCAAAGCAAAATATCTATCCGAGTAGCATGTATAATAAGTAATTAAGTTCAGAATGATCACCACCCACCCCGAAATGGATAGGTTAGGTTAGAAGACTAAGGCGGGAGCGAAGCGAAGCGGAGCTCCCGCCTTATGTCTTCGTGGTTATTTTTTTTTATAAGCAAGTAAGTAGTTTGTTGGTGCTCAATCAGCATTTTGGATGTGAATTAGGATTATTTTGTCGTGCATTAGCAGCATTAATAAAACTGCTTTGCATTAAGATAAACAGCCGTACGTTACGAAAATAAATGGTAGTGTGTTTTCTAATACTTTTGAGTTTAGTATTCTGCTGTGCAATCAGTAATTTTGATGGAAATGGTATTTTATTTGATTTGCGTTTAAATACCACCCTTAAAATAAACCACATCAAAATCCCTATGTGGCGTAGTTTTAAAGATATAAGCATAAACAAAGTCGCTTTATCTGTACCCTATGCATACAGAAAAATACGACTTTGTTTTATACTATGTTACTATTATGATAATTATAAACTGAAGTATGACTACAGTAGTAGCGAATATAATATATCAACGATCAAACATATAATCGTCCATACAACGATGTATCGTTGACTCTGATATCATTGGTAAACAAAGTGTTGCTATCACATAGGTACCTAAATGAGCATCGTTATGAATAGTGATATGAACTTACATAGTACTACTATAATAGCTCGAAAGCTTAGCTGAGTAGCCGGTATTAATATAGTAGCCGAAATGTATATGATATTATTGTCCGAACTCAAGGTGTCTACCAAATATCAGAACAATCGATCAACTCGAATACATAGGGAAAAAGAATCTTCTCGGGCGGGACTCGAACCCGCAGTCTTTCCCTTACAGGGGGAATGCCTTGACCAATTCGACTACCGAGGCACGCCCGATGTGATTCAAATTTCCCATCATATACGTCTTTAAGATGGCATTCCCCCTGTAAGGGAAAGACTGCGGGTTCAAGTCCCGCCCGAGAAGATTCTTTTTCCCTATGTATTCGATTTGTATAGTTAGCAAACTCAATGCTGTAAAAATTCATTCAATCGATCAACTGGGAGGGGGTCAAAACCACTTTGTTCGTCAACATCTTTCTGATGCTGACTGCACATACCTACTGCCTCAGTGATTTCTCTGAAATTCATTAATAAAATCACAACCGCTCATAGGAAGCAAACATACATTGCTTTCCAACTTTTGCAAACTACCACAATATTCCAGTAATACCCATGTTTGTTTCGTCCCATCAAAATATTTCAATCAAAAGTTGGTTGGCAATATTCACTAAGATATCCACGAATAGCACCTGCCGAAAATCTTGACAGGTGCTCTTCGTGGATATGGCTAGGTGCTATTCAGCTGGGTGCTCTAAGTGGACTACACCATAGCTTTGGCTATTAAAAAGGTATCAGCTCTCCTAGACAAATGGAATAGATAAATGAGATTGACATAATAAATTGCTAAAATCTGCTCTGAATTATGTGACGTCAATATATTTCGAATCTCCAATAATCCAATTTTACTACAGAAATGCAATAGATATAGTTCCTATTAAATACTTAATGAGGTGGAATGCCGGTGCATATGCACAAATATTATGTATTTAAACAGATAAACATTGCCCAGATAGCTGACGAGGTCATTCTTGTGTATACTTACCTATATAGAACTTATGACAATAATACCTTCGTACCTTATTATCATCCCACTTTTGTGTTTAAAAAATATAGAACTAATCCATCATACTGCAATGACTTCTACAATAAGACAAGTTGTTTAGAACAAATAGGGGTTTTCGAATGATTGTTTTTTATAGCATTTATTATGCTAACTTTCAAAGTCGAATACATCAGGATCAATGTCATCAAAAATCAATGTTTAAAAATGGTTGAAAAATCATTCATTGGTTCCAACAGCTCGTAAGAAAGTTGGTAGATGGCTCCACCGACGCTCTTAAAGACGGATATAAAGAAAAGGGAAATTTGAAGTGATTCAGGTGTGGCTCAATAGCTCAGTTGGAAGAGCATTCCCCCTGTAAGGGAAAGGTCGTGGGTTCAAGTCCCACTTGAGCATTTTATTTTTCCCCGATGTTTTCGAAGTAGAGGTGTATAAGACCTCACCAAAAACTTTGGAGCCAAGCCAGCCTTCAAGCCAGTTCACCTGATTATTAATGGATGTCTTTCAGGGTTAGGGTTCAAAAAACAGTCGCTTACGTAAGAGCAAAGAAAATCCAAATTATGGCAAGTGTAGCAGAACAGTTCTTGGGTTTGGTACTAAGATGGTGTTGGTTTTCGGTGGATTAGAATAGGACCACCCCATCTCCTCCTGTGAGTATCGTAGTAAACGACTAAGGGATAGAGCTGTTCTTTATCTGACAGTAAACATCTTATCAGACATAAAATCTTCAAGAGGATTAGGTTTCTTCAGGGTAGGCAGCGCGAGTGTAACGCCCCTGGTGTTGCATACGTCCATAGGCCGCGGTAACCACTTTCCATCAGGTGGGCCGTGTGCTTGTCTACCACCTAAGTGGTATAAAAAAAAACAGACAGCCCTTGACTAAGTTCCCGCTCGACGGCAATAGACTTGCTGCCTATTACGTGGAAATGGGACCGAAAATCATAGTGTAATGTGTGTGTTGGTATACCTCTACCTACCCCTTCGAGGATTTACAGGCGCGAGTATATGTATGTATGTATGTTTCTACTGTTGATTGGTGGCACATGGTGGAATCAATACTTCAATACTAATATTATAAATGCGAAAGTAACTCTGTCTGTCTGTCTGTCTCTCTGTCTGTATGTTACGCTTTCACGCTTTAACCACTTAACCGATTTTGATGAAATTTGGTATAGGGGTAGATTAGACCTTGAGAAAGGATTGAGCTATGTTTGGTCGCTATAACCGACACCCACGCGGGCGGAGCCGCGGGCAAAAGCTCGTCTGCTATACATGTAGAGTAAGACACTTTGTACTTTTCCAGTATATTTTATTTTTCACCTGACCGGTTTCGACTTACGGCATTATTTGCCTTTTAGAATGCCCGTGAGGCGAAACCGGTCAGGTGAAAAATAAAATATAGCGGAAAAGTACGAAGTGTCTTACTCAGTATGTACGTAAGGGTGACGATGATGTTTTTTTACTCGCAATTTTTTTTTATAGTTTTTATTTCATATACAAATACGAGTACCTAATGTAATATTTTGTAGTTGAATCAATGCAATCCCCCGCTCGCGCTTGTAAACAAATAATCGATTGTTTAACATAACATAACATAAACTCACGCCTGTATTCCCGGAAGGGGTAGGCAGAGGTGCAAGCACCCACATTTCACCAGTTTATGTTTAGGTCCCAATGTAATAGGTGGCGAGCCTATTGCCATTAACCGGGCACTTATAAACCTGCGATAAATACACACATAACTTCGAAAAGCATCGAAAAGTCATTGGTGTGTGCCATGGTAAACCTGGGATCGAACCCGAGACCCCGTCTCAGCAGTCCATTACCCATACGACTAGGCTACCGCAGATCTTCAATCGATTGTTTATTTATTGATATTCTGTTGCCAATAAATACATTGAGCAAAACCTATGTAATCTAAAATTAACTGTGTATGCATCAACCGTTTGAGCAAAATATTCACCAAGACTTCTAGGTATGCTTAGGTACTTATGCAGTTAAGAACAAAAAATATTTTAAGGTACTTCTTAATCTTAATCTGTCCTCCGTGGTTACGGTTCGAGTGTAAGGGAGGAGTGATGTACCCCACACCAAAATTAAGTTGCCGGGGAGCGAGAGATATGCGTTTGGCAATCTCACCTCCGGCAACCAAGGACCCAAGACGGCGTGCGTTTTAGTCGGTTCGAGTCCGACATAACCACCTCCACCGGCTCCGTGGGGGTGGTACCCGTGTGGATTTATCGCATGATAAAAAAAACACCAAAATTAAGTAATTAATTACTAATCTCTTTGTCACCTTAGTAGATGACCGCTAATGACAGCTACAAAACATTGCGCATTTTTTGATTGCTATTGACATCCATTTTGGCGATGGAGCATTTTAACCCAAATGCAATAAAATTAGACGTTTACTCATTGAAGTTCCTGTGTCAACTAAGTGTCAATTTTTGTAACATAACATAACATAACATAACATAAACTCACGCCTGTATTCCCCGAAGGGGTAGGCAGAGGTGCTAGCATCCACATTTCGCCAGTTTATGTTTAGGTCCCAATGTAAAAGGTGGCGAGCCTATTGCCATTAACCGGGCACTTATAAACCTGCGATAAATACACACATAACTTCGAAAAGCATCGAAAAGTCATTGGTGTGTGCCATGGTATACCTGGGATCGAACCCGAGACCTCGTCTCAGCAGTCCATTACCCATACCACTAGGCTACCGCGTGTTCTTAATTAATTATATAAACATACAAAAAGACAAATTAATACTTACTTTTCCGACGTCATTTTGTGGAAAAGAAAATCACTTCAGTAAATGTAATAAAAAAATAGTCAATTACACAATATCACAGGGTATTACTTCACTTAGAAATTACTATCACATTATTTTTATTTAAGTTTAAGGCACTTGATACGTATTATGTTTCGATATGTTTCCCGCGCATGTTATCGCAGCGCACGTACTATCTCGTTTGCGTTCGCGCGCGAACTGGCGGGAAGTGAGTTTTCCGCGCAATTTAACGATGTTTTTCTCACGCGACAGAGCTTTGCGTTCTTTATTTAAACTTGTGACAGTTGAAGCCTTTTTGTTTGACGATACTAATTTATATGGCCAGTATGCGGATTTTTGGAAGTATGTAGGTTTTACAATTTATATTTTATTTTACACTTATTAAAAGCAATAATAAATCCCATAAAGACAACAAAATACTTGTCAAAAATCCAAGTCTCTTATGGACGATACAAACTGTTCTCCTGTGAAAAGTTGTGAGATAAAATACCAAGTCGGTTATTAATTTTTTCACTCTCTAATTAAGGGACCTCTTGTCTAATGTTGTTACATAATTATCTAACATAACAATATCTTATATGCATGAAAACACAAAATATCTCACAAGTAATACTTACAAAATATAAATTGGATTGTTTAGTGTGATTGCCAAGTCAATATACTTATTTAAAACTTTAAAGATTTTTAATAATATTACTAACTTTAATAAACACAGAAAGTAGATTTCAGTAATAATTTATCCAACCAAGGGTCTTAATCAATGTCAATCCATACTCCGTCTCAAAACTGTAAGTAGCCAGTATCCTATTGTTTTATAAATATGGAACATCTCAATATGAGTTCACTGCGGTAGATAGTATTGGCAGTAAGTAAGTGGTCACCCAAAATACTCAATAGATATTATATGTAGCAAACTAGCTGTTGCCCGCGGATCCGCCCGCGTGGATGTCGGTTATCGCTTAGTTCTTTATGCATGCAAAGTCTCAGCCCGATCGGTTTAAAATTGAAAAAATTTCATACAAACTTTCATCCCCTATTTTATCCCCTTGGGGGTAGAATTAACCAGAATCCTTTCTTAGCGGACGCCTACGTCATAACATCAACCTGCATGCCAATTTTCAGCCCGATCCGTCTAGTGGTTTGGGCTGTGCGTTGATAGATCACTATGTCAGTCAGTCACTGGAAAGCCAATAATACTAAAGCGCCATTTTAGTGAAAATGAGTTATATATATCGTTGGATAGGATTTTTTTTTCTGCGTCGAATGGTCTGGGTTTCGTGTTGATCAGGGCACTTTTTTGGCGCTTAAGCACTTCAAAATAAGGAGATTTTTCATCATTTTGAATTCGTGGCAAAAACTTACGTAGTACAAGTTTTGATTAATTTTTAGCCGTTGTCGCTTCAGTATTTTTATTCACTGACACCAGCCAATTCAACCTTGTTCAGCAACTTAAAATACTGATGTTGAATCATTGATGTCGCTTTTGTATTTATTGCCGGCCGTAACTACTAGTTGATTATTAGATAAGTAAATTTGCTTTACGTAGAAACTGATGCGCATGGCGCTTTAGTATATTTTGTCTACGTACTGTTTTGATAGGAAACGATTTTTGTGATTTTGCCTCACATATCAAAGTATTTGAGTGTCTGTTTAGAATGTTTTCCATTCAATAAAATTGAATAATTATTTTATTAAGCATGAACTATTTTAGTCGACGCAATATTAATGGTTCGTTTAGCATTTAGTTGGGGGAAAAACGTACAAATTTAATTTCGTTAAGTCTTTTAAAATCATATTTCGTTTTAATTACAATGCGATCAGTACTTATAATTCATATTTTGCGCGCGAGTCGTCGGTGGTTAAGTGCTAGAGCAGCCAGCCTAGCTCCGCCCAGAAACGCAGAAGCTTACTGGAGCTTCACAGGCTTCGCGGAGCGACCGGGGATTTGGGATCGTTGGGCGGCCACTGCCTCGCATTCCAGCATTACGTGGGCGGCCGTTTCCTCGGCGCTGAAACATACCCTGCAAAGGGGGCTATCCGTGACACCGATGGTATGTAGGTGCTTGTTGAGGGGACAGTGGCCCGTTATTGTCCCCATAATTGTCCTTAGACTTGTTCTGTCTAGTCTTAGGAGACGTTTCGTTAGCCGTTTATTTATCGACGGCACAGCCTGTTTTGATTGCCTGCAGTCGATGGTTTGTACCCATCTTTGGTTATGTAGTTCCACAGAGCTCTGGCGTATCCAGGTACGGATCTGTGAAAAAGGGATCGGCAGTAGTGTAGTGGGCCAGCAGTGGTCATATAGGAGCCCCTCCTCGCGAGTTCGTCCGCAGCATCGTTGCCGTAGGACCCACTATGCCCTTTTATCCACTGTAGCGTTACTACATTATGGGTGGGTAGCTGGTTCAAAGCAGTTTGGCATTCTGTTATTAGTGTGCTGTTGGTTATTCGGTGGTCTAGCGCTTTTAGAACGGCTGTGCTGTCGGTTAGGAGCTTTATGTTAAAACCCTTAACCTGCTTTTCGCTTATTGCCGTCGCTGCTGTTGTTATGGCGACACACTCGCATTGGAAGATCGAGCTGTGTTCGCCTAGTGGAAGGTGGATATTTAAGTGTACGCCGGCTCCTGAGCCATTCTTTGTTTTGGAGCCGTCGGTGTAAACGCGTACTTCTTTAGTACCGGAGTAGGCTTGCGTTATAATCTGGTATTTTTGTTGAAAAAGTGTTTTTTGAAGGTTTTATCACAGGGGCAGCTATTAGTGTTTTGTACTCTATCGCCCGCCCAAGAATAGTGGTGTGGGGACTATTGTGGTTAAGGCACAGTACCGTTGTCTTCGCAATTTTAGGGGTATTGACCTAGAGGTATTACGTCGTGACGCCAGTGGCACTGACTGGACGCCCATTTTGAATTCGATAGACGTCAATGAAATGAATGAAACATTTTCGGGTCGAAGGTTATAGAATTATTTGACCAACACGCCCCCCTAAGACGGGTCAAGATCAGGCACAACCCGGTGATTAAAACCTTATTGGCTCGTAGGGACACAACTTGCTCGCATTCAAGACCCTACGCAACCGCTGCAGCCGTATATGTAGAGACGCAAAGCGACGCCATTTCTATAACTCTCTCAACAACTGAAACTCCTCGGACACATGGAGATTTCTCAGGTCTGTTGGCATTAGCAAATCACCTGTTTATGACTCCAGGGATAGACATGTGTGCCCTAAATGACCACTTCTCTCTACCACCCGTCTCACTGGACGCAGTTACCAAGCAGAGCACTTTGCATGCGCTTTCTAGTGTCCCAACTCCACAGACTCCACCTTTTCATTTAATGCCTGTATCAGAGGCGGAAATAAAATCGCTGCGGTCTATTTCCTCGTCCGCGACTGGCTGCTATAGTATGATTCTTCCACTTCTCCCTACTGTACTTTCTACTATAACTCACTTTTTCAATTATTCCCTATTCTCTCGTACCTTTCCTGACTCCATTAAACCAGCTTTTATTATTCCATTACCCAAATCTCCTAAGCCTTCCACAGTTACCGATTTTCGGCCAATTTCCATACTTCTGTTTCTCTCCAAAGTTCTCGAGCATATCGTGCACCAACAACTGTCTATATTTTTATCTTCCTCTAACCTCCTCAACACTTTCCAATCTGGATTCCGTAAAGGCCACAGTACAGCTACGGCTCTCGCAACGCTCTCGCCCCAGAGCCCATCGAATATCATCAGTCACTTTGACTGATGATATTCGATGGGCTCTGGAGAGGAAAGAACTAACTTTACTAATATTGTTGGATTTTAGTAGTGCTTTTAACTCGATCTATTTTGACATTTTGCTTGGCGTATTGAAGAGTATTAATATTTTCTCTAATGCTATCTCCTGGTTTGATTCGTATCTGCGAGGGCAGCGTGTTCAGTTGGTGTCAATCTTCCAACTGGTGTAGACTTGTTGCGGGTGTACCACAGGGTGGTTTCTCTCCTTGTTCTTCATCTTCATCAACTCTGTCACCGGACTGATTTCATCTAGCTACCATCTTTATGCCGATGACTTGCAGGTATACAATCATTTTGCGGTGACTGATGCCTCCTCTGCAGTATCTGCTATTAACCGCGAGCTGGATTGCATTAGTGTCTGGGCTAAATCATTTGGACTACGTATCAATCCAACCAAATCTAAAGCAATGATTATTGGTAGCACTCATATGCGCAGGCAGCTCGATTTCTCGCACTTGCTCCTGTCACGCTGAATGGAACTCGGATACCCTATTCGGATACCGCCAAGAATCTGGGAGTACTCTTTGATGCTAACTTGTCCCGGAGTCCTCATATCAATGAGGTTAGCAGAAAAGTACGCTATAGCTTCCACTCCCTAAAGTGCCTCCAGAGCTTTCTACCTTTAAGAACCAAAATTTCCCTTGCCCAAACTCTTATCCAACCCATTATGGACTACGCAGATGCCTGTTTTCTAGATATCACTGAGGAACTCTTAAACAAGTTGGAGAGATTGCAAAACTTGTGCATTCGGTTCATATTCAACCTGAGAAAGTACGACCATGTCTCGCAGTTTCGCAGAGAACTCAAGTGGCTCCCTATCGGCCAGCGTAGGAACACTCGTATTCTCTATTATATTTTCAATATTCTGTACAACCCTGCTATGCCGTCTTACCTGAGGGAGCGGTTCTCATTTATACGTGCTCCTGACGACCCGTGCAGATCCAGCCTTCGCCTTCGCTTTCGCTTTGAATTATAATATTGCCATGGGTAATTACCAGAACACTAATTCCTATTCTCTTGCTTATTTCTTTTTTGGCAGAAATGCATAATAATACCGTATTGTTTTTTTTAGAACACATTACGTTACGATATAAAAATCGATCACACCTATGATAATTACTTTATTATTTGGAATCGGATTTTGATAAGCATATTTATTTAATTATTACCGTTTTATTTAATTCTCTATAATATTTTTTAGTTATGTTGGTACTAAAAATCTATATAACCTATGATAATTATTGTGAAATTATTAAGGTTCAATTTATTTTTAATAAAAATAATCGTTAATTAAACAAATACAGTACAATAATATTTAAATAAAAAGATGCTAGAAGTATTATTTTGTTGGCAACTGTCGCAATTATTAGGATTTACCAACTGTTGATTATGTCTGTTAGGAAAAATAAATTGAAATTAGAATGAATAATCTTTTAATAAGTATTTTTGACGTAACAATGATCCCAATAAATAATTCCATACATCGTTTTACCGTGCGGTCCTTTGACGTATTGTGGTGTTTAAGTATTCTTATCCTGAGACTGTGTCCAACTGTAAGGCGCGTTAGTACTTTTTCTTGTCATACTTTTGAAAAGATGAGCGTTTTCAGTAATATTTGATTACAATACCTTATAATAATTATTAAGATAAGTACTTTTTCATTACCAAGTGTACAGAGCATTTGTACTTAAGCGACAGCTATCTCCTGAATCACGCAAAATATGCAAAATATATCGATTCCAATACATAGGGAACAGTGTTACAATATATTTTGGCCTTTACTGTTTGTGAATGACTAAATTAGAAAAAAAGTTATGCCTAGTTTTGTAAAAAAAAAAACTTTAATTCGCTCTCCTGTGAAATGGCCTTTTGGCGTTTTAGTATTATTGGCTTTCCAGTGACGATATATATATATATATATATATATATATATATTATATATATATATATATATATATATATACATATATATATAATATTTTTAGATTGAGAGATGATTTCACTAACTCGTAAAATAAACAACAACAACACTAATAAATCTAATACATGTTTGTTTGTGCCTGCACACGTACAACTAAATTAAAATCACCATACAGCACGCTTCAATACGTCTCATTACCATAGCAAATCTATACTAGTACAGTCTAACAAACACTGTGTCAACTTTGTATCCTAAACATGACATAAACTCGCGCCTGTATTCCCCGAAGGGGTAGGCATAGGTGCTGGTCAACTTTGTGCTGTACTAATATTATATTTTTATACTGTACTTTATTTGTTTGGTTGAAAATGCTAATCTCGGGACTACTAGTCCGAATGGACTTTTTTAAAAGTTGAATAGTCCGTTTATCGAGGAAGCCTATAACTGCTATAACTTATATTTCATTTATTCGTGAAATTATTACACGTCACACATAAATACTAGAACATTTTTGGCGACTACAATTTATGAATTCTCAATTAACAATTTTTTAACGCAATATTAGGTAGCTTATTTAAGACTAGCTTTTGCCCGCGGCTCCGCCCGCGTGGATGTCGGTTATCGCGACCAAACATAGCCTATGTCCTTCCTCATGGTCTAATCTATAGCTATACCAAATTTCATCAAAATCGGTCCAGTGGTTTAGGCGTGAAAGCGTAACATACAGACAGACAGACAGACAGAGTTACTTTTGCATTTATAATATTAAGTATGGATTACAGCTCCAACTGGTCCCGGTTCAACTGTCCCATATCCATAAACAGTATGTTTGTAAAGACTGAAAAAAAGGTAGGCCTTATTTAATTGACCTTAAAATTCCGGCGCCTACGCAACGTTGCTACGATTGATCTACGTCACTCCGTAGCTATTTTGCTACGCTCGTTGTGCTTAATGGGGTATTTAATCGTAGCTTTTGGTTTTTATTAGAAGCTTTTGGTTTTTTAATATTTTTTTTAAAGTTTCATTAGTTTTAGGCATTCTAATAATGTGACTGGTCGATAGTTGTAAAATTTTAAACTTGGGAAGATAAAGTCCGAAATAAAACTATGATTCGGTCGAACTTTAATTGAAAACAATTTTATACCGATTTTATGTAGGATTTTGCTGCATTTTAAAGGCGCTTAAATATTAAATTAGTACTAGAATTGCACGTGCTTATGACAGATGATGGGGTATGCGTCGCGTTGGCTTCGAGCCCGAAAGCTTATCGATGCAAACTGTCACATTACATCCGATACATTACCTACTGGCAGTAACAAAAGTTGCTTAACACATGACAATTTGTAGTCGGACAAGACTTAAAGATTCGAACCTTGGTGTGAAATGAGAAAAAGGCTGTTAAGCAAGTTTTGCCATGATCTAAACCACTTGCTGTATAAAACGACCCATGACTTAAATACAACCTTGAACAATGCATCGAATCTAATTTTAAATGTATTTTTGACTCGATTACATCAGGAAAATGAAATGCTCAAGTAGAACTTGAACCCACGACCTTTCCCTTACAGGGGGAATGCTCTTCCAACTGAGCTATTGAGCCACACCTGTACTTCTGTGTGTATTTTTGACTTTTAAAATTAAATATTTCTAACCTCACCTTTTATCATCTAGCGGGGCTCAATTGACGGACTAAATATTTAAAAAAAAACCTAATAAAGTGCAAAGTATGCTAGAGGATATCTAAGCTTATTAAATACTAAGGTTTTGCCCGCGACTCCGCCCGCGTGGCTGTCGCTTATCGGGCCAAACATAGCTTATGTCCTTTCTCATGGTCTAATCTACCTCTGTACCAAATTTCATTAAAATCGGTTCAGTGGTTTAGGCTTGAAAGCTTAACAAGCAGACAGAGTTACTTTCGCATTTATAATACTAGCTTTTGCCCGCAACTCCGACCGCGTGGATGTCGGTTATCGCGACCAAAAACACAACAGCCTATATCCTTTCTCATGGTCTAATCTACCCCTGTGTACCTACCAAATTTCATTAAAATCCGTTCAGTGGTTTAGGCGTGAAAGCGTAACATACAGACAGACAGACAGACAGAGTTACTTTCGCGTTCATAATATTAGTATGGATTCAGTTACTTTTAATGCCGACAGAACATCGTCTGGTCGCAGACTTACGACTTGGCAGAGCGATCGTAGGAAACATTCATCACCACGAACGACTCACCGTGTGTCGTCACAAAAATGCTATCAATTCTCTGAAACACCACAACAGAGTAAATTTATAGATTTTTAAGTCATCATTATCGTTATCCGAGTACCCATCACGATTGTATCCAAAGATTGTACTTAGCGATCTTTCTCTTACAGGGGGAATGTCTTAACCAACGCGGCTACCGAGACGCGCCCGGATTAACGACGGATAAAAATAGATGGGAAATTTGAATCACATCGGACGTGTCTCGGTAGCCGAGTTGATCAAGGCATTCCCCCTGTCAGGGAAAGATCGGGGGTCGAGTCCCACCCGAGAAGTTTCATTTTTCCTATGTATTCGATTTGTATAGTTAGCATACTTAATGCTGTAAAATTCATTCAAGATTGTACTTAGTGACTTCCATCTAAAGATTTCGAAAGGAAAGCCTACGCCAGTGCCAGAGCCTCTTCAATCAGCACAGCAGGTATACCATACCGGATGGCAGGTGAGATTGCCTTAGGACCCGGAGATTCACGCACGCCATAGCACCCGAACCACCCCCTAGGCGAGGCCGCAATTGTAGCCGTAGGTCTGATGGGAGTCCTGGGACATTCTTCCGAGGGCTTACTCGGGGCTCCCAACCATAGGCTGTTGGGCGTTACCGTGGGGGTTTTTAGTCGGTAGGAGTCCGGCATAACATCCATGGAGGATTTTCCCCCACGGTAAAAAAAAGCCGCAATGAATTAAAACAATATCTTTCTTTTAAAGCACACGTCAATTTATCTAGACCTCGTCTGATGGCAAGCTAAAGGCAACCCATGAAGAAGGAAATGATAGCGGAGTTGTTGCAAGGCAAGCGAGTCGTGAGCCTTCCAAACGTCAAATAATCCTCCTCTTTTTCATCCTTCTCATGATTTAACCTTCACGGGAGGAGGTTATCGTCTGTCCTAAACCTTAATTAAGACTTAAATAGTAATTATAATTACTCATAATAATAGAAATTGTGAACTTACCCAGACAGGTATTACGTAGGTAACTGATGAACTATTGGAGAATATTCTGAGGCAAACAAACTCATTATCGTCTCAGCCAACAGCAGGTGACAAACGAATGTTAAGTGAGATAATATTATTATTATTCATAATATTTACAGTGAGAACGAAAGCGTAATATTTATTACACGAGAAAATCAATTTGGAAAATACGTGCTAAGAGTTTTCTAACAGAGGGAGGGCAGTGGATTTCCTCAAAGAATCACTATTTGGTTGGTCAGTTCCACGTTGTTCACCCAGGCGCTATATCCCAATTGAAGAAATGGAAATTGTAGCAATTGGGTATTATCCTATAAATAAAATAAATTATCTAACCGAGCTTATTAAATTAAGAATAGTAAAAGATCGGGAATATTGTGTTGGTTCTTATTTTATAGTTTTTATTTATTTTTAATCATCCACCCAACCTATAATAGTAACTGATTTGACTATTAAATTTTATGACGTTACTAAATCTTTTTTCATACAAGTTACCTTATAACTTCACGTTTTGACGTTTAGTAAAAAGTAACAAATTTGTCTAGTCAGTAGAATACCCACCTGCCAGCTTCCCAAAAGGCCGCATGGTGCATGACAAAGTACTTACCGAAGCTCCTAGCGGCTTCTTTTCTTTTTAATTTCTATCTTGCCAGTGTTTTAGAAAGGTGTATTGTTACAGGTACCAGTGCCCACAAAAGCAACCTTATAACAAAAAATAAGTCAGTAGTCTAATTGTATAAAGCCACGATCGACTAAATATTAGCCAGTAGGTACCTACGCGGCACGATCTCCTTCTAAGTGCTAATTACAGTTCAATACTTTGTTTATTACGCTAATTCTCGCAATATTAAACAGAATTCATCACCTGATGTAAATACGAAATACCTGTCGTCATCATCACCACTTTCTTGCATCCAAGCCTGTCATCGCAGAGCCAGGAATCCGCTTACTACTTCTCCACATTTAGGTTTGGCTAATGGTTTTTGTGGAAACGACGTTGCTTAAACAGATATTGCAGACTTTAATCTATACCTGTGCCTAATTTCAGCCAGACCCGTTCGGTTGTTAGAGCGTGATTAAACAAAAAACATTCAAACAATTTCATCACAATTTCACATTTAGGTATAATATTACTAGCTGAACGGCAAGCTTCGTTTCGCCTTAGAAATAATTATGTTATGTTGTGTTTACCCTAATTAGCTATATCATAATTCTTATAATTATTTTGAGAACGGAAAGCATTTCGACATACGCCCACGGAGCTTCCGACACCAGGTCGGCTCCTACACCTACGGAGCCCATATACCTACCTATGGGGCCCATACAGCCGTATAGCTCTACTCTCAAGGGCGTTCATACTACCATGAACCATCAATGTTTCGATCTACATTAAAAAAATTGCCACCATAAAGATTTTCGCGGACCAAGCAAATCTGCAACTCTCCCTTCCATCGTTTGCTTTACGCGAAAAAATGGCATAATGGCATTCTGTTACGAAAATTCATTTGCAGCACGCATTGTGTGAATTGTCAAACGTCAGATTAGATAGAAGAATAATAAACACATTTTTTTCGAATTCGAATTCCAAATGCAAAATTAAGACATGGCGTACAGCCTATATCGGGTCAGCTATTTTATATGGTGGTTAAGTATTCTGAAATTTTCTAATTTTCCGCAAAATTTTCTTCATTTTTTCTTTCATAAGAACCTGCTCCTAACAATAGCGAACAAAACAGAAAAAGAATTAGCAAATTCGGTCCATCTGTTCAGGCGCCATCTCGTGACTAAGGGAAACATCAGACAGATATATACGAGTACATACAGCCTATATAGACTCATCTTCAGATGCAATACGATTGCGAATGCGACTTTGTTTTATACTAGGTATGTTATAATAATAATGATAATGAAATAAGCATGATTACATTTTGTACACCTGCATATCCATTCGGAAATTCATAGGCGTGTCGGGGATTTCCACATGAGGGTATGTTGTGTAAATCCCGTCTCACAACTTCCAAAAAAGTTTCCAGAACCTCCTTACAAGTCTATAGATCTACTCAGTCGTTCATTAGCACTTCAGTACACAAGTCCACAAGCCTGAAAGTCTACAAACACATGTACGAGTATTTAACTAGGACATTTAGGTATTTACTTGTCACGTTGTCAGTCAACACCTGAGAAATAAACAGCCCAGTTGAAGGCCAGTGGTATCGTTTTGGCGATCATGTGAGGGTATAGACGAGGCCGAACAAACACTGTCTCTTTTATTTGCACAGACGACGTATACACAAGGACGGAGGGTTCGTTTTCATTATCTGTAATGCTATTTTTGAACTATTGGGAACGTAGAACGAGTGAGTACTGAACGAATGATAGCAAGTATTGGTTGTTACCGGGAAATCCGAGTAATCTATCGAATAGAGTCATTTAGTTAATGCCTTTTACCTACCTACATTACAAACATATATGCCTACTCAAGCCTAAGAAACTCACCGGTTTGTTGAAATACGCTAAGCTACCTTTTGTAAATGGTATTCGACTATTGTAACTATAAGTACAATTATTATCATTCATTCATTCGTGGTAGAGGCGCAGGCGGTAGAATACGGCCAGAGAGGTAACGCGCTACGTCTCTAAGCACTTATTTCAAAGCTTATGTATATACTTTGGAGCCCAAGTTCACTGGACAGAGAACGTGCCATGCTATCGGCTTTGCAGAGTTAGTGATTCTTTTAGGGGGGATGGTATACGTTTTTATAATAAATTGCCTGAATCAGTCCTTGGTATGCCTGACAATAAATTGAAAACCTTATGTAAGAGACCACCTTATGTAAAAAAGCATACTATAGGTAGGACAGATGATTACCTTGAAGACAAAAATTGTCTGGCTTGAGCATGGTGCAGGCCCCTCCCAAATTCCTGTAACTACGGCATAATGTTTAAATAGGAACGCGAACTTTATTATTTATTTTTGTTAACTTATGTTAATTATTTTATTATAAGTTTTTTTTATATACTTTAATTATCTTGACACGAGTCATAATATGTACATTCGCCCATATTTAGTCTCAAGAACTTACTTTTTTGTCAATTGACGTCTATAAAATGCTAATGCTACAGTTTGTTGCGCCGTTTCTTCTCCACTGCCTAGGAAGCGGTGGTAAACTTAGTTGCAGAATTTGACGTAAAAAAGCTGTAGTAGTGCTACACAATTTTGAATAAATACCTTGAGTTTGAGTTTGAGTTTGAGTGAACATAAGTTCAGCAGGACTTCATATCCTTTGCATAATTAAGTTTATTTAACTTTTATACGGGAGAGACTGCCGTATGACCCATCTCTCGTGAATTCTAACAAAACTAATGGGACTCTACATTATTAAGAAAGGCTATTTTGTTTTCAGATTCTAAAACTAAATTATTTATTTTAATGATAGCAATAAAAAGTTTTTCCTTTCGTTTTATATTCTTAACATAATATAATACTTACCAATAATTTATTAAAACAATGACATCAAACGTTTGTAAGTTTCATATATTTTTTATTCGAAAAAATAATGGTCATTAAATCACATAATTTATGTGACTCAGCGTCCAGCGATCACTGTTATTCTAGGATTTTTATGTTGCTGTATTTAAATAGCAAGTTTGCATTTGTGGACCAAAAAATTTTTCAACAAATAGGAGAAAATTCTAAGTTAACGCAAGTAAAATAACTACCTACCTGGAGGTGTTCTTTTTAATCATCGATCCCGCGATCTTTCCCTTACAGGGGGAATGCCTTGACCAATTCGGCTACCGAGACACGCTCGATGTGTTTCAAATTTCCCTTCCCGTCGCGTGGTACCACTGAAAATCGGCAGTAGTACCAGGGGTAGGAGAAAATAACCTTGGTAGCACTGACAACCAGGCGGTGGTAGAGGTAGTGGTTTAGTAGAAAATAACCGTAGTACCAACGGCACCGGTGTGTCTATTGCACGCCGGGTACAAATTGACAACATGTTAAAATGTATAAAGTATCAGATAGCACAAGTGTCAAAATGTACAAGCTATTAATGACAAAATACCCTGATGTCAGAATGTACAAATGCTTAAATGTTCAATCGACATCATGTATTTATGACCAAATGAGCAGTGGTCAAAATATACATTTTGCTGAAATGTTCAATTGACAGTATGTACTTTTCTTGTCTTAACACTAAATTCAAATAAAATCCACAAAACTTACAATTTTATTAATGTATTTAGGTATTCTTATCTTAACACTAAATTCAAATTCAAATCCACTTATATAATTACAGTGATATAGTAAAATCTAAGTATTCTTCTACATTGAAGTGCATGTTGTACTCCAAATAGATATGCACTTAAGAGATATTATATCAATTATCTATTTGATGTAAACATTGTATCATTTATTCATTCTTACATTTGTGCATTTTGACACTCATGCACTATTTCATTTGTAATTTCTAGCATCACCACATTCCTACATTTGATCGTTACAACACTTTGACGATTTGAAACTATTTTACGTTTGTACATTTTGACACTCGTGCTATCTGATACTTTATACATTTTAACATGTTGTCAGTTTGTACCCGGCGTGTCTATTGGGTGTACTACGGATAACAAAGGATTTTTTTTTGGGGCGCTCTTATCTATACAGATATGTCAGCCCGTCGTACCCTATACCAGTATATATTTTACAACTCTTTAGAATGTTCAAAATAGGTACTCTAAACCTCACTGTTGGGAACTGTTGGCTGATGTGACCTAGGAACATAGCCTTCTGGCCTTGTCTGAAGTTTGTTAGGACAGCACAGACTGAATCCAACTCACGTCCAACCCATTCAGGTTCAAGTCACTCATCAGTAATTGCCTTTCAGCCTCGTTCCGTACACACTCCAACAGCAAAATGTTGCACATGGATAGGATAGGATAGGGGACTCTTTTTTCCGCACATAGCCTCTCTTCTTGGGCCATTATACGTGAAGAGCACTGGCTAGATCAGCCAGCCTAGCTCCGAGCGCAGAAGCTTACTGGGGGCTTCGCAGGTTTCGCGGAGCGACCTCACTGTGCCGAGGATTTGGGATCGTTGGTTGGCCACTGCCTCGCAGTCCAGTCCGGCCGTTTCCTCGGCGCCGAAACACCCCCTGCAGAGAGGACTGTCCGTGACACCGATGGTGTATAAGTGCTTGTTGAGGGGACAGTGACCCGTTATTGTCCCCATAACTTGTTGCACATCTTCAATTACTGAAGTTTATTTTATTAGCACCTGTATATCTCTAGGTTGGTAGGCATCTTTTTATCATTGATATGTGTTGTAATTTTAACCTTAGTCGCACCTAATGGTAAGTGATGATGTGGTCTACGATGAAATGCATTTACCAAGCGAATATTTCTCGACTCTGTGCCTACTTGATGCGACTGAGAAGAAGAGAGAAGAGAACACAGAGCCTACAGAGCGAAACTTTTAATCCGGGTATATTGAATAATAATAATAATAAATAAAAAATAAATATTCCACTACATTCTACACAACGCTATCTAGACCCATGGTAAGCTTTTATACTTAGCTTGTGTTATGGAATCTAGAATGCGGATAAACATACTTGTATACTCTTTTTTTGTAAATACATACATATTATATATAGAAACACCCAGACCAATGCAAATAGCCATATTCATGCATACAAATATTTGCACTGAGCGGGAATCGAACCCGCGCCTCCTGCGTGGCAGTCGCGTGTACTACCGCCACGTCACGGAGGTTGTACTTTTCCACTGAGTTTATTTTAATTCTAAACCTGACCGGTTTCGCCTTAGGGCATTCTCAAAGGCTTACATTGATGTTTTTTTTTTAAACTCAGTGGAAAAGTCCAAGTCTGTTATTCAATATGTGTAGCTGATTCCACCAAGTGCCATCAATCTTCAGTATAAACATTTTTAATCCGGGGTAATAATATTTTTTATATAAGAGACACAATATCATTTCTGAATACTTTGAGTATTTGGATAGCTGCCAGCACTCGACATGGCATTCAAACTTGCCATTCAAACGGAGGAAAGTCAACCTCGAACCTCGAATTACGATTTCAACTTATGACCTCCATAAATATAGCACAAACTACTCAGTCAATTGAGCTTTTCAAGATCTCTGTCAGTGTGGAGACATTTTCCTCTGACGTGTGACCCTGTCTATCGAAAAACGTGAGATTTATGGTACAAATGTCTCTTTACCTTCCTTATTTTAACGTATTGTGAATCAAAATGCTGTCTCCCTTTTATACCTACCACTCAGGTGGCTCTTTTTTTTCGTGCGGAAATCCCCACGGATACCTCCCCGGAAGCAGGAGGGGAGATTATGTCGGACTCGAACCGGCTAAAACAGCACGCCAACTGAGGGTCGTGGTGCTAGGCCGGAGGTGAGGTTGTCTTCAACATATCCCTCACACCCCGGCTGACCGAGGGCCATCCCTTCCGGTCAGGTGGCACACTAGTGGGAAGTGATAATCTTAGCCTAAGGACGTGTGCAACACTAGGGGCGGGCGTCACACTCGCGCTGACGACCCTGTAAAGAGCCCTCATCTTGAAGAAACCCATATTGTAGTGGCTTTTTTGTTTGTTACCAAACCAAAAATATTTTTTATATCGATTTTTATAGTAATGTTTACGAATTCATCATTTGTCATCTCTTAGGTAGATACTCATCTTCTTAAAGGCTTTGCTTGGTTGGCTTGCGGCAACCACCCAGCTACGTGGGTAATGGCGCCCCCACCGGGTCCAGGTAGAAGGGCTAGGCCCAAAAAAAAGTACTGGCTTGGCGTCGTGGAGGGTGACATGCGTGCAAACGGTCTCACTACCTTGGACGCCCAAGATCATGCGAAGTGGAGGAGGAAGAGCCGGAAGGCGGACAGTGAGCTCCGAGGGCACCGTGGCCTCGGATGCAATCAGGACTAACGTCTTTATGTAGATGATGATTTATCAATATACCTACTGTAGGTATCTCATGGGACTAAAAGATATCCTTATTAACTTTTATTTTCAACTCTTTAGTTCAACATGGAAAAGGAATACATATTATATATAGGAAAACTATACATTTTCGTTGCTAAGTGCCTACGTTATTTCCGAAGCTTCAACAAACAGCTAAAACTGAAGATGTTTTTCTAGGTCGCGATAATATTCGGTGATATTTTTGATTCCTCTGACAGAATATAAATAGCGATCGGCGTATGTAAATAGTTCGTATGCTTATAGCATTACAGACTGACTCAGCAATGTCGCTATTTAGACATTTTCGGAGTAAAGGTGAATGACTTCTTCACAGAATGTCTTTTGTAAACGACTATAAATATTTTACGAATAATTTTATTGTGATATTACCAATAAATTTTATTATGCTCCGCCAAGTAGTTTGGGGAATTTCATCTGCAAGCTAGTAGCTACCCTGCTGATTGACAGAGGAGATGAGCCTCATCAGCATATCCAGAGGGTTCTCTTGTGAGTGTTTGGCAGACGGCTTTATCTCATGTAGAAGGCATATTTAACTAAACTCTTTATTTTTTCAAAGTACAAACTTTGGATTTCGATTGAATCTAAGGTGTAAGGACATCCATAATAATATTATAAATGCGAAAGTAACTCTGTCTGTCTGTATGTTACGCTTTCACGCCTAAACCACTGGAGCGATTTTGATGAAATTTGGTATAAGGGTAGATTAGACCTTGAGAAAAGACATAGGCTTGGTCGCGTACAATGACAGTAGGTAAAGGGAACCTGTGAATAGCCGTGAAGAATGTTAGGATAGAAGTATCTCTGCTTACCCCGGAGGGAACTAGGCGTGTATAAAGTCCTTTCATATAAGTATTTAAGTTTATTTCCATTACCTAATCTAGAATTACTAAATTTGGTAGGAAGCAAGGTCTCATTCTAAGGAAAAAAAATCTTTTGCTAATTTGTAGTTAAATCACACGATTGATGTGCCATTGTTAGAAAAAGACGATTTCGTTAAAGAAATTCAGATTCAGTTGACTGGTGGAAAAATAGGAGTATCTATTTTTTTGTATTAAATTGCTTTATATTTAGCATGTTAGATAAAATAAATATGCAAAGCAAATGTTAATACTACTGCATTCATTTCTTATTTCGGAATGTCGAATCGGATTATAAGACTCAGTAGTCCGATGATTTATAATCATCTGCATCATCGGACTACTCAGCCAAAAACGTCTGAGTAGTTCGATCATCGGACTATTTAATCGGACTACTGATACCAGGCCTAGGGAGTTATGTGGTGAACCCCACCCTGATCACTGAAGTTAACCAGCAACCTGTAGGTAGGTACACCTAGGTACAGTCAGCATCACATCGATGTTGATGAACTTTGTTCTTGATGATCTTAATTCCTTGATCCCTCCCTTTCTGTTGACCGATTGTTCTGATATTTGGTATACACCTTTAATTCGGAAAATAATACAATTTAAATCAATAAAACAGTTTGTGGAGGAACGAGGTGTGATGTTTCTCCAACACAAAGGGAGGATCCTCCGACCAGGCAAGGTGATCACGCCTGGCGGGCCGCGGCCCAACGATTGTCGTTGGGCTGTCGTATATGTATTGTACCAGCGCGAGAACTTCACTATCGCGATGCAGGATTCGTAGTGACGTAGTAGTTCGGCTTGCTGTCGCTAGATGGCGCTGGGTACATGTGGTACCGCCACAAGTTCGATTTGCTCTTAATACCTTGGTTTTAAGATAATTGTTAATAATAATCAAAGGTTTTAAGATCATTTTGAGACCTTGTGGTCAAGATATTTCTGACGCTAACTGCACCTACTGAGTGAGAGACGAAGCTACGCTTTTTTTTATGAATGTTTATAGCATTTATTATGCTAACAAAAACAAAATGACCCTTAAAAGACGTACATAAAGAGAAGGGAAATTTGAAGTGATTCAGGGGTGACTCAATAGCTCAGTTGGAAGTGCATTCCTACTGTAAGGGAAAGGTCGTGGGTTCAAGTCCCACTCGAGCATTTCATTTTTCCTAATGTATTCGAAGCTAGGCTTTCTTCCCGGCCATGGTGCGTCAGACGGCAGTCGCTAAATACTTTTTTTGCTATTGAGAACTTTATCTAAGTAATTTGGTTTACATACCTTGTCGCTATATAAAAACGGGACCTTCAGTAAGATTTGAACTCGGCGGTTAATATGTTGGTATGTAGATTATGTATAGGGGAATTAGCATGATGTATGCTCATAAAAATACCTGTGATTATCCATAATAGTTAATTATATCTAATTTATATTGACGTAGTCGTCAAGTCCAACCTCTATAAGGGTCACCTCAAGGAAATGCAAGAATAGGTAGATACTCGTAAGTACAGTTTAGCCCTGAGAAGCACCTTTACACATAGATAGGTACGAGTTACCGATTATCTTCGCTTCAAAATGAACACATGATATAATTAAATATAGCAAACATGTAATGAGTACCTACCCTAAACATGTCTTCTGAAAATTATAAAATGTCTGAAAAAGTACCTACGGAAAGCGAAGGCTCTTTCCCTCAAACTAAAAGAATAACATAGACGGAACGTATAGAACTAAACAGTGAAACCGCATGATGGTAGCTCCCACTCGCTTGCACTCTGTGTGTGAGTGCGGGCGAAATAGTCTTACTTTAGAATTCCTTTTTGCGGTTTGAGATTGACATGATCATTAACATTAGTAGTATATCAATCCCCGGGATATTTACCATATTTATTATTTCAAAACTCGTGCGAGTCGATTCAATGAGTGTTGTATGACGAAATTGCGATCGAGTACAGTGCGAGTACTGTCTCACACGAAAGTATGTGGGAAACACTAAAAGCACAAAATGTAGAGCCCAAATACATAACTATACTAAAAAATATATATGTAAACAGTACTAGTAGAGTGAAGTTAGAAACCATGGGTCCAAGCTTTCCAGTGCGTAGAGGAGTCAGGCAAGGCGACCCACTTTCCCCAAGAATCTTTATTGCTATATTAGAATCTATCATAAGTAAGCTTGACTGGAAAAAACAAGGCTTGTATATCCAAGGCAAATACTTGAACCACTTAAGATTTGCAGACGACTTAGTATTGCTATCAGAATCAAGCAGACAACTTCAAGATATGATAAAAGCTTTACACGAGGCTAGCATACTGGTAGGTTTACAAATGAATTTCACTAAAACAAAGGCCATGACCAACTACAAAAGGACAACTATAAAAATTGGAAATGACGAGTTAGAATATGTGGAAGAGTATACTTACTTGGGTAAACAAATTGGTTTCAACCGAGATAGTAATGATCGAGAAATAGAGCGAAGAGTAAAAAGTACATGGAACAAATATTGGAGTTACAAAGAAATATTTAAAAGCGATATGCCTATGATGCTTAAAAAGAAAGTTATGGACTCATGTCTTATTCCATGTCTAACATATGCATGCCAAACATGGAAATTTACAAATAAAACAAAAAACCGTATAAATATATGCCAAAGGGGCATGGAACGGAGCATGTTAAATATTAAAAGGTTACACAAGATAAGACATACAAATATAAGATCTCAGACGAAAGCAATCGATGCACTAAGCCACGCACAAAAATTGAAATGGAAATGGGCAGGTCATGTAGCGCGCCTTACAGATCACAGGTGGACAAAAACAGTAACCACATGGAGCGGCCCACCAGGCAAACGCTACAGAGGCAGACCCTACGCTCGATGGGATGATGATATCAAACAGATCGCAGGTCCACAATGGATCCAAATAGCTCGGGACAGAGAGAGATGGCAAGCCTTGGAGGAGGCCTTTACCGAAGAGGGTTCCTGATACATGTAATTTGGAGTGCAAACACATACTTAGGATTAAGTAAAAATAAAAAATTTAGATTAGTTTTAAGAAATTAGGAAAACCTGAAATGTACACCTAGCTACAAAATTGTCTCAGGAAATAAAAATAAGGCTATAAATAAATAAATAAACAGTGCGAGAACGCGGATAGTGGTAGGGGCAACGTGCGCAATAAACGAGTGCGGAAGAGGGTAGACCGATACGGTCTGCCCAATAATAACTAGCTCGGTGGTCGTCAGTACACCGTGATCATGCGCTTGAAACAGCGCCGAAATATCGGTTCCTCAATAAACATAATAAAACATGGTAAATATCCCGGTGAATGTTCCTTACTTCTCTAGACAGTGTTGGCTGAGTTCCTTAAGCAGGCCGTGAAACAGTCAAGCTAAGAGCCAACATTGTAAGATTGTTGATGTCTGTATGGGTGACCCTCTTTCCTGAGAGTTAGCCTTCAGCTCACCATCAGGGCCTCGATTCTACTAAAGCAAAACTATTGTCAAGCCACTGAGATTGGAAAAAGCGGCAATACATTATAGACTTTAAAGCGATGCATTTAAAGTTCAAACTGTTAGCAGAGTGAATAAAAGAGTGTAATGAAACTTTTGTCATTTAATTTTGGACCTTAGTGTATAGAAATAAAGTCTAAACTTTAATGCCGCTTTTTGCAATCTCTGTGGTTTGACAATAGTTTAGCTTTAGTAGAATCGAGGGCCAGGCGAGGTGAAGTCATTAGGACGTGTCCTATATAAAAAAGCTGGCCAAGTGCGAGTCAGACTCGCGCAACGATAAAAATCCCCACGGATAGGTACCACCCCCCCGGAGCTGGTGGAAGTGGTTATGTCAGACTCGAACCGACGAAAACGCACGCCGTCTTGGGTCTTTGGTTGCCGGAGGTGAGATTGCCGAAAGCATATCTCTCGCACCCCGGCAGACCCAGGACCATCTCTTTCGAGATGGCCCCCTTAGGGTTGTGGGGACCACAGTGTCCACAACTAGCCCCGGTTACGGGGAGGAGCACTTTGCGCCGCCGCCGCGGCCTGCTTCTGCTAGGGTGACAGGCAGCTCCACCGATCACCCCCAGGCCAGCGCTCATGATGGACGGAGGTAGTTTTGCGACCTCCGACGTCCGGTTTGCCTTCGCTGAATGCGTTGACTTAGAAGTTTGATTTTTGCACAGTTTCAAGACGTTATAGACCTGTGTATGTGGAAAAGATCTTGACAGACAGACAGCCAGACGGACGAACAACAAGGGTTCCGATTTTCCGTATTGTGTAACGTAACCCTAAAAACTGAGGTTTATAATGCTTATTCAATACTTTTTTCATATTATCAGACGGATTAAGTAAATTTAACCATAGCATTATAGGTAGTAACAAAACTTAGATGAATAACGGCTTCACAAGCCGCAAACTGAATCACACAATTTATCTCCTATGTGTTTTTTTATTTGCGCATACGGGCGTGATTGTCGTGCAATTATACCTACTTGTATTATTTATAGCCACACGGCTGTTTAGACCATTACTTCTTTGTGAGACTTGCTTTACTGGGAAATACTTAGATATAGGGGTTGTGATAACAATTTCAAACCGAAGGACCGAAGACTGCCGTTTTAGTCGCTTTATGTCCAACTAGCTTTTGCCCGCGGCTCCGCCCGCGTGGATGTCGGTTATCGCGACCAAACATAGCCTATGTCCTTTCTCATGGTCTAACCTACCCCTATACCAAATTTCATCAAAATCGGTTCAGTGGTTTCGACGTGAAAGTGTAACATACAGACAGACAGACAGAAAGACAGACAGACAGACAGACAGAGTTACTTTCACATTTATAATATTAGTATGGATTCGCAAAATGTCCAACGGGCTCAAATTGTCCAATTCTCACAAAGTCCAATTCGCAAATTGTTCAAATCTCACAACTTCCAATTCGCAAATTGTCCAATTCTCACAATTTCCAATTGCCCTTAATATAGGTAAGTATATATATTTTTTAAGGGTCTGTCATCATTGCGGTTGCATTAGATATTCAATAAAAGGGAGTATCGTTATTTCAATAATTTTATTTCCACATAAAATACAAAAATGTTAACTGGTTAATAATACGTTAGATACATTAATACTTAGACCACCTGTAATAAACATTTATTGCCCATTTATTATTATTAATATTAATAAAAAACAATACTGACATAAAAATAAATACATTAAATAGAGCACGGATACATAATTTTTTATAGGGTTACAATAAAAACATGTATAATTGGCTACAATACACATGTCTCCAGCGCCATCTAGCGTTGTCAAGCTGAACTGCCACGAAACAATCGATTTGTATCACGCAATGAAAGTTTTAACGCTGTAATATTTTTTTTGAAATTGGAACTTGCTGTAGACACGCGTTGTGCGATAGAAAAAACGTTTTAAATAATCGAAATAAGCTGGTTTTAGCCGGACTCAATCTTATTTCCGTCAACCCGACAACGCGACGTCCCAAACCAAAAGCAGAGGGCTTACTCTTGAAACCAATTTCAATCTATTGACATTGGAATTGAGTTTTCATAATCTTGAAACCACACTAGCGCCATATTGGCTCAATATTGTGTAAATTTTAAATGCATTAAATAATATTGTATTGGAACGTCAAATGTTGTAAACGGTACTCTTGACGCATTTTAACAGCACAATATTTGTGTTTTGTATTGTTTGATTATTGGACTCATTGTCAAAATAATAACTTCATTACACTGGGATCTAATTTTTGTAAAATTCTAATTTCAATACAATTTTGACGAAATTGGTTTCGAGAGTAGGACTTTGACACATATTGAGATTGGAATCGGATGGAACTTGTATGTTTAACATGTGACATTGGTTTCAAGAGTAAGTCTACTGGTGCCTGTACTTGGGTGGTAATCATCAATTTCATCCCTTGCTCTCTGTATCCGAGCCTGTATATTATTATACTTCTTCCGCTACTAAGGTTTAGAATATAGGCACAATACAATCGGAAGGTTATCAAAATTCTTAACACAATACCATAGGGCGGAATTAGGTAAAGTTGTTACCTACTTGCATCGAAATGTAAATTCTTAACACAATACCATAGGGCGGAATTAGGTAAAGTTGTTACCTACTTGCATCGAAATGTTCATATTAATGTCGATCTTCCAGTGTTTTCTGATGATAAACTCATGTGGCCAACAATATTACAATATTGGTCAAGGCATTCCCCCTGTAAGGGAAAGACGGCGGGTTCGTGTCCCGCCCGAGAAGATTCTTTTTCCCTATGTATTCGATTTGTATAGTTAGCATACTTAATGCTGTAAAAATTCATTCAATTGTTTGGGCGGAGTTTTCAAAAATCAATGTTTATAAATGATTGTAACATCATTCATTGATTCCGATAGTTCGTGAGAAAATCGGTAGATGACTCCACCGTCGCCTTAAAGACGTATAAGATGGGAAATTTGAATCACATCGGGCGTCTCTCGGTAACCGAATTGGTCAGGGCATTCCCCCTGTAAGGGAAAGTCGGCGGATTCGAGTCCCGCCCGAGAAGATTCTTTTTCCCTATGTATTCGATTTGTACAGTTAGCATACTTGAAGCTGTAAAAATTCATTCAAAATATTATAATATTTTTGCTAATTGTATTTAATTATATTTGTAGATGAAGATCATCATAACAAATAGGTGTAAAGCCACTTCTGGACCTTGTAAACTCTTCAAAAAAAATGATTTAAAGGCGTTTCTGCACAGTTGGGACCATGGTTTGCTACAAAGAATCATAATAATTTAATTTAATCAATTAATATTCGGTTTTTTTTCTGCTCTTTATTTTATTCATTTCGAGATTCATAAATAACTCTTTCTAATTCCGACCTATGCACATTACTTTGCTAAATAATTGTGATCTAACTAGTGCACAGACGACAATACAACGTCAACAGTAGTTATCTACTACAATAAAAATATACTACTGCACCTCCTGCGACGTACTAAGAAATCGTAACACAGTGGAATCCTATTATACACATAAATTCCCCTCCGTATCGGAAGGTCTATCAGGGAAATTGACGGTGATGGCAAAACAGCGACATGGTGTTTAGTTGAGGTAGGGAAGTTGACTTTAACGGCAGAACGACGTACTAGTTAAACGCCGACAATTTGAAATTGTCAAGAAGGTAAAGTACAGTCAAGTTCATCATTTTTTAGTTTTGCGTAATGAGCACATCTCTCTTGCACTGTTTAAAAACCTCTTCCAAAAGGCAGAAAGGAGGATGCAACCTCTTTGATTTTATTATATTGGTGAGTTGAGTGAGTATGAATACGCTAGGCTAAGTAGGGATATAACCTTCTTAGTAAACAACTGGCCACTTCATATGACTAATTATGAGTAATATAATGTATATTTATTTACAATTGACATTTCATTAAACGTAATATTTTTATCAATAAGGCTTCTTACATTTTTGCGCTGCAGAATTCTTAAATAATATTAACGAATATTCTCGATTACTTAAAAAAATGGACTCTTTTCATTTCATAAATAGTCAAAAGGGAAAGCACGTGCTTTTATGGAAGGGATATCGATACAATCACGAAACTACAAACAAAAGCGGATCTAGTCGATGGAGATGTGCCAAAAGGGACGAATGTAGTGTTACGGTGACTTTGAACGAAAACAAAACTGACATTATTAGGGGGGGAACTGCGCATTCGTGTAAAAAAAAAACACAGGAGAAAATGAAATCGACCGTATCATGGATGTATGCAAAAAAGAGGTTTGTAAAAAATTTTACCCAATACCAAAAATATTGTAAAAAATTTTCGTGACTACAATCAGGATATCATTCCAAGTGTAGAGTCGAAAAAAGACACTTTGTATAGAACTAGAAGGAAATTCTTGAAAATGGAAAAGACTGAGTTTGTATGCGTCGGTGACGTTAAAATTCCGGAATTGCTTGCCACCAATGATATTTTATACAAGATATGTTACGTTCATAATAACTGACTCCTCAAATCTGATCCAGCAGTGTGTCAGTGCACAATAGTTGACAATTAGCGTTAAAGTAGTACGAAAGATGGGATAAGCACGTGAGTAAAAAAGATAGCTTTTATTTCGCAATGATTCGGACTGCAATAGTCTCGTTCGTTCTAGGATGGCTTTTTAGCATAGATTATGATTTTGTTGAACAGAAGGGGTATTTCTTTGGTAGGCAAGAAATGAAATTCGATGAAAAAATAATACGTCATTATTTACTTCGGAAAATGATAACAATTAAAAAAGATAATAAAGAAACTTCTCGAAAATAAAACCATAGTGACGCAATGACGTTATAATAAAAAATTAAACGCCTTCAAATGAATTTAATTTATTTCTTTTCTGCATCTTAAAAAGTTTTTTATCGTACAAACAATGCCTTAGAAGGATGGAACAGGAGGTATAATGCGAGAGTAGGCCGAAAACGAGCTTTGCCTTTGTTCATTAATGCGTTACGTAAAGAAGCTAAATGGCAAGAATCAAAAATCACACGCGCATTATTTAATGCACAGAAACGAAAAAAAAATTACATAACTTTTGACCAAAAACATAAAAGAGAAAGTGAAAAGTTATTACAGGGAGAGATTACACCGTTTGTGATCTTACAACGGCTGACCCATTTGAAAAGAATTATCTTTGGATAAGTACTATCTATATACTATCTAGAAATAGAAATTTATTTGCTCATAAACATGGTAACAAAGATCTTAGCAAGTAACTTATTATAAGTATTATAGCACAACATGTTTAGCCGCAGTAAGTGGCATGCAAATTTCGATAGTGCAAATAATTATATTAAATGCTTTAATGCACTGTCTTATAGACATACATTAAACGCACAAATTTTTACAAAATTATTTAAAATTATATAATATAATAACTGGATGCGTGCCGTGTTCCATAAACAGTCTTCTATAACTTACCTAACATTACTTTTTTATAATACACTTTAATTACACATTTCCTACTTAACTATAAACTATTTATTAAACTATTACATATAATATATTTAAACTATTATACTTATTTATCTATTAATGGAGCGGTCTTTGTAATTTAAGAATTCCTCAATATCATAGAAACATTTTTGTACAAGCCATTTCTTTAATTTTTTTATGAATAGACGTTGTGGTAGTTCGCGCAACGTCTGTGGTATTTTATTGTACATTTTTACACACATGTTGAATGCATTTTTGTGACATAGTGATGTCTGGCATCTCGTTATGACCAGTTTAGTAGGATCTCTTTGACTGTACCGACTATTTGCATCAACCCTCTCGAATAGATGTGGATGTTTCCTGACAAAGAGCCCAGTTTCAAGAATGTATAGGCCAGTTAGTGTGAGTACTTTTGATTTGACAAAGAGTGGCCTGCATGAGTCTAATGGGGCAGCATTGTATATTGCTCTTATGCACTTTTTTTGAGCTCGAAAAGCGTTTATGATAAGTGGAGAGTTGCCCCACAACAACAGCCCATAACGTAAAATCGAGCCAACATAACCGTGATAGCCTGTTAGAGCCACATTCTCTGATGTCATCCTGCGAAGGTTTCGTAGAGCGAACACAAACCTATTTACCTTCTTGCATACCTCGGCGACATGTGGTTTCCAGTTACAGAAACGATCTACTGTAATACCTAAGAACTTCATATGGTCATTTCTATAGATACCTATTTTAGTTTGTTTGTGCTGAGTGAATTTATTTTTATTTCTATCAATTCGTTAATTAAAATGTACCTATAAGTTTTAAAAAAATAGATAAAAATATATTTGAATAAGTATTTGTGTTTTTCAATGAATGTACCTGACTATTTCTATGGTGGGCTATTTCAAATTGTCGGCGTTTTACTAGTACGTCGTTCTGCCGTTAAAGTCAACTTCCCTACCTCAACTAAACACCATGTCGCTGTTTTGCCATCACCGTCAATTTCCCGTTTAGACCTTCCGATACGGAGGGATAAATTCTATATTGCTTATTATACATGACACATAACACGTATGATTCCTATATACTGCCCTAGAACGGAATACTGGAACACAGGGGAAAACTGTAACACAAAATAATTTTGTAACACAAAACATTCGTGTAAGAATTCTGTAACACAAAATATTCGTGTAAATAAAAGAATACAGCAACATGAAAGACTAATCTAATTTATATAACACAATAATAATACAATAATTAGTAACAATAAACAGACATACCTACTGTAAGGCATGGGGATAGAATATCAAATAAATTATAATATTGTAATAATATTTTAGCTGAAGATAATAATGATTAGCTGCTAAATTAAATCCTTTGCCGAAAAAAATATCGTATCATGTTGATAAATAGAAAATTATATGTTTAAGAAATGAATTCAAGTAGATGGGTATACCATGTTAGACATCTATATTTTGTACAAAATATAGTAAAAGATGGAATTATTGTTTACAATATGCGTTTACATTTGAAAGTTTTGAAAGTTGCAAATCATCGATGAAAAATTTAAAAACATCCGTAAAGTTAACAAAGATTACTAAGTAGGTATACATTTAGGTATCAGTACTTTTTTTGCTTATATATTTTGCTTATATATTTGACTACCTATCTAGTATTTAGAATTTATTATCGCTTTACACTTTTAATAGCTGAATACACAAGAGTTCACAAATATATGTACTTATATAGATTGTTGTATATTTCGTTATCGAAATTCATAGTCTATTAAATAAATAATAATGTAGGCAATGCATGCCTTCTCAAAAACCGAATGTACCTGAATTTCGGAACCTGAAATTCAGAATGTGAAATTCAGTATCTGAATTTAAGAACGCACAAAATTTCTTACATATACTTGTTTATTCACCTCGCCTGATGGTAAGCTAAACGAAAAGTCTCTGTAGGACGGTTACAATTATAAACACATACCATGTTAACAATGGTGGTATATTTGCTGTTATCGTTCGAATACATGGGGAAAAATGAAATGCTCAAGTGGGACTTGAACCCACGACCATTCCCTTACAGGAGGAATGCTCTTGCAACTGACCTATCGAGCTACACCTGAATCACTTCAAATTCCCCTTCTCTTTATATCCGTCTTTTAGGGCGACAGTACAGTTTGTTGTTGTTATCGTTCTACTTATAAGAGGTACGATTCTTTCCCTCTCCCTTTCTGTCTAGAACAACTTGTGCTGGCCTGCGGTGCCACCCACACACGTTGGAATCCATACCATCTCGCACTCTTTGATTATTTATATGTCTAGATGGAGTGTCAAATGCGTACAAACGTCTCAAAAAATATCAGCTTGTTCAATCTCATAATACTTACGCGCAGCTCAGTGACGTTCGCGTCGGCTCGGTGTCACAATGTAAATCCCGCGAAAAACATTAAATAAAAACTGTCGAAATATGGCGACTAGCACTATCAAAGTTTGCCGGAATTAAAAAGGACGCCTAAATACTACTACACACATTACCTTTTATGAATAAAGTAACCAAAATACAAGTTAAATTAATAATTTTTTTCATCACAACAATATGTCATTTATCACGCGCCATATTTGTAAGTGTTGCCAGTTTTTTAAATTCATGGTTTGGTTCGATTGGGGGAGCCTTGTACCGATTGGGGGAGCCAATGTCCGTCCTTTTTATTGATTTGGATTAGAACATTATTTCCGAAATCCGAAATCGAAATCGAAATCGAAATCGAAATCGAAATCGAAATCGAAATCGAAATCGAAATCGAAATCGAAATCGAAATCGAAATCGAAATCGAAATCGAAATCGAAATCGAAATCGAAATCGAAATCGAAATCGAAATCGAAATCGAAATCGAAATCGAAATCGAAATCGAAATCGAAATCGAAATCGAAATCGAAATCGAAATCGAAATCGAAATCGAAATCGAAATCGAAATCGAAATCGAAATCGAAATCGAAATCGAAATCGAAATCGAAATCGAAATCGAAATCGAAATCGAAATCGAAATCGAAATCGAAATCGAAATCGAAATCGAAATCGAAATCGAAATCGAAATCGAAATCGAAATCGAAATCGAAATCGAAATCGAAATCGAAATCGAAATCGAAATCGAAATCGAAATCGAAATCGAAATCGAAATCGAAATCGAAATCGAAATCGAAATCGAAATCGAAATCGAAATCGAAATCGAAATCGAAATCGAAATCGAAATCGAAATCGAAATCGAAATCGAAATCGAAATCGAAATCGAAATCGAAATCGAAATCGAAATCGAAATCGAAATCGAAATCGAAATCGAAATCGAAATCGAAATCGAAATCGAAATCGAAATCGAAATCGAAATCGAAATCGAAATCGAAATCGAAATCGAAATCGAAATCGAAATCGAAATCGAAATCGAAATCGAAATCGAAATCGAAATCGAAATCGAAATCGAAATCGAAATCGAAATCGAAATCGAAATCGAAATCGAAATCGAAATCGAAATCGAAATCGAAATCGAAATCGAAATCGAAATCGAAATCGAAATCGAAATCGAAATCGAAATCGAAATCGAAATCGAAATCGAAATCGAAATCGAAATCGAAATCGAAATCGAAATCGAAATCGAAATCGAAATCGAAATCGAAATCGAAATCGAAATCGAAATCGAAATCGAAATCGAAATCGAAATCGAAATCGAAATCGAAATCGAAATCGAAATCGAAATCGAAATCGAAATCGAAATCGAAATCGAAATCGAAATCGAAATCGAAATCGAAATCGAAATCGAAATCGAAATCGAAATCGAAATCGAAATCGAAATCGAAATCGAAATCGAAATCGAAATCGAAATCGAAATCGAAATCGAAATCGAAATCGAAATCGAAATCGAAATTAGTCTTATGTACACAAACAAATATATGCACTAAGCGAGAATCGAACCCGTGCCCATTGCATACCACTCTCATTTACTACTGTCACGTTACAGAGGCTGTCAAAAAAAAACAATTTAATTATACATAGGTGATTATTATGGGAAATTTTCCTTGTAGCTGGTATCATATTTACGCACACATAAGCACGAATGCAACGTGTAAAACACGGGCCGCACGCACACATGTTTGCACAGGTTGACTCGTTTTATTTCCGTTGACAGTAGGACGAGGCTCTATCTAGACATTATATAATCAAAGCTCGCACTAAACGGTTTGAGGCCTCCTTCCTTTACCGCACGATAAAGAGCTGGAATGCTCTGCCCGCAAACGTATTTCCCTCCTCTTACAGTCCCGGGTTCATCAATCGGGGTGGGAAAAAGTATATGATATAAATATATAATTGAACGCCAACAACTACCAGTTATGTACTCCAACCAACATACATTTCCATCCAAAGGTTGCCTGGCAGAAATTGCGTAAAGCGATAAGGCCGCCCTTTGTACTGCTCTTGTGTTCCTAATTTCCATGCTATTAATAATGTAATTGGCGTACAATAAAGTATATAATAAATAAATAAATAAAAAAAGTATTTATCAAGGCCGTCACGTTAGTGACCACCATTTTAAGTTTAATAGCATCAAAAATGGTAGGCCGTATCATCTGGACTGCACCTCAGCTTTTTGCCATCTAGCAAGGTGCACTCAATTGACGGTCCAAATATTAAAAAAAAAATCAACGGCTTCGCTTTTCAATATTTTCACTTAACTTACTTTTACAACAAAATAATACTAACATACCATCACCATTTTACATTTACATTTCAACGTAAACAAATTTATTGTCCCAATCTTCGTATTATTTGCTTCTTGTAGTCACTACGAGTTCATTTTCCGTTATCACCACTTAAACTCACTCTGTTATCACTTTGTCATTATCAAAATGTTTTTTATTTAACTAATATCACTAGACGTAACATATTTAACGTGGAATAATATCTTAAGAATATCATTTCTATAAACAATACTAATATTGATAATATTTTATATTGAGTTTTTAAGAAATCGAATTCCTTAGTCGGTTAAAATCAACATTCAATGGTATTCAAATGGGAGAAATTTCTTTGTTCAGCTGAAATTATATAAAACAGTGTAAGTAAGAGGTGTAATGCAAGGAGATCTTGCTCCGAGTTGGAAGTATTTTTTTTTCGAGCGAAAAACCCCTCGGATACCTCCCCCGCCGGAGCCGGAAGGGGAGGTTATGTCGGACTCGAACAGATTAAAACCGCACGCCAACTGAGGGTCGTGGTGCTAGGCCGGAGGTGAGGTTGTCTTCGACATATCCCTCGCACCCCGGCTGACCCAGGGCCATCCCCTACGGTCCGGCCCTCTTCGCGAGGGTGGACAACGGTGTCCCCCACTCGCCCCCCGAGTTGGAAGTCAAACAGCAGTCACTCACACAAAAGCCCAGATGATCCAAATCACAAGAAAGAGTAAGAGAGCGAAGCCCAGGCTGCTATCTGCCTGAATCTTGCCCAGAATGTTGATTTTTTCAATTTAAAACATTATCTTAAAAAATGCTTCAAACTTTACCCATCAATTGGAATTGGAAAATAGTATATATTTTACATCTAATGGCACATTACAGAACTTTTCTTTTCCATAACCAAGTCAGTTGCAAAGATTTCGCTTTGGTGCTAAGCGAGCACAAGAATCAACCAATTATAGATTAGATTTAATCAATTACACGCGAACGGACTCACTCATTGGTCGATCAGTCCTTTTATTTTATTGGTCCACAGTGCACATTTGCGAACTTTCTGATGCTTGCTCAAGAAGTTTGCCGGGACTATACAACACTACATCTAAACATCTTAACCAGACTCATCAAAATCCATTGAACACACTCACTGTACCAGCAGTCGTACAAACTGCATTCCGGGCTATCTTCGTTTCCTTTCGCACTTCACTTGTAGCCTGAAAGTGCGACAGAGACAGAATGATTTCTCACTGCTCCGTACTAGACGGGCCTACGCTGGCGCCCCCTGGTAGGGCTCCTCTGAAGTAGCTTCGTGGACTTCGTGAGTGGTATCGTCAGGTGTTGTCATGCCCGGTAACCGTATGTAGCGCGGCCCCCTGTTTGGAGAAAATATAGTTTCAATAGTTGGTCCATTAAAATTTAGTTACGAGTATATATGGAATCATCATCAGAATTATTCTATTTATATAAATTATTTACTCATCTACAGGCACGTTATGAAGCCAGACTCTAAAAACAGAATAAAATAAAGGGGCCCCTTTACTTGATTCTTTTTTAAGCAGTTTGTTTTAAGGGGGTCTAGATAATAATACCTACGGAACTAATCGTACGTAAGTCCAACTCGCACTTAGCCGGTTTTTTATTTTCGTTTGTAAGCCTGGCCGCACACGCATGGTTTTCCTATTCGGTTTCCTAATCGGGAATTTAGATTGTTGAACATTTTGTATGTAAATTAAGCATTCGGTTTCTCGATTATGAAAAGCGCGTGCGTCCTGGCTAAATCAGTGCTTAGTGTGCGTTCATAAAGCAAGATACGATAAGTTAAAGAACGCTTGCAACACTGACAATAAGACGAACGCTTGCAACATTGACGTGTTTAATAAAATAGAAAAAATGGTCCACCAATGATGGGTAGATTTATTCGTTCAGTCGGCGCCGCAGAACGTTTAACTTGTGTTTTGTCTACAGATGGGAAGGAAAGATGCAAACATTTCAGAGGGCTGCGTCCCTCTGAAATGTTTGCATCTTTCCTTTATTATGTAGCGATAATAAAAAGGGTACGCCTTTTTCTTTATTATTTATTTATTATTTATTATTATTTATTCTCCCCCTCTGAACTGCATTACAAAACTAAATTGCGAAACAAATTATAATCTTTAGGTGTCCTAATTTCATTTCTTTACTTAGACACTACTGCTGGGCCTCAATTCTACTAAAGCCAAACCACAGTCGTGCCACAGCGACTGCAAAAAAACCGCATTAAATAATAGACTTTAAACCGAACAAGCAAGTGAATGAAAAAGTGTAATGAAACTTTTTTCATTTTGGACTTAATGTCAATTTTTGCACGAACTGTGGCACCAAACTTTAGTGGGATCTAGGACCTGGGCAGTCGAGTGAAAAGTCGTAATTCAACTTTTCCGTCACCCTTCAGGTAGTATCATTGGTCATGGATACAGTAGGTAACACTAAACTGCTGTTAGTAGCCGTGACCTCGTGTACCTTAACTTATAATTTTGAGTAGGTATATGGGGCCTAAAAATTATATTTGGACCCTTAGTCAACATCACCCATAAGCTGGTACACTTGTTGCTTCACGTTGAAGATCTGTTGCAAACTTTCCTCTCGAAATTTGGTGATCAGACGGCAGGCCTAAACCACTAGAACTCTGGCTATTGATTGCCTTTAATATTGCAAGCAGTTATATATCAGCAGCACATCAATTAATCTTTTAGCATATCGGAAGTCCAAGAACTCAATGCCTTACATTGGAAGAACACAATGTACCGCATTACTCCCGATCACTCACACATTATTTTTAATTCTCCATTCATCATCCATATACTGATTTTCTGTGAAGACTATATCATTATCAGCAGGTAAATATTTACTTACGACTCTTATCACACCCGAAGTTTTACAGACGGTAAGATGCAGAAGACGATCCATCGATGGATGATCAGCGTCGAGTATAGAACATTCAGTCATAATATAAACTATTTACAGCATTATGTATGCCAGCTATACAAATCGAATACATAGGGAAAAATGTAACTTCTCGGGCGGGACTCGAACCCGCGATCTTTCCCTTACAGGGGGAATACCTTGACCAACTCGGCTACCGAGATCGAATTTGAATCACATCGGGCGTGTCTCGGTAGCCGAGTTGGTCAAGGCTTTCCTCGGGTCGCGGTCGTGGGTTCGAGTCCCGCCCGAGAAGTTTCATTTTTCTCTATGTATTCGATATATTCCTATTTATTTTGCTCAAAAGTCAATACTGCAGGAACTTCTGGCATATGTAATTTGTGTATCTCTATTAGAGATACTTTATCTCGGCTGTGATTATGGGTACCTATAGCCATACCCATAGTCGGAGAGGTGACAATCTCGGATCTTCGATGGTTGGTTACTAACCATTTTAGCCATTTTTCTAGATCCCCTATTTTTTTTTACTGCCGTATTATCATAAATAATACTTTTCCTTTTTTGACTTGTTAATTTATGAATGATACAGAGTAAATTTAATTTAAAGGTCATAGGTAAATAAATAGAAACAACGCAAAATCAAGATTAATTTATTAAATACCATAAACAAAATCTTATAAACTATTCCTAACAATTGGCAGGTTCACGATCATAAACTATAGAGTTGACAGATATTTGACAGTTTATGAAAAAAAAAATGCAGAATGTTGCTATTTCTATAAATATTGGGAGAGGAAAAGGTATAATGATAAACTTATTATTAAGGATGGCAATCAAAACAGCAGTGATGTAACATTTTTCACATTTTAATATAAAATGTGTCTAAAACAATCACAGATCTTTGAAAAGAATGACTTCGTCATTTAACAAATCATAAAATGTTCACATATAACTAGTAAATACAAATTTGAAAATACACTAATAAATATCTTATACTGGGTGATTTTGTAGTCGTTTCGATAAAAAGAATTAGTACACAGTTTCGAAAGCAAAATCATCTGGAAGTTCGAAAAACATTGGAAAAAATGAAATGCTCAAGTGAGACTCGAACTCACGACCTTTCCCTTACAGGGGGACTGCTCTGCCAACTGAGCTATTGAGCACCACTTGAATCATTCCAAATTTTCCTTCTCTTATATATCCGTCTATAAGGGTGATTCAAGTGGTGCTCAATAGCTCAGTTGGCAGAGCAGTCCCCCTGTAAGGGAAAGGTCGTGAGTTCGAGTCTCACTTGAGCATTTCATTTTTTCCAATGTTTTTCGAACTTAAAAGTTAGCATAATAAATACTATAAAAAATTCATTCAAATCATCTGGAAGTATTAATTTGAATAAAAAAAAATATTTTTTTTTTGAACTTTAATACATTTTTCCTTCCACCTGAACATTATTCCCATACATAAAAAAAATCTTTCACCAATTTTTTTAATCGCCAGATGATTTTGCTTTCGAAACTGTGGCCAAATTCTTTTTATACGAAACGGCCATAAAATCATCCTGAATATTAATAAAAACAAAAATGTCCCTATTTTGAGCAATATTCGGTCAGTGATGGCGAGATAACAATATTCGAGCTATATTATCAAGAAGTTCGCATCTGTATTAGTTTAGAATACATTTATTACCTGCTATCATAGCAAACGAAAATTAGCATTTAATGAGAGTTCTTTATTATTTTCTCTTGGATTGGAAAGACTGCCAATATTTTAAAAGGCTATGAATCTTTTGCTACACTTAGTAGATGTAGCAAGGTGGACTCTCATGGGGAATTAGATGGGCTGATATATTACACAAGATTATGGGGAAATTATATTAAGACCTGCTTCAAAAATCAAATAATTATCATGATACAACAAAAATCTAACATTCTTATTACTTTATTGCATTATTATGGCAGTGAGATATTCAAATGCCGTTTTCTTATGAAACTTCCTCAATACTGTTAACTGTAATTAATAACTATTTAGATATTCGATTTACCAAAAGGATATTGGATCGCAGTCAGAAATTATGAATCACCCAATTTATAGTTCAATAGTGAACCTTATTGTATTAATGTTAAGAGCTAAATTATAATTACGGAGTGGTGGCACATTTCGGTCTGCTGTCTTCATCACGCTTTGACGTCCATGTCATATTTTTTTTCACTGCCGTTCCTAAAATGCATAAAAATTAAATAGCTGTTCGGATTCAAAAAATATGAGGCGGCGAACTCTATTGATTGCACATAATAACAGATTTTAAAAAAAATGCTAACTTTAAATTTAGAATAATACCAAAAAAATGCACTTACATTTGAAATTTTGAATATCTATCTGGTTCAAAACTTAGACGCACACCAAATGATGTGTGCAAAAATTTACTTTCGAATAATAAACTTAAACTATACAAAAAATCGCCACCTCTTAATCTAACTACGGCCATAAAGCAACTATCTACAAAGGACAATAACTTCTATGTATATTACAAGACAAGCTGTTTAGAAGAAAATAACTGTCACCCGTGTATTCTCCCGCCTAGAGTAAGGCGGGAGAATACATGAGTAAATAAATATTGACACTTATTTATTTACATGCATATCGCGCCTTTTTGTGCTGTCATATGTATGACAGCTAGCAAAAAATTGTGCGTGGTTTATTTTGTTTATGGTCTTTCAAGACATTTTTTTTTCTTCTGTATACTATTGAAAGGTTGCCAATCTTGTAGTTTACGTAGAAATAATTAGAAACAGCGTGTGTTATCGAAAAGCAGAAAAATACATACCAACAGGATCGACCAAAAGGAAAAATTCCTTGCCCTCACCACTGCTCGACATTTCCAAACTTTCGTCACTACTGTTTACCTTCACAAAACGTGTATCGTTCGAGTGCGATTCTCTGAAAAATATTAACCACAAAACGTTCCTTCAATCTGTAATATAGCCGCCATTTTTTATTCCCAAATGATGCATTCACAAGCTAAAGCATGGTCCCGATGGTTTATGGAATAGAACATTTTTTGTAATTTATGATTTGTTTACATTACAAAAAATATTCTGTTTTATATTTTTGTTTATGTTTTGTCTTCTTCTATTGTTGCGTGAATTTTGATGTCCCTAATGTTCCATTCTTGAGTCATTGTTTGACTTGATTTCATCAGCATTGTTTCTTTTAAATTTTGATGATGCCTCGATAGGTCGAAAAGATTTCTGCCTACTAGATCATTGATCTAGCATTATCTTGTTCTAAATTCCCATTTTATTAAATGTTTCGTCATCATTTCGCCCGGACCTGGCACCAAAACGTCACACTGCGAAGTAATTCTTTTTTTAAATGCTTCCATGTTATCCATTCCATTTTCAAAATGTTCGCCAAAACGTCACTCTGCTAAGTAATTCATTTTTTAAATGCTTCCATGTTACCCATTCCATTTTCAAAAATGTACAAAGTATAATTTTCCCCTCTGTCCCGTGGGATCCACTATCTCGATCCACCAGTGGATCGAATAGCACGCCAAAGTTCACTGTGATCCACCGATTCTCTCGGTGGATCCTGTGATACTTTCATCTCATAATATGTTCCACCAGTGGATCGAATGCAAATCAGGGAGTTTAGTAAGATCCACAGCAGTGGATCGAATGGCACGCCGAAGTTCACTGTGATCCACCAATTGTCGTGGTGGATCCTGTGATACTTAAGTCTCATAATATGCTCCACCAGGGGATCGAACGTAATTCAGGGAGTTTGGTAAGATCCACACCAGTGGATTGAATAGCACGCCGAAGTTCACTGTGATCCACCAATTGTCACGGTGGATCCTGTGATACTTGCGTCTCCTAATTTGCTCCACCAGTGGATCGAATGTAAATCAGGAAGTTTGGTAATATCCACACCAGTGGATCGAATAGCACGCCGAAGTTCACTGTGATCCACCTATTGTCCCGGTGGATCCTGTAATACTTGCGTCTCCTAATATGCTCCACCAGGGGATCGAACATAATTCAGGGAGTTTGGTAAGATCCACCATTGTTCTCAGTGGAACCTGTGATATAATTCATATAAATATATAGGGTCCACTGGAGTCTGGGTTAGCCTCGGTAGCTTAAGTCTGATTATGCTATTGATAATAGTTTTTGGCATAGTCTGTACGCACGATCTCCAAAACGGTCAGACCGATTTGATTTTTTTTTACGGTAAAATACTCGTCAGAAGACGTGCAATTTGACGAAAGTAATGGAAGTGGATGAATATTCACCTAAATAGCGAAATGTGCATATTTCGCTATATATTTCAATTCAAAATGCAAATGTATACAATATTACTTTTAAACCGACGTTTCGGCTGCTTTTCAGCAGCAAAATCCAGCAAGACTTAACGACACAGTGAGCTCATTCTGTGTAAATAGTAACAACAATAATTCACCATGATTCGGGTATTTTGAGATAACTAATAATACAAACTATGTGACAACTACCATCATGAGTGACACCGCGATCATGGCTGCTGAAAAGCAGCCGAAACGTCGGTTTAAAAGTAATATTGTATACATTTGCATTTTGAATTGAAATATATAGCGAAATATGCACATTTCGCTATTTAGGTGAATATTCATCCACTTCCGTTACTTTCGTCAAATTGCACGTCTTCTGACGAGTATTTTACCGTAAAAAAAAATCAAATCGGTCTGACCGTTTTGGAGATCGTGCGTACAGACTATGCCAAAAACTATTATCAATAGCATAATCAGACTTAAGCTACCGAGGCTAACCCAGACTCCAGTGGACCCTATATTTTATATGAATTATATCACAGGTTCCACTGAGAACAATTGGTGGATCTTACCAAACTCCCTGAATTATGTTCGATCCCCTGGTGGAGCATATTAGGAGACGCAAGTATCACAGGATCCACCGGGACAATAGGTGGATCACAGTGAACTTCGGCGTGCTATTCGATCCACTGGTGTGGATATTACCAAACTTCCTGATTTACATTCGATCCACTGGTGGAGCAAATTAGGAGACGCAAGTATCACAGGATCCACCGTGACAATTGGTGGATCACAGTGAAATTCGGTGTGCTATTCGATCCACTGGTGTGGATCTTACCAAACTCCCTGAATTACGTTCGATCCCCTGGTGGAGCATATTATGAGACTTAAGTATCACAGGATCCACCACGACAATTGGTGGATCACAGTGAACTTCGGCGTGCCATTCGATCCACTGCTGTGGATCTTACTAAACTCCCTGATTTGCATTCGATCCACTGGTGGAGCATATTATGAGATGAAAGTATCAGAGGATCCACCGAGAGAATCGGTGGATCACAGTGAACTTTGGCGTGCTATTCAATCCACTGGTGGATCGAGATAGTGGATCCCACGGGACAGAGGGTAATTTTCAAACGTTTTCAGTAGCTCTTCTAGTTTTATCGTCATTAGTGTGTGGTTCAACTGCATCAGAGTCTTACAACTCGAAGCCCGGGATCCGTTTACTGGCTTTTCCTCCACCAGTTCACAAGGTCTTGGGCACTATTGACAGTGAGACCACTGGTACACATGTACGACTTCATAGCCAGCTCTTCTTAGGTCTTCTCCTCGTACTATGACCAGGTAGAGATGATTTTCTGTCGTGTCCAAGAAATTGCTCTTTCTTCCTTTTCCAAGTTTCAGAATCAAGTATAAAAGACAGACATTGAAGAGAGGCAGACGTTTTTAGTATGTGAGTGAAAGTGAGTCACAGACCCTTAAGACTATGTTAGTGTAACCATCACCGCAACGCGAAAGTACGTGGAAAAGTGTTTTTTTTTAATATTTTTAGGTGGTTAGGTCCACGTAACAGATTTTAAAAGCCGAAAAGAAGTTGCCGTGTCCTTTCAAAGTATTGGAAAAACTAATCTAGGTAATAAACATTCTATATAACACACAGATGTACGCCCAAATGTAGGTATGCCCAAATTTAGAACCCCATCGATATTTTCAATTAGGTAAGAGAAGTAATAAATATTATTTTTGAAAAAATCGATAAGACTCCAAAAACCATGCAAGAATGAAAAAAAAAACAAAAGTGAACTAAAACGTGAGATTAATGTAGGAATAATCAAGTCAAAAAGAAACAAAAAAAGAACGTTATAGGAATTCGAAATACAAAATTGAAAGTGGAACACGACAACTTCTATAATGTTAAAAGATATATTGACGTACCTGTAGAACACATAGTGTTGTAGCATGAAGAAAATGTCGAATGAGAGGCTGAACAAGCCGAGGCCGAATTTGGTGAAGTCGCCGAAGAAAGAGGCCCAGTCATTATAGTTGTACCCGTTGAGCACCATTTGTAGAACGGACAAGAAACCGCCGACAAAATCTAAGAAGATGTTACCGATGCTCCAGCCAACGGTAGATTTGCGCTGGTAGTTCATATATGCCTGAAATAAGAAAAATATAGGATTATTAAAATAGCTCAGGGAGAAACATACCCAAAATGTATATGTCCCTACGGCTGAATGGCTCCACGGCTGAATAAAGGACAACATAAAAATCTTTAATACCGAGCGCATCCAAAGTTGTACTTGGCGATCCGTTCTCTAACGCTTTCTACTCATAGTGTGACTTATCTTGATTTTTATAAGAGTTACTGCCTCATTACTTCCGACTAAAGGTGGAACCACACCAAACGGCCCGCATCGGCCAGTATCGCATCGCACGGTCCGTACTCACGCGGACGGAGCCGATTTTGTGTCGCGGCATGTCACCGGCTGTGTTTACCCTTGACTTGGTAATATAAACTTTAAACACTGTATACCTACAAGATTTAATTTCGTTTAAAGATTGTAAAATTCGTTTCAATGCGGGTCGGTGCGATCCGTTTGGTATGGTTGGACCTTAAGAGCTTCGCAGAAGTCTTCGCCAAAGCCTTGTCTATTAATCACCAGGCGCACCAGATTGGCTTCGCTTGGGCCCCGAAAATCTTGGCGGGCTCTTTGGGGCGGTAATGATACTCACCTGCGGCACATATTTGATGAGTGTGATAGACAACTTGATATAGCTGCAGTAGTACAAAAAGTCGAGCCACTCGACTTTCCCAGCGCCGCTGAGTCCAGCCGACACGATCACAACGCAGGCGAAGATGCCAAGGATGCCTCGAGCCGAAGTCGACACCCGCTGATCGGCTCGCTGAAAAGTAATAAGAACTAGTCAGGAAGAGAAGTGACTTGAAGAAACAGTTGTGGAGGAACGGATAAAGATGTTCCTCTGACTCAAAGGGAAGATAATGCAATAGAAAAATGATGGTGTCTGGTTCGTCACGGACCAACGGTTGAAGCATTCAGGCACCTGCACGGGACGTTATGATTAAATAATGTCCATCAGCATCAGTAATAGCGCAATATGGGATCAATAGTATCGAAGTAATTTAGCTTCAAGCGCAAGATGGCGCTTTTGGGGTTAGAAAGAGATAATAACATGTAATTTGTTTCTTTATCTTTTCATTTTGGGCTGTTTTGACTTGCTATTTTACATTCATTCATATCGTTTAAGTGTCGAACACCAAATTTTACACGAGCAAAATAAAGAATTTATCTCACACTTCCCACACCAGATCAAGTTCAAAATCACTTCCTGTTGAGCTATTGTTACCTTGACATTGTACTTAACCGTTCATATTGTGATTCAACTTAAATGCAATAACAATGTTGAGATCAAGGTTACCTTCGGCTGACTTATGACCTCCAAAACTATTCAGTTCGACGCTGTAGGGTATTGACATTAGTATTACATACGTTCATAAGTACGTATTTTCTGTAATACTAGTGTAATACTACTAGTACATAAGTAAGTCTATTCATAATTACAGTAGCTGTAGGTACATTATGGTACTCGATAAATGGTACATCATATATAATAGGAACAAATAGCCTTGATGATATTGAAGTAGTCGGAATGTCAAGTCAAGGTCAAGATCAACTAATCGGATACAAAAACCTATAAGGAAAGGTCAGAGGAAAATTAGATCTTCAGAAATAAATAGTTTTCCAAGATTTATTTCTATTATATTATTATAAATATAGATAATGGTCCATCTTTCAAACATCCATGCTCAAAACTTTCACATTTATAATATTGTCTGCTGCACTACCCGCGCGAAATACTGATTCCGTTCTCGTCCGGGTACCTATTTCTGGAAAAATAGTAGTATATTTGCTATTCCAGGCGATAATATATCAGACTATAATGTGTCAAAATTTAATCCTGTTCCGTTTTAAAGTTTTGTGTGAAAGCCATACTTCACATTAACATCAATAGTTGGAATAAAAATTATAACATGTTCTCCGTTTTGAGGTCTGTCACAATAACTTTCTGTTTGAAAAGTCAAAAGACCAATTACATTCGTATTAACATTTGCAATCACTGGATCATGATTGTTGCGTATCATTCAACCTCGTCGATACGTTTACTGTATAAAGAGTTCGTTGTATGGACAACAGTGATTTTGTATCAATCGTAACTCATCAATCTAAAGGAGATTCATTCACATTCCCGCAAATGCAAATCATTGACGATGACAGGCAGACAGATACTTCAAACCATTCCTTGTTAACAGGCCTATATGTTGAATATCCGAACTATTTAAGTAACATGGGCGTTCCACAGATCAACCAACAAAATATCGAACTTCACCAATTTTCCAATAAAATCTATATTTCAATACAATACAAATATCACATCATTATATTTCCTTTCAATTTTCAGTTACATGAAACTTATTTTTAGCTATCACAGAAACTATGATCATACTGACCTCGTATATAAAGCACTGTACAATAGTGATGCAGGTAGCGACTGCGGCGTGCAGGGAAAAGAAGACATCATTCAAGTGCACGGGGTTCAATCCACGTGGGTGACGTGCGAAGTACTCGCTCTGTAAATATTATAGATGAGTCGTTAATTTAAGGAAAAACAGAGAAGACCCAATAAAGTACCCTGAGGTACCCCATGACCTTCACTCAATTATTATACTATTTAAATGAACACAATTCTAATTAACATTTTCTAAATAAAAATTTCGTAAGCAAGATTACTTCAATCGTAAACTGAGTTTATGATTTAATAAATAAATTGCTGAGAAAGCGCTTTTCAACGACATCGTAAGCTCCATACACATCTGTGTTCACGTAACTTACTTCATCAGTCATTTTATAAAAGAGCCTATTGTTTAATAATATCTACATTGTTTCAATAGAGACAACAGTTTATATCGTCATTAGCTCTATAAAATTGTGCAGCAAATAGTAATCTCTCTAAATGACCTTATCATCGCTATAAAAAAACAATGGCTTCATAAAATAAATAGACTGGTATTTGTATAAATTTCTTTTTTCTACCACAAAGGCCACGTAATACATTATAACGTGCTTTATGAGTGCTTATAACATCGGGATTTCATTGGAGTATTACTACTTGTGAAGGAAAGGTGACAATATTTTTACCATCACAAACTTAGTAAATCACAGCATGACATAAATAAGCAATAGTAAAAACTGATCAGAAGGTCTAATTAGTACAATATCTATCAGCGCGAAAAGTTTCATGAGCACGTCAATGTCTAATTAGCAAAAATAGTTGACGAAGAAGAATAACTCTCTATTACTTACTTGGATAGTTTCAGAGAAATACAAGGCGCAGTTAAACATTGAATACATGATAAATCCAACAATGTTCAAGCTCAAGTAGTCAAAGTTGAGACCGACGACACTTTTTCTCTTGAAGTTGATGTAAATTTGCGGGTAGAAGGAGATTGACCACGCCGCGAAGTAGATCCACCCCATAATGTAGGAAACTACTTTAATGACGTGCGAATGCATCACTGTTACACGCAGGAACACTGAGTTGTTACTAAAAATAAGAGATTTAAAATATTATTATCTATCAAGTGTTGGACTAAATGAGGAACAATGGGATAAGAAAAGAATAGGGTATGGGGAAGATGTAGAGCCAGGCATATACCAAAAAAAGATAAAATAATGCCGCCAAATGAATTCGCGTCTTCGAGGTATTGCAGATGAACGAAACCAGTGTATAGGCGGAGTAAACGAAAGGCGAAGCAAGGTTAAAGAAGATTACAAGGTGCTAGTTGATGTACTTTTATAATTCAAGATGGTATTATTTATTCGATACATATTTTAAGTTTCAAATAATGTTATAATAAATAATGATGATACTCACTCGACAAATCCAGAAGGTGTGATATTGAACGTAACTTCGGAGTTTCCTGGGCTCTTAGCGTATACCGAAATATCGTATGTTGTTTCCACTGTACTATTTGGTTCTTTGGAACCCGGGATGTCCAATGGTTGTGGCACTAATTGGACTATATCTGGATGTTGAATTATTGCAGTCATTGTCAGTGTGGTGTTGTATTGACCGCTGAGGAGAGAAAAAGTAGTATTAAAAACCTTATCATCAAGGCATCTTGTTAATCAGTGTAGTTGGTTTTAACCCTATCCATCAATTTTAATTTGGATGTAAACTCATTTATTAGAAGATTTAAAAGGGTAAGTTCAAAATGTGATATATTTTGTTTCATTCTATGATTACAGTTCTTCTTAATGTTTCCATTTACCTCACAAATACCACAACAAATGATTAAATTACGGTACATTATATAATCAAGGCCGTCAACAAATACCGTAATATTTTAGTAGATTGTTCTTATTTACTTACATTTGTATCAGTTTCACGAGTTCTGTACCATCTACAAGTATGCTGAGATCTGTTTCATGAAAATACAATTTCTGGGAATGTACACTTGGTATACCTGAAAAGAGAACATTATTATTACATAATTTTATTAATAACTTCACCACAGTTAGAGCAACGTCGATGTTTTCTTTGTAAGTTTTTTATTCAATATAATCATGAAAAATAGTTTAATAAATAACGTCTATACTACATTCGATGTGATTTTAATCTAACCTTTGAATTTTGTAACTTAGTTTTTTATTCAATATAATCATGAAAAATAGTTTAATAAATAACGTCTATACTACATTCAATGTGATTTTAATCTAACCTTTGAATTTCTCACTTCAATATCAGACGTCGAATACGATGTTGCATATTGGCGTTTGTCTCCTCTTAAAATAGTTGACATACGAGCATGCACACCGGTCAAGCTTATTATTTGTACAAAGGTATCCAGCCAGCTTATTGAATAGGCATACCTATTGGTAAAACTCACGAATAGCTTTCAATATATTTCTAAAAGCAAACTACCAATGCACATACATAAATGCATTTCTGAATCGTAAAACAATCGTCACAGAGCATTAAGATTAGGTAGTATTTTCCAAATCATATACGACTAGCTTTTGCCCGCGGCTCCGCCCGCGTGGATGTCGGTTATCGGGACCAAACATAGCCTATGTCCTTTCTCAAGATCTTATCTATCCCTATACTAAATTTCATCAAAATCGGTTCAGTGGTTTAGGCGTGAAAGCGTAACATACAGACAGACAGACAGACAGACAGACAGAGTTACTTTTGCATTTATAATATTAGTATGGATTATCAAGAAAAGTATGACTTACCTAAAAATAAAACTATAACAAAAGACATGATTATCCTAAGACTAGGTGCGCGCGCGTCGCGCGCCATCAATACTGTTCCGATGCCGGCCATGATTCTGTTCTCTTCGATCTTCTACCTTATTTGTATCTGTGGATAAAGAAAATATAACATTAGTAATGTTTAAAAACATAAAGTATCATAGATCATCTTCATGGAGACTTATTTTCCCTATTGCACCCGAGGTCGAGGTGAACTCGGAGCTCACGATCCGTGTACAATTCCAAATCCTGTAGTAAATTCATTTTAAGAGCAAATTTAATGCAACCTCTTTTATACTTTAAAATCCTACATTACCATTGCATTACTGACAATTACTTACAATACTCTACACAACAGAGATAGATATATAAATCTTTATTTTCCACCAAGAAAAGAGGAAAGACAAATAGTACACAAACAGTTGTGTACAACGTACAAGTACATCACTCAACAATGACTCAAAAACATTCAGTTTTTAGAGTCACACGACATCCAAATCAATTTGTAAACAATAATATTCACCACTGATTCTAATACGTTTTGAGACTAAAAACCCAGTACTAGTTTCTTGATTCTATACACCATTAAAATCCCCCAACCATAGACTTGTTTTAATGGATATTACCGGTAGGACTACACGATCACGCAGAACTATTGAAGGCTAACCACTAACTGTGCACTAAGTACTGGTTATACGCAATTAAGTCTACGAATGTTTACATTAAAGGAACGGTACTCAATATAATATTACGTATGTACATGAAATACGATCGTAAAAGGCTTTATATTTACTTATATAAGCTAAGTAATTTGATTTTTGTAATCATGTTATTGTTATTGTTTATTCCCAGAACATAATATAAGCCTATTGTATCTTATTTCTTCGTATACGTATATTTTTCGTTATAAACATCAACATGATTGACAAACCTATTTAATTCTTTTGGTTTTACGACAAGGACATCAAGAGACAAAAATGATAAAGATGCAGCTCTATATAGTTCCATCCCTCTTCCTTCCGCGAACACGGACGTTTTAACACGTCATGGTAAGTCCATAGAATGACCGAATTTTTTTAATGCATGGCTGTATTGACCATTTCAAAAGTCAGCCAGCCCGTCTAAATATTGGCGACAATCGTTATTTATTCATCAAAATGAACAAAGGTTTATTTACGGCAACTGATAATCATGACCTAGGGAATTTGCTCCTAATTGTACACTACCGATATATAATTAACGATTTAAAGACCAGTAACGGACTATGATGTCATATAATGTAGTGGCAAGTCTGAATAGTGGAAACAATAGATTTTTTTTCTATTGTCAATATTCCCATTCACCATGTATAGCTGTATGTCAGAATTGATTACAGCAATTACATGACTGGCATACAAATTGTACAATATGTATATCTCAAACTCAATGTATATGCAATAAAGGCATCAAATGTTTCCACAGAGTCGACAAAGCGTGACCATGGTCAACAATTTATACCTACATAGCTTTACAGTTTATCATTGCTTCTACCGTTTAACGAATTAAGGCTATAAACATATTGACATACTGCCAGTAAGCAGTAAGATATGTGGTAAGTTCATTGTACTTACTAGTATTATGTTTAAAGGTCAGATAGAACGAGAGAAAAAGGTTTAATAATCTATACATCTTTAAACCTCTATCTATAATATAAAAATGAATCGCAAAATGTGTTGGTAAGCGCATAACTCACCAACGGCTGGACCGATTTCACTAATTCTTTTTTTGTTGTGTTTGTTATTATCGGGAGAAGGTTCTTACGTAAAAAAATAATAAAACAGTTGTACAGAAAATTTCAGAAAGTAACTTTTCTTTTTCTCATACAAACTTTTTCTATTATGTGAGAGAAGTTTATGTTTACGTTACGGAATTAGTATTTAGTAGTAGTAGGTAGTAGTAGGAATGGGAATGGGAATGGGAATGGGAATGGGAATAGGAATAGGAATAGTAATGGGAATGGGCACGGGAACAGAAATGGGAACGGAATTGCACGCGGGTGGTAAATATGGCGGTACGAAGTTCGCCGAGACAGCTAGTACATATATAAAAATCAATTGCTGTTCGTTAGTGTCGCTAAAACTCGAGAACGGCTGAACGGATTTATCTTGGTCTTGACGTTGAGTTCTAGGGAAGGTTTAAAAGGTAAGAAAAATTCGAATAATTGCCGGGAAAATCCTAAAATCAGCCCTTTTCTTTTTCCCCTTTAAGGCGAAACGAAGTTTGCAGGATCAGCTAGTATGCTATAAACATATTAAAAATATTTTGATGCTGTAGGTATGCACCACAGTTCACTTGCAGTTCGACGCAATGCGGCCAGCTGGATCTGGCTAGACGCAAGTGCGCAGTATCTCTAAAATTAAATTTAGAAATTGTCAACAATTCAATATACATAGACAAATCTGTATATGAACAATTGGATAATAATGCATCTAATATCAACTGAATTATATATCCAATACAGTATAAAAAGACTCCAGCAAACAACAAACAATTTAATGAAAAACTATATTTTGCTTGGCATTACCACAAATGCGCAGATTTAAAAAATGTCATGAATAAAAAAAAGTATAACACTTCTCTAAATTTAAATTAGGAAACCATTTAAATAAGAACTTACTTTTTAATACGAATCAAAGGCGTTGCAAAATCCTAGATGCTCAAAAATAACACTAGATTGTGTACGCGTACCGTGACTACTGCTAACCTCAGATGTTATAGCTTCAATAAAGTACGAATTCATGTAACGCCATAATACTTGAGCGATAAGGCGTCTAACAATTGTACTGAAACACTTACTTCGCTTAAATTGAAAAGAACACAATCGTGTTTTACGTACCATGAACTTAGATATAACGTGTATTAATTTCATACACTACGTCTTCCTTCGTACAGTGAAAACAGTGTAGAAATGAGTTATTAATTTCATGCTCATTTCTTTGAATCGTTCATTGTAAATTGGGGTCAAAGGGAGAAACATACGTCTATGTAATAGTGGAATAATAATGCCAATCTATCTATCCATATACTCAAGTCTGTAAATCCCCGAAGGGGTAAGCAGAGGTGTATTAGCACCCACGTTTCGCCACTCATGATTTTCGGTCCCACGACGTAATAAGGGGCGAGTCTATAGCCGTCTAGAGCTGTATGTTTACTGTCGGATGGGGAACAACCCTTATCCCTTAGTCGCCTTTTACGACACTCACAGGAAGAGCTGGGGTGATCCTATTCTACCCCACCGGGAACCAACACTGCTTCTACTAATAAAAGATAGGCTGACAATGAATTCTTCGGTCGGTAGCTTAGTGGTTAAGGAATCGGTCTTAAAACGAGAGGTCCCGGGTTCAAATACTGGCCATTACGCTACCGACGGCGACGTGAACCCACTCCAAACACAAGCAATTTTTTTTTTTTTTTTTAATAATATTAGAACCGAAGTTACTAATATTCCCTCTAACCCCTCCAACTAAGCTAAAATGCTTGTGCTAGGAGTGGGTTCACGCCGGTAGTGTAATGGCCAGGATCGAACCCGGGACCTCTCGATCGCAAGGCCGACTCCTTAACCACTAAGCTACCGACGCTTATGCTTATGCTTATATTATTAATTTAGCTTAAATGACACTAGAGGGAACGTGTGAAGTGTCTAAGCGACGAAGCACAGAAACAGATAAGTAATGCGTTGATGTCTCTGTCTACCCCGGACGGAAAATGGCGTGATTATATGTATGTCGAATGGGGTCATAGTATGTCATAGTGCTACTTCCAGAAAGAGTAAACTTACACTATAATATAATTTCCTGTACTAATGCGGCTAACTTTCCTGCTCTACTGGGAATAGGAAAATACCTAACACTGCCCTAATAGAAAACCGCAAGTGGAACTTGCATAGTTTAAGGATTAAATGGTCTTTAAAATTATATTTACATGACTGCTAATATATCTATAAATAACTTTTGCCCACGTCTCCGCCCGCGTGGACGTCGTTTATCGCGACCAAAAAAAAAACTATGTGTTAATCCAGAGTGTCAGCTAACTCCATAGCAAATTTTATTAAAATCGCTCCAGCCATCTAGACGAGAAAGAGTAACAACAAACATTCATCCACACTTACAAACTTTCGCGATTATAATATTAGTAGGATCTACAATTATCTATTTACTCTTTTTAACAGCCATGTTCGCGGAGTGACTCGTGATGGTAGTTGTCACATAGTTAGAAGTATAAGTAAATTTATGGTGTTACTATTTACGTAAAAAAAACTGTGGAGGAACGAGGTGTGATGATCCTCCGACTAAACTAGCTTTTGCCCGCGGCTCCGCCCGCGTGGATGTCGGTTATCGCGACCAAACATAGCCTATGTCCTTTCTCATGGTCTAATCTACCCCTATACCAAATTTCATCAAAATCGGTTCAGTGGTTGAGGCGTGAAAGCGTAACATACAGACATACAGACAGACAGACAGACAGACAGACAGACAGAGTTACTTTCGCATTTATAATATTAGTATGGATTCATACAATATATTTAAGATGTTGTTACTATCACGACTAGTAAGTTACATTTAATCATGTTTACAAATAAGGCACGCCATTAGGTACGCCATACGTTTGGCCTCTACATTTCACTGCCAATGTTTGTGTTATCTTGCGAACATTCAACACAACCTTGCGCCATTGTGATCGTCTTGTACGCATGTTTACAAGTCTTAGTTAGAACCCAATTATGTTAAATATTATGAAACATAACTTACTAGTACACACAGCAAAAGAAATGAGTGAGCAACGCACACTAACTAAGTTATAAGTGTGTGTAACGCGGAATGCTGCCCAATTGCTAGGAAATCTGTGATACAGCTCACACTAGACAAGTGGGAATTCATTGGTATTTGGTATTGTAGGCCACGGCGGCCTCCCCATTCCTGGGGCGAGTCGGGGACACCATTGACCCCCCTCCCGACCGTAAGGGATGGCCCTGGGTCAGCCAGGGTGCGAGAGATATGGCGAAGACAACCTCACCTCCGGCCTAGCACCACGACCCCCAGTCGGCGTGCGGTTTTATTCGATTCGAGTCCGACATAACCTCCCCTTCCGGCTCCGGCGGGGGAGGTATCCGAAGGATTTTTCGCACGAAAAAAAACAAGGTATTGTAGAATAGATTAATGAATAATGAAGTTCCCGATAATTAAAGATAGTTTTATCTAATAAATCAATTACCATCTGGTAATAGGCTCATTAAATTGATATATCACATGCTTCTTGATTATTTACTTATCTTTTCCGTAAACAATCGCTCAGAGATCAAAGAATGAGAGGTTAAGTAGGTAGTATGTAGAGGATCAAACAGATAATGTTTCGTTTTGGTAAGTTGATTAGATTTATCGGTGATATTAAACACTTTATCGAGTACACATAGCAAAGAAGATGAGTATACAGCGTTATAAGTCAAGAAAAGCAAGTGTGTGCGTGCAAGGCCTTATTTGGGTTCACACGGTGTCTAAATATATAAAATAAATATAGTATTTGTACATTATACATAAGTAATTTTAATAATATTATTTGTAATGTGTACACTGTGAGGACCGAAAATAAAATATATTTCTTTCTTTCTTTCTTTCTTCTTTGCCGCCTGTACAGTCAGCTTCAGAAAGATGTTGATGAACTAGTGTTCAAATTCTTTGTTACCCCCTTGCAGTTGACTGATTGTTTTGATATTCGGTATAAACCTTTAGCTCGAACAATAATACCGTTTAAATCAATAAAACAGTTTGATTTGCTCATAATATGAGAGTTTTAAGATCATTTTGAGACTTCATTTTCAAGATATTTCTGCCGACTGTACACGAAAGCATACTAAGGAAAGAACACGAAGTTAGCCATCTTGGATTAATCTACGGTAACCATTTACCATAAGAAAATTCACCTAAATGAAAAATGTTCGTCATTACGATTGAAATCACAATTATAAAAAAAGACCATACATATACAGTCAACCGGATGTACAAAATGAATATAATTTTATGTCGCTTATAGTTTGAACATAATAATGGAGCCATTGATATAAAATGAAATGTTACTGGCTAAGCCGATAATTTAGCAACGAACCCAAATTGGTCTCCTAAAATTCGTCTGTTAGTAGGTATTGGTGCCCATTGGTTCCTTAATATTAAATCCCTTGGAATGATTCTGGATATAGAAAATGTGGAAACCATGTTCTAACCCTGTAGTTGAAAATCCGTGGTTATATAGAAAATATGAATACCAAGGCGAGTCCTCTGTGCTATTTCAATGAATCCTAGGTACCTATTCTGAACAACGTCCAACGTCCAGGGCTGAGGTGTCAACAACAAACTACTTCATCTATACAAGGTTTTTTGTAGTCGTTTTGGAAAAAAAGAATTTGGGCACATTTTCGATAGCAAAATCATCTGGAAGTATAAATTTGGTGAAAGAAAAAAAAATGACAACCCTCATACAACCTGAACATTATTCCCATACATTATAAAAAATGATATCTTTATTTATTATTATAGAACGTCTAGATCAGTACCTGTCTTCTTTACCGACAGGGAACTGAAGAGGCACATGCACCGGAAGAGAGTAACAACTAACAACATGTCTTTGAACCTTGAGAATTAGTTGCACAATCGATATATTCTACTTATTGTCAAGGTTAATATCGATTAATATTTAACAGCCTATGTTTTAGTAGTAAGAGGCAGGAAATTAATTTCCTAATGGCTGTAAGAGACTGAAGGTAAAATCGATTAAAAATATCGACTTACCCGTGGAGTTTTGTATAGTCAAAATTGAAAACAATATTTTGAGTTCGATGTGCTTCTACACATTTCGTGGTAGAGGTAGATGAGCACATGTCGCACTTGATGAGAAGTGATTATAGTGGCTTATGGACAACACCAGATACGTCACACTCGTGTCCTGTATTGTAGTCGGTTCAAAGCTGGGATATCATGTGTTTATTTAGAAATATCCAGACCAACGCAAATAGATATCCTACTAATATTATAAACGCAAAAGTTTGTGAGTATGGATGGATGTAGGTGTGTATGGATGGATGTTTGTTATTATTTCACGTAAAAACTACTGAATGGATTTTCATGAAACTTTACAACAACATAGCTTATACATCAGAATAACACATATGCTATATATCATCACGCTACTACTCAAGGGAACGGAGCAGTGATTATTAATGTCAACAAATTCGGCCGGCAATGGCATATACGCAGCAGAAGTGACAGTGTGGTTATTTCTGTTGCTGTTTAGATAACTATATCATTTGAATGTTTTTTTTTAGCTTTTATTATGCTAACTATATCATTGTATAAGAGGGTGCAGCGGGAACGGGATCGGACGCCTCACGGGTGGAAAATAATTGGCGGTACGAAGTTCGCCGGGTCAGTTAGTTCATAAATAAAAACGTTTTCTCTAAGCTGGAATCGAAACCGCAACATCTGATGTTGCAGTCGTCACTCGGCATTATTTTAATTATACAATACAAACCTATGAACCAGAACAAATTTAGTCTTTAGGTAGCACAAGTTCTTCTAAAATCACGTACGAATCAGGTCACAAATCGTCTATGTCCCTGCAAAGAACTTCTAGCCACTTTCCATATATTTCCACATAATATATTAATTTGTATTCACTAAACACACTATTCTATATATTAGACTTCTAATCGTCACACTTAAAACACGACTGATCTTTACAGTAAAAGCTGTTTATCCGTTAGTGAAACATGCGCCGGAGTGCCCTGCTGCATTGGTATTTGTGCAGCGTACGCGCATCAATGTGAGCATTCTAATATTGGCCCAATGTTTTCTTACTAGGACGCTCGCTACGGTACACGAACAGTTTGTAGTTAACAATCGATTGTAAATAATCGATTTGGGTACAACGGTATAAATAATTCGATTATTTTAAATCGATTGGTAACTAACGTGATCATGTTTGATCATACTAATATTATAAATTTGAATCACATCGGGCGTGTCTCGGTAGCCGAGTTGGTCAAGGCTTTCCCCCTGTAAGGGAAAGATCGTGGTTTCGAGTTTCGAGAGAAGAGAGAAGTTTCCTTTTTCCCTATGCATTCGATGTTTAAATGTTTGTTATTCAATCACACCCTAACATCGTTCAGTAATTTCTGAATAGAAAAATAAAGAAAGAAAGAAAATATATATATTTATGACACGCACTTTACACACACTGTTAACAGTAAATACGATATTATTACTGTACGAGTCACAAATGGGTCACCATCTCAGCATTAATGCTGCACATCACATGCCAAAGACATGTGATGTGCAGCGGTGGTTTTCTGATGGCACCCGTGACGTCACGTCACGCATGCGCGCACAAAATCCAAATAAGTACAATAACATAACATCGAAGAAAAATGGAAAAATGGTTAACTACTTTATATCCCGGGAACATGTTCCCATGGGTTGCGGGAATGTGATCGTAGATTTTATATAATTGTTTGACTAGATTGAGAGTAAAGAACCTCCGAAGTAGGTAACTTTATCAGGTTAACCGCGGTTTCGAATCCTGGCTATTTTACTACCGAAGAGAAATTACTCCCAACACAAGCTTAAGCAGACTGGAAGAGTTCGTGAGGCTGAAAAAAATACCTACTAATTTCGAACCTAGACAATGAACACTTCTTTTTATGAAGTCGGTTGCTAACGGTATAGGTATTCACATTCCATTAAGTATATGACACATTTTCACTAGATAAACGTTCGTACCTATCTTCAAACTTCACGATACGATAATAATCGCAGTTCGCTAACTGGCTTTCTACGACAGTAAATATTGTTTACTGGCAGCTGAACAGGAGCATTGACTTGTGCGCATACCACAAAACGAATTGTAGATGTGATTGAAATAGATATACGCACACATACATACAAAGAGAATACCTGTGACAATAACAATTCTACAGCAAGAAATAAAAGGTTTTGATTGTCATAAAAGATCCTCATTCATTAGGTACCTATAGGACCGGGGTGTGGAGGCTATCTCAACTCCACTGGCCTGGGGGAGACCGGTGGAGCCACCTGTCACCCTAGCAGAAGCAGGCTGCGGCGGCGGCGCAAAGTGCGCCTCCCCGTAACCGGGGCTAGATGGGGACACTGTTGTCCCCATAACCCGAAGGGGACCATCTCGAAAGAGATGGTCCTGGGTCTGCCGGGGTTCAAGAGATATGCTTTTGGCAATCTCACCTCCGGCAACCAAGGACTCAAGACGGCGTGCGTTTTAGTCGGTTCGAGTCCGACATAACCGCCTCCACTGGCTCCGTGGGGATTTATCGCACGATAAAAAAAAATCTCAACTTCAGGAACCGAAGACTTAAAAATAAACCCAATTGCTTATCTTACAAGTTCACTGTAATGAACGGTGATCGAATCAGCGACAGCTCAATCACAAGTCCGATATCTAAACCACTAGGCTTCCACCGCTTCAAACTTAATGTGAAGATAAAAATTGGTAAGTATCTATACTTAAATTTTAACAGCAATATCGATAAGGATAAGTTAAATTAGGTCAAGATAATTGTCTAGTGGGACGTAATCAAAAAGATATTCAACTCACAGGTAGGTATTGAAGTTTGTAGATGGTAGACTAATCATACCCAAACTATCACAGTCACATGTCATGTCTCGGCGATTACATTGATTAAAGAGGAGTCCACAGTGCCGCTGCCCCGCTGTGTTCATTCCCAATTGCAACCGAAATGCTTGCAATTGTAGCCAGAGTGCGCTTTCCTATTTCATCTCATTTCTTTATCTAGGTTTAAGCAGGAGCAACTACCGTATGACACCAACGGTACTGAGAGGAACGTCAACTAATGATCTAAAGGAGGAAGTTTATAGTATTGTACGAGAGAGAGAGATTTGCCCCCTTTTCTCGTCTTTTTTGTTAGCAGAGCACTAGAAATACCTCAAGTATTGCAAATTGCAAGTGAGTATAATTCAGAACAACCACATAAGATCAGATAAGCCACGTGTTTAGCTAAATAAGCTAAACTAATATCATTATTCTTCATCACGCAATTCATATTACATGCCTGGATCGAATCATTTTAATGAATTATTTATTGTGAGGCAAGACGCAACAATGACGTCATATTATGGATAAGGTAATTCAATTTACAACTTTTTACTTACACACTGACTTGTTTGGAGATGTTTTCAAAACCAGCTTTCGTCATCTCCAATCCCGCCAACATTCCTCTTATTATTCACTTTTTTTGCTAAATTGCAGTATGAAATGTTTACCAAAAAGTTTAATGTTGGTACATTCGACGTGGTTCCTCCGAAACGCAATTATAATACAGTAGGTTAGTACACGGCTTTTAAATTGGCAGTTATCGAGAGGAACAGGGAAACTTAAGACTGCATTGCTTTGGTTTTGTAGAACTGTAGAGAATCGGATGAGAGAAGAACCCAGCAATAAAAACGTTACAGCCACTTTTTCAATAATTACGCCAGAAGTGTTGAACGTATCTGAATGAAATTAAAGTACCCAGATAGATTATAGTCTAAAATAGGCTATCTATCCTGGGAATAAGGCCCTTTGGGTCGCGGCAACGACCCGATCAGTTTCACAGCTAGTTATTCATTTGCAGCCAGTTGGCGTTGATCCATCATACAAATCAGTTTATTAACAGTAGCAAACACGTGGACATAGAACATTATAACGATAGATACAACCTTTTAGCACGCCGCATGCTAAAAGGTTGTATCTTGTATCTATGCATGCGGTACAAATTTATATCGCTTTATTTCTATTGTTGCATGCCTGATAATATCAACAAACGTACCTACTATCAAAAGATGTGTTATCTTTAAAGCCGTTATTCTGTATGATACAGATTTAGATAGCCATGAGGAAGTTACTTTAACAATATAAAGAGAAGGAAAATTTGAAGTGATTCAGGTGTGGCTCAATAGCTCAGTTGGAAGAGCATTCCCCTTGCAAGGGAAAGGTCGTGAGTTCAAGTCTCACTTGAGCATTTCATATATTTAGACTGTCAATTGACTCCGCCCCGCTAAATGGTGACCATTGTAACTATAATGTACCGTATTTCGTGCGAATAAATTATTATCATTCATTGATTCATTCATTCAAGCAGAGGTGCAGTCTAGATGATACGAACACACTGTAAAAGACACATTGTTAACATGTAAGGAACCAACGGAAATGGGAGTGGTGTACAAAAATTGGTTAAAATGTTAAATGGTTAAATACGATGTATGCGGTGAACCTCAAACATAATTGCAAGACGTGAAAAGAGGACATAAATGAATTCCGTTTAAGTTCTTTACACTGAACAGAAATACCGTCACGGATCTTCCATGTGAGGACGACAATACATGGAAATGACTGTAAATGACTAAAATCGAGTACACTTACACGTAATTGTGATCCATTTAGAGCAAGTGAGTTTGCTTTGGGCCCTAAAAATTATAGGTGGGCCCATCAACATCTCTAAGGCCCGTATTCTATAACGACGCTTGGTTCTGAATCTCGATTCACAATTTAGCTGAGGACAGTTAGTATACGATCGTCGATCACCTGAATCGCGTCATTCCTGAACAACGCTTAATTGTGAATCGACCCTCAAACTGACATAATAACTGTAACCAGCTGAATGACGTCTAGACGTCAGACTTGAATAGAGATTATTTTCATTTATGTTATCATGGATATTTTTGATGAAATTTATTACTATCAGGCAGTTTTTCCATATAATAGAAATAGGTTAATTCCAAGGCGACAGTTACGCGATGCGCAAGACCCGTACGCAATAGATGGAAATCAGAAAATATCGGTTTTCAATCAAAATTGTGAAAAGTAATTATAATATTGCTCCTGGTTAGGAGTGAGCCAGTTGAGCCTGACCAACGGGGATTCTCGTTATCCCCAGAGTTAAAAAAATTTTGTGTGTCTAGGATTTAGGATTCTACGCCACAGGATCGTATCAAGTAAGTAAGCAGTGAGCACTGGACATAGTTTTATGTTATTTACTTTTATGCACTATGCAGGTTATGCAGGAAGGTTCTACAGTAATTTGCCGCCTAAGTGACCAGCCCCTTTGTCTGATTATTGATAGTTCACCACAGTTATGCAATGAGTCTGGCAGACAAGGCAAGGCAAAGTAAACAGTCCAGGGTAACGGTAGAGGGCAAAAGAAACCGACGCCAGACAACATCAGATCCTACCTCTAGTCGTAGCGGATATCTACTCCACTACACTCCATACAAATCCATACTTCCATACTAATATTATAAATGTGAAAGTAACTCTGTCTGTCCGTATGTTACGCTTTCACGCCTAAACTACTGAACCGATTTTGATGAAATTTGGTAGAGGTAGATTATACCTTCAGAAAGGCTATGTTTTGTCGCGATAACCGACATCCACGCGGATGCAGCCGCGGGCAATAGCTAGTAAATAAATAAAAACGATGCGCACCTGACAACTTCCATAATGTATCTGGACAGGCAGTCCTGGCGCGGTGAGATAAGGTAGAAAGGTTCAACTTGATATAAACTGGACTTGGTCTGAATATTGCGTATGGCTGACTTCGGGGGTTCACACTATCTACGAGTACTACAAGAATCAATATTGAAAAAAATAGCTGTGAGACATCATCATCCATATCCATACTAATATTATAAATGCGAAAGTAACTCTGTCTGTCTGTATGTTACGCTTTCACGCCTAAACCACTGAACCGATTTTGATGAAATTTGGTATACCTAAGGGTAGATTAGGACATGAGAAAGGACATAGGCTATGTTTGGTCACGATAATCGACATCCACGCGGGCGGAGCCGTGGGGCAAAAGTTAGTAGTTTGATATTTTTGCTCTAACTAGTTAACTCTATATTTTGTTTGAAGTCAATATATTTTATCTTCACAGTTACTCTGTAGAAAATTACTGCACGTGTGCCAGCCAGCAGTGCCGAGGACTGTGGCTAAACTGTCATACAAACTGGCGACACAAAATAGAAGATATTTAAAATATCCCACGAATATGTCTGCACATAGTCATCAACAAAACCGGCGAGCGTAGAAGGGAAAGATTTATACCAGGATCGTGAACTGTAGTCTCTGCCTACCCCGTTGGGAAAAAGGCGTCACTGTATGTATGTATCGCCATCAATTTTGTAGAATTGGCCAAACGAGAGGTCTTCCTGGCTTGCAACGTGTAGATTTGTATATGGTACTATAGACTCCGCGAAATTGTTGTCACCATCAGGGGTTCAACACCATGAGGCTTACATAAAGAGAAAACCTTATCCATACTTCCAACCCTACTTCATACTAATATTATAAATGCGAAAATAACGCTGTCTGCATGTCTGTCTGTCTGTATGTATTTTAGCTTTCAAGCCTAAACCACTGAGCCGATTTTGATGAAATTTGGTATAGGGGTAGTTCGATAACCTACATCTACGTGGGTGGAGCCTCGGGCAAAAGCTAGTTTTTCTATAAACGTACAAGTAAGGAACGATTTGCAGATCTGTTATATAGCTGTAATGCGTTGATGAAGCTGATGGCGATAATTATGAAGTTATTGACGACGGAGATGATACTGGTGATGATTATTATAAAGGTGATGAAGACTTTGATGATGATGATTAAGAACAAGATGATGATGTTTATGGTGACGTTGATAAAGCTGATGATGAAGAAGATAACAAAAAAAAATATTTTGACGATGACGATGGTAAAGCTAATGATGATGATGATGACGGCAGCATACAGAAATATAAAATCTTATTTTCCTATTAATTTCCAAGTAAGTGACATTTTGCTGACTTATTGTGTAGTGATAATGCGTTGATGGAGCTGCTGATGATGATGATGATGATGAAGATGACGAAGATTATAATGATGATGAAGATGTTGTTGATGATGGTGATGATAGTTAAGACGAAGATGATGAGGATGACCTTGATCAAGCTGATGTTTAAGAAAACGATGAGGATGATCTTTATGATGATGATGATTATCAATATGAAGAAGATGAGGATGATGCTTAAGTTGACGTTGATGATGAAAAAGCCGATAACATTTTGATGATGCTAATGATGATGCTTATGATGAAGCTAATGATGATGATGATGTGATCAAGATGATACTGATGGTGATGATGGTGGTGGTTGCAGTGATGAAAATGAATTATAGAGATATCATGACCTTACACGTAAAGATCAGCTTTTGACATGAAAAAGAAGGCATGGTCTACGTAAAATGAAGCACATTATATTATCTGAACAAGACAGAGCACTTTTGGTATTAGAAAAATAAGATTTCCTATTATTTCCCATCCCCTAGATTTTCAATACAGCAGGCAATCATACTCGAAAATATAGATTGAACAACATTTTTGTCTGTTAAGATTAGCAAATAGTAATTAGAAATAAAATATAAATTTATTAGAAGTAAAAAAATTACTTTTATTCATTCTTATTTTCTATAATTTCCAATTTTCTTATAATTTTATTATGTTCATATTGTGTCTGCATCTCTTTTATCTCCTTTACCCTCAGCCTACAGTGGTGTTCGAACTTCTCTTTCTCATCCTCTAAATTATGTTCTGAGACGGTTGCGTTGTAGTAGTGTAGTTCAACCAACTAAATTTTTCTGCAACTGTTTGCTTTGTAGGTGTTTCTAGCTCCAGCTTTCCAGTTTTTATAAACCTGTTACAGACTTCTGAGAGTCCTGGTACAGCCACTCGTACTTGAACTAAACATTTTCACTACCTGGAGCCAAGCTCGTGTTTTTCGTGAAGCTTGGCTCCATCGGTTTTTGTAAACAATATACGTTTGCGAATTTGTTTGCTAGGTACTTATTATATACTAAATAGCAGTAAATTTTTAGCTGCCATGAAATTAGACGCTTGTCATCACCAAAGCACCGATTTCAATAAATAGGTACCAACTTTTATATCAACAATCAGTCAGACATGTCAGTTATCAGTCAACATGACAGCGAGGAAAATGCAGTATAAATAAAACGTCCTCAACTTTCATCCAATTTTTAGCACATAAATAGCATGCTTAATGGTCGGGTTATAATAAACACCCATAGATATTTTCATGTTCCCAGATAATAAAACATCAGGTTACGTGTGAGCACAGAATAGATAATAGTACTAGCGTACAGAATGGAAGCTCCCACCCCCGCGCAGATTTCATTTCCTCACCCCGCACGTTCGAATCAGAGGTACGATTAAAGGCTCATAATACAAGGGATGTGCCTTTCAAAGGTGCATAGTACGATACGTCGAGGAGAAGAGTGAGAAGATCGGCTTATTTCGATTTTGTAAAGCTTCCTCTCTATCGCACAACCCACAGTTTGATTTAACCCTGAAATGCATGATTTCTATTTAAATAATTACCGCAGCCCGTGTACCGGTTTAGTCCGGGATTAAATTCGTTAAAAGTCCTACAAAACTGATTGCAGTGTGAGTCGGGAATTGAGAGATGATCAAGTCGGAGTGCATTACCAATTACCCTTCGTTCACATCAAAAAATACAACAAGAAAGTCAAAAGACAATTATTTATATAGGTTTAGAAATAAAGTCAGTGGAAAAGTACAAGTGTGTTATTCAATATGTGTAGCAGATTCCACCAATAGCCATCAATCTCCAGTATAAACAATTATTTATCTTAACATACGCTGCATTTCGGACATTCACTGTAACATACTGACTGGATGCAGAAGGCGGAGGCTCGGGACAAATAGCGCACATTGGGAGACTACATGTTCATGAATCAGAAAATTTAAAAAAATTGAAAATATTGCCTATTTCTGTGTGTTTCTGGGTCTGTGTGTGTGTATTTCTGGGATAATATATCTTATGTGGAGATGTAGATTTTAATGAATTCTAAAATAGATAAATTGTACCACAATATCACAATTCAATCTTACTATTTGTTATTGAAATCACAAACATGTAGGGACAATAATGAGTTTTGCAAAAATATTTTGATGGGTGAGTGTTTAGTGAATTATTGTAGCTTCTGCCAGAGACTTCGCCCGCTTTGATTGTATTCAAAGTCAACGTCAAAAATCATTTATTATGTATATACCATTAAAACGGATTTTACAAAACTTGAAAAGTTGCAACATACATACGTTCATTTGACATTGGATATTTGACTCCCTGATGTAAACAAGGAGCCAAATGTCGCCCGACACGGCGACGCTTGGCTCAAAATATTACGAAATACTTTTATCAAAGTTGCAGGGCTAACCAACAAGACGTATTTTTACTTTATGTAGGTATTTTTTCGGTATTTTTTTTAATTTTATTAAGCATTAAACCCACATTGGAAGAAAATATAATTCAAATAGTGTGCGAATAATGAAAATTCATTAAAAATGATAGTATATAGTTTCGTTTCGTTAACATTTATAAATAAATACCTACTGCAATTCCACGGCAGTAAATGAGTGTGCATTGAAGGGTTATATTACCCGTCAATAAAGTAAGACATTATCTGTAATATATTTCTGCCAAAATAAATACGAAAATTTATAGACCTGAGTTTTGCAAGGTATACAGTAGTTAAAACCGTTTGTATCAATAAAAAATTTAAATAAAAATACGGTTTTAGAATATAGCACATTATCCCACAGTCAAGAAGGGTTTTGTTTTTCGCGTGCAACTTGTGTGTATGCATGTATATAGGTATGTTTGTAATATTCCTTATTACCATATTATATTCAGAACCATTTTTTTTTATACAGGACACGTCAATTTGACTTCACCTCGCCTGATGTTAAGCTAAAGGCAAAGTCTCGGAAAGAGGGTCGCCATCGTAAACATTTACCATGTTAACAGTTTACGGATTTCAATTATTGATGTTTGAATGAATTTTTTATAGCATTTATTATGCTAACTTTTAAGTTCGAAAAACATCGGAAAAATCCACCGTCGCCCTTAAAGACGGATATAAAAAGAAAGAAGGAAAATTTTAAATGATTCAGGTGTGGCTCAACAGCTCAGTTGGAAGAGCATTCCCCCTTTTTTTTTTTTCCGTGCGGAAATCCCCTCGGATACCCCCCTGCCGGAGCCGGAAGGGGAGGTTATGTCGGACTCGAACCGACTAAAACCGCACGCCGACTGTGGGTCGTGGTGCTAGGCCGGAGGTGAGGTTGTCATCGACATATCCCTCGCACCCCGGTGGACCCAGGGCCATCACTTATGGTTTAGCCCTCCTCGGGAGGGGGGACAACGGTGTCCCCGACTCGCCCCCGGAATGGGGAGGCGCGCTTCTCAGCGCGCCGTCGCCGTGGCCTGCTTCTGCTGGGGTGACAGGCGGCTTCACCCGTCACCCCCAGGCCCGCGCTCATGGGGGACGGAGGTCAGTCAGTGCCCTCCGACGCCCGAGTTGCTTGTGCGCGCGGGCAGCGCGGTTCGCGAGTCTCGCTCGCTCGCGCTGCCTCTCCCGTTCCGCCGTCTCCTTCACGACCATTACCTGCTCGCTGAAGGAGACGCCGGCCGCCCACGCGTCCGCATAGCGGACCATTGCTGTGAGCAGGGAGGCGAGGGTAAGAACTCTCACTCCCAGGGCCGCCACTAGTTCTCGCCTCTGTCCGGCCCATGCCGGACACTCGGTGAGCGTGTGCAGCTCTGTGTCCTCGCTCGCGTCGCAATGATGGCACTCGGACGTTGGCTCCTTTTCGATCCGACGCAGATACCGCCCAAAGCACCCGTGCCCGGTGATAATCTGCGTCAGTCGATACGAGAGGCTGCCATGTGGCCTCTCTAGCCATTCCCCCATGATGGACCTTACCGCCTCTATGACGGCATGCCCTGCGCGTGGTTGCTGGAAGAGCATTCCCCCTGTAAGGGAAAGGTCATGAGTTCAAGTCTCACTTGAGCGTTTCATCTATTCCGATGTTTTTCGAATTATTGATGTCACAAATTAAAGGTTACTGAATACAGCGCATAAGTTACATAAAATGTGAAAATGTGGTAGCCAATAGGAATGTACATGTAAATACCCTTATGAACTGAATGAAAAAAAATTACTACCGCCTGCTATCAAACTTGTTTCAATCGGCAGTTGTGTTTTTATTTTTTAATAATTAAAATTATATTACTCATTAACTATTAATCGCAGATAGATGATGGAATTATTCTTATCCTTCAAATGAAATTATCAAATAATTGCTTAAGTTGTTATTAACCGGATATTGGTCACATATAGCAATTCAGTTTTCATTTTCGGAACGTAAAAATGTCATAAGCTGTGAACAGGTGTATCGCGAGGCCTAACATCGATGGTTCTACGTTATTAAATACAAGAAACAGAATATTAAATGCTATAAGTTTATAAGGTAGAAAAAGAAGTCCAAGACGAGATTATTGCACAGAAAATGGACAGGGGTAATGGTCTTAACAGTGACAACGCAACGTAAGTATTTTTTTAAGATATCGAAATGAGACCCACATTATTTGACGCAGTATCTTTTTTCTGATTCTAATGGTATTTTAAACCCATTTTGGCTACTAACAGAAATTACGTTTTCTGCCATCAAATTACGACATATATTTTTTAGTGTATAGTGAATAGTGCCCCTGATATAACATAGCATAGACTATATGTTATCCCAGAAATAGGATTGTGGGTCATAAGATCAGATCTCAGTCCGATGAAAATTTTATGCATCTGAAGTCGCGAGCAATAGTTAGTCTTTCATGGACACAATCGGTTTTAACTACTCTATAAAGATATCGTTGTAGTAGTGTTTTGTTATTGGTGCTGATTCTGTGGTTTGAGGGGACTAAAATGTATCGCCATCAATTTTTTTTCGAATTGAAGACAAAGATGGAATACGTTTGTAACAACAGGATTGGCACCGTTGTCGGATGTGACGTAAGTCATGACATTAAGGGATAGAGCGAGAAAAATCATGCTAGCTCGCTCAAATATTGGTTACGATTTCAAATAATGCCAACCCTAACATTTTGAAGTCTCCCACACATCAACACTACCGTGCATGTTGTAATTACAATTCAAATTTTTCATACATTTTGTCGAGAGCTTCCGACGTGTGGTGTGAGTTTGGTAGCCTTTTTATGTGGTGGTGCAAGAGATAGGAATAAGACAAGTTAAAACATCTTAAATATCTGACCCAGAGTTTACAACATTTATTTATTTAACACGAGCATTTTAAAAGATGTTAACCCTCGGTGAAGGGGCCCGATAGATGGCAATGACTATGAAACATACTCGATCATCCTTTATTTTAATTATGAGACGGCTACATCCATGAAAAAACGGTTCCTCTACTACCGTGTTCAGCACCTCTAGCCAAGTGGCAATTACGTTTGTATTAGATTCTTCAATGTATGGGATTGACAGGTATCGTCACTTCAATCCCATACATTCATCATTCTATTGCACAGTACGCAGGCCAACAAATTGCCACTTGTCTAGGGGAGCAGGTTATTCGATATAGAAGTGTGCAATACCAGGGGACCCATAAAGTTAATATATAACTGGGGGCACCAGACTCGTGCATTCGTGCTGCTGACCCTGTAAAATCTTATATATTATTGTAGGTACATCATATTGTAGATGTTTGGAAAAAAGAATGGATAAAAAATCTTCTTTTGTATCAATTTTTTCGTAGATAGTTATCAAACAAGATAAATTCTTTGTACGTAGCTGTCTATCAAATATCTTTAAAACAGTGGATGAACCTGTAGGTACGTAGGTAGGTTTTACCCCCTAAGAACCTGCTCCCGGATGCATTGCAACCGTTGCACGCCAGACAAGCCAGCCCTGCTAATATACGCGTAAGTAAAGCCAACAATTTCGTGAACTAAAGTTTAGGTCGCCTCTCTATTCAATTTTGTCATATTGTCTTTGATTTGCAATGAACATGAATAAAACCTTCCATAGTAGAACCTATTTTCGCCATTTATTTCACGCAATGGTTGTTTCCTATTTTACAATAAAAGTCGAAACAAACAAGGCAGACTCCGTCTTGATTGGACAAATAAGTTTAGACGTTCCGTTTTATATATATCACTTTACCACTTATTTGCCGTAAAATGCATTCAATAAATTCTATTATTTTAAAACACAAGTTATAAGGCAAGTTTTGGGGGCTTCTCCCCAAAACTTTTCTTATCAAGTAGTTTCTGCCTAAATGATTCAAAATATTCCTCATTATTGATTATTTTCCAATTTCTATATTTTTTAAATTATGCGTAAAGCGGAACAAAATTGCCCATTAAATAAAGAATGTAAACGAGAACGGCTGATTTAAAATGTTGATTCTATTATCTATGCTCTATCTGAGACTCGATTCAGGCGAATTGTGTTTTAGTGGAGATTGTGAACTGCGTAAATAAAGATTCCCACTCAAGTAATGACTAGGCGATCTATGTTTAAATCCAGTTTGAGTGTCATTCTAGAATACGGGCCTATGACCCAACCAATTAAATTATTTTTAACATTCGAATGGAATAACGTTTAATACGATAGAGGGAGTGCGTCCTCGTGCTCCTAACAAAGATATTTGCTTATTTTATTTGGTGTTGTGTCAGCTGTTATTAAAATATCTGATTTAATTAGGTATGTATTTTGTTTATCAAAGGATATACATTAGTCGGGTGTATGAGGCCCAAGAAAGACTTTGTAGGTTATGGCAACCTCTCCTGTGAGCCGGAGCAGCTGCTGAATGAACAGAGGATCTGGAACAACTTCTTGGCTTTCGTCTGTCGTCTGATAGAAAGCAGTCAACTCCAAAATCCGTACAGCTGAACCAAAAAATCAGGAAGAGAAAGAGTAAGCAGACTTCGCGGTGAAATCGTAGAATGCAACCGAGATTCAACGAAGATTAATGATGATGATGAAAAAGATAGGTATCACTAGTTTCAGTATCGAAACTTCATGATTTGCACTCCGTACTTCGTTTTGTTTTTAACCAACTTGATAATTATATTCTGTGGTATACAAGCCCGGCCAGTTCTTCATATGGGGGCCACTCCTTTACGTATCCGAGGCGTCCATCTTTGTTTCTTAATTCAAACCAGTTCAGCGAATGTTTTTTTGAACTTTAGCAGGTTTGACGACGTATGACTCAAGCGTAATTTTGAGTGAGCTCATCAAGTTCCTTTCCGATATTGACATACGAAAAATTTCTTTTTATTTTTGCACCACATGGTTTAAACAAGGATGGATGCTTCTTATTCAATCACACCAGAATAGCCGAACGGATCTGTATGGAATTTGACACTGGGATATAAGAGCAAAAACTAGCCTTATAAAATAAAATAAATAAATAAATATTTCACAACATTCTACACAACGCTATCTAGACCCATGGTAAGTATAGCTTAACTAGCTTGTGTTATGGAATCCAGAATGCGGGTAAGCATACTTAGATACATTTATACATAGAAACACCCAGACTAATGCAAATATCCATATTCATACATATAAACATTTGCACTGAGCGGGAACCGAACCAGTCGCGTTCACTACCGCCACGCCACAAAGGCTGGCCTGTCCTGAGGTGTTATAAATAAATGCTATGCTATACAAAATGAATTTATTTATATTTTATCTTTTCCATAATTAATCATTATTATCGAAAACATTGATTGACAATTAAGTCAAATGAATCAGTTAGCTTGATAAGTTACAGCACTTCTGTGAAGATTAACATAATCTCATCGATATCGCTTAGCATTGATAAAATTAAATATGGCATTAATCAAAAAATGCAACATTAATAATATTATTATTGATAATAGTGAAGCAGTGGAGAAATTAATAATTAATTTCTTCACAGAAGAAAAATATCAACCGGGAACAATTCGCACAGTAAATTATGATAACCGCTTTATACCGCGGACGCTCAAGCTCTGGAATGACCTCCCTGTTGTCGAGCAAGTAGTGGTCGTGAAGGAGACGGCGGAACGGGAGCGGCGGCGTGAGCTAGAGACAATCGCAGATCGCGGCGCCCGCGTGCGCCGGCAACTCGGGCGTCGGAGGGCACAGACTGAAGCGACTACAATATGGGGTTCTTCAAGGGTTAGAAGTTTCTCATAAGGTTACAAACGTCCATAACTCTCGTTAGCCACTTCCCATCAGGTGTGTCATCGTGTATAGCTCGTGCGCATTAACATGGCACCTGCCTCGAAAACACCCTCCTCCCGCTTCCCCGCGCGCGACCCCGCTCTCGCCGTGCGAGGCTAGTAGCGTCAGCATACACGCCTCCCGCTCCCCCGCGCAAAGCCCCGAGCCAGGTGCCATGTTAACTCGCACGAGTTGTACTGTCTGCCACAATATGACCACATTGTCTGACTTTAGTTTAGAATACATCAATGTACGTAACCAAAGACATTATTTTCTTCTAAAAGTTTATTATTTATATCATTGTGTTAACCTCAAAGAAAACATGTTATTGTAGACAAGAACCTCATCACTCTTTATTATTATTGCATAATAGATTGCTAAGCAAATAACTAATCGTACTACGTTATTATAGAATTAATAATAACAATAAACTAGTATAAGTAATAATGTTTACTATTTAAGGTTATTTTATGACTTGTCAATTTCATCACTGTCAATGTCATTACTGTCAACAGAGTCAATTTTTATTATCTACCCACGAACTATAAAAGTGCAGTTAAATTATTACCTCTTGAATTAGTTCGGTCATCAATTACTGACGAAACAATTACTGATAGATGACTATTCATCATTAATGTGTCATGACATAATATTGGTTAAATTAGTTCCAAACAGTATAAAGACAATAGGAAATCTGTGGAAACGCGTACTCAACCCGTGGTTAACCTCATCTGAGAACTATAAGAACGCCTCAGGTCTAGGGCTGTTAAGCAAAGTTATCGATATTTTTATTGAAGGGAAGTGATAAACACTTGATAACCACATCGCCACAATTATCGATATAATTAAGAAAGTCATGATCATTAGATCATTAACTATGCTACCATACCACTATGCTCCGCGGTTTACCACCATACCTACTCGATTCTACTCTACCTCGACGACTCCTCGCATAGTCATAACGAGTCAGCTTCTAAGGCCTGTAGTGCCCATCTATACTCAATCCATGTAATTGGTAAAATTCCATTTTCTAATTACTAAACTGAATGGGCATAATCCATACTAATATTATAAATGCGAAAGTAACTCTGTCTGTCTGTCTGTCTGTATGTTACGCTTTCACGCCTAAACCACTGAACCGATTTTGATGAAATTTGGTATACGGGTAGATTAGACCTTGAGAAAGGACATAGGCTATGTTTTGTCGCGGTAACCGACATCCACGCGGGCGGAGCCGCGGGCAAAAGCTAGTATTATAAATGCGAAAGTAACTCTGTCTGTCTGTCTGTATGTTACGCTTTCACGCCTAAACCACTGAACCGATATAGATGAAATTTGGTTTAGGGGTAATTTGACCATGAGAAAGGACATCGGCTATGTTTGGTCGCGATAACCGACATCCACGCGGGTGGAGCCGCGGGCAAAAGCTAGTTATTCATAATTAAGGACGGATAGGACGGATGTTCAGTTCAAACCATAAGTTTATGTATGTATATATATATAATAGGGATATAGCTTTTGCTTACGAACAAAAATTTTTGTACAGGTAGTCCTTATTTTTAATTGATTACTTGACTTCAACCCTACTATTTAAAACTAGCATTTGCCCGCGGCTCCGCGACCAAACATAGCCTATGTCCTTTCTCAAGGTCTAATCTACCCTTATGCCAAATTTCATCAAAATCGGTTCAGTGGTTTAGGCGTGAAAGCATAACATAAAAACAGACAGACAGAGTTACTTTTACATTTATAATATTAGTATGGATTGAAACCCCGCGTTTCCAATTACGTACCCAAATTTTAGTGACATCTATAAAATGCACAATAATATCGATCAATGTATCGATAGAAATATCGATAAGTATAAAAATAACCACATCCCTATTCGAGTCCCAGTAATGGATGAGTGACACGGTCATCTCGTATGAAAGTCGCTTTCGCTATACGTTCACTACATATAAGCACTTAGGCATTTGTTATAAGTTACTAATAACGCCTCGCGGTTTCACTCGCGTAAGTCCTGATCCCGTAGGAATACGGAGATAAAAATAGCCTATGCTACTCAGGAATAATGTAGCTATCTAATGGTGTAAGAATTTTTGAAATCAGTTCAGTAGTTTTTGAGTTTATCGATTACAAACACACAAAACTCTATTATAATATTAGCATAGACGTACACGAGTCTCCTTGGGCGGTCAACGACCACAATATGTCAATTGGTTTAATAAACCCAAGGTTATAGAGGGTATATTTGTTAATTACGATCAAAAAATTCTTCTTATTTGCGAACGGCTCTCATAAGATGTAATTTGGAGAAGGCATAAGACCAAACTCACACCGTTATATTTCAGGGCGCGATATTTTCCGCAGGGCGCACTTGTGAAAAAAATCCGTGCGGTATTAATTTCGCTGCTAACCAAATATGCGTGGATATTTGGAAGGAAGGATAGAATTACTGATATTCTTTCGCGCAATAGCGGCTAAACAGGTCTGAATGGTCAAATTGCCGTATCAGTTCCCGGTGGAGTAGAAAAAGACCACCCACCACATCTTCCTGTGGGAGTCGTAAAAGGTGATTAAGGGCATATGTACAATAAGAACTAATCTAGTCTTTACAATATGCTAAGGGGTAGTCTGTTCTCCATCCGGCAGTAAACCTACAACCCAACACAAACGGCCCGTCAGACGGCAATAGGCTCGCCCCCTATTACGCCGTGGGGCCGACAATCATAATTGGAAAAAAGTGGGTGCTAATAAACCTCTGCCTCTGTCGGAATTTGGTACAGAGATAGATTATAGTCTGAAGTAACACATAAACTACTTTTATCTCTAGAATATGTTCCCATAGGTTGCGGGAACAGGATCAGAGTTTCAGAGTGCAACTTAAGTATAGATATCACAATTTGTGGTTTGACACAAAATGTGCACTTCGCTAAATGTGTAATCGACAAAAAAAACGAGCATTTTTCATTTGGCTCCCTTCTCAAAATGGGCACTTCGCAAAGAAGAAATTGTTTTACAGTCAATTAACATTGAATATTACCTTATTCCACAGTCGACTTCGTCCGAATTATAATAAAACCAAAAACTATATCGTCATGATTTATTTTTAACCAACATAAATGACTAATATATCCAATATTATTATTTCAATGTATTATACAACGGTTCTGTTATCGATGAAGGTGGAACTAAAGAGGCGTTACATTGGTCTTTGTAAAACAAATGATTGTAAGTAGGTATGTTATCGTGAATGTTCGACACCTGTATTGACGCTGAAGGGGGTGATTCATGAAAAAGGTATTTAGGAAAAATACTTTGGATTTAGTGTATGAGGCCCCATAAAATTCTTGGGGACCTAAGTCACTCTGTAATTCAGACAAAGCTCTGGTGCTGGTACGCATAGCTATTCGGTGCCACTTAAGGGTGAGCCTACTGCTTTCGCGGTGGCGGCGGAAAGTGCGCCTCCCCGTACCCGGGGCTAGATGGGGACACTAAGGTCCCCACAAAACGAAGGGGGCCGCCTCGAAAGAGATGGTCCTGGGTGTGCCGGGGTGCGAGAGATATGCTTTCGGCAATCTCACCTCCGGCAACCAAAGACCCAAGACGGCGTGCGTTATAGTCAGTTCTAGTCCGACATAACCACCTCCACCGGCTCCGTGGTATCCGTGGAGATTTTTCGCACGATAAAAAAAAAGCCTATTGCCGTCAAGCCAGCTTGTTGTCATGATGTTTGAATGAATTATGTGTGGTTTTATCCATTCGCATTATATTTTGTTTCCTTAACTTTTTATACCTGATAACGGGTTTCATCGCCGAAAGCTTTTTGACCAACCTTACTGTGATGGTGATGTTATGGCGGCTAATTTTATAGTTTCGGAGCGAAAATTTTAGGCACAGTTTTGAAAGCAAAATCGTCTTGAAGTATTAATTTGAAAAAAAAAACATACATTCGCATACATCGGGAAAAATGAAATGCTCAAAAATCAATGTTTAAAAATGGTTGAAAAATCATTCATTGGTTCCAACAGTTCGTAAGAAAGTTGGTAGATGGATCCGTCGCCCTTAAAGACGGATATAAAGAGCAGGGAAATTTGAAGTGATTCAGGTGTGGCTCAATAGCTCAGTTGGAAGAACATTGCCCCTGTAAGGAAAAGGTCATGGGTTCAAGTCCCACCTGAGCATTTCATTTTTCCCGATGTAAGTATTCAAATTTTAAAGTTAGCATAATTAATGCTATAAAAATACATTATTCCGTTCATCCCTACATTATATTCATGCTTTTATTTACAATAAAATCAGCTGGTACATGATCTAAAATCTATCTGCAATCAATAGTATTAGATATAGTTAATTATCATCAAGAAAAATAAAATAGATAGGTTCTTGTAGATATATTATTATTATAAGAATGTTTATAAGATTACAACAGGGAAGCATCTATTGAGTGATTGAACTTTATGAAATATGCAAATATTATGAGTATTATATGAAAATAAAGATATTATTACAAATAATATTATGATAATTAAATGAAAATATGACACAAATTGACAACAACCGTAGTTATCCGTATAGTGATAATTCTAAGTCGTAAATTGTCTTATAAGTAGGTAGTTACGTTTATGTTGCAAATAAATTAACAAATGAATAATAATATTTTCTTCAGAAATGACGTTGGTATGGAAAACAATGGTAACACAGTTGTCAAGTGTTGCCACAACTGAATCATACATTTGCCATTTAAGTGTGATATTTGAATGAATTTTACAGCATTACGTATGCTAACTATACAAATCGAATACATAGGGAAAAATGAAACTTTTCGGGCGGGACTCGAACCCGCGATCTTACCCTTAGAGGGGGACCAGGCCAAGTTGGTCAAGGCATTCCCCCTGTAAGGGAAAGATCGCGGGTGCGAGTCCCGCCCGAGAAGTTTAATTTTTCCATATGTAGGTATTAGAAGTGGTTATATCATCTTCGGGAGCCAAGTCAACCTTACTTGCCTGCTGATTGCCGATAGAGGCTCTGGCACAGAGGTCAAGGAACTGAATAAATCAAACTGAAAAGGAGGAGGAGTAAGCAGGCCCCGGGTTCCGAGATCAAAGCTTCATATGCAACTAAGGAGAATGTTAAAATGATGATGGTGTGCCTGAGTTGCGCTTGAAAAACTGTTTCCACGCTGGCCAGATATGGTACAGGGTTTTATTTCGAGTTTTTTTCCCTTGCAGTGATATCGTTAGCGTATTTTTTAGCGTTAGTCGCCTCTCACGACACCCTCCGCATAAGATGGGTGGGTGAATACTTGTATTCTTTCTCGACGGAGAAAATGTGGTTACGCCCACACGGATTATTATGTGCGTACCACCAACTAACAGCGTGCGTAAACTGTTATTATTCAGGCGAATCTCGTTAGATAAGAAGTTGACGTACGAACTCAAAGATACTTTTTTAAGATTACTATTACGAGTATAAATACAATCAGAAATCGCTGTTGCACACTACGACAAAGGATTTTGCATACCCACCAATATAGTCCAGTATAGTTAGTGTTATTGCGCATGTGTTTTGCCCTCCCTAAGTTAACGTACCTCCTGAGGACTGTACCGACCTGGGTTTGTCCCGCGGAAGTCGCAGCATTTGACGACACACTTAAGTCCACAGTTGAGTCGATCCTCAATATATCGCTCAACGAAAACCAGTGGACACAGGCGACTCTCCCCATTCGTCACGGAGGTATCGGGGTGCGACGCGCGTGGGATGTGGGGTTGTCGGCTTTCCTGGCGTCGGCGCATGGGGCGGCGGACCTTGTCACTGTAATCCTCAATAATAATGGTGGCAAGGTGTCCGTGCCATATGCAGCCGGCGCCGAGACAGAGTGGCTTGCCCGCAGTTCAGCGGTGTCAAGTCCTGTCACTACCCATGCCCAGCGCGCTTGGGACGAGAGTATGGTTGAAGAACTTAGGGAGCGGTTGGTTGGGGGTGCAGCGGGAGCCAATCTGGCGAGGCTTAGGGCGGTATCACAGCCAGAATCGGGAGCATGGCTGCGCGCGCTGCCTTCGCCTCACATGGGCACTTTGCTGGACGACAATTCTTTGCGGGTGGCGGTGGCCCTCCGCCTGGGTTGCAAGGTGTGTGAAACCCATAGATGCACCTGCGGCTCCATGGTGGGGGATGACGGCCAGCACGCACTGAGTTGTCGTAGAAGCGCGGGTAGGTTTCCGCGCCACCATGCTCTCAACGACATACTGCGGAGAGCATTTGTATCAGCTGATATCCCGTGCCTGCTGGAGCCACCAGGCCTTAGTAGATCCGATGGCAAACGACCGGACGGTATGACCCTGGTGCCGTGGAGGAATGGCAAATGTCTTTTGTGGGATGCCACCTGCGTCAGCACGGTTGCCTCCAGCCACCTGAGCCGTACCGTCTTGTTTCCAGCAGCCGCTGCCGAAGACGCGGCGGAAAAGAAACGCGGCAAATATGCGGCCTTAGCTGAACGGTATATTTTCGCACCGTTTGCAGTCGAGACGATGGGTAGTTGGGGTGCTGATGCCAAAAATCTAGTGAGCGAATTGGGACGCAGGTTGAGGGATAAAACCGGTGACTCTCGCTCCGCCTCGTACCTGGGGCAAAGGTTGTCCGTTGCTATCCAGCGGGGTAATGCCGCTAGCGTCATGGGCACCTTTGCCCCTGGTACGGTGAGGAGCGGGTTAAGTGATTAACTTTGACAATGTATTTGAATTTAGCGTTTAAGATGACATGTATTATTAAAAACAATGTATTTGACATTCAATAAATACATTATCATTTAAAGAAATATAGTCCAAACCGTTGTTTACTGAAATATTATAGTTACCTACTTTTAAATCACGATTCCAACCCATGTTGGCTTAAGGCATGGTCGTACTTGTCCAACAATTCATTTCGTAGAAAAAAATCATAACTATTATATTTTCGATAAGACGTACCTATGCACATTGATTTATACGAAATATGCAATTTAAATTCATTTATTATTCGACATAAACATAGGTCTATATTTGCCTAAAAGCACATTTATGACACGCGAAGCTTATTTTCCCCACATAACTAATATGTAGTACATTTGTGGACGGAGCCGCTCCTAACGGGGCTCCTATTTCTTCGTGCAGTATCTAAAGCAACCTGGGCGTTTGTTCATGTCGATGCCCGTCGGTCAAACAAACTATCAGTTAAATAACGCTTCGATGATGGATAAGGCATTGTAGAAGTCTAAAGTCTCGCAAAAGTCTTACGAAAATAAGTATAAAACTTCAGTAAAACGGAGAACTCAAAAACTAAAGTGGTGAAATAGTTGAATATGTATATAGTTGTCTCACAAACGTTTAATTTTTTAAACTTTTTGTAAATTTGAGGTCGAACTCCGCCTTAACATTTTCATTTCTATTCCAGTAGTGACGTAACAAAACTACTGCGTAGAAAATAATCTACATAATTAATACTTTCTGTCGTGATCTATAACGAAGGAGTTCATCACCTTTCCAACCAATGAAATTCTATAGAAAAAATATTCATGCATTGTAATTTTATGTTAAAATAATTCAAGTGATTGTGTAAACGTTTGGTTTCGATCTGACACAGAAAACTGTTCTGCACCACGTGCAATTTGTACCAACCTATATATAGATATAGGTTGGTACAAATTGCACGTGGTATGGTATGGCTTATTCCACTTTTCCTCGTTGATGGGGATTATTGAACTTTTTGTTCAATATTCCCCGTTGACGCTAAATTCTTGAATAATGGGGATTAGTGAACTAAAAAGTTCACAATTCCCCATCATGATAAATTCAATTAGAACTAAAAAGTTCAATAATCCCCATTAGGTACATTAAAAATTAAATATTATTAATGAATCATCTACTTTTTATTTTTATAATGGGGATTATTGAACTTTTTAGGTATAATAGAATTTATCATGATGGGGATTAGATAACTTTTTAGTTCATTAATCCCCATTATTCAAAAATTTTGCGTCAACGGGAAATAGTGAACAAAAAGTTCAATAATTCTCCATCAACGGGGAAAAGTGGAATAAGCCGTACAGTATGAGTAGTGTATGGTAATACTGTACCAATGTACAGTAAAGATTTCTCGTGGCTTGTCCACCCATTATATTTACTGCACCGATTTAGTAATGCAGCCGCTAAGGGGCGAAGGGATCGGTCGGTCGGGTTCTGTCTTTAATCAATGGTGAACACTGTGGTGGGTGAAGGAATACTTAATAAACTATCGGTGGGTATAAGGACTGATGGTCAGCTGTATAATACCAACAAATTAACAAATGAACAGTTAACAAATGAATTCATTTGACTATATTCAGTTTAAAGAAACTTTTACTGATAAGTTTTTACATAGTGCGCCGCACTAGAATTTCGACTATTTAAGCAGAAACTGACTGAATTCGCTGAGCTGACGGCCAACCTCCAGTAGTGGAGAGGCACTAGAAGAAGAAGAAGAAGCAGAAACTGCAAATATTTTACAAGAAATTGCATACATTTTACCAATAATTGCATACATTTTACCAAAAATTGCATACATTTTACAAAAAATTGCATACGTTTTACCAAAAATTGCATACATTTTACCAGAAATTGCTTAACGCATTCTAATATAAAATAAATTCCTATCGGAACATCTTTGGACTCATTTCGTAATATACTTGATAAAGGTCAGATACATAAGTAGGATCATTGAAAGTCTAACTAGACGAGTCGAGGACGTTGTCTATTAGTTTCAATAATCTAATCTTATTAGTCTTTGTTAGATAAGTAAGTAAGTACTCTAGTTCGTCTCTTTTGAGAGTCATTTTGTTGTCAGATAAACAGAAATTTAATCTTATTTCATCTCTTAATGTGTAACACTATCGAAGTGTTCCAAGGTTTATAATTCGGCATCATCAATACAATGTAAAATTATTTGTCCCTAACGATTGACTCATCAACGCAGACCCTAAGCCACTGTGCCTCCGCTAAGAATTTTTGGAAATTTCACTAAGTACTGAAGGAAGCGGTAACGGTTATACGAGAAATCCGTACCTACATTAGCAGGTATTGCGGAGTAAGTAAAAGATGTTTTACCAGTTGGAACAAGATTAATTTATTTACTATTTACACACTCTTATATACTAATTATTCTACATGATTTTACTGAGATTTAGAGTGGGGTTTTACTCATATAAGTTTAGTGCTGACATTATTGTTTATTGATACGTGTTGTTTATATAATATTATTTCCTAGTTACAGTGTACTTTGCCTATGACGCATAGCACGTCATAGTACTCCCCCCTTTATAAAAATGTTTGCTGATGTTGTACTTTTTCTGCAGTTGGTTACACTTGTTGCATTTCCTTGATTATTTTGTTTATCTTTTTGTCCATGACTTAGTTAGTTTTCCCTACGAGTCTGGTGATTGTTATTATTATTGCTGCTAGTATAATTATAGCGATGAGTACTCCGATCCAGATTTTTATTTTTTCAATTTCTGCTGCCATGTGTGTGTTCGTTTCTTCCTTTGCTGCCAGGTTATTGTTCTGCACCATGTTTATTTGTTCCTTTTCGTGGGTTTGACTGCTTCCCATCTTGTGTGTTGTTTCTTGTGGCTTGCTGTGGAGTGACTTTTATTTTCATTTTGCCCTTTTTATATCATTGTTTGAAACGGACGGTGGGTCGTGATATTCTTCCCGAACGTGTTCTTTTTATGTTTTGAATTGGCTGTGCCTTATCTTGCTCTTGATTTTGAGCTTCTATCTTGTCGTCGCTCGTCGTGAATGCTGGTTTTAGCCTGTCAATCGACACGTTCACTTCCCTGCCGTTTCGCTTGATCGTGACTATTTTGTTGTCACGTTTGACTACGAGAAACGGTCCGTCGTAAGGTGGTGTGAGCGTAGGACGTAGCTTATCGCATCGTAGAAATACGTGTGTACAGTCGGCTAAGCGTGGGTGTACGAATATGTTTTTGTTTGAGCTTTGTCGTTGTGGAATTGACGTCATGTGCGTTATGTTCTCTTTAATTTTTTCCACAAACTCTGCATACGTTGTGTTTTTAGAACAGTCGCCAAAATATGCTGCTGGTAATTTTATTGTTGTTCCGTAGACCAATTCGGCTGCTGAGTATCCAGTGTCTTGTCGAATGCTGGTACGTATCCCGAATAATACCGATGGTAATTCTTTCGTCCAATTTTCGGTATTTCCTCTTGCCATCAAAGCTGCTTTCATGGTTCTGTGCAGTCTTTCTACTTTGGAGTTTGATTGAGGGTGATATGGTGTAGTACGGATTTTTTGTATACCCAGGAATTTGGTTAGGCTTCTGAATAGCTCAGACTCGAATTGTCGTCCTTGATCCGTTGTTATATAATTGGGGCATCCAAAACGTGTGATCCAGCCATCGTATAAGGTTTTGGCTACAGCTTCTGCTGTGATGTCCGAAATAGGATATGCTTCTGGCCATGACGTACAACGATCGATCATAGTGACGATGTATCTTTTGTTTTGTGATGTCGTTAGGGGGCCCACAATGTCTATGTGTATGTGGCTAAATCGTTCTGCTGGCATAAATTTGCCCAGGGGTGATACTGTGTGCCGCTGAACTTTTGATTGCTGGCATTGTAAACATGTTTTGCACATTTCGTAAATGTCTTTGTGCATGCTAGTCCAGACGTATTTTGCGGTTATCAACTTTTTTGTTGTGTTTTTCCCTGGGTGGCTCATGTTGTGAAAACTATCAAAAATTGTTTTTCTGAACTTTTGTGGTAGGTATGGCCTTGTTGTACCGGTGGATATATCACAATAAATTTTGATATTATTGTTTTGTATCGGTACCCGTGCCATTTTTAGTGACCTATTTTGTTTTAGTTTTGTTAACTCCGGGTCACTGTCTTGGTATTTTTTTACCTCTTGCCAGTTGAGAATTTGGGGTAGTTCTATTGTTTCTATTACCCGTGATAGTGCGTCGGCTACCACGTTTTCGCTGCCCGTGACGTGCCTTATGTCTGTGCAGAATTGTGCAATATATTCTAGGTACCTTATTCTTCTAGGGGATTCATCCACTGATTGCTTCTTGTCGAATGCATGAATCAGTGGCTTATGATCCGTGTATATTGTAAATGTGCGACCTTCTATTAGTCGTCTAAAGTTTTTTATTGCCATGTAAATACCGAGTAGTTCTCGATCGTATGTGGAATATTTTGTTTGTGTCTCGCTTAACCCTTTTGAAAAAAATGATACGGGTTTCCATTTTCCTTGAACTTTTTGTTGAAGTACGGCGCCTACACATTTTAAACTAGCGTCTGTCATAATGGCTAGTGGTGTGTCTGTTTCCGGGAATGCGAGTGTTGTGACATCTCTTATGTCCTGTTTGCAGTGTTCGAATGCTTGGTTAGCTTCCGTATTCCACTCGATTGGCGTATTGTCATTCTTTTTGGAGTTTATTAAGTATTTGTTGAGCGGAGCTTGGTGTCTGGCGGCGTGTGGGATGCTACTTCTGTAGAAATTCATCATTCCCAAAAATCGACGTAGCTCCTTTACCACCTTTGGTTTTGGGTATTCGTTTATTGCTCGTACTTTCTCAGACGTGGGGGTGATTCCTTGGCTCGTTATATGATAACCTAAGAAATCTATCTCTGTCTTTTCGAATTCGCATTTGCTCGTATTGATTGAGATGCCGTTTTTACTTAGGCGAGTGAATACTTCCTCTAATTGAACGTAATGTTGTTCGGTATTTTGACTTGCTATGAGTATGTCGTCCACGAAGACATATATATAGTCCAGGTCTCTGAACAGGGAGTCCATAAACCTCTGGAACGTTTGAGCTGAATTTCTGAGGCCAAATGGCATGAAATTCCAGTGAAATAAACCCATTTGCGTGATTATTGCGGTCTTCTCTGGTTCCGCAACAGGGATTTGGTGGAACGCCTTCTTTATATCAATTTTGCTGAATATTGTTTTTCCACTTGCGATGTATGTAAAGTCTAACAGTCTTGGTAAGGGATATCTGTCGGGAACTGTTATTTTATTTAACGCGCGGTAGTCTCCGCACGGTCTCCATTCCCCATTCTTTTTCTTTACCATGTGGAGAGGCGATGCCCAAGGACTACTGGAAGGTTCTAATATTCCTAAGTTTATTAGCTCTTGGAATTCCTTTTTTGCTACCTTATATTTGTCGGGTGGTAGTGGGCGCGCGCGGGCATAAACTGGAGGACCTTTTGTTATGATGTGATGCTGTATTCCATGCTCTGTGGGTTTTTTAAATGGTCTTGGTCTAGTGACGTTTACGTATTTCTCTAACAGGCGCTTTATATGTTCGGGTAATTTCGCGTCGATGGATCTAATTGAAGGCATGTGTGTTTCTCTTGCAATTTTCGCAGGCGTCGTTAGTTTTGTTTCTTGGTCGATCAGCCTTTTGCCGTATAGATCCACTAATAATCTGTGGTGCTCTAGGAAATCAGCTCCTAAGATAGGCATTTTTACATCGGCGATTACGAACGTCCAAGTAAAAGGTCTGCGTAACCCCAGATTTAGCGTTAATGTGCTTTCGCCATAAGTTTCAATAATTGACCCGTTTGCGGCATACAGTTTGTAGTTGCTCGCGTTTTTCTTACCCTGTGCGTTTTGTAATACAGAAATATTTGCTCCCGTGTCTACTAAAAACCTATAACCACTGTTTGAGTCGGTTATAGTTAGACGGTTGGCGGGTTGTATGGCACAGAGTCCCGTCGTGTTCTGCGCTAGTTCTCGTTTCCCGAATTTTTATCGGTTTTATTTATCCACGAGCACGGCTGATCGCATTTATATGCTTTTGTTTTGAATCTTCTGTGATAATAACATAGCCGTGTACGTGACCGTGAGCGTGATTGCGACCTTGCTCGGAATTTGCTGCGTTGCATCGGTCGGCGATTACTCATACCGCGGAGCTCGTTTATTTCGACTCGCATAGCTGCAATTTGTGACGTCAGCATTGTTATTAAGTCAGCGGATTCCTGTGACGAGTTGTTTGTTTTGGTTTTATAGCGCATATTTTCATAGATTCGGTCAGCCATTTCGCTTAATTTTGTGAGGTCGAGGTCTTCGGAGACTGCCAATATGGAGGTGATTGATACCGGAAGCTGTCTGAACCATAATAATCTGATGGTATCTTCGGTCATTTTGTCGCAGCTGGATTCTTTCATTTTTCTCAACAGCTGTGATGGTGTTGAGTCACCTAGGTCCATCTCCGATAGCAATTTGTGGAAGCGTCGTTGTTCGCTTTCCTCATAGCACGCAATTAATCTTTCCTTGATTATAAGGTACTTGTCTGCGTTTGGCGGTGACGTCAGGATGTCGCTAACCTGATGTATGACCTCTTTTGGTAATTTTGCGATGACGCTATTATATTTATATTCGTCACCTTGCTTTTGGGAGGCTACGATGGCCTCGAATTGCGCGAACCATAAGCGCGGTGAATCTGTCCAAAACGATGGTATTTTCTCCGTAATGCTAATTGCAGCCACCACCTGGCTGTCGCTGATTGATTCAGCTGATGTGCCGGAGTTTTTTGACGGTGTTCCGGCTGGAATTATCGGTGCCATGATTGCGTTTAGCCTCTTGAAATTTCAGCTGGTTAGACCCGCTTGTGGGAAGCCAACTGAAATGTGCTATTTCGCTGATGGTGGTGGTCGGTAAGCTGGTGGGCTGTTGGGTGAATTTTCCCAAATATAGCTCCACAGTGATCTGTGATAGTTCCTAGGTTTGCTGCTGAAAACCTTTTCAGGGCTGCAGTTGGCCTGCAATTATATCAGCACTAGGAGATCACGTCGGGGTCACCAATATTGCGGAGTAAGTAAAAGATGTTTTACCAGTTGGAACAAGATTAATTTATTTACTATTTACACACTCTTATATACTAATTATTCTACATGATTTTACTGAGATTTAGAGTGGGGTTTTACTCATATAAGTTTAGTGCTGACATTATTGTTTATTGATACGTGTTGTTTATATAATATTATTTCCTAGTTACAGTGTACTTTGCCTATGACGCATAGCACGTCATAGCAGGCATATTATGTATTTTTTAAGGAAAGTTTAAGTAAGGTTTAGGCAGTGTTTTCTTAATTCTTAATTCTTTATTGCGCACAAAGAAGTACTGAGATTATACACAAAACATTTCAAATAACATGTTTGGAACATGTAAGGAAGGTATGAAATAATTTTATTGCTTATCATAAGCTTTTGAAGAGTGTATATCACAATGTACCTAGTCTGTCATCGCTAATAAATAATTCAATCGTACTTTCATATACTTAGATCGCGGGAACGGGATCAGTATTTCACGAGGGCGCTGTTGCAGGTTGTGTTAGTATATACCTAACTAGTGTTATGTTAGTATATTACAAAATTGAACTAATATGTAGATATTATTACAAAATTGTACTATGTGTAACTGTAATATATGTTCTAGGTCATTGTAGCGAGGTATATTGACTAACATAAGGCCAACGACACCAAAATATTAAATAATATATTTAACTAGATTTTGCCCGCGACTTCATCCGCGTTAAGTTCGGAACTCATATAAAGTTCCTCAAAGTGCAAATGTACCAGAAATACTGATCCCGTGACCGCGACACACATTAACCTATACGCGGGGTACAATAAAGGTCGAACGGGATGAAAAGTATCCTATGTCCATCCCCTGGTTCTAAGCTACATTCCCACCAATTTTCAGCCAAATCGGAACAGCCGTTCTCGCCTTAAAATAGCGTAACTAACACGACTTTCTTTTATTTATATAGATGACGACGCTATTTATCAATAATCAATTGCTCCTACTCATACTGATTGTCCTTATTAGAATTTTACGGAAGCGGCTGCCGTTTGACCCACAACCCTGGAAGAAAAGCCTATGTCAAAGCCTCGTACATCAATCAGTCGATGTATTGCCTGGCTTGCAGATAACGTTAGTTTGGGTCCCAAAGATTTTTGTATGACCCTAAAGATCTTTGTGGAGCCAGTCATCATAACACAAGTCATTGACTAAACACGCGGGGTTGCGTGTGCGCACTCAGTCATAGTCAACATTAAAATATTATGAAGTCAAGTGTGATATACTATAAACATTTTTGCGATAAGTTATCTTTATTATAAAAATCGCTGTTGGTAAGCGCATAACTCAACAACGCCTGGACCCATTTGCTCAATTCTTTTTTTTTTTTTAATGTTCGTTGAAGTTCAAGGATGGTTTTTACGGCGAGAAAAATTAGAATAATTGCCGGGAACCGACATTCACGCGGGCGGAGTCGCGGACAAAAGCTAGTTAACAATATATTGTTGCTACACGATATAGTACTGGTAGTATATCGTGTAGCAACAAGTAGGACTGGTAATACGTAGCGTAGTCTAACAATCACAGAGACATTACGTAAATCTGTGAAGTCAGCGTCAAAACATTTAAAATCTGAATGAAAATGAAACATCCCCTCGAGTGTGGGACTAGGGTGTGCCGACGTTTTCCTGAATAGGGGAGAGGTGCACATCACGCCACCGCCGCAGCCTGCTTCTGATAGGGTGACACTACAATCCTGGCCATTACACTACCGACGTGGATGCACTCCTAACACAAGCAATACTTTTCGATGCTATATCGGTATCGTAAGGAGGCGCGGGAGCAGGGACGGGAACCCGAGCCCGAAGAAATTCGGGCCGTGAGGTCTCAGCTCCACAGGGACATGGTAGCGGAATGGGAGCTACGACTTGGGCGACCAAGCGCAGGGCACGCCGTAATAGCGGCGGTAAGACCCATCATGGAGGAGTGGCTAGAGAGGCCACACGGCAGCCTCTCGTACCGGCTGACGCAGGTGATTACCGGACACGGGTGTTTCGGGAGTTACCTGTGTCGGATCCGGAGGGAGCCAACGTCCGAGTGCCATCACTGTGATGCGAGCGAGGACACAGAGCTGCACCCGCTGACCGAGTGCCCGGCGTGGGACACGCCGAGGCGGGTCCTAGTGGCGGCTCTAGGGGTGGGAGTCCTCACACTCGTCACATTGCTCACAGCGATGGTACGATGCGCAAACGCTTGGGGTGCGGACGCCTCCTTCTGCGAGCAAGTAATGCTCGAGAAGGAGGCGGCCGGTCGGGTCCGGACCAGACTCCGGGCCCGGGAAGCCCGTGCAGAGCGAAGGCGAACCGGACGTCGGAGGTCGCAGAATGACCTCCGTCCTCCATGAGCGCTGGCCTGGGGGTGACCGGTGGAGCCGCCTGTCACCCTAGCAGAAGCAGGTCGCGGCGGCGGCGCAAAGTGCGCCTCCCCGTAACCGGGGCTAGATGGGGACATTTTGGTCCCCACAACCCGAAGGGGGTCATCTCGAAAGAGATGGTCCTGGGTTTTAGTCGGTTCGAGTCCGACATAACCGCCTCCACCGGCTCCGTGGGGGTGGTTTCCGAGGGGATTTTTCGCACGATAAAAAAAAACACAAGCAATATTTAGCTTAGCTGGAGGGTGAGGTAATATTAGTAATTTCGGTTCTAATATTTTAAATTAATATAAATATATAATCATAAATATGAATTATTTTAGGCGGCTGCACGCTGCAAATGTTGGCCTACGCAGCTTTACAGACAATAACGTAACATTTTCAAGACGTGACGTACATGCCGAGACTTTTTGTAACATTCAAATAATTAAAATGAAATTCAATAATGTCGCTGTAATTTGAGTTACAAATTGTTATTAACTACAATTAGTTAATGAAGCCAGATAGAATGTTCCATCCATTGCCTCATCAAGTCATCATGTACAGTCCACCACTTCGATCCTCAATTGCCAAATCATCTTTGTGTCAATGTTCAGCTTTATTTAGCTTATGGAAACAGTTATTTTCGATTGTGATGAGTTTGACGTTAAAAACATCGCTAGGTGCCTGAGTACGTTTTAATAATTTTGATGAAAATGGTAAATAAAATGTATCAAATAAATATTTCACGATAATACAACAATCATTTTGATAGAATGATAACTGTCTGTAGAGCTAAAAACACTTCAACGCTATCCGGTAACGTCTAAATATAACCTTTGTTTTATCATTTGTTAAGTGAATCCCCGCGATTATTCCCGCAGGATTGCGCGACATTATTACTAAGGAAATTGTATTAAGCTTGCGAGTGACAAACCATGCGATAATAACTGTTTCGGCACGATGCTATTTAATTTCATGCGAATTTTGGTCACTATCTAGGCGGTGTATTATCTACTTTACCAGAACCGAAAAATAAATAAGAAGAATGTTATTCTCTAATTAGCTGACCCGTCTTGGTGTCGCCGGGAAAAAATTCGTATTGCATATTTGATGGTAACCTAAATTACGACTGCTACAAAAACGCTGGTACACGTGTTTATTTATTTCTTAAAAGACACAGGTTTATGAAATTTAGTGCATCTAGCTCTGAAAACGACGGACTTTCATACAAACTTCCATCCCTTATTTTACCCCTTTAGTAGCAGAATTTCCAAAAATCCTTTCTTAGTGAATGCTTACATCATAAAATGCATCTACTGTCAAACTTTCAAGTTTGTAGGTCTAGCGGTTTAGGCTCTGCGTTGATGAATCAGTCAGTAAGTCGGGACAAGTAATTTTATAAGTATAGGTAGAAGAAGTGCTTGGACGATGTAAACCAGGCTTTAAATATGGATGAGTAACGGATATGACATAGGATGACTGTGCCAATTAAAAAACAGCGGAGCAGCAGGAAATGCTATATTATAAAGATACGAGTAGCTATCCACTATTGGACAGAGTAATAAACCAACATAAATAAGTAAATCCAACACGTGTACATAGCTGTGGATAGTTAATTGCATATTTACATAAATAATAATGCAACAATGAGGTTTGTATTCCAGTAAGTTCTGTCACGTGATAGTTTCATGATAGCTAGAATATATTATATCTTCATTGGTGCTATGGCAGTGAATACATCTTTATAACTCATGCTCAAGGCACGAGATGTGGCCGCATGTATATTAAAACTATGTAAATATTTTGGACTTATTCTATATGCAGTGGACAGTGATGTTTTTACCCGACTGCCGAAGGAAGGAGGGTAATGTTTTTGTTAAGTAATTCTCTAGAATTAGAGCTGGTAATGGGCTCGTACATTATTTGCTAGGACCATAAAATGGATATAATGTACCTTCCTGGGATTAGCGACGTGATCTATGGGTAATATAACAATGGTAAAAGTTGGAAAGACGAATCCTATCAGCTTTTCCTTAGAACATACATCTTAGTAGGTATTCAAAATTGCTTTTACATACATAATTCATGTTCATTGTCAATCACGTAGTTATACCGCAAAAACAAAATTCACTAAGGTAGGTACCTAGGTACAGTTGAGTGAATTCTAACCAAGGTTATTTAGCAGACAATGACACTTAAAACCGGCTTTCCTTTTAAATTTTTTCTCTATCGTTTGTCCATTTTGTTCAGACAAGATAAGTAAACACCTAAATATATATAACTCAAAGGTGACTGACTGACATAGTGATCTATCAACGCACAGCCCAAATCACTAGACGGATCGGGCTGAAATTTCGCATGCAGGTAGATGTTATGACGTAGGCATCCGCTAAGAAAGGATTTTGATTAATTCTACTTTCAAGGTGATAAAATAGAGGATGAAATTTTGTATGAAACTTTGTCAATTTTAAACCCATCGGGCTGAGACTTTGTATGCATAAAGCTACTATGACGTAGGCATCCTCTAAGAAAGGATAACCGACATCTACGCGGGTGGAACCGCGGGCAACAGCTAGTAATGAATAAGAATTTAGAGCAATGTTCATATGTTAGCTGGTTTGCGAAGCTCAAATGGCAAATGCGTCAATTTAGATGGATGACGCCTAGAGATCGATAGAATGTGCGTTCGAACTACGGCCATTAAATTATCAACGTCAACCCATTTCAAATACGAGCAATTTAGCTTCGCCGAGGGGGTTAACGGCATCTTTCATGTACTAAATATCTTTAAAACTAGTCAGTTAGGTACATCATCTAATATTAAATACGAACAAATTCGTAAGTAAGTAGGTATACAGGAGTAGAATTAGAAAATTTTGTGGATGTTAAAGTTATGTCCAAAATGGATATCGTGAACCAGCAAAATGAAGGTAGGACGAAAAGCCAGATGAACTGACGACCAAAGACCCAAAGACGGGGTGCGTTTTAGTCGGTTCGAGTCCGACATAACCACCTCCACCGGCTTCGATGGGGGTCGTATCTGTGGGGACTCTTCGCACGATAAAAAAAAAGATGCATTGACAACATTAATAAAGTAGCTCGGGCGGTATTCATGCGTACAGCAGAAACTTGGGTGATATTGCGTACATTGGAAGAGGTCAATGCCCTGCAGTTAGCAGCATTGATCGATAAATACAGATTCGAAAAGAATGCAGGAATGTATAGGCAGTAATGATAAGGCATACTTACATCATAAAAAATGGCTTCCTGCTTCCTTTAAGGTAATCAAAAGACTCGTTTCTTTCTGAACAAGTATACAATTTAAATGTAAGATTGCAATGAAGAAAGCTGACCAAATACGTCTTCAAAAATGATGGTTATACACAATACGTACAGCTAATTATTTGTAACCGACTGTACTTGCTAGACGGGACAGCTTTCGAAGAGATTCCGAGTAAACTGTTGAAGTTGAACGAGTCCAACTACGTATGTTATGCTCATTACTTGCGCGTAGTAAGGCTCTGTTTACTTCGGATATATCTGCCAATCTGTTGGGGTTTCTTTAAGAAAAGTTTCAGTAACAGCTCTAGGCTGATAAACCTTCTTACCATGGGCTCAATACCTATAACATCGTCATAGGAATTTAGGGTTTTGACGGGATTCCGTCCAGTGTTACCAGCTCATAAATACAAGTAGACACTAATAGATAAACGATAACAAATCCATCCATCCATCCATATCCATTCATAATATTATAAATGCGAAAGTAACTCTGTCTGTCTGTCTGTATGTTACACTTTCACGTCTAAACAACTCAACCGATTTTGATTAAATTTTAATAGGGGTATATTAGACCATGAGAAAGGACACAGGCTATGTTTGGTCGCGATAACCGACATCCACGCGGGCGGAGCCGCGGGCAAAAGCTAGTATCATAATAATTAGCACAATCCTTCAATTCCTACCGATCGCGAATTCGCAAGTAACACATTAACCATTGATACGAATAAATGAATCTACTTGATTAAGAGCAGTCTCCGTTAAGATCACATACGTACAAGGAAACAAGGTCTTCAACTTCTTAGAATAGGTGTCCATCTAGTTCTAGAGGTTTAAGTATGTAGTGCTATCATTAATTATGGTCTACCTGTGTCGAAGTAGGTAGGGGTAAGTTTTCTTGCTCTTATCAAAGCTTAGCATTGGTTATTAGTAGCATTGACAACTGGAGTAAAGTAGAGCCAAAGAAGCGAGAGAAAAAAGGTAAACAATGTTTCAGAGGTTCCAAACTTTTTTATTTGAAAATGATTACAAATCACATCAAGCGCGTTGCAGATAGGAATGAAATTGCTCATAAGATGGCGGATCTGACAGTTTAGAACCGCTGTGCTGAAAGCTTTCCTGTACTATGAAACACGCAACGACAGCTGTCGCTGGGCTATTGTCGCGTACTTGTAATATGTGCCACAAGGACAGAGAAAATAATCGCTAGTTATCGCAACGTATCTCAATAATGGTTGTTTTGTTTACATTTTTTCTCTCGTCTCGTTGGCTTTACTTTAATACATTTTAAACTAAATTTCTCCGGAATTCTTCAAGCAAAGATGCTGACAACTGAATCTTCTCAGAAAGAATATAGAGAAAGTTGTAAACATAAAACTTATAGGAAGTAACATAAATAATCACTGCTTACGTAAAAACCGTGTACACGTATAATTCACACCTATAATAGGTGATTTCTCTGATGTATTGGCCATTGTTAGCACAACAAGCAATAACAAATCAATTGGCTGCGGAAGAACAAACAGAACGTTAAGAAGTAAATAAAAAATAGAAAAAATGGCGATAAAAACCGTTCAATGAATCTAAAGATGTGATCAAAGCAATTTCAATCCTTGATCTTTTTTAATCTACATCTTACATCACCGAGTTATGATATCAAGATTTTTATAAGAGGATAGACACGGCACGACAATACCGTGACGTTTCACGACAACAGACCCGCAATTACGGGATGAGGCCGAGCCCTTTTAAAAAAACTTGGCACATTAAAGTAGCGAGGTGCATTTAATTTCCAGTGAAGTAAATAATAAATAGCGTGTAATTATTAAGTATTTAATTATCTGGCCAGAACCATAAGTATTAAAATTGCGATGTTTCTTACAAAAACATTTAACTTCACGCGACGAACTCTTCTGACACGAATGACCAAGAAAGGAGTGTAATGATTTCAGAGTTCATGGACGGTGCGTGTTTTTTTTTCCACTACTTATAACTTCGTTCAGAAGTATTATATTATAAATTTATTCATTAATAAAACGCGTAAAAAATCACTTCTTCGCTTCGTTTCTTAACAATTATACATCGTAAACAAAATGACACAAAAACATACTGAATTCTATTTCGAGAACTATTCGTATTTAACTTCAACTCATTAACTCGGACATTAACTGCAATTTTAGTCAAACAAAACAACGAAACAACTATTAGGCTAAACCAGTTTTATATCTAAGCAACCTTCAACTTAACATATTACGATGCTGACAGCTAACACACGGCAATGCTTACTGTAGGAAGTGTAAATAAACATACCCTTCATTACATTACTATTTCTTAATATTATGTATATTATTTACACCTAGATTAAACCGCAACGAACCGAATACCACGTGAAACGAAATTTAGACTGCCAGTGACATTCCCCAACGAATTCCGATAGAAAATGGCTAGTAAGGTGAAAATATAGACTGACAAGATGGCGTCCATAAGCAGTTTACAAAGACAGTATAGGATGTTGCGATTAGTGTAAATTGTTTTGAACGCATATGTGTACCTAGTAGGCACATTGAAATTCTCACAGTTTAGGAATTCGTAGAATTCAAACGGTGTTGCTTAGACAAAGGGTCGTACAAAATGTAATAGATAAGGCAGGAGTTCTGACGCAAAACATTAAAACGTTGAAATAATTTTCATAAATATTTTGAAAGATAGTTACGTTTTCTTATAAAAAAAAAACGATTATTACGATTTCAGTTACGTATTTACCTGTACTGTGTCACAATTGCTTTGAAATTATTAGCTACTAGCTGAACACATTTGCGTATTTTCACGCCTGAATATCCATGAAAGGGTAGGTACAGTATCAACACCCACATCCCTATCCCTTAGTCGCCTTTTACGATACCCATGGGCAAAGATGGAGTGGCCCAATTCTATTCCACCGGGAACCAACACAAAAATGGAGTACAAACGTCCTGAAATGTTTCTCTACTATGTAATACATACAACTCTATGCCAGCACCGGATAATTTGGCTTCATCTACAATTTTCCGCATTTCATTACAAACTGAGAACATAAAACTGGACGTAAATTTTGATTATACATTTTCGTTCCTGGCACAACAACCTAAGTGCGCGTAGTTTATAGGACATGGTACATGTTCGTACCATTACACTAGTGTTAAAGCTATTTCTAAATTTTGTGAACTGATCTTGGCATATCTTAACTTTGTATGGCGTTTTCTACATTCTGTGGTAAAGAAATCCTTGCTAGTACCACTCTTCAACGTTCTTTCCCCATGATACCGCCAAACAATGCCGCCAGTGATGTCATGGGGAATCACCTATTCCTCATGACACCTCAGGTGGTGTCAGGAGGAATCCTCTTAATCCCCACGACACCCCCAGGGGCGTCAGGAGGAATCATCTTAGTCCCCAGACTTTACATACCTACCTGTTTTGGGGAACTCGGTTCTCAAGGAGTCCCCATAAGTCTCGACCTCTACAGTATCAACGGAATCTCATCATGTATCATTTTGAAATAAACGAATTGAACTCGTGAAATGTAATTATTATCATTCTAGTTAGCGCCGACAACAATGAAATTAAAATTATTAAAACAATTTAATAAATCTGTACTCGTATTTCTTTGTCCTTCCGGTAACGATGAAACCTTGGAACTCGTGCGCATGCCCGTGAAGGTGCTTCACAACAAAAACTACATGCTTAGGTATTGTATAAAATTAAGTGAGTATATTTTACCTTATGCAGGAACAGATCTTGACTACAAAGTCTCAAAATGATCTTAATACCAAGGGAGCTAATCAAACTGTTATAAGGGTGTAAATTGTACCTATTGTCCGAACTATAAGTGTTCTAAATCGGAACAATCAGTCAACAGGAAGGGGGGGGGGGGGAACCACGGTATTAAGATTATTTTGAGTACTTTGTTTGTTAAGATCGATCTGAAGCCGATTGTAGTGCGATAAGGTTTTTTTTTATATAAAACGTATACAGGGTGGAAGATTTTCATGCTCCCTGGAGGAGAAGTCCTCGAAATATTGGAGATAGCGAATTTCACTCGAAGGAAACATTCTTTTATTTTTTTAAATAAAAAAAATAGCATTCAAATATTTTCGGATACTCGCTGGACACACCCGGAGATCGAAGCGACTACTAAAGCTCGAAAAAATGACATCCTGTATTTTTTGTGGTATCAATGGATAGTGACAATCATAAGGAACAAATCTCTTTAATAAACGGTAAATTAAATTAAAAGAAATCCCTGAAATCTGAACTCATAAATTCAATGCTAACAGACACAGCACTTTTACTCAAGGAGTAGCTTTCTTATCAGCAATAAAGTTATCTTTGAAGCCAAATATTTTTTAAATGAGTACCTATTAAATGACTGAACTTTGTTTCCTGCAAGCTACTTTATTCCTAAAATGTAACTTTATTGGATAGCTAGTAGAGGAATATTTTTAGCCCGCATTGTGTATAGTATACTATAGATATTCAGAATAATGTTGGACTATTATTAGCTTATTGATATCTAAGATAGGTAGGCCAGACCGTAAGGGATGGCCCTGGGTCAGCCGGGGTGCGAGGGATATGTCGAATACAGCCTCACCTCCGGCCTAGCACCACGACCCACAGTCGGCGTGCGGTATTAGTCGGTTCGAGTCCGACATAACCTCCCCTTCCGGCTCCGGCAGGGGAGGTATCCGATGGGATTTCCGAACGAAAAAAAAACCTACATCAAGTAGTTTTATTAGGTAGTCGAGGAATATTTTCAGAACGCACTGAACAGCTATGTACTTAGATCTTGATGGGGCCCAATACATCCACAGTAGTATAGACTATTGTATAGTAAACATGTTGTTGAACATTATTCTCTTGCAATAAATAACATATAAATTACTTGACACTACATTTAAACTTCCTAGAGTTAAAATACATTCTGGTGCCAAAAACGTTCTAGACAACACATATACTGTGCAGCTGCATGTTGCGTATTCCAGTGACTAATATTTCACTATGATTTATTTACTACATATAGGTATATACTTTTAGTAAGAATAGAAATATATTCGCTTCTCTTCATAAATATGTTCGAACTCAAATAGTAGCATTTTAAAAAGCAATATCGATAGCAAAAAAAAAACTCTGCTCGCTAATGTTAAAAGTTAGCATGTGGACTTTTGCGGTGACATCTACAGTGTGCGATTGAGGGTCCAATTCTAACATGGAGGCCCAATGGATCATATTTATAGATGAGGTCGAATTTTGAGGGTCCTTTAAGCGGGGCGTGAAAAGGCATCTAATGAGGCCGTCAAGCCGAGTGCCACCACTGTCAACATGGTACATGTTTACGATGGTGACCCTCTTTCCGAGACTTTGCCTTTAGCGTAACATCACGTGAGGTGAAGTCAAATTGAGGTGTACCGTACAAAAAAAACGTAGCCCATGCACCGCTTGTCAATAGCTTTCCACGGTTCATTCATGTGGGACTGTTCCGTAACCACGTTAAGGATTTGTTAGCGTTTCCACTAACAAATCCTTAAATGAGTCAATGTCTAGATGACCTTGGCAATTGCGTGTCTTAAACACTTTATTTTACATTTATATCTATAACATTGTCAATTTGATCCACCTCCTCATGATCTAAAGACTCATATCACGCCATGCGTGTCTTTAGATCGGCACGTGATGTAAAACATGCAATATTATTCACATGGTTTCTATTAGCCATGAAAGATTTCGAATACGTACTGACAATGTTCCAGTTTTCTAGGAAATGATAAATTAATGTGATACAGGGGGCCGACAGGAAATGTGTCAAATGTACGTATCTTTTACACACTAACACGCTAAAACCAGGGACCTCGCCTCGCACACCCAAATTGCATTCCGTTGAGCTGCAACCGGTAACACCAACACAGTCTAGCTAGGTTCTACATTTGTTATACCTAACAATTCTTTCCTGTACCTACCTCCCTAACCTAAAGTATATTATTCTTATTACGTAACTACTTGAAAAATGTAGAATACTGGAAAAAACGCACACAATAGTGCAAGGCTAAATTACTATACAGGAAGGTGTGCTACAATTTTCCTGTGGTTTTTTGATGATACGTATTTTTACGATAGACTTTTCTTACAGACGAAACGTATTCAATATCTTTTACATTAATAAATAATAACATTATTAATAGCGTCCATATTTTTCGTGATAAATAATGGGAATAATAGCAAAATTTATAGCGCAGAAATAGTTCCCTATTCAAATATTCGGTTAGCTATCAACTTGATGATGATCTGATCAATAATTTGTTGATAACACTAGTTAAACCACACACGCGCGCATGAACACACACACACATTCACGCATACTCACAAGCGCGCATTTATGTGCAACAACAAATGCTGTAGCTGACTTTTTGTCAATGTTTGAAATCTAACTCTATACCCAAGTTTTGGCGTGAAGCCAATTTAGCGTTGCGTGCGTTAGTGAATTGTTGAATGGATTCAACAATTCACTAAAAGCAAAGACTTATAGACTCATATTCCGTCAGCTAGCACTATTATAACTCATATTGGTAGATGATGTGAAAGTATTAATCCATTAATCAAGCCTGTCAAGCTAATTAGAGTAGTTAATAGGATAATGTGAAAACTTCATTACATTACGCGCGATCTGAATGCTTCGGTGGTAGAGAAGCATTCTATCTAACTGTAGAAATGGTGATTTAATCAAATAACCAGACTGATTTCAACCCTAACTATATAGACATTTTAGGTCCTGCTTTTACCAATACAAACAGGCAACAACTACATTGCGGAACGCATTTTTCCTTTCTTTTTAACGTCATCTGTAGGAAAGTTACAAAAAGATGGCCATAGTTAAGTTACTGATTAAGTAAATCTCTCTAGTACTTATTGATTAATAGAAAAACAAATGCGGTACTTACATAAAATTTCTCTTTGCTCTAGCCCCTGTACCTTCGAGACGTGTTTTGTTACGTCTCGAAGTAATTTTGAATACCTATCGAAGTATAAATATTTTACAAGAGGTATCTTTATTTGTTTTCTATTTTTATGAAATGTAATAATGGCAAGACGCTATTCTTTAGTATGATCGCTTTTTGGCCATGGAATATACTAGTTGTAAGTAATAATATTATGTATATTGAAACTGTCATGGAAGATTTTACAGTGACAAATACGAGGCCACTAATCAGACGGAAGACAAATTATACATATTCAACAAATATTTCCATAAATTAAGTCATAGAATAGTTTAAAATTAAGTTTACCGTTCCTGCATTTCTGCTTTGTATTTACCAAATATTTTCGTTCAATGAAGATAACAGTGGCAGAGAATCTATACAACACGATAATTCTCATGTATCATAACATAATACGTTTAGGACAATATACAAAGTAAAACTTATGACCGCACACGGACTTATTGTGAGCGTGTGCGCGTGTGTGCGCGTGTGTGTGTGTGTGTGTTCTTGAACGTGCGTGTATGTGTATCATCATTTTTCATACCATTCCACTAATTGCGCGTGAAAAACCCTTACCTATTGTTACTATGCAGCCAGATTAACAAGACAATAAGTAGAAAGCACGTGAGAAAATAATTCGCTAATCGCTAGTAGTTTCAATGACTTTGTTTACTGTATCTACAAGTCAACTCGAAGAAATCACTGCTAGATAAGACCGGTGATTGTGCAAGTATATTTGTGGGTTGGTACCTACTTGAATGTATTTTAAGGTGCTATTGTTACTATCTACATATTATATAGGTACTATTATAAACTAGCTGATGCCCCCGGCTTCGCCCATGTGGAACGTGATTTCAACCTATTTCCGGGAAAAAAATGTTTTGCATAGGTTCCTTGAAAATTCTGTGAGCCTAGTATTCCATGCAAAAAGTACCAGGCTCACAATATTACCTATTTCGTGACAAATGGGCTGTTTTAGGGCTTTTCCGGCAATTATTCGATTTTTTCTCGCTGTAAAAACCATCCTTGAACTTCAACGAACAATTAAAAAAAGAATTGGCCAAATTGGTCTAGGCGTTGTTGAGTTATGCGCTTACTAGCACATTTAGCGATTCATTTTTATATTATACATAGACTAGCTGTCCCGGCAAACTTCGTTTCACCTTAGAAATTAGAATCAATTACTTAGCTGTATCAAATTCTCCCTATTTATTTTGAGAACGGAAAGCATTTCGATTCGGGCTCCATACGCCCACGGAGCTCCCTACACTAATAGGTCACCGGGGCCCATACTTACACCTACGGAGCCTATATACCTATGGGACCCATACAACCATATACCTCTACGCTCAAGGGCGTTCATAAATAAAAAATAGCCACCATAAATATTTTCGCGGCCCAAGAAGCAACGGGCATTTTGTTAATTCAGAAGAATGTATACTAATCACCCTCTGACGATATTTGCACGCATTATGTCAATTCTATATCAAACGTCAGATAACATAGAAGAATATCATACAGCAGTATTAGAATAATAAACACATTTTTTTCTAATTCGTATTCCAAATTCAAAATTTAGACATGGCGTATGTCGGATCAGCTATTTTATATGGTGATTATGTATTCTTAAATTTTCTAATTTTCCGCGTAATTTTCTTTATTTTTTCTTTCATAAGAACCTTCTCCTAACAATAACGAACACAACAAAAAAAGAATTAGCGAAATCGGTTCAGCCGTTCAGGCGTGATGTCGTGACCAAGGGGAATAGGGGTTCATTTTTATATATATAGATGAGGAAGAGCCTAAATCAGTACAGTGAGTTAAAGGTTATTATTTAGTTGTAGTAGCAGCACAGATTATCTAAATTGTTGGTAGTGGTAAAAGTTAATACACAGGAAAATAAAAAGACATACCTTGGGACACATATCCTGAACTGAAATCGCGGTATTCACAAACGGTTTGTTGTACAAACGAGGCCCTGGCGCGTGTGGATATTTTTGTAATTTTATAGAATCGTAGTGAATCACATCGGGCATGTCTCGGTAGCCGAGTTAGTCAAGGCATTCCCCCTGTTAGGGATAGATCGCGGGTTCGAGTCCCGCCCGAGAAGTTTCATTTTTCTCTATGTATTCGATTTGTATAGTTAGCATAATATGATATGCTGGAAAATTGATTCAAATATAATTTTAAGCTTGGTAAATTTGAGCTTGCCCACTACCGTAGCATCCCGTACTAGCCTCAAAAGGTACCCAAGAAACGTATAACGAGCACATATTAGGACCAAGATATTGTCCCAATATAGTTACTTAACCCTTGGGTACTGATAACTTATATGGGAACAGTCATAATAAGCAAGTTAGGACGAGGCACCACTTGTGCGTTGCACTGCGTTGCGTTGCGTCTATCAGCGTCATTTTTAGAAATTTGTAATGAAATAAAATTATAGTAATAAGAGAAATTCCTTTAAATTTCTAAGAATGACCCTTCTTAACACAACGCAACGTAGCGCAACACACAAGAATGATACGTCATCATCACACAGTGAAGACAAAATTTTAATAAACACCAGATAAACAGAATCCAAAGCACATCACACCTTTATGCAACATCTTTATATATATACATTAGTTGTACAAAATTTTCCAAAACAAAACAATAATACGTTGCTACTACTGTTACAGTGTTACCCACACGCTATCGAGTTACACGTGAGTTCTAGCGTACTACTCGATACTGATACTCGTAGATACTAGATAGTGTCACAATACCCCGCGGTGTAACCTTTCTTCATTGTTACATGATACTCGTAGTCTGTACTTGAAAGTTTAAGGTGAAAAGATTTTTGCTGTTTACCAATAGTACCTAAGGTAATTACTAATTACACTAAATTGTTTTTAAATAATTTGAATTTTTTTTTAAATATTTCATAATTTTCTACACAACGCTATCTAGACCCATGGTAAGCATAACTTAACTAGCTTGTGTTATGGAATCTAGAATGCAGATAAACATACTTAGATACTTTTTATGTAAATACATACAAATTATACATAGAAATATTTGCACTGAGTGGGGACCGAACCCGCGTCTTCTACGTAGCAGTCGCGTTCACTACCGCCACGCCACAGAGGCTTTTGAATGAATAGAATCTTCTGTTGATGCAAAAACTTCCAACAGCCATGGCGCCATGGTTACAGCTGCACCTACTCGACCCGCGGCTATAGCTGCTCATTAGTGGTGAGATTAAGCGAGTATCACAAATTTCAACAACCATTGTCGTTTTCAAAATATTTTTTTTATGATCGTTGTTTTCTTAAAGTTTTTCTTATTATTTGTGTGATTTTTTCAGGGAACGACTGCTGCTAGGTGATGATCCTCTGAATCCCTAAGAACTTAGCGTAGTCCCCCCTAATATAACCACGCAAAAAAAAAACATTTTTTTTTTTAAATATAGAATACTAGCAACCGAAATTACTAATATTCGCTCTAACCCCTCCAACTAAGCTAAATTGCTTGTGCTAAGAGTGGGTTCACATCAGTAGTGTAGTAGCAAGGATTCGAACCCGGGACATCTTGATCGTAAGGCCGACTCCTTAACCACTAGGCTACCGAAGCAACACAATAAACATATACCGCATACATAATGATCAACAACAATTGAAAAACCGGTGTGAACAGTTGTCTCCAAAGTTGAAAATTACTTATGAAAAACATGTCCGTAAAAAATCATTTACAATGGTTTTTTAACTATGGTTGAACGGTGAATAAAAATACCAAATACTTAAGTGTTAACATTGTTTACATTTTTATTATTTATGTTCTTATGTATTATCCGTAAAACATATACAGGGTAGAAGATTATGACCTTAACTGAAGGGGAAGTACTCTAAACTGGAGAAAGCGAATTTCACTGAAAGGAAACATTCCATTATTTTTTTAAAACACCCGGAATAAGATAGGAAAAAATCTATGAATGCAGTTTTGTTTCTTTTTAATAATAATGGAATATTTTCTTTGTGTGAAATTCGCTATCTACAGTATTAAGAGTACTTCCCGTTCAGGTAAGGTTAAAATCTTCCACCCTGTACCCGTTCGTACCCGTACCACCTAGGTACCCGTTCGTCACCTAGATGTTCAACGGTTACTTCCTATGCCTTACTCAGGGTAAATATCTTGAATTCAACTCGCGAGAGAAACGAGGCCCCCTGGCGCGAACGAATTGTTTTGATAGAATTTACGAACGGTGAATTTGAGCTCGTCCACTGCAGTAGCATCACGTACTATCCTTAAAAGGCACCCAACAGACACTTACTGCGCATATAGAGCGCATTGTGAGCACATTTTGGAGCCAATATATATGCCTCAAAGTATACCTATGGCTAACCTAGGCGTTCCAACTTTCCTGTACCTAGATAAGAAGAGTTTTATCTCACGTTTCTACATTGTGTCAGATTTGTTCATGCATAACCTAATTAAACGTAATTACACACGTTAAAAAACGTTACAACTACTGCAATCATGTTATTGAAATAATACTTAATTACACATAGTGTCGTAAAGTATTTCATAATGATCTTCATACCATAGATAGTAATACTACAATGTATGTTTTGACAGTTTGATAAAATATCATATCGTCGTCGTTTAAGTTCTAATACCGCGGAAGTCGAAACCGACTACTTTTGGGGAGATCAGATAAACTTTTCAATTCTTTTCGTTGAAATTCTATGGAGAATACAGACGGCACAGAAACTATCTGCGAATGTTTTTCCCGGGCCCTTTTTCCAGACTCCAAGCACTGTTATTCCAAATAAATAAATCTAGTTACTATCCGGAACTTCATATCATATTATATTTACCAACTAGCTTTTGCCCGCGGCTTCGCATGCGTGGATGTCGGTTATCGCGATCAATCATAGCATATGTCCTTTCTCATGGTCTAATCTACCCCTATACAAAATTTCATCAAAATCGGTTCAGTAGTTTAGGTGTGAAAGCGTAACATACAGACAGACAGACAGACAGGGTTACTTTCGCATTTATAATATTAAGTATGGAAGTATGGATGCAATTGGCATGCTTTAAAAAAAATCAGATTTCAAGATAATTTTCGATTAATTCTTATATCGCAAAAGTTAACGTTGGGTTTTCCCCAATCAATAAATAAGAGATTCATAAGTACACGTGCAATCTACAAAAGTTAAAAATGGTTATCTTTTTGATGGGTTTACCCCAATAAAAAAAAAGAATTCATCAAAACTCGTTACATTGCAAAGGCATTTGCAAAAGTTGAAGTTGGGTTTTTCCCGATCAATGAAAAATTCATTGAACTCTTTTACTTAAAAATTGCAACTGCAATTTGCAAAACTTGGGTTTTCACCAATGGACATTTTATTAGAGAAAATGTTAGGGGTAAATATACTTTTTATTCGAACATAATTTTAAGAAATGCGATCGAATTTCAATACCCAAAAACTACGAATAAAAAGGTCCCTAACAATTTAACATGTTTAAGTATCAACAGCGATACAAACTTCGTGTGATAACTTAAATCTAAACTAACTATTCCGATATAAAGGACGTCATTATTGAATTGTTATTCAGTCTGGCTAGACTGGTAGCAAATAGGACCCTCTACTGTCTAGACAGACTTATAGAACGGTCTTATGTTGTGTGTGTATATTACGACAGACAATCTGCCTGGCTTTTATATAGCTAATAACCGCTAAAAGATATATTGAATTTTTAGGAGAACCATCACGCTTTATATATTTTGCCTTATAATACAACAATAATACTGCCGCAAACCGGTTTTTCTTGACGTAAATTAATGACTTGTAATCTTTTTTTTACATAAAATAATGTATTGTGACAAAATATAAACGTACTTACCAAGTACATGTTTTGTTATTGATTTGGGAAAATTAACAGTCACGCAAATTATCAAGCAGGAGCTACAATAAAGAAGTACTGTTGTGATACCCAACTACATATTTTCCACCACTTAGGTACTTAGTATTATTTATTTAAATTCAGATAATTCTTATGTAAATTATTTATGTTTTCAATCAAAGAACAACTTGCTTATACAAAGAACATTGTCATTTGTCATGTCAATTACGTTATTAATGTTTTTAATATGTAAATAATGCGGGTAGATAAAAAATATGGTTTATAAAGTTATGTTCATTGATCGATGATCTAACTAAGTAATTACCCATACAAAATTAGAAATTAGAAATATATTGTCAAACGACTGGTTCGGCGTGACGTCTTGGCTGTCGAGCTCAACTTGATTGATGTAGTTTTACTGTTTCCTTTAAAAGATAAAAAAAAAAAAAAAAAAAAAAAAAAAAAAAAAAACCTTACCTCTTCCTCCAAACACATTGTTACATAGTTAAATATATATTTTGTACTTTACGTATACTTGTAACCACTTTACTTTATATAATTAATTGAGCGAGACATAGTTTGTTATCCTAGTCATAAGATGCGAAAACTTTTAAATGGTTTTCAGACATTATCAAAGGTACTGAAGAGAATTGTATAAACTGTTTGTTTTCCTAATAAAGTAAAAATAAAAAAAAAAAAAAAAATAAAAAGTAATTACAAATCATTAAAATAATGTAAAACCCATGCATCACGATTAAATAAACGATTAGACATAGACAATATTTATATAATAGGATAAACCACAGAACAATCTGTTTAGTCTCTTCCCTGTGTGATAGACTTTATATCTACACAAAATTGGAAATGTAAATATAAGTGACGTTCTTTTATAAATAAAGTAATGTAAAGCGCAATATCACAGCATGTACATATTCTGATGAGTTAGGGGCTTTTTACCGCTAAGAAAATGAAAACTCTGTAACCTGTACAGTGAAAATTAAAATTCACAGGTGCATCTGAATGGAATACTTAAGTACACAATAAAATGTACAGTCCTTAGTTAACAAATAAATATAATATTTGATACAAAGCATATCATATAATATATTTATTTGTCAACTTCAAATAACTTCAATAATTTTGCTTCAAATAAAAAAATAATAAAATAAACACTTACAATTAAAAGAAAATCAAATCAGGCAGCTCACTTCGCACAAAACACACTGGCTTATATTTTAAAAAAATACTGTAAAACAGATTTTATGGCGGCAAATTATTTAAAAATCGAAGTCTTTCGATATGGCGGCGACACGCGCGTTCTTGGCGACGGAAGAACGCTGAATGATAACAGTTTACTTCGGACGGAGCGTAATTATATGAATGTAGTATTGCGTGCCTCGACTATCAAGTATTTCTCTGCTCAGGTGTAGGAGTCACTCACATCTAATAGACAGCTAAGTGAGTAATAACGTCATTTTGCTGTATCATACACGCTTGCATTTAACCGTTCTGAATGAGAGCAACACTTACGTGTATTATCTATGTAATGAATTGTTATAGACAGTGCGACATTTGATTATATTTTTAGGTCTCGTCTCTCGGTGAAATCGTCTAAGTGAGTCTAGACGCTGCCTGATCTTAGAAATGCCACCCCACCAAGCTGCCTATTACAATTAAAGAGTACGAGTACCTACACCGACCGTTCTAGAAGAAAAACAGTGCTGGGCGTTTATTCCCCATGCTTATTATTCATGCGGACTTCCCTATTTTTCTTCTATTCTATGTGTGCGGTTATGGTCGGACTGGAATCAACACCGTCTTATATACCACGGCGTAAGTTTACCCAATAAAGCATTTCTCTCACATCCAGGCATTCCCGGCTGATCCTTCCATGACCGTTCCCGACCCCGAACCTGACTCGGAATATATTTATAAACCTATTGGAACTAAATAATTTTCTCCGCCATGACGAGTGACTTACTTACACAGTACTTTGAAACCGACTTAAAAAAGGAGGTTATATATTCGACGTAAAACTAGAATTCATAACAATGTATGTCCATCGATTTCTCTGTCAATAAATTTACCATTTATTTATTTATTTAGACCTGTCTTAAAGATACAATAGGCTACCTACCTACATGTGTTTCTGCCAGTACAAGGCTTACCTTTGTATTAAATGTATTTCATGATCATGTAATACATTTTCACAAATGTAAACCTTGTGCTCATAAATGTCATGCATAATGTATAAACTGTACTGGCTTCAGACGGATTCAAATTATTTAATCAAAGGCATTGTCGGGTTTCTCCGACGCCTTTTTTACGAGACTGTGCAAAAAAGAAGAGTAATGTTTTTAGCGTATATGTTTTGGCATTGCTAGAATATCATTTTAAATAGATACAACACACTTAGGCCCGTATTCTAAAATGACACTCAGCCTGAATCTGGAATTGTCTTGGACAGACTGTCAAAATATAAACCTGTCTATAAAATCTGTCCTCAGATAAATCGCGTTTCAGGCTGAGTGTCATTCTAAAATTCGGGCCTTAGAAACCTTACAGCATAAAAGTGCAAACTATTCCACATAAAACAGAAGGGAGTTAGGACACTATTTATTAATCTGTGGTTAAAAGTAGCATATTAGGGCCGGCGCCCATTATCGGCATCGGCAAGCTTCAGGATTTTTTTTGCCAAGCATACCCAATAGATCTTATCACTATCATCATAAAATTGAAATTTCAATGACGATCGTCGACTATCGTCGGCATCAAACGGCAGCGGTATGGTTAACAATTTAAGTTCAATCTTATTTCTATAACAATAAGCTCTATTGTTACACGACAAATACAAATCCTCATGATTGCCGATGCCGGCACTGGGCGCCGGCCCTTAGTATAGTGTCGTTGGCCCTCAGGCTAAACGGCATGGCCTTTCATCTCATCGCGGAATACAAATAATAACTTCTTATTCCTCTTAAAATGTGCACACGGAACGTGCTATCGCAAAGAGGTCACACTATCAATTATTTTGCGCACGGTGGATCAGTTTAAGAGAGCAAATAGGGCCGCTTCTTGAAGTTACAAGATTGTAACTACTTATTATTTATTAACGATGCGATCTACTACGTGGTTCCCGGCAGAGAAGAGTTTAGGCTGCCCCATCTATCTTCAGATGGGGCAGCCTAAACTCTACCCCATCTCTTGATGGGGTAGCCTAAATTGGAAAGGCAGGTGGTGTCGTATAAGGCGACAAAGGGATGTTGACTGTTTAACGTCAGACATAGATATATAGCCCAGACCTAGTCTCAGATGCAAGGCTCGAGGCAATAATAGTAACTAGTAGACTTAATGCGGCTTTTCGTTTAATATAGATTTTTTTTTTCTAGAATGCAAGGTACCCAAGAAAAGATTTTTACTGCGATAAAAAATCATGATTTGTTTGCAAAATCTCATAAACATTTTTGCGTGATTGAGAAACAAACAAATCAACAAATAAACGTGGTAAACACATTTACTTACAATATCTTGGTATTTAAGCTATGCAAACATCGAGTGTTTCCACATTGTACAAGCTAAAATAATAATAATTATTCCTTATTCTACCTCATTCCACAAAATGTCATTCCACATTCTACCCTGACATATTGTAGATAGGTAATTGTTTATGATGTTCATCAGTACGCACCGTCAGCAAACACAGTAATACTTTAACATCAAATCGAGATGAGGTCTAAACGAATAAATCGTAGGTACTAATAAATTAATAAAAGCAAATTAAGATTTTCTAATGAAAAAAATAATTAAGTTCTAATATTATAAATGCGAAAGTAACTCTGTCTGTCTGTCTGTCTATATGTTACGCTTTCTAGCCTAACCGATTTTGATGAAATTTGGTACAGGGGCAGATTAGACCTTGAGAAAGGACATAGGCTATGTTTGGTCGCGATAACCGAAATCCACGCGGGCGGAGCCGCGGGCAAAACCTAGTATAAAATGAAATCGCTTTCTATCTGTCTGTCTGTCTAACCTTAGGTACGCTTTGATCGGAGAACTTGTTAACTTATAGATAAATGAACAAGGTGATTGTCACGGCGGCGATGTGCAGATTTTATGCAATATAAGCATGACTTGACTACATCTCTTTGGTTGGTAAACAAAAAACTGAATTATGTAGGTAAAAAGTATTACTTGTAAGTTTATTTATTTATTTATTTATATATGCAGGTCGTGTTAAAACAGTTTTGCATAACAAATAGTAGTAATCGTCTTAGTTTTAGGTCCTTTTCTGATTTGTCGGCTAGGCATCGGTGCGACATCAACACGTCGGTATGCCGAAAGCATACCGCGCCGTTGCCGCTTTCGCACATGTCTGTAAATATTTCACCAATCAGGAATGCTCTGTTCATAATATAGGCGCTCGGTAAGTTATCGGTACCGTAGGTATACCCGGCGTGCTGATGACGTACCGATGCCGCGCCGACAAATCAGAAAAGGGCCTAACTTACATGAAAATATTTTTGCTAGTATAAATTATTTTACGTATTTATTCGTCTGACAACCCTAAAGAAAACTGTGTGCAAAACCAATCGGTATGCCTACGGAACTCGGGTTAAAAACATCGATAGTTAAATATGGCTTCTACGATTCTGTGTCATTTCTTATCATGGTAACTCTTGAAAAGCTCTTTATTTGTCAAGTGAACCTGTGCGACGCGGGGAGGCGTCGAACTTGTAATCTCGAGGTCGCGGGTTCGAAATATAAACGACGAACAAGAACATACAGCAAAAATAATGTTACTTTACAAGGTACTACGGTATAGAGAAACTGAGAAGATGACATTTAATACGAATGTATCGAGGTGAATGACATGTTGCGCTGATTCCAAATAATTGGGCCAAGGACAGGCAGATACTGTGGATAAATTGTTATGAAGTAGTCCAGGTAATAAAGATGTGGTAGGCAAGCTGGAGAGAAGAGGCTGCACGCTAAAAGCAACAACTACGGAACTGATATTAACTCTTTCATCTGGAGCTGGGCTACGTAACCTACTGCAGTCAGGACACTGCAGATGAAACTGTCAGTCAAATCCTTCTAGAATGTTCCAGAACGGCAAAGTATAATGATGTGTACTTAGAATACTTAGATGAATCGAGGTCGTTTCGGGAAGCCCTTTTAAGGTTCTTACAGGAACTGAGTTGATAGCCACATCAGTTTTGTAAGCAAGAAAGATGCAGTTACTTTACTGAAGCAAATTGCCCAACTCATTTTCACGGAGAGATGGCAGTAACTTTATGGACAATATCTCGAAGTTTAGCTGCGTCGCGGTGGGACTGAAAGAGGCGGACCCCGGACAGGCAACAAGGCATCAAATGGGACTGGGATTAACGACCTAGGCCACTACAAGTTCATATGTGTATTATATCATCCTGAATTATTTTTCACTCACAATAAGTGTCGTATCTGATCAGATCATCATTAAAACATTTCATTAACCTCCAACATTACTGGTAAGTGGTACATACCTACAGTGAGACTGGGATGTAGACTGGTATTTGACTATTACTAATAGATTGCACATTATTATGGTAACATTGTGCAATAGTGTATGAACTAGCTGTAGCCCGCGGCTCCGCCCTGGAAACATAGCCTATGTACTTTCATTTTTAATCTCTGTACAAAATTTCATCAGAATCGATTCAGTGGTTTAGGCGTCAAAGTGTTGCAGATAGACAGAGTTAATTTCGCATTTATAATATTAGTATGGATGTGGATTCATGGAAAAAATGATTTGCATTGCAACTCATAAATAGTAACAAGAACTGTATCTAGCTTATTTTTATGAAAACAAAATAGAAAAAGACGTCTGACCATAGTACAATTTTTTGTACAGATTTATTTTAAATTTCGAGATCTAACAAGAAGCAGTTGAAAAAAAATATTAAAAGAAATTAAGTGCTGTAATTATATTCCATCAAAACAATTTTTTTCGACATCAAAGCAAAAACAGGTAGAAGAAATTTATTACTCGTAAAAAATAGGTTACTAACTCCTGTGTAACATCATTCATCATCATCGGTGTTGCTCCCGGTAGCATCCGATGCTTACACTTCAATATCCGGCGTCCGGTTCTTCCTACTTTTACGCTTGGTCTGGCTTGACAGACCTACGCCTGAATCTCCTCCGTTGCTTAGCAGGTGCACCGGTACCCATCCACACCCGAAAGGGCCATTTCGAAACCTAAAATGACCCTGGGTCAATCGGGGTGCAAAGGGAAGTACTTTAACACCTCAGCATTTGAAGAGTCGAAAGATTTAGCTGGTTCAAGTTCAACGATAGGCAGCAGGGTGAAATATCCGCGGGGATTTTAGCTTGGGCCTAAAGGATGTTGATACTGGTAGGGCCGTGTACAGCTCTGGTTCTTTTTTTATTTTGTTAAACAAAAATCGAAAATAAAATGCATCTGGACAAAAACTTTCTCACATACACCGCAGCACAGCACAATGCGTGTTTAATAAAAGTGAAACGGACCATACGATGCGTTTCAATATCGCACCACAAATGGTCCATGGCGCGTGACGTCATATGCGCACGCGCAGAGGAAAAAACTGAAGCAATTGCATCACTTTTGCATAATGGCTATAATTATGGGTTGCAAGAGATAGCGCATTGTACTGAAAGATGCTGGCGTCGGATGATTTGCGTTTATTTAATTAATAGTTCTCGTAATTTGTTATCGTTTCGCAAAATGCAATCCCATGATAGGTTTTAAAATAATTAACTGTGCCCCCGAGTTCGTCTACCTACTTGCATTTTAATGTAGTCTTTAGCTCGAAATCTATATACCTACGTCATCGTTAGCTCCAGTCAAGCGAAACCCATTTCCTCGTGCAAAAATCCCCTCGATTATCCTCGAACCGACTAAAACCGCACGCTATCTTGGCACTTCAGTTACCAGAGGAAGATTGCTAAGATATATCCCTCGCATCTCGACTGACCCAAGGCCATCTCCGGTTTCGAAAAGTCAAGTGAAGCCCAACCCCAAGCCCAAGCTCAAAAAAAAGGATTTTACGGCTCACGAAAACTGCAACAGTAGTCCACGCGAGAGGAGTCACGGGCATAGACTAGTAGTTAATTTATAAACGATAATGTGATAAGTGTAATAACACTTTTATGTGGTTTAAAGTTCACGGTTAAGTAATGGATTTGATAGATATGATTTCTGTTATCGGTCCATAGTTGACATTATGAAAATAGATGGCTGACCGGTGACCGCTTAGGTCTTATCAGTCAGTACTCCAAGTTATTATAAAAATAGTCATCTGTTGTTAGGTACGAATTGTTTTTTTTTTTCACTGCAAAACAAACCGCGTGGTTCCCGGCAGAATAGAATTTGGGCTACCCCATCTCTTCCCAAGCGGTGTCGTAGAAATATACAGCCCAGACTCAGCCTTAAAAGCATGACTCGAGTTAACAATAGTGCCCGGAATACGGCAATAGGCTCACCAACGATTACGTGGGACTGAATAAAATGACTGGTGAAATGTGGGTGTTAAGTCACCTCTGCCTAACCCTCTGGGAATAAAGCCATGATTGTATGTATGTATGTAAACAATCCTAAGTAATCCCAATACCTACCTTCTGCCTTTGCTAGTCATCTTCATAATCACGTTTGTCCCTTCAACTAGGAGTCCAGGGTATGCTTAAATATAACGTGGCTTGGTACGATATACCAGGAAGTGACTGCCACGAGATAAACTCGCAAACCACGCTGCCCGCGGGCGCAAGCAACTCGGGCGTCGAAGGGAACAAACCAACCTCCGTCTTTCATGAGGGCGGGTCTGGGGTTGACAAATGGAGCCGCCTGTCACACCAGCAGAAGCAGGCCACGGCAGCAGCGCGCTGTGAAGCCAGACCGTTACCGATATATCGATGACCTCACCTTCGGCCTAGCACCACGACCCACAGTCGGCGTGCGGTTTTAGTTGGTTCGAGTCCGACATAACCTCCCACTCCGGCTCCGGCAGGGGAAGTATCCGTGGGGATTACCACACGGAAAAAAAGAGCGTCAGACCTTCTAGAGTTGTGGTTAGTGGTCAAGCACTGATACAGCTGTTAATTTTCCGGTTGCCTATACTATGTCTCTTGACCTAACGATTATATTTTATGTACTAGCTGACCCGGCGAACTTCGTACCGCCAATTATTTTCCACCCGCGTGGCGTCTGATACCGTTCCCGCTGCACCCTCTTATACAATGATATAGTTATCTAAACAGCAACAGAAAAACCACACTGTCACTTCTGCGTAGGTATATGCCGATGCCAGCCGAATTTGTTGACATTAATGATCACTGCTCTGTTCCCTTGAGTAGTAGCGTGATGATATATAGCCTATATGTTAATCCAGGGTATAACCTATATACATACCAAATTTCAACCAAATCGGTCCAGCCGTTTATGCGTGAAAGAGTGACAAACATCCACACATCCACACATCCATTCTCACAAACTTTCACATTTATAATATTAGTAGGATAGTAGGATTAGTAGGATATAGATAGCCGGGACTGGCTTTTAAAGACTAAGCACGGAAGCACACAGACTCAGATGAAATACCCCTATACGGTCACCTATCCAGACAGGAACCGCGCCTAAGTACTTTAACCCACTGATCATTTACCGAACAGTGAGCGCACGAGTGTTGCAAAGGACTCGAGTCATCGAGTCCTAATTTGAAATAGTTCTTGAGTCTTGGAGTCTTGTTGTAATGAGCCAAGTCTCATAATTGATCAACCGAGTCCTTTATAAAGGACTCAAAGACTTGAGTCGTTTGCAACACCACCACCCAGGCAGACCAGGTACGCTCACTTGAGGAGTGCTTCCTCCTTTGATAGTCTTTCTCGCAAAACCGTCGAACGGATCTGCCCCTGTAGGAAAGTGGCAACTCGCTGGCCGGCGTATCGTAGAACAGAAAGACGAATGTATGGGATTTGACGTATATTACATTCGTTGACCACTGCACTGTCGGGAATAGCACTATATTGCTAAGGATTGGGACGGTCAGTATTTAACGCGAGCAGGCACCAGTAACACCTATGAAAAGTTAAAAAATAATGACAGGAATACCTTTTCGTGGCACCGGGTCGGTTCACAACGGGACTAGTTTTGAATAATTTGACGATATTTTAATCGAGATGTTCTTGACATTTAGGTTATTGGACTTTTTTCATGACAAAGAGATAAGTTGTATAGATTGCAGCAGGTCAATGAATTACGCAATATTATGAATAACGTTTAGGTATATTTTGTGGCCATTTTGTCGAACGTAGATAAAAGGACAAGTTATTATTTATCCTTCTGCACAGAAACATATTTTTTAACATAATATAACATTAACTCACGCCTGTATTCCCCGAAGTGGTAGGCAGAGGTGCTAGCATCCACATTTCGCCAGTTTATGTTTAGGTCCCAATGTAATAGGTGGCGAGCCTATTGCCATTAACCGGGCACTTATAAACCTGTGATAAATACACACATAACTTCCAAAAGCATCGAAAAGTCATTGGTGTGTGCCATGGTAAACCTGGGATCGAACCTGAGACCTCTTCTCAGCAGTCCATTACCCATACCACTAGGCTACCGCAGATTTTTTAAGGGACCAACTAATCTGGTTGGGTCCCGAAAAAATGGATAGAATAGAAAGGAATAGAAAGGTGACATGTTACAGGAATGTATGAAGAAGGTGGAGGGCATGATAGACTAAGCTGATAAATTAAAGGATTCATTGATTTCAATGTAATACATGTGGTAATGGGTATTGTAATGTGGAATTCGGATTAATAACATATGCCCGTGTGAAAATGAAAGAGATCTTCTAGTCTAGTGCCTATTATAAGAAATAGGTTCCGAGTTATTTACGGTAGAGTTTATTATGACTAGTCAACGGTATTTTTCGCATCCAATTTCAATTGTTATAATAACCTGGCGTGGGTCTTTCCGAAACCACAATCGATGTGGTTCGTTCATCTCGTGTGGTGAGGTTAACAAAAGGCATTGTGTCTAATGTCAACTCTATATAACAGATAGGACGGAAATATATCGAAAAATTCGCACGAATATAAGTAGGTTCCTACCACTAGTATCATAAATGTGAACGTTTGTAAATTAGTTTGTTTGGAGCAGGCAAAAAAGGCTATATAGACGGACTTTTATGAAAATTGGTACCCTGTATGATTTGAGATTGACCTGGCCATTAACATTAGTAGTATAACACTCACCGGGATATGATTGGTACCCTATATGAACTAGAAAAGGACATTAATATTTTTTATGCAAGCTCTGGCTTCTACCGGAGCAATAGCCGGCTGACTACCTAACCCTGTGAGCCTTGAACCCTGAGCCTTGACCAAAATATCCAATCTATCCAATTTCGAAATACCCAAATCGAATCGGACCATCACGCAAGCACGCAAACACGCAACGAATCCTCAGTCTTCCATATACTAGGATCAGTAATTAAACTAGGTATGAGATCTCTCATTGGTTTAACTCTTATGATACACATCAATTAAAATTAATTGATTCATTTCGTTTTTTATAACTTTTATTCACCAAATAACAATTAAAATTCTTCGCAATACATCAGCGTGCAGATTAGCGTCAGTAACTGAAAATAGTACATGCACATTTCGTGTTTGAAAGAATGGCTTCTTCCTACACGAAATATAATGCAAATATTATACCAGGATCTCATGGTCCACCGTCCAAGCTAATCTCACCTGCTCAAGTAGGTACGATCTTTTTTTTTCGTTTGGAAGTCGCCACGAATACTACCTTCGTCGGCCATCGCGGGTGGAGGGTATCAGAGAGGACATACTCTCCACCCGGCTGACCCTAGGCCATCTATGGTTTTAAGATGGCCTCCTCGGGTGTGAAAAGAACGGTGTCTCCATTAAACGCCGGAAAGGACCTTCAACAGATCCGCTCCCTACGCGACCGATATTTGTCGTACGCGGCAGCGTAAGATGGGTACTGATCGAAGATTCATCATTGAAAACAACAAATTCAAAATAACATAATTATCATAACGTAGCACAATTATCGATGCTTTGTTGATAATGAACTGCAGGGAATTTACGTCATTTGTTATCCACTGGCCTACCATGACGCGCATAAGAGAACGTTTTTGGACTGCAGTCCAGAAGAGACTGATGGAACTTTACTCCCTACAGCATGTATAGCTCCCCTCTTTCGCCGCATATGTCGAACCAAGGGGAGGAGGAAAATGCGGAACCCAGGTTCCGCAATCAAAACCTTAGATGCAACCGGGAACAACACTAATACAATGATGATGATTGAATGAATTTTACAGCATAGGGAAAAAGAATCTTCTCGGGTGGGACTCGAACCCGCAGTCTTTCGCTTACAGGGGGAATGCCTTGACCAATTCGGCTACCGAGACACGCCCGATGTCATTCAAATTTACCACCTTATACGTCTTTAAGGCGACGGTGGAGTCATCTACCGATTTTCTTACGATAATCGGAATCAATGAATGATTTTACAATCATTTTTAAACATTGATTTTTCATAACTCCGCCCAAACAATTGATTGAATTTTACAGCATTAAGTATGCTAACTATACAAATCAAATACAATGATGATGATATTTAGTCCGTAACGCCTTCCAAAAGGTAATTAGCAAAAGATCCGATTGACATATTGTAGATCTGTGTTCATATTCTATAACCATCCCGTCTTTATACATTCCAGAAGACTGATGTATTAGCAGTACCCACATTTTCGACAATACTAAATGCGAAAGTAACTATGTCTGTCTGTCTGTCTGTATGTTAGGTACCTAGGCTTTCACGCGTAAACCACTGATCCGATTTTGATGAAATTTGGTATAGGGATTCGATCTATGGGGCTTTTTTTTTTTTTTTTTTTTTTTTAACCGTGGGGGAAAATCCTTCATGGATGTTATGCCGGACTCCTACCGACTAAAAACCCCCACGGTAACGCCCAGAAGCCTATGGATGGGAGCCCCGGGTAAGCCCTCGGAAGGATGTCCCAGGACTCCCATCAGACCTACGGCTACAATTGCGGCCTCGTCTCGGGGGTAGTTGGGGTGCTATCCCGCGTCTATGGGGGGGTTTTCGGGTGTTATCCCGCTTCTTGGGGGGGGGGGGGGGCGTGCGTGAATGGGCCTCGATTTCTCGAGACGCAGGCCATTGGCCCCGCTCCAGCGCCTCCTTGCGCCATATAAATAGAGACGCAAGGGCTCTCGCTTCCAGGTCCCATGGAGGGGTCCCGGCTAGGAGGCATGCCGCCTCACCAGAGATCGTGCGGTATCCCCTTATCACCCTGACGGCCATCGCCCTCTGTGGGCTCAGCAATCTAGCCACATTACTGGCCGTCAGGTTCTCCGCCCATACGGGGGCCCCGTATAGGGCCATACTTCGCACGATCCCCAGGTACAGTCTCCTGCAGGGGGCGTTGGGTCCCCTGATATTGGGCATCAGCCGCGCGAGTGCGGCTGACGCCCCCCTCAGTTTTGGGACCAAACTTCGGAAGTGATGTCCGAAGTTCCACCGGCCATCGAGCACGAGTCCCAGATACTTCATCGAGGGCTCGATGCCGATGCTGACGCCCCCTACCTGTAGGCTGGATCCCGCAGGTGGCCCCATCCGAGGTCCGTGGAAGCACAGAGCCTCGGACTTGTGAAGGGCGACCTCGAGACCCAGCCGCCGTATCCGACCCACGACTTGAGCAACCCCTGCCGTGGCCTTTAGTGCTGCATCTCGGTGCGTTGCTCCCCGCGCCGTAACGAGGGTGTCATCGGCGTAACACGTTACGGTGACCCCTCTGAGCAACGGACCACGCAGCACCCAATCGTAGCCGATGTTCCACAGGAGTGGCCCTAATACCGATCCCTGTGGAACACCGCACGACACATCCCGCCGACCCGGCCCTAGCCAACTCGGGTAAGCAATGGCCCTCTCGGAGAGATAGGCCCCGACAATTCGGCGGAGGTAGGGAGGCACTCCATGGTAGATAAGCGCCTCCCTAATGCAACTCCAGGGCAGGGTGTTGAAGGCGTTGGCGATGTCAAGAGACACCGCCACCACCACCTCACCCTGTGAGACTGCTTCCTCCGTCAGGCCTCTAATGCGCATGATCGCGTCTACGGTGGAGCGCCCCTGACGGAAGCCAAACTGGCTATCCGACAGATCAGGCCCCACGCGTATGAGATGCTTGACGAGGCGTTGTGCAATAATGCGCTCAAAGAGCTTGCACACCTCGTCGAGCAACACGATCGGCCGGTACCCTGATGGGGAATTTGCCGGCCGCCCCGCCTTTCGGATTAAGACCAGTTTCCCTGTCTTCCAGACCTTGGGGAACTGGCCTTTTTCGAGGCATGCGCTAAAGAGCCCCCGATCTATGGGGCTATGTTCGATCAAGATAACCGACATCCACGCAGGTGGAGCCGCGGGCAAAAGCTAGTACTGTATGAACGATAACCATACCTACCTACACAAAACTTCTTGTATAAAAAATGTTACTCATTTCACTTACCGTAATATGAAGACCACCATTCTGGAGTTTCCAATCTTTCTGCCTCTGATCTTTGCGTCTCACGGCATCTCCTGAAACAATACAGTCTTGTGAATCTTCAGAATATTGACTCATGAAGCGTTGTTGCCTGGTTGGATCCGTGGTTTTCGCCGCGGTCTTTGGGGTCTAGTAGCTAACTAGAGCCTATGGCATTTTGGTTTAGATGAACCTGTGTAATATATCATACAATATTTATTTAATTAGGTCAAAAATTAGTGTAAGGATAGAAACATAATAGCGGACTGCTGTCGCTGCCTACGCCCAAGTGGGAAAAGGCGTAAGCATTAAGTACCCCAATAGCAAAAAGAGGCATGACTGTATGTATGTGTAGAGGCCATACCTACTGAAGAATATATCTATGGTATAATAAAGAAAGAAAAGTAATTGCTTAGACAAAAACACAAAACAAAATAAAAAAATTACTTGGAGTCTATTATCGCCTGCTTTTATAATTCCATTGTATTTAGATATTATTTATGAACACTGTTGTAACAAAACGTTCGTCCCTCCACAGTACACTAAGGTCTCTCTTTACACTTTCATTTACTTGCACTATTTATTTCCTAAACAAAATTAAGACTAGCAAACGAACGACTGGCAAATGGCGTCTCGTAAAAAGGTGATTCTGATAAATGTAATCGAGATTTTACATCACATCCTACTAGTTTTAAGCTGATTTGTATTATTATACGAGTTTCTTATGAATAATAAATAATACATATATTAATAATTTATATCACTATTAATTTGACTACTTAATATGGCAAGACAAAAATATATCCCCGTGTCTTATTGCACAAAAGGTAAAACAAAGATGAATTTTAACGCTGTAAGTTTGGCTTAGTTCAGTTTTTTTATAAAACACGTCAATTTAACTTCACCTCGCTCGAAGGCAAAGTGTCTGAAAGAGGGTCACCATCATAAACATATACCATGTTAACAATGGTGGCACTCAGCTTGACGACCTCATCAGATGCCTTTTCACGCCTAAAGGACCCGGGTCTGTAGGAAGAAGGAAACACTTGAGCTGGTAAGGAGTTCCAGGTCTTAAGGGAGAATAATCTTCATCCAACTATTTGTATCCATCTTCCATCTCCTTGCCGTGTGTCTCTTTGGTCTATGAGTCGTTTAGGTACTAAAGCACCCAAGACTCACACGGTCGAACCGACATTAGATAGTTGCCAGACTGACTCAACAATCTATTTCCAAATTTGGAATTACAAGAGTGCATTGATCTCCAATAAATCAATTAGCTTTTACCTCCAAATAGAAAACTTGTTTGTCTAGCCAGACAACCAGCTAGCTATACGGTAAAGGCGGCTTTAGACCAAGCGAACATAGAGTCAGAAAAAGAGCATTTTTTCTGTTAGTACTCACAGAACTGGACATTCAAAGAAATAGGCGCTCACAGAACTGGACATTCAAAGAAATGGACGTAATAGGAATGTCAAAATACACTGGACCTAACAGGAACTGGACCTAAGAGACCGTAAGAATAAGTCACCTTTTAGTGTGAACGAAACGTTATTTCAACGTGTCCATCAAAAAAGCGAAGCATGAAGTGAGCGAGCATTCATAAAATATTCCATAGAATCCAGGCGAGTTAAGACAGAACAAAGAAGTAATGTTCTGTCTCTGTTTACACTAATAGAATTTGGCGGACAGGGGATAGATTGAGCATTCATTTGTCTGATGTAAATCGGCCTTAAGCCTTGGCCAAACCAACGCGTTCATCAAGTTCATACAAAACATCTGATCGCCATCGTGCACGCTGCCGCGGACATGTGCTGAACGCGTTGGTTTGGTGAAGGCTTTAAAGGAGCACTCTCACGATCAGTCCGCCTGCAGTCCATCTGCAGTTTCTGACCCGGCCTGCAGACCTAAGCCGATAGCACCCACATACTAAAGCGATTTTGGCGCCTGCCGGCGATTCCCTGCTGTCAGTTTTGCGAGTACACACGATCAGCTGAGAGTCGAGAGTTTCCCACCGTACGATCACCTGCCGGCGGAGACTACTACCGGCAGCAGACGATTTCGAGGTCAGCGCCGACAAATTTTAGCCGGACAGTCTATGGCCGTGAGGCAAATAAACATACATTAACAGGCAGCCGGTCGGCCGACTAGTGCAAGCCATTTTCGACCTTATTGACATCACATCACATAGAACAGATTATTTATACTGTTGATTTAATTTGAAAATTTGTTTTTGATTTGAAGATTGCACTTGGTGGAATTCATTGTTATACAGAGAACACTTATACTTTTTCCAGTGCATTTATTCTATTACACCTGACCGATTTCGCCTTACGGCATTCTCAAAGGCTTACATTTACCAAAGGTTTTGGATGTTCTACCTAATTCAGTCATATATCGGCCTGTTATCGTCCGGTAAACTAATCGTGAGTGGGCGCCTTAAGACGCGTCTAGAACGTCGGCAAAATCCATTCATCTACCCATACGCAATCTCTCCTCGTTAAGCTGTCTATCCAACTATCAATCCGACATTACAGTCGACTGAATGGTGGTAATTTGCGATTGTAAGCCAGTTATCCTATCGTCGGATTAGAGAGTTCGGGTGTTCGCAATTGGACAATTGTCGGGTCGTTAAAGGACTTCTTACAATTCGTGATGCGTCACGCGGTCATCGAAAGGACAATAGAAATGTTCGATCAAGAGCACTTATAGTGGATATTATAATTGGGGTTAATTTCGTTGATTTTGTAGGATCTAATTAGAACAAAATTCTCAAGACCCTCTGAGCCACGACGCTCGCCCACCTTCTCCGAGTTGGAAGGAGTACATAGTGGCACCCACACCCCTCGGTCCGTTTAAAAACCGTAGATCGCCCAGGGTCAGCCGGGGTGCGAGGGACAGGCCTTATTGGGTAACCTTACACCCCGGTAATTGAAACCCGAAACGGCAGCGTGCGGTTATTTGATCCGAGTTCGACACCCCAGTGATACTTGTAGATATCTGCATTCGTTTGTACTTGAATCAGAGAATGTGTATGAGTACATTGAGTACCTACTTATATTTTTGTAATGTCTTGGTGCTCCTACTGGACGTTTCACGATTGCCTTTGTAGTAGGAGCACCAAGACATAGGTGTCCCGGTGCTCCTAACAGTAGGACTATTTAATAGGAGCACGAAGACGCACTCCCCAGATGATTGACGAGGCCGGTATCCTAGTAAAATAACTTTTGTAACTTTAGTACGAGTAATCCCGTGGGGATTACCGAAAAGAAGTCTTGGGATTACCGCATGAAATAATAAAGGTTTTTTTACTTTCAAGTCTTTTAACTTCAAGTTTTACATTTCAAGTCAACTTCCGATAAAGAATGAATGTGTAGGACTACTAATGGCTATCTAAGTACTTATGGCGATCTCTAAAGTAAAATTTACATCAACCTAACATAAAACCAGCGAAGTATGGAGTTGAACAAATGCCAAGGCTTCCATTATACTGTTCTGACTTGATTGCACTGCATGTGACCTTTTAAATAAACGGATAAGCTGTTGATAAAATTTTAATAACATAAATATTTTGATCTCACATTTCCATACATGTGACTTAGAGTTTAAGGGGATAAGGGTCGTTGACAGAAATATTAATACGAGTATGATTTTAATTTGACAATATTTGTGTGGACTGTGGGGTTCCAAGAATCATAGAACGCAATTTTATTTTTTCGATGTCTAGAGTTGGTTGTGGAGTAGGTAGCAATAGTAATCCTTATGGATAGACAGATGAGGCTCTAACATAGACTTTCCAGAGCTATCCCAAAAACTCCCATAAAAGCCTAAATATTTTCGACTCGGTAACAGATTTCCGGTCGAAATAACGAAATTCAAAACTGATTTTCACCTCACCCAGGAACAGTGGTTTTGAACTCCTTTGGACCGGAGTGCCCACCAGATCACCACGCGGGGAACAGTTGAAAGCCTTCTGCATATCTAGGAATAGGCAGTGCAGAGGCGTGTTCTTCACTTTGTATCTCTCCGCGACCATCCTTAGGGTAGGGACGAAACCCATACTGACACTCCGAGAGTGTACTCTCCTATCAGATTCGGGAGTCAATTATTCTCGCAGAGCTTCATGGTGTGGGACATTATCTTTATACCGCAGTAACTGTCACGCTCCTGCACCGATCCGTTACCTTTGAAGACTGACGTAATGATACTCAGTCTCCACTGGTTTGGGATCTTACCGGTGAGAAAAACGTGTGTAAATGACGCTATTAGCGCCGTGTAAAGGGGCTAGTGTCTGAAACCATTTCTTTTTACTTAATCAATATTATACCCATTGATTTAGCACCCTGTATTGTAGATACCAACCTCATCAATGTACAGTAATAAAACATTAATTAATTATGATGTAACTGCTTACAAATAACAAATTACAACTATTATTAGTGAAGTTAATCAAAGGATTGCCTCACAGGTCGCGCGTTGTTATCTTTGACCCCGGCTAGCGTATAAAGAAATAATTTGACCCTTGAATGAAAGAATAATATTGCATTTATTAAAATAGAAACATTACTGCAGTTGTGCAGATCCAACTATGTCACAACGATTTTAGTGGGGCCCTGTACAGGGTGTATTATCATTCTAAAAAGTAACTCGATAAAATATGATGCAAACATACATATACCGGGTGTAAGGAGCACGCTCCCGAAGTCGATATCCCCTAGTAGTACTCCAGGTAATCCGAGGCCTTGTTCTTCCATGGTCCTCGGCGCAGGCCACCCCCGGGATCCAGCTTGACAGTAGGAGGTACTCCCATCGACATCAAGCCCCGGTTGAAATACCTGGGGCTCGTACTCGACGGTCGGTGGGACTTCGGAGAGCACTTCCGAAGTCTGCGCCCCAAACTGTTGGTGTCAGCTAACGCGCTGGTGCGACTGCTGCCCAACTTGAGGGGCCCAGAGGACTCCTGCAGGAGACTCTACGCGGGTGTCGTGCGGTCTATGGCCCTGTACGGGTGCCCCGTGTGGGCGGACGCCCTGCAGGCCAGGTTCGTGCAACTGCTGCATGCGCCGCAGCAGACGATGGCCTGCAGGGCCATTAGGGGGTACCGCACGATATCCTTTGAAGCGGCGAGTCTCCTAGCCGGATCGCCACCGTGGATCCTGGAAGCGAGATCCCTTGCGGCACTGTATCGGTTCCGTAAGGAGGCGCGGGAGCGGGGATACGATCCCGAGCCCGAAGACATTCGGGCCGAGAGGTCCCGGCTCCACGGGATCATGGTGGCGGAGTGGGAGCGACGACTTGAGCAACGACGCGCAGGGCATGCCGTCATAGAGGCGGTAAGGCCCATCATGGGGGAATGGCTCGAGAGGCCACATGGCAGCCTCTCGTATCGACTGACGCAGATTATCACCGGGCACGGGTGCTTCGGGAGATATCTGTGTCGGATCGAAAAGGAGCCAACGTCCGAGTGCCATCACTGCGACGCGAGCGAGGACACGGGGCTGCACACGCTCACCGAGTGCCCGGCATGGGCCGAACCGAGGCGGGAGCTTGTGGCGGCCCTGGGAGTGAGAGTTCTCACCCTCGCCACCCTGCTCACAGCAATGGTCCGCTGCGCGGACGCGTGGGCGGCCGGCGTCTCCTTCAGCGAGCAGGTAATGGTCGTGAAGGAGACGGCGGAGCGGGAGAGGCGGCGCGAGCGAGAAAGACTCGCGGATCGCGCCGCCCGCGCGCGCAGGCAACTCGGGCGTCGGAGGGCACTGACTGACCTCCGTCCCCCATGAGCGCGGGCCTGGGGGTGACGGGTGGAGCCGCCTGTCACCCCAGCAGAAGCAGGCCACGGCGGCGGCGCGCTGAATAGCGCGCCTCCCCATTCCGGGGGCGAGTTGGGGACACCGTTGTCCCCCCTCCTGAGGAGGGCCAGACCGTAAGGGATGGCCCTGGGTCAGCCGGGGTGCGAGGGATATGTCTTTGACAACCTCACCTCCGGCCTAGCACCAAGACCCACAGTCGGCGTGCGGTTTTAGTCGGTTCGAGTCCGACATAACCTCCCCTTCCGGCTCCGGCAGGGGGGGTATCCGTGGGGATTTCCGCACGAAAAAAAAAAAAAAAAGTAGTACTCCAGGTACATAACACATTGACATTAAAAAAAAAAACGATTTGGAAATATATTTTTTTTCGTATTCTTTTTTTTACTGTCCATTGTTTAATCTCCATCGTGTTAGATTTGTTTGCAGTCCTTATGGTATTTAAAAAAAATATTGCCTTAATCTACCCTTCTTCCCCCCGTCTGGTCTAAGCCAAGCACTTCCCTTCGGCTTTCTACTCTACCGGAGAGTGCTCATTCAGGTTACCGTATCTTTATGTTTGTTTATTTAGCTCACAGAAGGCTTTCATTATTTGGAAACTCATGATATTTGTGGTTAAAATCAAAAATTACAACAAAATTTAACCTATCATTTTTGTGTAGCGTCAAATTATCCGAAAAACGCAATTTTTCTGATAAAACTTTGCGTTTTGCATACTTACTTCACGTTCTGGAATTTTTTGTGATCAAATATCATGAGTTTTTAAAGTAATTATAATAAAATGTTACCTATTATTTATCAAAATTAGCCCAAAAACGCAATCTTTCTGAAAAATTTTGCGTTTTACATACTTGACGTTCTAGAATTTTTTGAATATTTTTTTTAGTGTTCAGAATACTCAAATACATAGAAATCAGTTGATCCAGACAGTATTTTGGTTGAAGACCTATGTTATTATCGTTAATACAAACTGGCATATAAAGTTACTTACTCAATGAATGTTTCACAACGCACAATTGGTTATCATTTATGGCTGCCATGCTGCTATGCAATTAAAACGATTAACTGTTTTAAAAGATGAATTAGGACCGCTTTCGTTTGAATGGCTCAATTTAAAACTAAACTATTCTCAAATTAAGGCAAACCTCATTAATGGTGAACTTCTTATCTGTTATCAAATTCTATTATCACTACATAAAGCAAAGTCGCTTTCCGCGTCCCTATGTCCCTATGTATGCTTATATCTTCAAAACTACGCTACAGATTTTGATGCGGTTTCTTTTAATAGATAGAATAATTCAAGAAGGTTTATATGTTGTATAATACATGCTTAATATAGTAAACAGGCAGCGGGACCGGAATAGTAACTATTGAACTGTTGTAGAGAATTTCACTCAAAGGAAACATTTCTTTATTTTTTAGTGTGAGTAAAGGACTGCTGAGACGAGGTCTCGGGTTCGATCCCAGGTTTACCATGGCACACACAAATGACTATACGATGCTTTTCGAAGTTATGTGTGTATTTATCGCAGGTTTATAAGTGGCCGGTTGATGGCAATAGGCTCGCCACCTATTACATTGGGACCTAAACATAAACTGGCGAAATGTGGGTGCTAGCACCTCTGCCTACCCCTTCGGGGAATACAGGCGTGAGTTTATGTTATGTTATGTTTACTTCATCATGCAAAAAACCTGTGGCAGCGTGCTGTTTTAGGCGGTTCAAGTCCGAAATAAATACCCCTTTGTTTCCTTTCATTTAATTTACCATGTTTGTTAGAGATTTGATCATGCCGTGTTGGTTCCCGGGGGAGGAGAATAGAGCCCACCCCATCTCTACCTGTGTTTGTCATAGAAGGCGACTAAGGGATAGGGCTGTACTTCATCCGACAGTAAACATACACAGGCCATGACTAAGCGCCCGCCTAGCGGCAATAGGCTCGGCCCTATTACGTGGGAGTGGGACCGGAAAGCATAGTTAGCGAAATTTGGGTGTACGTACACAGGCGTGAGTATATGGTATGTACCAATGTGAATGTCGGTTCCCGGCAATTATTCGAATTTTTCTCGCCGTAAAAACCTTCCATGGACTTCCACGAATAATTCAAAACCAAAATTAGCCAAATCGGTAAAGGCGTTCTGGAGTTATATCGTCAGGAAGGAAAACCCGACTTATTTTTATATAGTAGATAAACTCGACATATTCTCCAGATTACAGGACACAAGCAACAGTATATTAAATACTTCCCCTCCATGGGCCATGAAAATCTTCCACCCAAGATATTGCAGCACAAAAATCACTACAAAGGAGGGGGAGGAGTGTTATTGTAGAAGATATAAGATTCCAGTAATTATGCACCAGCCCTTGAAGATAACCTCACCCTCGGCCTAGCACCACGACCCACAGTCGGCGTGCGGTTTTAGTCGGTTCGAGTCCGACATAACCTCCCCTTCCGGCTCCGGCAGGGGGGGGGTTATACGAGGGGATTTCAGCAAGAAAAAAAAAGGTACTCTGTGGGTCATGGAGAATTTCTAGTGCCACCATCAACATTTTCTTCCTAGGCATTCATGGGCAGAGAATTTCTAGTGTAACCTTGATTATTATGTTAGCTTATTGTTATCTAACATTAATTTGAATTTCTAGAACACTATTTCTTTACAATAATGTGCTTATCATGGCTGAATTTTTAAAATTAAAGTTATTTAATGCAAGAAATATACATCAGGATTATCATAGACTGACTAGATTTTTAATTTGTGGTATCTACCAATAACAATGAAGTCACATAGTACATAAACGTTGCGAACCATTGGTCTAATCTAAATAGAATCTATTATTATAAAGAGGTTCAATAACCCATTTGACAAAGCAGTTGCTTTACCAAGTTCAATGTACCTACTGAAATACCAAACAATGTACCTAAGTTTTAACAAAATACCTATTCAACTGTAAACACATAAGTACTGTTTTGTTTTTTTTTGTTTTTTATGTTATATTTATGGCAAATTAAATTAAGCCACTATTTATATTTGTTTTATACAATATATAAAGAACTGCAAAAAATTAAAAGCTATTATATAATGTATTCAGTTTTGATTGGATGTAGAAGCCAAATCTAATTTAAACATCATCATAATTTCCTATTCGAAATTCAGCTTACTTGGCTCTATAACCCTCTGGGAGTTCAGCTCAATTCTATGGGAAAATACTGTACCTGAACTTCATTTTTTCAAGCAGCAGGCATACCGGTTTGAAGGAGAGATTAGCTACAAGTTCCAAAGAGCAAGACTTTCTTCTTAGAATGTAGGAATAACTGGGTTATTATATACCTACTGTCTCCCAGGCCTAGTAGTATGACTGATGCTATGTTGAGCTGCTGTACAGCACAACAGTATGCCGTTGTGAAGTCACGAACAGCATTTATGGTACCAGTATGCCCCCTGAACCTACCCTCAATTTGCATAAGAACTTGGAATAGTCAGAGCATAACCGACCTAACCCGACAGTGACGTCACTAATCCATATCCATACTTAATATTATAAATGCGAAAGTAACTCGGTTTGTCTGTCTGTATGTTACGCTTTCACGCCTAAACCACTGGTATAGGGGTAGATTAGACCATGAGAAAGGACTTAGGCTGTTTGGTCGCGATAACCGATATCCACGCGAGCAGAGCCGCGGGCAAAAGTTAGTGTTTTTATAAATATTTAAATGAGTAAACAATACAATCAATAAAACTGTAGTGCATCCGAAATGTTTGCAGCGAGAAGAACAGACAACTTCTTTGCTCTCATGCGCAAAAGAGTGGCCTCACTGGTGCACAGGCTATGGGCGAGTTCTAGCAGCATGCTGAAGGTGTTCGCGGGCAGGATGGAAGGACCTGTGATGGGTAGGTTCACCAGGTTGCACGTTGAACGTGGGACCTGATGAACTTATCTACAGAATAATAAAATTTGTACCACATACTAACATAGATATAAGCTAAAATTGTTACTAACCAAAATGAGCCTATGTTGCTAGAAAAATAAAATATTTATTATTATTATTATAATAATAACAACTGCAAGATAAGTATGTTATATAGACTGTTATAGTGTCGGTAATAAATAAGATACACATGCAGCGAGTTACTTTTCAGTGCTATTAATCATTACAAAAAAGTATGTAATGCATATAGAACAAAGTGTTAAGGTTCAATGAAATTGTTAGGTCAAACGTAGTCTTGTTACGGAATAGGATAGAACTTACTTGATAACACTTCCTTCCAATCTCAGACAGGACTACACAGTACATCATCTTACTTTTGCTGAACTTTTCACCTTACTTTTTACATTTTGATATATAATAAAGTTATTATTTAGCGTTTATTGATACAAAGAAAACCGCCCACAATAATTTCAATTACACGCTACACGGCCCGAGCAAAATACAGCCAGTCAGCTGTCATTGTTGTCACTGCAAGTGACAGATGTCATAACAAAAAGAAATAGTTTTATGCATGCTGCACAAAAAAATATTCCGTCGGATTGGAAAAAGGTATAATGTGATAAAAATCACCCTTATGCCTACATAATTACATCTCAAAATTAATTATCAAAAAGTTGAAAAATGTTTATTAATCGGGACTGTCCCTGTAACATTCAGACGGGTGGCAACTGTGGATCATCTACAAATAAATTAAAGGCTTGAGTCTTTTGCTGTAGACCCCTTCAGATAGAGCGGGCGAAATTAAAATGTACCTATGCCTCTCTAGGACATCTCTGTGGTATAAAGGGGTGGATATATTATATAACACTCGATTTATAAACATAAAATTTAATTAGATCTTTATTACAGGTACATACAGTGGAGGTAGTTGGTTTCAGTATTCTTAAATAATAAATTCCTTGCAAATTGATTGAGATTGATAAGTACATAATAATACAGTTATATTATCCTACAGAAGGAGACCACATTTAGTTGAATAAAGCTTATTAATCTGATGGGTATGGTCTTTTCATTGCTTTCTTCTCTTTGTTAGCTTTATAAGCAACAGACATTTTTGTACAATTCGTTTTATGTATTTTCTCATGTTCAACAATATTTTTTGGATAATCTTTACCAATAATACAGCCTGCTGTAGCTTGAACTGATTTCGGAGCCTTCCAAGGCTCATAAATAAAGGCAGTAGGATACTTTTTCAGTTCAGGAACATACTTCCTGATGTACAGACCTTCTTTGTCAGTTTTTTTACCAAAAGCTACAGGACTGTAAACTCTGAAGAACTTATAGAAGAAAGCAGATGCTGACAGCCACATCCAATTACCAGCATTCAATGACCAGTCATAATCTAGCAAGTAATCTTCAAACACTTTAGCCCCTTCCTCCCAAGAAATCCACAAATCACCCCTTGTAAGGAAACAAGCAACCATATGCCGAGCTAAGTGATGAATCCAACCTTCTTGCTTCAATTGACGCATGATAGCATCCACAAACGGGTAACCTGTCCTTCCTTCAGCCCAGGCTTTTAAGTGCTCATCATTTTTGCCCCAAGGAATTTGTATACAAACTGGATTTCCAACCATTTTATCAAAATTTTTAGTTCCTGCTCCTGCTGTGTAATAGAACTCCCTCCACATCAGTTGCCCCATTAAAGACACCGGTGGATCTGAATGAGGCATTCCATTTTCAGCTTCTTTTAGTTTGTGGTAGAATAATTTAGCTGATAAACAACCATGACTTATATATGGACTTAAAACTGTTGTGCTCGGTTCTATGCTGTTAGGAGAAGAGTTGGGTTTTTCAAACTTACATACCCATTCCCTTCTACCCATATACATATGTAACCTCTTCAGACCTTCAGTTTCTCCCCCTGGAAACTTTAACGGCTCTAAATTGGAGTCATCTACTTGTAATTCTTCTAGACTCGGAACATCATATTTTTTTGAGTCCTTAGGTTTGCAAGCATCTGATACAGGTTTTGTTATTTCAATGCATTCTTTGACTTGCACATCTTGTACTAAAGAAAGGAATTTCTGATATGTCATGGGTACACTTCCATTATTTTTCTTCAATACACTGTGAACATCGTAGACGGTATGCTGTACTCTTTTAACTATAAAAATGTCTTTCTCTTCTGCAATCTTCTCTATAACTTCATCCTGTTCAACATATATCGGGTCAATATCGACCTGGCAAGTCAAAAATTTCACCTGCCATTGGTCAAACAATTTTGGTAAGTCATCTATAGCATTTCCTCTAATGCAATATAGTCTGGAATTCAGTTTCTTCAAATTAGCATCGAGATCTTGTAGACTTTGTAATAGAAATCTTAACCTGTTTATTCCAACCTTGTTTTTAATGTCAGGATCTATGAAATATACTGGTCTTAAGTGATGCTTGCGATTCTCTGCCTGAAATTAATGAATGGTTCCACATTAGGAAATATTTATTGAATGGGTACTTATGAGATTTCATAAAAAAATAGGTAAGTATGCTTCGAAACCTACCTTGTTATTACTTTAAGAGATATCGGGATATTTACCGTGTATTGTTTCGAGTGTCCGATATTTCGGCGCTGTTATTTACCACTAACCGCCAATACCTCCTCCTCCGTGATCATGGTGCTTGCAAGTGCTGAAATATCGGACACTCGAAACAGTACATGGTAAATATCCCGATATCTCTAATAATAATGTCAGTGGCCATGATAGTTTAAATACCTACCTCGTTAATTGCATTTCGAAGCGCGAGATTATCATGAATACGTAAATCTAAACGAAACCAATGTATAACCGAGGGCACTTTAGTCATACTGATTAAAGTTTTAACTTGGAGTGTAGCTAACAATATAAATGGAAGCTTAGCATTAAAACAGGTGGTGTTTCTACGCCTGCAATTATGCACGTAGCAAATACGCTATACAATATTATTTTAATTATAATCTTGTGAAATTCAGTGAAAATAAAGTGACGCAATTAAACCCGCGAACTGGTTTTGTTTTGACACTTTGACTTGACATTAAGCATTTGACATGAAAGTGTGAGCTAGCTGCCCGTTTAGTAGCTAAACTAGAAATTCGGAACTAATAAAACTTGGAATACAATATAACAAGTTTTATCGGTTATTAGTACTTATCACTTACCTATCTACAAAAATAATTTAATTCCCTAGGAGCCTCAGTCCCCAGAGAACTTTAGTCCGATATCTATGTTTTTAAACGAATGCTTTAAAATGAAAGTTTAATTCTTCATCCAAGGAAAGTTGATATCTTGTTGTCATAGTAACCAAGAGACCTAACGGTGATTGGCACGTTGAAGATCAAAATTCATCTGATTGGTCAATCAGTATTGTTAAATCCAGTGATAGCAATCTGAACCAATCAACATTTAGTATGTCCGAAGTATGATGCCCATTACAAACCACCATAGTTTGATTAGTTTGTCCTGTCAAAATATTAAAAATATCGTAAACATTTGATTCACTACCACGAATTTGCAGAGAAATTGAGAATGAGATAAACAATGTCAGATTCATGCAATAAATGAATAAGGAGTCATGCTTTCGGCCATGTGACGCTGCAACATGCCAAAAATTATCGAGTTGACAGTTGAAATAGATATACAAAAAGTAAGACACTTGAATTAATTATTTTTTGAAGAATAAGCAGACGGTTGCTCAAATCACGTCTAGAACTTGGGTTCTTAGTCATGAAATAAGTTTATTCATATTCTAATTTTGTCTAAACTAAACTGTTGCGTAAATTTCACCCCCACCAAGACTTTAGAGCCAAGTGCACCTCACCTACAAGCCTTTACACCTGCTGATTAACGGTCGAGGCTCTGACACAGGATTTCTTCTGTAATCTGACTGTTATCACTCCAACAAAAGCCATAGAAGTGAAATTAAAATGAGTAGCTCTAAGCAGATCCATAAGACCTATAAAAATAAAAATTATAAAGCTGTAGTTTGTTTATTTGGATGAACGCGCTAAACTCAGGAACCACTGGTTTTAATTGAAAAATTATTTTTGTATTCATGAAGGTTCAGGAAGATTATCCATACTAATATTATAAATGAGAAATTAACTCTGTCTGTCTGTATGTTATGCTTTCACGCCTAAATCACTGAACCGATTTTGATGTAATTTGGTATGGGGGTAGATTACATCATGAGAAAGGACATAGGCTATGTTTGGTCCCGATTAACACAGGTAAAAGCTATTAGTCTATAAGTCATCATGCAGCTCCTCAAGGTAGCGGAGCAATAATGACAAATGTTGAGAAATCTGGCAGATTTCCATATACTATTAGAAATGAATGTAATGAGCATATTTGACTTATTGTGATTTGGAGTTTCTTTTTTCTTATAAAGACCAATAATTTCAGGTGTCATGTCCCGGTGTCTGGTTATGTCAAGGTGGCCGTGTCTGTCTGACAGTGTTCGCCCTTGGCACCAGCTACCAGACATGTCTCCTCCCACCAGTCTTCCCGCTCATGTTCAAGGATGTGTTCTACTTCAAGAAACGTTTTCAAGAAACCTGTGCAGTGAATAACATCTGTTGTTTGTTGAGTAAGTAGGAGCAAAATTTAATTATGCCCTTAATCAATTCACTTGATACACATATTGCACATAACCACTTTCCATCAGGTTGGCTGTGCAATTTGATTCAACCTGGGTATATCAAATCCATACATAATTGTACTACGATATACTATTTTCCACTTAGAATCAGGAGGTCCGTATTGTTTGGTACTGCACCAGTCTTGTTTATTAATTATTTTCCAGGCGAAGTTAGTTTGGGTTCCGAAGACCTTAGACTCGTTAAGGGATCTTCGTACAGCCCGCTATTGCACTGTTGCATGCTGTGTATTGTATTATTGTTTATGCTTCTTTTCTTTTCTTACAGAGGATGAAACAATATACTGTGAGTTAGTACAATGTGGAACAAAATGTGCAACGGAAGAATGTATGGTTCTGGCTCAATATCTCGGTGCAATGAACGATGTGCTGTTTCCTCCAAACATGTGCTCCAATGATGGTGTAGATCTGCTCATGAGGAGGTCTAAAATTTTCCCTGTAAACATTTTTTTCTGTATTACTAGATCATTCTGTAAGAGCCGCCTGCACTGCGTTATGCATGTGCTGTGCACCCATTCGAGTAACTGTATGTGCGAGTAATACTGTGCAGACAATTTGCACAACATTGTGCAAAAAAATCTTACGATCTGCACAATGTGCGTACTGTTATATGCATGAGGTAGTTGAGGTTATACCAAAATATACCACAGCATAACGTAGATTTTGCAAAAATCCCATTGAGTACATCTGTGTTGGTGGCTACATATATGTGTGGGTTGGTGTCTGAATCTGAAGGGAGAGTTGTTTAAAGAAAATGCATCGCTTTATGATATATTTGGTCAATTTCAATACAACAAGGCAAATATCCAATGACTGGTATATTTTGGCCTAAATGGTGTATTTGTGGTAAAATGTAAAGCTTTCTGTTATTAGTGGCAACAGTGTATCTAGAACTTAGTTACGCATTTATGCAAGCCTTATGCATGTCTTGCATTTAGCTTTTGTATTTGTCTGTTACATTGAAAATTGAAATCGGAGGAGCAGTCCTGAGCTTGTGACTAATCTCTAAGCTACCTGGGCACAGATCCAGGTACGACCTGGATAGCCGAAGTTCACGTCTATTTACGCCCTAGGGTAGTTTAAAGACCTCTGATTGCCAAGAGCTTCAGTAAGCTAAAGAGCAAACGAATATCTAAAACGGCGTTGATAGGATCTTACCAAATTTGGATAGGTAGAGGGGGGAACACTTGTGACGGTGGAGGTGAGCGCTGATGCATCACAAGGTGGCCATCCTAAACCTACACCTGGGTCGCAAGTCCCAGGCGCCGTCACAGTGTTCCTCTCTGTACCACGCCATGGACCCGACGACGGCACGGTGAATCCATGGAATGCTGAGAACCGTATCTCTACCATGATACTACTATACTGATATAGAAAGTACTTGCCACTAATTAGACTTCCATTTTTAGGGTATCTTGTCTCCTAAAATTGAGATAGCAACGAAAGTTCGCATAGATGAAGTGTGGGATGTGCCACCTTGCCAGTTTGATGCCAACGGCAAAGTAGATGAGTGTCAATGTGCCGGTAAAAATAAAGGATCTAGGCAGAAGCAAGTCTGCCACTCAGCTGGATACCATAGGTAAGTTCATTAGAAAAGCCGACCAAGCGCGAGCCGGACTCGCGGCACCGAGAGTTTCGTAACTTACGCTATTTAAACCGTTGTACATTTTGATTGTGTTGACTTGGATTTTTGCACATTTTCAAGATGTTATAGACCAAAGTACATGGTATGAATTCCAACTTGATACCTCCATGCATTCCTAAGAAAAAGATCTAAAGTAAAGCCAACGAAGTGGTTCCAAACTTTTTTACTTGAAAATTATTACGTATCACTTCGAACGTGTCACGGACAGGAATGAAATTGCTCATAAGATGGCGGATCTGACAGTTTCGAACCGCTGTGTTGACAACTTTCCTCTACAACGAAACACGCAACGACAGCTGTCGCTCGGCCAGTGTCGCGTACGTATGATATGTGCGACAAGGACAGATAAAATAATCGCTAGTTATCGCAACGTAACTCAGTAATGGTCGCTTTGTTTACCTTTTTTCTCTCGTCTCGTTGGCTTTACTTTAGATACACAGACAGACGGACAACGAAGTGATCCTATGGGTGCCGTTTTTTCCTTCTGAAGTATGGAACCCTAAATATTGTGTATCTTATTACAAAAAAAAAATCAAAAAAGAAAAGTAAAATTTTTACTAATAATCATAACTATTACCATTCTCTACAGCTGAACGTTATAGCTTGTGATAGGAATAAGTTCACCCCGGCCCTCCAAGTCCTAAGCTGATACCTTAGCATTAGTGATAGTAGCCCAAAGCTTCCACATTGGATCCCGGAGTCCTTTAATAAAAACTACTGAACCTATTTAAAATGGTATATTATCCCTGAGTATCATATTATGCTTCTTATTATCTTACACTAGCTGTACTGCGGCTCCGTCCGTGTGAATGTCGAGTCTCGCGACCAAACACCATGTCGAGGTCTAATCTACTCCTATACCAAAATCGGTTCAGTGGTTTAAGCTAAAAGCGGAACAGACAGACAGGTAGAGTTACTTTCGCATTTATAATATTAGTATGGATTCCCACGGGATTAGTACGTAAGGCCCGTGAAATCGCCGGATGATACTCGTACTAGTAAATTATGCTTTGATGAATTATGGACATTGTTCTAGTTGGCCATGTTAATGGTATAAACCAATAAATTCAAGGGTCCGGTGCACTCCCCGAAAGACGTCAGCTTCAAGGTCCTCGTCATGTTCAAGGTCGCGGTCAGCCGGCTCCAGCTCACTCCACAGCATCAAGCAGAAGGCAGATCACTGCAGTTGTACCAAGTACGTATTTCATAGAAAAATTTACGATAATTTTTCTTCCGCTTTCCTTCTCTTTATTTTCCTGCCCAGTGTGCCTCCACCCTTATGCGTACTTAAAGTTACTCATGAGTTCCTCCTGTATATGTGTTTGGGTATGAAACACAAATGTTTAGTTGGTGAGACATAGTCTGGGGAGTATCTCCTCATTCACACTACATGTTTTTTTGAAAAGAAGATTATGGTCTCATCCATGGTTGAGAATAGGATACCACCGCAGAAGTAACCACAGACCAGTCCAGATTTTCAAGTCGTACACAGGGCAGTCTTAAAAGCGGTATTGTACACTAAGACCTCAATAAATGTGGGCCCATTTGGAAAACAAAATGTTAACTATTCCAAAATAATTGAAAACCTATTTTTGCGAACAATTTTAAGCAACTTGAATCATTCCAAATTTTCCTTCTCTTTATATCCGTCTATAAGGGCGACGGTGCAGCCATCTACCAACACTCTTACGAACTGTTGGAAACAATGAATGATTTTTCAACCATTTTTAACATTGATTCTGCATTGAACATTGAACAATGATGATTGATGAACACATTCAAGTGGTGCTCAATAGCTCAATTGGCAGAGCAGTCGCCCTGTAAGCGAAAGGTCGTGAGTTCGAGTCTCACTTGAGCATTTCATTTTTTCCAATGTTTTTCGAACTTAACAGTTAGCATAATAAATGCTATAAAAAAAAAATCATTCAAATTGTAAGCAAGTTAAAGCTAGATTCATTGATAAATCACAGTGTACACTTCAGTTGCTCAGGCCTCCTCCTAAATCACAGTGTACACTTCAGTTGCTTAGGCCTCCTCCTCTTTGTGTTTGCTCTGTGATGACTACCTACTACTACATCTAGTGAACATAAAGATAACTATTTCGTACCTATAAAGTAGTACAGTTGCAGGTGAACTAGATGGCGGTAGGTTTTTACATAATATTCCTATATTCTTTAATCCTCATTCCCTTTCTCCTCTAGACCGATTCCTTGCCCACCACCCCGCCCTTTGTCATGTGCGAGTCGTCCACGTCCGTTGTGCCGCAATTACTGTGGATATAGCGTACATACTTCGCCCAGGAATCGAAGTCGGGAGCCTAGGGATGAGATGTACTACGATCTTAATGAAGAGAACGTGACAAGGTGAAGTGGTTTTTCCCGCATGGAATTTTAATCCGTTCTTGCAACTCATGGCAACTTATTACTGAGATGAAAGAAGCTGTAGCCTATCTCCTTACCAAATTACATCCGTTAGAGCGTTATTGAATAACTAAAATCCAAACATCTTAACAATTTTTCACATTCAAGAGGCCGATGACAATCATTATGTCCTTCTATAGGTAAGACTGTAAAGTTTGGTCGATGCTGAACTGATACAGCAGAAGCTATTTCTCAAGTAACGGTAAATGATGCGTTTAATGCGCAAGGTCACGCGAAGTGATTGCACGAGGAAGTCTTGCATTCGTGGCACCCTTCATGCCATGCTTCCCCTGCATAGCCAAACCTTTATATATCCAAATTGCAGACCAGACATTGAAGTAGCTTTGTATATGTGTAATAAAATATTTTGCTCCCCATTAGTTCTCAACGCTATGCGGATTCCAAACGCCGTTCGGGCTTATCCCAGTTACGTGATTATTATGTGTACAATGTACAAACACCTTCACCGCTGCAAGAAAAATTGACCAGTTACGAATACGACGCAAACAGTGATGAGCTTATAAGGTGAACGGTAGAAACTTTACTGTGATAAATAGTTTAGTTGGTACTAATTGCGTCATTTGTATCATTCTAGATCAAACCCTTACTACGATCTTTCGACCACCTACCTAGATATATAATAAATGACGAATGTATGGAATTTGACGTATATGACATTCGTTGACGACTGTCAAATACGCTAAATCCCATATATTCGTCATTTCTACGATACGCCGGCTAGCGAATTGCCACTTGTCTAAAGAGCTAGATATGACTAAATGTAAGAGGGAAGTACTCACTTACAAAGTGTCTCAGGTCACCTCCTCTCTGTGTTTGCTCTGTTGTCGTTATCATATGTGTACCTAAATAGTCATTCAAAAAATCTATTCTTCTTAGCTTTTTTTTTTCATTCCACGTTTGTAGTAATTTGTAGTGTAAACCTTAGTGAGCATGTATGGGACAGCATTATTTTAGGAATAGTATTAGAAATATCTATTAATTTTGAATAGTCCACTGTAGTGTTACTACTTTTCTTGCAAGGGAACAGAAAAAGACGCTGTAATTTTCGTTGGTAAATAATAATAATAATAAATATTCCATAACATTCTACACAACGCTATCTAGACCCATGGTAAACTTTTTTATAGCTTGTGTTATGGAATCTAGAATGCGGATAAAACATACTTATATACTTTTGTTTTGTAAATACATACATATTATACATAGAAACACCCAGACCAATGCAAATAGCCATATTCATGCATACAAATATTTGCACCGAGCGGAAATCGAACCCGCGCCTCCTGCGTGGCAGTCGCAGTGGTAAAATTTTATTTGTATATGATGAATAGCAGATTTGAACTGAAAAACATTATATAAAGATAGAATTTCATGTAACGAGTTGGCGGGGACAATGGGGACAACTGTGTTCATTATAAATTGTAATTAATGAAATTTAAAAAAAAATCCATAAAATTTTACTAGTATTGTTTACATAATATATTGTTTAAACTTTAATATAACTACGGTTAGATACATACTACTATTATTATTTTAAACTAGCCCCTTGAAAAAAAATCTAACCTAACATAATTAACTAAAATATTGCTAAATGACTCATTAAATTCGATCTTTACAGATCCACAAACAGTGCATTTGACGCTGCAGAACAAGCGCCAATGAGAAGTACAAACGAAGACCAAACAAAGAAGGTAATGCTAGAAAGCCGTTACATCGAACACGATAACTGTAAAAAAGTTCCAAAATGTAATTCTAAGATTTACTACAGAGCGAAAACAGCCCCGTGTGTATGCGAAATATGTAGAAGGTACCATGAACTGTTTCATACTAACTAATCATGAACTCATGAACAAAAAGAGATTTTACAACTCTTTTTTACAACTTCGTTTTGTTATAGATCCAAAAATCCACTCCTGAATTCTAAAACTTTCTTTAAACAAAATGTAAAGTCGTCAATTTTATGTTAGCTATCTATAATACGACCGTAACCGTAAACATTCACGGCGGTATCTCCCTCTCGACTCTTTCTTGCTCTTTCTTTACCTCGTCCCCCGCCTCGCCGCGCGTATCTAGAACGCAGTACAGCTGTTACGGTAGGTAAAAAGATTCTCTATTTGTTAACCAATAAGGTGTATATTCTACTGTGAGCTTGAATTGGTTTTAATGTTTTGTAATTCTCAGATATTGCAGAAAGTTAGTTTATTAGTTGTTGCATTAAAATATCTTCAATTAACTGCCCCAGTTAGTAAATATATCCTAAATGTAAGTGCACTTATAGAATGATATTGCTTTTGTCTGAATATGTCACAAATTCACAGTATTTCGAAAATTTAGCAGTATTAAATTAAAATTATTATCATAACATCAATACCTCTAATAGAATGGTATAAGGCTCCCCGTATACGAGCATTTTAAGAACCAGGATAAGTCCCCAGATACCTGAATAAAATTGCATAGACTATTCTCATTCCTAAGACTGATGTGGATTTTGGTAACGCCCTAAGTGAAAACATTTCCCCAATTTAAATTTACATTTAAATTCTTACACAATTATTTATAACTATTGAAAATGTTGAATGTATCTAAATGAATTATTGAAATACTTATTGCAACAATCAAATGAAGTGTTGTGTTGTGTATTTTACTATATAAAATTAAGTACATGTTTTAAATTATCTTTGTATCATAATCATAAGAAGAAAAAAAAAATAGAGATAAAATATTGTAAATGGTTTTTAGATTTGCGTAATTTCTATTTATATTTTGTTTACTGATTTTAAAATCATTGTTACTATTATTTTAAGTTATTATAATTAATTAAAATCATTGTGTTCAAATATCATAATATATTTTAAACGGATAAAAAATCGTTATAATAATTATGTTATATTCCTCGTTTGTGTAAAGCAATAAATCATGAAATAAAACGAATTAATAAAATTAAATTACTATTTTATTTATTTTATGTATAGTTTTGACGATAGGGTAACTTAAGAGTAATTTATAATTAAGTGATATGGCTTCACTTTATAAACTAATTTGACAGTTAAACTTATGATTATAAACTTATTAAGATGATCACTATTATTTACTTAATTAGTGATTATTTATGTTCTATCTACAATTTCTTCGGGTGCTTTTTATACTGGAATGGAGTGGGGGTAACATGATTCAGTGGGTTTGTCAAAAGACTATTCGTTATAGCTTTTAGTTCTCTGAAATGAATATTATAATGATTGTAGAACAATCTTGTATTATTCAAATTATAAAATATAAAAGTATATACCTATTGCTATATATTTACAAAGATAATATTTAAACAAGGTAGCCAGCTATCATTGAATATTCTCACATCAAATACACAACAGTTCCGAGTTGAAGCCTTTATCATAACTTAATCATTCAATTCAAAATACATCGGGAAAAATTAAGCGCTCAAGTGGGACTTGAACCCACGACCTTTCCCTTACAGAAAAAACCATTACTTATACAATATATGCTCAACATAAGTACATTTGGAAACAAATAAGCTTCTCAACATAGTCCGCATATCGAGAAGCAATTGTTGTCCAATTGTGGCTATTATACCCTTTTTATATATAGCCTGAACTACGTTTGTTATTACATTTATTTTTATACTAGATAGAGGAAGAAAGGGAAAAGCCTATCCAAGACTTGGTACACTTATTTTAACTATGTTTGTGGAAATGAAAATTTAGAAATTTAATAACACATTATATCTGCCAGATTTCTCCATCGAATTGTACCAATATAAGTAAGACCAACTAAATCAGTTGTAGTTACGGGAACAATGATACAATATTTAGTTTCTACTACAAAACCTTCAAGTACATAGTTAATATTTGCGTCCAATCAGGGCCTGAAGGGTTAGAGACGGTTCCAAAAATAATTAAATTCTAAGATGAAAAATAAAACTAGAATTATTCTGATTATCTTTACATTAAATTATAAAAAAAAACTAATCAGAATAGTGGTGCCTTTTAGCTTTCGTTACCCTATTACATAAATTCGATAAATCATTCACTAATATATACGTACTACACTTTACCTATTCATATGGACGGAAGACTTATAGTTAGCCTTTTCAACTAAAAAGTTGAACTAACCTAAATTATATATTTTTATTATTATGACAATTTATACCTTTGTACATTGTTCGACTTCTATATCAAAAACATTAATATATTTAATAACTATTACAATAATCTGCTCTAATATTGAGCTAAATAATTTTGTTTTAATATTTCATCTAAGAGGCTGATCAAGAAATTAAGCTGGATTAAACCACATATATGAATGTTTAGAGGTATGTCTAAAAATTCAGTATAACAATAAGTTCTAAATCAGCCTCTACAATCATGGCTTTTTAACTATCCTTAATTAGGACACAGTTGTATATTAATTCCGCCGAGCGTATTAGAACTAGATCGTTTATCTACTTGAGTCAAAATCGTATAAATTTTATTATATGACGTCATTTAACAATTCTATTGACCTTTCTATTAAACTCGAAATAAAATAGAACTTTAATGATCTAATGATAAATAATTAAGATTTAAATTTAAAAAGCAAATGAATGTTGAAAAGCAATTATATCGTGAATTGGTCTAATTTACCCCCACCCACCCTTAGAACAACGGGATCTCATTTTAACCATAAGAATCTAGTAAAATATAATACTCCGTTATGATTAATTAAAAGACTACTGTTTAATTTATTAGAAGACTCATTTTAATTAATTAAGTAAACGACTTCATTTAAATTAGAGACCCCATTTCAATTACTACAAGACCTCATTTAAACTAAGAGTTATTGTAAGTTAAATAATCTATTTTATGTGCGGTGGAAGATTTAAATCGTAAAACAAATAGATTTCTGATTCAATATGGCGCTCAGTATCATATTTAATATTTATTTTTGATTTTGGAATATATATTTATGTCTATCAAGGGGTATTAACACTAATCTTATGCCCTTTCATAGCAGCCCGTTCCTTGCTTTTGACGTACTTAGTACAATCGGTAACAAAAGCTATAAATCCAATTAAAGCAAATATTCCGTAAAATATAGCCAGTGATATGAGGAAGCTCTCACTGTTCCATTCCCATATGTAGTCAGATCGGAGGTAGTCGTAGTTCGAGAGTACTTGAGTGCCATCGGGTGTGGGACAAGGAGATTGAACGATAATGTCGCGGTAGGACTCCTGGAACAAATAATTCTTTGATTAATATCAGCAATGAGGTTACCTACCTTCTGAGCTGTTTAAATTAATTCAACAAATGGCTGGTATGGTCACATTCAATAAACGTCATAGTAAGTACCTACCTAGAGATGGGGATTTTAAAACAGGTTTTAACCCCCAGATCCCCGCCCCTCCCCCCGACCCTCTGATCTGACAGGCTAAGTTAAGGTATCATCATCATATTTGCGTTAAACCCGGTCGCATTCCAGGTCTTGCCTCGGATAGTATAGTATCAAAACGAGAGGTCCATTTTTTTAAAAATTAGGTGTAGGTCATAATCTACTTTTGACGTTCACTGCACGTTAATATATTTATTTAATAATCTTTCAAACCAGAAAGTCGAAAGAAATATTAAAAAAAACTCACCTGTTTATTCTGACACCTAATATCTTTACTAATACTGCTCTTGAGCGCTGTCTCACTCAACTCCATCATAAGTAACTCCGGCAGAGTCCACCTAGATGGCGACACGTACTTCAGCCACGTGACGTAATCCGGCAAGTCTTTCTGGTGTAACAGCACACCATTGACCAGGGTACTGAGCAGCAGGTAGAACCCGGTTATGGCCGTAGCAGTCTTCTCCATTGGCACAAGGAATATTGTCGCTCGACATAACATTTGTATACTTATTAGATACAGCAACATGTAACCTGGAAGAAGATGAAAATGAAATTAAAAAGGACTTAAAAGGTGTATGGGTTCCACCAAGACTTGGGCCAACCCAACATCACTGCAAGATGGTGGTGGACGGTCGAAGCTCTGGCGCAGAATTTATCTGAGTTGGAAGGTCAGTCTGCAGTCGCGCTTATAAAAGCCAAAAGGAAAGGACTAAGCTGATACTGATTGTAAAAATGCTAACACTCATTGAAAGAAGACTCCAATTTAAAAATTAATATATAAGAAGACCTGGAAAACCTTACCTAAATATAAATAGAATCCTTCGAAGGACATGAGAGACTGCGCGTACAGTCCGCTCATGGCGTAACTGGGCACGAGGTACGCGAGCCACGTCAGCCCCGCAGACCATAGCTCCAGGAATTGCTGCAACATTAAAGAAACTTCAGTATCAAGCTGACAAACGCAACTTCGCAAATTCTCGTAGTGCTATGAAAATGGGCTCCTTTCAATGTGTGGAAATCCCTACGGATAAACCCCGCTACCGGAGAAAGCGGGGATGGTTATGTCGGACTCAAACCGACCAAAACCGTCTCGAGGTGCAGTAGCCTCTGGCATATTTCTCGCATCCCGGCTGGTCCAGGACCCATAGAATGCCCTCTCAAGGATGGAACTACGGCATCCTCATCTTTCCCCAGAAAAGGGGTGGGGAGCTTGGTCTCGGCCGGCTTCTGCTGGGTGACAGGTGGTTCAACCTGACACCCCCAGGTCCGCGCTCATTAAAGACGAAGATTGTTTAACGACCTTCAATACCCGAGTCGCCTTCGCTAGATATGTTGAACTTTAACCGAAATAATTTTGAAGACGTTTTGATTACGAGAATTACTTACCCTTAAGGAGTCAGATGATATGGAAAATTTTGGAATATTGTAGAAACTTTCAGAAAAATCGGTTGTCAGTAAAGTCGGTTTACTGACGATAGTTGAACGTGACAACGTCATAAGAAAGATAGAATGGTTTTATTTTCAAAAGAAAATTTTAATTTTACCTATTTGTTTGATTCATCGCTCGTTCCGCGCTCTCGCTTGCACTTCAAGCCTTAAATGGAACGCCTCAGAGCGAGGTAACGCCGCATGACGTCATGTTTTTCGTGCGTGCAGCCGGCTCCATCGAATTATAAGACGTTGTCACGTCAAAATAGTCGGAACCATTCGGTACTCACATCTAAAAGTATGAAGACACTCCTGCTGTACAGCCCCACGCCGATATCTCGCTCGACGTGCGGGCGCATGGAGCTCGCCTCGCGCGCGCTCAGCCACAGCAGCAGCGGCCACACCGCCAGGCACATCACTGTGTAGTGGAACCCCACTCGATCGTTTTGGCTTAACTGGGTACAAAACAACACACATCACAAACATCTCCAGAAACTATTTTTTTATTGAATTTTTCATAGCATTTATAATGCTAACTTTAAAATTCGAATCATTCATTGATTCCAACAATTCGTCTAGGTCAGGCGGGGTGCGAGGGATATGTCGATGACAACCTCCCCTCCGGCCTAGCACCACGACCCACAGTGGGCGTGCGGTTTTCGTCGGTTCGAGTCCGACATAACCTCCCCTTCCGGCTCTGGCAGGGGGGTATCCGAGGGGATTACCGCACGAAAAAAAAAGGTTCCAACAATTCGTAAGAAAGTTGGTAGATGGCTCCGCCGTCGCCTTTAAATACGGATATAAAGAGAAGGGAAATTTGAAGTGATTCCGATGTGGCTCAATAGCTTAGTTCGACGAGCATTTCCCCTGTAAGGGAAAGGTCGTGGGTTCAAGTCCCACTTGAGGATTTAATTTTTTCCGATGTATTCGAATTCTCCAGAACTATTAATATCCTTGTTAGTTAAAATAAACTTCCACCTTAAGGTGAGCCCGTGAGCCATATCGAATGTTACAGATCTCATGTCTGCATGACAATTGACACTAACACCTTAACCTCCTCTCCGAGGCACTAGGAGGTCTCAATGTGTGAAGAATGTTTACCCGTCCTAAGAGCGATCTGTCTAGGGCTTAACCCTGTTAACCATGAGCCTATACCTATCTACGTTTTACATACATTCGTGATCTAATTTGCAATTTAACTTACCCTTGAGTCGGTAGCTGGCAGATCCCAGAACACAGTGCCGGTGATAAGTGACATGATGGCTGCGAGGAGAACTCGACTGATCACATTTGATAGAGTCGTCATCTGAGTGAATACTAGGCTTTTTCTGAAAACAAAAATCGTCTTGATTGTTACTTGGTCTAGAACAAAAATCGCCACAACTTTACTCTGAAATGCCCTGGACATCCAATAAAACGGCAGTTTTGTGATCTGGATGTGTAGTGGCACCAACGTTTTTTACTTATGGGGTCCAAACCAACCTCACCCGCCAGACACGTACTAACTGATAGACGAAGTTCTGGCGCAGGTATTCCCCTCGGGGTGATGGTTCAGTTCAGTCGCGATCGCAAAATCCGCGAGCGGGATGATCGGGACTAATGCTGTGATGATGATGAAGCAATATAAGAATAGTTTAAGAATATTAATGCCATCTTCAACGTTTCTTTAATAAATTAAGTACAGAACACTCACTGTATTAATGCCTTCGCCTGCACGAACACGTTTTGGGTAGTAGAGGGGGCAGGCAGCGGCACGGGGGGCGGCGGGTCAGGTGGGGAGTGCGCACTCGCGAATACGCCCGCCAGGGCTTCGATGCGACCAGACGATTCCAGCATGGCGGCTGCTGATAGCTCGTCCAAGGTTACTAGATCCACTGCAATAAACAGAAAAAAATTCTCGACTCATTCAAATATCATGACTATCATTAGCCTGTTGCAGTCCACTTCTGGACATATGCCTCTCATGTGTGCTAATGCGCCTGATCCTCCACCTCCTACATCTAGTCTATCCCAGCCACCATCTTCAGGTCGTCAGTCTATCTGGTAAGGGACGTCCCGCCTTCCGTTTGCCTTTGTTTTTGGAGCCACTCATATGCAATTCCCCTCGTATCCACGAAGTGTGTATAAGAATTTTGAATATTTGGGTCGTGTTCAGGGTGGCCAGGGTCAAGGAATAACGATATTATAATGATGATTTGTAACTTACAATAATAATCCGAAGGATTCTTGAATGCTGGACAGGGATAATCGATGGAGGCAAAATATGGCAACATATCCCTTCTGTAACCGCTGAACATCGTTCTACCGGCTGATATTAGCACCACCTAGAAGAATACATTAAATCAGTAATTAATCTATTATATTCTTTATCCATAATTATCAATATAACAATGCGGTCTTACCTTTGTAAGCATAGCAAAAATCTCATAAGTTGGAGGATGCAGTGACATGATGACTACGCGACCGGTACTGGCCCAGTTCCTCAGATATTCGACTAAGAAGAAAGTGTCAAATATATCCATCTCTTTCGTTGGCTGGTCCAGTATTAGCACCGCCATATCGAGGAGTAGCTGACAGGCTACGTTGAGACGGCGGATTTCGGAGCGAGTGAGACGGCCGACATTTGTGTCTCGGACTTGTTCTAGGCCTAGCTCTTCGATTAGGAGGTTTATCTGGAATTGTAATGAAGTAACTAAGTATTGAAGATTGTTATTTAGTCTTTGTTTGACACTCTATAAGAGCCGTCAATAATGTCGAAGATCTTTATGGCACTTAGCAGAACTTAGCAGTAAATAAACTCGTAAACTCTATCAGTGAAAACTTGTAAATGGCCCTCACTTTGTTAGGTATATGAATTTACCTACTGTTATCTTTTAGCTGTAAGTTTTCCTAAAATGATAAAATAAAATAAATAAATAAAATAAGTCATAAACATAGGACAGGGGTTCGATTTATTTATCGTTCCGTGCAAATATTTGCATGACTGAATATCCGGTGGCGAGTCGGGGACACCGTTGTCCCATCCCGAGGGCCAGAGCGTAAGGGATGGCCCTGGGTTAGCCGGGGTGCGAGGGATATGTCGAAGACAACCTCACCTCCGGCCTGGCACTACGACCTTCAGTCGCCGTGCAGTTTTAGTTAGTTCGAGTCCTACATAGCCTACTCTGGCTCCAGCGGGGGAGGTATCCGAGGGGATTTCCCCACGAAAAAAAAGCATGACTGAATATGTATATTTGCATTGGTTTTGGTGCATATTATATGCTGTATGTATTTACAAAAAATGTATCTGAGTACGTATACCTATCCGAATTCTAGAATCCATAAGACAAACCCTGCTTTGTTTATACCTAGATGGCGTTGTGTAATAATACCTTGTCCTAGTTTTTTTTTAAATAATACTTCATTGTCAACTTACCCTGTCCCGATCATCCATCTTTACGTGATTATTATGCCTTGGTCTTCTCAAGGCCGCATGAAACCTCAGCGTATGTTTCACCGTCATATTTGGACATAGCGATGTGTCTGCTCGTACATACGCAGCCACTTTCTTCAAGGTAGAAGACGCTACTGGTTGACCATTTAAAACTATATCGCCAGTTAATTTCTGTAAGAGAAATTTTGCAGCTGTCAGATGAAAGTCAGTTGGAACACGAAGGTTTAGGGAGATTTAGACTTCCTCCAAGCCTTTTCGCACCTCAGTTGGAGCCGGTTTCCAGTCAAACTACGAACCGCCCGAACTTCAATAGATACTAAATCTATCCATCCATCTGATGTGATGCCATCTGTCCGTCACAACCCACTAGCAATATCCCAGTTCTGTTGTTAAACCAGGTTTTCGGACTTTTTAGGCATCCGCATATTCGTAGCGAACACCACAGATGTTACACAAAGTTTAAAAGTACTCCATACCTTCCGAACACCAGCTAACACATCGAGCAGTCCAGTGGCTTCATGCTGCGACGTAGCTAACACAGCAAGGATTTCTCCTGACTTGACTTCGAAGCTCAGACCGGACACTAGCAGTGTTGATTTGTTTTCTGGTGACGTTATTTCTAAACTGTTTACCTGAAAAAGAAAATGTTTTGGCTCAATATAATTTTGCTTTAGTAATACTTGTCTGCCACCTAAGTGATCAAAAAAATAGTGTAAACGAGTATATTACATGTATTTAGTTGCAAAACAAAAACAAACTACCAGCACTACTGTGAATTTTCCAACAGAATACCCGTGAATCTAACCTGGAAACTGGGAACCTGATGCACAGCAATCGGTACTAACTTAAATACCTACTCGTAGTTCCATGGTCAGTTTTAATTTATCGTTTGATAACATTGGGTCAATCTTCAATATACTATTCACAATTTAGTGATACTTACATAATAATTAGGATAAATATATGCAGAATGTGTGTATCCGTCCAGGTGGTCCCCAGGTCGAAGCGTGGAGTGTTTCCTGGACTGTGCTATTGACATGTGACTACCGGCCTTCGACATACGCCCTCCTAAATGTGACGGTGACATTAAGTAGCTGAAAATAAAAAAAAACACCATCATGAATAAGAACAATTGGTGGAAACTTCTGAAGTACCTAGATCTCGACAGATTGTCGTTTATTCAATTCTTTACATTATTTTTATAAAACACTGTTTGATTTTGGAAGCATGTGTAATGTCCATAATTATTATGGCAGGAAGGAATGTTGTGAATAAGAAGTTTTAATGCGATTTATACGAATCTCAAATCGAAAATTCTCCAGCTATTCTTTAAAACTTTAAAACATTAAGCATAACACTCGGGGTATCCCAATTTGAGTTTAACTCTCTTGGACCCTACGTGGAATTTAAAGAAAAGGAGAGTATTCACTATTATAATGGAAACTCCCCCAGAATTTTCATTGTAATAGTGAAGCACTATTTTCATTAGCAAAACAGAAGACAGAAGACCAAATACTCATCCGCAAAACCTACTAAAACCATGAACTCAGACTATTTTATATCTTACCTTTGATGATCACCATCAGGTGCGTAGTCAGCGACACTGTTTCTTCTATTATTATAGTGCGTATGAGAGCGATGTGGTGACTTTGCCTCTATGCCCAATAAATTCGCCTCGCTCACAGACTTGTGACGGGAATTTGTCCATTGAGGCTCGCCTCGGATGCCAGCTTGCTGCATCGCCACTACTGGCATGCCGGTATTTGGCTGCAAATAAACAATGGAAGTTAAATAAAAATTTCATCGAATTTATTTGAATTTCTACTCGAATTTAAGTTACTAGATTTCCCAATCTAGTGATTTCAATGAAATTTCTAAGATCATTGAATTATTCCTTGAAGAAGGAACAATATATTTTACTAATGAGGCCACTATCAAACCCACTGCACCTTTCATCATCATTTTAGAGATCCCGGTCACATTCAAGGCTTTCACATTAGACGCCGGGGCTTACTCCTTCTCCTTTTTGACTTGGCTTTTAGTTTGGATTATACAGCCTTTACAGGAGCTACTGCCATATGAACTTTCAACCCTGAGAGGAAGCCAGCGCCAGAGCTTGATCGACAGCAATTTAGGTTACTAACATTCCTTATTCCTTAGCTTTACTACATACCTGATATGATGGGTGCAAGTTCTGCATCCTAAAATCGGGATCGGAGCGGTACTTGCGACTGTATTTGTAGTTGGTGGTTGTCTCGTTGTCCGAACTGTCGTAGCCTGATGACGTCTCTCGCAATCCTCGACTTTGTCTTTGAATTCTGTAAGATATGCCAAAAATATTTTAATGGAGAATTATTTAGTAGCACACTCTCATACTCATTCTGCAAACATTTGACGAGGCTGTCAGGTCAAGTTATGGGATCATCGTTTTAAGATTGTCAGTATTTGGAATGGTGGCTAGAACCTTTTGGACTTCACCCTAGCTTCTTGTGATTCATTTTGTAGTCAATTGAGGAACCACATAAGGGTATATTTACCTGGGTGCAGGTTTCATGCCACTCCCAATGGAAGTCTTGGGTTTTGGCGTTCCGGATCGCTGGGAGCCGTTATGATTCGGTGGAAATACTCGAGGTAGCCCGAATTTCAGGTACGTGTACATGTTCGATCCAAGGGCCGATCTGTGGGCAAAAGGTGTTTTTTTTTAAATGGTAGTAGGACAAGGTAAATGTATATAATGATGTTGTAAGGAGTTAATTAATTTGATTATTTATAATTAATTAGTTAGCAAATAGGCGGAGGTAATTATAAAAGCGTGCATATTTGTGATAGTTAACTTGCGGCTTCGATTCACATGAATGCAGTTCTCACCTAAGCATTTAAATATGGGGGTTATTATTTTTGATATACACACGGTCAAGTAAAGGTGTAAGTATAGTTATTTCCTTGATAGTGGCTTCAGATCTCCTGGTGAAATGTGTAAAGAAAGAAAAGATATAATTGTACTCACTTGGGTCCATATCGAGGATGTGACAATATAGATTGCACAGTAGTATCTCGGAGTTGGAAGTTGCCATACGGGAGAGGGCTCTTATCAGTACTTCCTAGAGCACTGTCAGTGAAGTCAGAGTTCAAATTTTGCCTGAAAAGAGAAATAATCTTTTATAACTTACTGGAGATCTTTGCACGTAAATAGCTTTACGTTTGCTCTTGAGGTCAGACCTTCAAATGTGCCAAAATTTGTATCAATGTTAACACAGTAACCTGCGTTGACTTCCTACAATAAATCTAGTGTCCAACAATAAGATTTATATCAAACGCGTATGGTGTGTCCAATTAGAATAATAGAACATTGTAATAGAATAAACATAACATGTTCACAGCTGTGTTTTGTTTGGCAAATTATTACTATTAGAGGTAATTTTCCCTCAAGCTGGTGAGAGGGAAGTACCCTGTGGCATTCCAGTTTCTTAGGGCGTACCCTAATAAACTGGGAGTGCCACAGGGTACCCCAGTTGATTGATACTTTATTTAAAACTGGTGAAATATTTTACCTGTAAATCGACCACGCGTGCAGATCCTCTGACTGCATGCCCCGATGGTCGTGCATCAGCGGGTTGGAGGGCACTGAGTACCGCCTCTCCCCACCGAGGCCTAGCGCTGACTGCGACATTGTAGCCTCTATTGTATCTGTCATACAAATAACAGCATTGTGTTATAAACAAAACTTCAATGAAACTAATTTGAATATGAAAATGCTGCATGCACGTTAATCCACATAAATCTAGGAAAGTAATTGTCCAAGGAGAGAAGTGACTTCTACTACTAACTTCAATTGGGCCAATTCAGAACGAACCAGTTATTACGGTCGGGATTGCGTTATCGTTGGGTTCAAAGCCTAAATGGAGTTTGGAGCATTGAATCCAATCTGGCTTGTCACTCAGATGCTGAAGGCCTCAGCATTCAGAGAATTGCACTCAGAATATCTTGATTTTTGTCTAAATATTTACCAGTGTCATTCCAGTGTTATCTTGTCTTCTACTGTCTTATGCTTGCACATGGCCGTTAGTATTGATACTCCATCTGTAACAAAAAGACAGAACTTATAATTTCTATTGTCTTATTTTTACCCACGACGAAACGGAGACGGTATATGCGTTTGGGGTGAGAGGATGTTTTTGCGTTTGTTTGTTTGTGCAAATCCATGTTGCCATTTTCTCCGAATCTACCAATCCAATTTTGATGCAGTTTTCAGTTATGAGTTTGGCTTTAATTGGAGCATGTTCTTAGATAGGTGTTACAATGACAACTCACAGATGGCGCTACAGCAGGCACTTTTGATGCAAATCAATGTTGCCAATTTTCTCCAAAACTACTATACCTATTTTGATGCAGTTTTCAATTATTCGTTTGGGTATGATTCGTGCATGTTCTTAGATAGGTGTTACGGTGACAACCCAGTAGGGCGCGCTGCAGTAAACATTTTTAGCGCAAATCCATGTTGTCAGTTATGGGTTCGGGTTTGATTGGTGCCTGTTCTTAGATAGGTGTTAGGGTGACTATTCACCAAGGGGCACTGCAATAAACATCGTTAGGGCAAATCAATGTTGCCATTTTGGGAGAAATTTTTTAATTGTTAAATTTACTTTTTTCAATAATTTAATGCTTTTTAAATTATTTGTCGTTTATTAAAATTTTTAATTTTGTTTTATTTGTTATAGTTTTCTTTCATCAGTTGTTCTTTCTTCAGGGAAACATAACAGGTTCATGTTTATGGAACTTTACTTTGGGTGTACACTTACTGTGTATATAGATGACGGTCGGTTGCTAATATACGATACTAGATCAGGGTTTCATTGTTTAGTCAACAGATGTTAGAACTTATTATACTTATATCTAACTAGTGTGAACAAAATTGTTCTATTTTCGTGCGTTTCAGGCAACTTTGAAAGGTAAAATCATAATCTAAAAATTATCGAGACTATTTGTAGCTAGTTATACCAATACTTGAGTGATGTTTATGAAGAACATTTATTATTGTATAACAATCAAGACGCAATCCAACAATTCACAATCGATCCTCGAAAATTTGAAAGAGTGGTAATTAATATGTATTCATATATTTTTAACCCCCGACGCAAAAACAACGGGGTGTTATAAGTTTGACGTGTCTGTGTGTGTGTGTGTGTGTATGTGTGTGTGTGTCTGTCTGTGGCATCGTAGCGCCCAAACGGATGAACCGATTTGGATTTAGTTTTTTTTGTTTGAAAGGTATATTAGTCGGGAGTGTTCTTAGCTATATTTGAAAAAAATCGGTCCAAGATGGCCGCCGCCAGAACATGTCGGAATACATATTTCTTCATAACTCCCTCAATATGGGTATCAAATGAAAGAGCTTGACTAGTAGATCAATTTAAAAAGTATAAAATAAAATTTAAATTAAAAATTTAAAAAACCCCCGTCACAAAAAACACTTCCAAAAAGTTGAAAATAAATTAATAAATTTTGATTCAACGGTTGCCATGTCGGGGGACCTTGAATTGTTCCAATAATATAACGGAAAGCTTAACCAGTTAGGGTCCCCCGACATGGCAACCGTTGAATCAAAATTTATTAATTTATTTTCAACTTTTTGGAAGTGTTTTTTGTGACGGGGGTTTTTTAAATTTTTAATTAGATTCTTTTCTGACAGGCTTCGCCTATTGCCTTGCGATTCTGGATGTACCAAAACATAAAAACAGAAGCATTTTTGTAACGTTCTCAATTTTTGTGACCTAAATAATAATAGATATTTAATTCACTCTCTTTCAAAGTATTGTTGCAATTTCATTAGCATTTATATGATAAAATCATATTGCTTCAATGTCACTCATTCTTAACCACTAATCATATTCTATATGATTTCGACAATCGACATTGGCCATATCCTATCGGACAGAATCCGTCTGGCGCTGACGGATGGCACGTCGAATCAAAGGCCACGTTGCGTCACATGCAGCCGGCTGTTGACTGACCACCGGACGTGCAGTCGAATCTCACCATCTCATTGTCGATTTTACGCAATTACGTCAACGAGATCAGTAATTTGATTTGTAGTAATGTGTTTATTTGCGTTTGAGTGGCTGTTGACAAGGTCATAGGAATGAAGCTATTTAAAGGAGTACCTACCTTTCTTTCTTTCTTTGTATTTTCAAAGTTGGTTTGCGTAAAAGAAGATAAGGAAAGAAGTTACTGAGGAAATGACGCTTTACAAGAATGTAGTGAAGAAAATGATATTAATAGGACAGAATGTTGCCTTGTTGATTGAAATAGGTCAAAATAAAGTAAGTGCTTGGGAGTCGAAGTTCAGTCAAACAGTTAGCGGACCCGCATTCCGAGGTGAAAGCTCCTGATGCAAATAGGATTAACGATGGGATAAAGAAGAAGGAATAATTGCAGCCTCTAACTGGACACCCTAAAATAGATGTAATTACTCCTATTGCAGCAATTTGTGATTACTATTCATAAGCCTTCGCAGATAAAGATCGTGATCAAAAATTGTGGGGCGTGCTCAAATCAGACATTCATCGACAAATTATGCGGCATTTTATTCAAGAATTATGCGATAACGTAATCATAGTGCAGCAGTACAACGTTACGGGGCATTCCGCTAACCAAAACGCAACTAACTGTATTCAAATTTTACTTTTCGTCTTTACCTACTTCCACAGATCTGAATCTGTGATGTGTAGATATAAATCATATGGCAGCATACCTTGAACTAGACAACCACTCCATCCACGAACAGTTAATAGAATCATTAACAGCCGTGGGACCGCCGCGGAACTCGGTATTGTTTCACAATTGTGTGCTTCATTAAACAGTGTAAACAATAGTTTGCTGCTTGAATCTTTTTTAATTAAAAGTGGCTGCAATACGCGAAACATAGGTAGTTGTATCGAATCGACGTGAAAATTACAGATTTATGTAACTTTCAGTTCGTTGAACAACAGTGGATGACCTGGAAAATTCCGGAATAGATGAATTTTTTTCGACTAAAATAGTAGGTATTAATTGAATGTACGAGTAATACTGGTGGGCGCTATGACGGTGGTGCACCTTTGGAAACTATGAACTACGTCATGTTGTATCGTCTGTAGCTGTACAATTGAGGACTTGAACGAAGCGACTGAGATAGCTGTCGAAGTGGCCGCATTTTGGTCTGAATATGCCCTAAATATTGCCATTGGCTTGACGAAGAATAAGAACTTCGTTAGATGATCTTTCAAGCCAATGTCTATAGGTCGGGAGATAAATGTTTATGCTTGCCCCCTAGATTCTAAGAAATATTGCACAATAAACCATAACATGTGGCTGATCCTGGTCAAGTCAACCTTTTTAGAAAAGCACCACTGAATCAAATCCTTTAAACTCAAATAGTGTGGCGACACCTTCGCAATTACTACTTACTGTCGTAAATAATGTTACATAATTTCCATTGCTTCAAACATTCTTAAGTAAACGTCTTCTATGTCTTGTACTAACTACTACGCAATTACTGTCATCACAAACATACTTAGCATAACTATCACTTACTACATTATACTTTGGAAGGTGAAGACCCTCACCTACTTCGGCGATAGCATGGTGTTTGGCATGACATTACATTAGTACTACCGGTTAACATCGCGTGATGCTAGAATTATGATAATAACATGTTTTTTTCAGGCCTTACTCATTGAGTAATGAGTTGTGTATTTGCATATTGTTTTCCATGAATTATGCGATAGTGATAAGTAAAAATCTTCTTAGAAATATACTTCGCATTAAAGAATGCTACTTATTTTCAATAGCCTGAAATACCTGGATGCATTGTCCGCCATCTAAATGGTTTAAAAAAAAGATATGAGTTTTTGTGTCCATCTAAATAGGTCCATACTGATACGGTGGGTAACTAAATTTGTATTTGACCCCTAAGAGGTGAAATTTAGGTACATCCTTCTTTATTATATTTGATGTTTACATAGTAGACGACATCAATGATCGAAATTTCAAGCTGCAATATTTCTTGATGTAAACTCTTGCAATTTGTGTGAAGGAAGTGTTTGAAAGTTTATGTTGTTGGTTGCATGATATATTGTATACTTATTTCATCGTAAGTATGTTGTATGAAAGTTACTTCAAACTACTATTATTAAAGGGAGTTTGGTTTAGGTAATAATAGAAGGGAAAGGGAAAGGTCGTGAGTTCATGTCTCACTTGAGCGTTTCATTTTTTCCGATGTTTTTCGAGCAATTACGTTTTAACGTGTTTTCCGAACTGTGACATAATTGAAATTCTAAAGCTTAGTTTTTGCTTATACATGTTTATTATTTCAAGCGTATAGTTATGATTAACAAATTGAATGATTCGAGAATTATAATATCCGTATGTACCTGAAAACCAGTCAGGTATGCAAATTGTTTAGATTTTAGATTTTAAAAGATTCATTTCTTCAAAGCATCATCAAAGGTGATATCATCATGCGATAGTAGAACTAGCGTTCTTAGTGATTGTTATACGAGGTTTTAAGGATACGCTCCCGAAAACGAAAGCAGGCTTTAAAAAAACGATCAGTTTTTTGTTTCACCGCACTAATTCTTTTTTAATCATGATTTTTAGAACCTTGTATTGGATATTTTTATTTTTATTATTAACTAGCCTTTACCCGCGGCTCCACTCTCGTGGATGTTGGTTATCGCGACCAAGCAAGCTAATGTCCTTTCTCACAGTCTAATCTACCCCTGTACCAAATTTCGTCAAAATCGGTTTAGTGGTTTAGGTGTAAAAGCGTAACATACAGACAGACAGAGTTACTTTCGCATTTATAATATTAGCACAGTCTAACGATTCATACTACATACAGTCGGTCGACGAAGCCGTCTAGACAGAGCAATCGTGCGGGGGCAGGGGAGTGGTGGGGGACGGGGTATTACTCGGTACGCCCATACATTTTACTCGGTACTAAGGATTCAGGGCTGTCTCATTTGTAATCATAACTAATCACATGATTTTTTTTTTCATGAACCGTTGTTTGTTAAAATTGTTTTTTTTTTATGTTTACTATATTTAGCGCTCCAAGATGGCGAACAAGAAATTTTCACCAAAATCGATATAGGTATCGATTTTAGGGTTTTTGGGGTCGCTGATTGCGAATATAACATCCAATTAGCGATCCAAGATGGCGGACTCGAAATTTTCACCAAAATCGATATGGGTATCGTTTTCAGGGTTTTTGGGGTCGCTGATTGCGAATATAACATCCAATTAGTGATCCAAGATGGCGGACAAGAAATTTTCACCAAAATCGATATGGGTATCGATTTTAGGGTTTTTGGGGTCGCTGGTTGCGAATGTATCATCCATTTGGTGATCCAAGATGGCGGACTCGAAATTTTCACCAAAATCGACATGGGTATCGTTTTCAGGGTTTTTGGGGTCGCTGATTGCGAATGTATCATTAATTTGGTGATCCAAGATGGCGGACTCGAATTTTTTACCAAAATCGATATGGGTATCGTACCCAGGGTTTTTGGGGTCGCTGATTGCGAATATATCATCCATTTGGCGATCCAAGATGGCGGACTTGAAATTTTTACTAAAATCGATATGGGTATCGTTACCAGGGTTTTTGGGGTCGCTAATTACAAATATATCATCTATTTAGCAATCCAAGATGGTGGACTCGAAATTTACACCAAAATCGATATGGGTATCGCTTTCAGAGTGTTTGAGGTCGCTGATTACGAATATATCATATCCGAATCCGAATCCGAATCCGAATCCGAATCCGAATCCGAATCCGAATCCGAATCCGAATCCGAATCCGAATCCGAATCCGAATCCGAATCCGAATCCGAATCCGAATCCGAATCCGAATCCGAATCCGAATCCGAATCCGAATCCGAATCCGAATCCGAATCCGAATCCGAATCCGAATCCGAATCCGAATCCGAATCCGAATCCGAATCCGAATCCGAATCCGAATCCGAATCCGAATCCGAATCCGAATCCGAATCCGAATCCGAATCCGAATCCGAATCCGAATCCGAATCCGAATCCGAATCCGAATCCGAATCCGAATCCGAATCCGAATCCGAATCCGAATCCGAATCCGAATCCGAATCCGAATCCGAATCCGAATCCGAATCCGAATCCGAATCCGAATCCGAATCCGAATCCGAATCCGATTCCGAATCCGAATCCGAATCCGAATCCGAATCCGAATCCGAATCCGAATCCGAATCCGAATCCGAATCCGAATCCGAATCCGAATCCGAATCCGAATCCGAATCCGAATACAAATCCAAACCCAAACCCGAATCCAAACCCAAACCCAAACCCGAATCAATGTTCAAATTCAAATTCAAATCGAAATCGAAATCCAAAAACTCTGACTCAAAATATTACGTTTGCTTGATCATATTTGGTTGAGTAGAACCGGAGATATAACCAAAAGTCGCAATAGCCGACATCCATGCGAGCGGAGCCGCGGGCATCAGCTAGTATTTTATATTAGCGTGAGTTGTTGTGCCTTGACAGAACAAAGAGATCAAATAGGGGTTATTATATAAAATATTACAGAAAAATAAAGTATAAATAAAATGAAGTGACAACCCTGACAAAACTGCAAAAGGCGGCATTTCCGCAAACATCAAACGCGATGAACTACTGTAAGATCTCTCGTTATACTGTGATATTAGTATGGATATGAATTTACTCAAAGCTTTTTCGGTTGTTTTCCACCAGCCATGGCCTCGTCCCGTGGTCTGTTGGCCATGGCAGCTGAAAAATGTAACCAAAACTTTGGGCTTAGTTAATACCCAATAAATTTCGAAAAAACGTTAAAATAGTTTTAATCTTAATTATCCTTAATTACATTATAATCTTATTAATCATTAAACTCGAGATAATACAACACAGTCATGATATATATGATGTAGGCTTAATTTAAATGCTGAAGTATAAGATAACAATAGAAGATATAATTTGTTTCATTTCATTACCCAACCTATACATACCTATACTAATTACATCTTCTATAAGCTACTTCGATGCAGATGTAACTGGTATTATTTATCGGTACTGGTATTATAAATACCACGGGTTTGTTAGCAAGTATTTCGTCGACATGTAAATAATTTACAAGTGTAATTAAATATTACTATAAGACTACTAGTATGACAACTGTTATTTTCATTGAGTTCTATGTACCTAATGACAATATTTTTTTCGGTAAATATCGCGTAAAGTCAGAAACCGGCCCTCTTCTTCATAATGAATTCTGTAGTTAATCGCCGCAATTTCTCCAATGTAAAATGTATTACAAAACTATTAATGGCGAAACGACAATGACAATTTTTTCTACCAATTCTAGAATTTCTAAAAATTCTACCAGAGCCACGTTAGCCACGTCAGTAAATTTGTTTATAACATATTTGCTCGTAAAGTGGTTGTAATTACACCAATTTCAATATCGTAATGTATCTCATTACGTACTTGTGCGATAATGTAAGGTAAAAGGCACGTGTTTTTTTTAAATAAAGTTCTAAGATACTCCGCCTAAAAATGAACGATACTTTTAAAAATCTTAGCAAAGAGGTTTTATGTCAAGAAAGTGGTCAATATTTTATGAATAAAATTAACTTGGGAAATAAAATATAACAAATAAACATTTAATTCTTTAATTTAATTAATTTTGACAATAAATTACAACCATTTATCTGTAACAAAAACACAAAAATATTAATTTACTTTATTAGTAATACAGACTGGATGTTTTTGTACCTTTGCCTAAAAAAAAACGTTGATGCGCGCGCATCGCTTATTTGTGGACAAGTAAAAATAATTCCGCGCGCTTTTTCTTTTCGCTGTATTAATTATTAATTTCCTCGTAAATATGTTATAAAACGTCGTATGACATACGTGCGCTTTGAAAATTACAGCCTCTGCTTCCTTATAGCCCTCGCCGATGGCTCGGGCTAGTAATATCGCCTCGGCTGTAATTTTCAACTTACCGCACTTATATCATAATGTACTATTACGTATGTCCGCCCATCACGAGATTCAGGGACGTGTGGTTGGGTTTCAGGGGGCAAACCAACCTTCAATCACGCGTGAATTTGATTTAGATGCGGTAGCCTAGTGGTATGGGTAATGGACTGCTGAGACGAGGTCTCGGGTTCGATCCCAGGTTTACCATGGCACACACACACTTCGATGCTTTTCGAAGTTATGTGTGTATTTATCGCAGGTTTATAAGTGCCGGGTTAATGGCAATAGGCTCGCCACCTATTACATTGGGACCTAAACATAAACTGGCGAAATGTGGGTGCTAGCACCTCTGCCTACTCCTTCGGGGAATATAGGCGTGAGTTTATGTTATGTATTATGTTATATTTATGTAAATATGCTTATACTTATTTACAGGATACCTGGTCACTGCGTCCCGTATATCTGATAACCCCGTTGAACAGGGACAAAGAGGCAGTTAAATTATCTTATATCAAAATTTTGTTCAGGGATCGAATTTGGGGGGTAAATATTAATAATTCTGAAGTCATTATGGTTCTACCAAGGTTTTCTCATTAAGACTTCAGTCATCATTATGATTATTAGGTAGGTACTAGGTAGGTACATCAGAAGGTTCGTAGGCGAGGCAGGCATGTCTTTGTATGATAATTACTAGTAATTTCATACTGCCAAAGTGACCTTAACCGCATCAATGAACGAGGAAGTTCTGAAATGACAACCTCAACTTGCACGCGTAGGAGTACATACATCTTCACTATATTTACTCTATATCAGCTGTTACTGAATGGAGGCGTGATAATATTTAGAAGTTCATGTTTATTTCGCAATAAAATGTGCTCAGCTGCTTACTTTTATGCCATTTTGTAACTCTTCAATAGGCAGTACTACCACCGATTTGAACATCGAATAGTCTACCCGCCCGCGTTAACTCTCACCTTTTTGACAAGCGGTCTAGCAACTGGACCACTGAGACAAAAGGTTTTGATCATTGTTTGGTTCCTATGGGTCATAGCGTGATAATTATCAATATGTATATATTACAATTCTCAAGAAAATGTTATATGAAACAAGAGGGATACTGAAATAATTTTCTCATTCTGATTTTGATTCTGATACCTACAATTCTCAAGATTTGTGCTATAAAATGCCCGAAAACTTTTTCAAAACTTACAGGCACCGAGATTAACAGATTCAAATAAACAAACAATCTTTTCAGCTTTTATTTCTATAGTTATGGGCCAAAGTTTTTGAGGATAGATCCAATGAGATTATGATAGCACATGATTGCGCGGGCGCATAGTTTACGTAAGCGATGTCCTCTAGATTTTTAACACTTACATGTTTACGTGGTTGTTTAGAACCTAGTACAGTCAGTAGCTGTAGTAATATATCATTGAGTATAATGAATAACTTATGATGGCGATACCACATGTACCCAGCGCCATCTAGCGACAGCAAGCTGAACTACTACGTCACTACGAATCCTGCATCGCGAAAGTGAAGTTCTCGCGCTTGTACAATATATGTACTACATCCCAACGACAATCGTTGGGCCGCGGCCCGCCAGGCGTGATCACCTTGCCTGGTCGGAGGATCCTCCCTTTGTGTTGGAGGGACATCACACCTCGTTCCTCCACAAACTTAATAATTATGCTATCTTATTTTACTATTGTCGTGGGGAGTCCAAGGTCCACCTTCCAACTTTTTCTCCTCTCCTTCACATGTTCTTGGACATCCCAGGTAATGTTACTATTGGTACACAAGTATACATGTCTCCTCCTCCCACCAGAAATTCTCAATATCTCTCTGAAACCCCAGTCACTATTTCAAGTCTCTCTGACTAAAGATATGGTACGTATTAATCATATGACAAAATTTCCTGCCGTTTTATTCGATAGAGACACTCAACACGCATCTTCCCCACGAAGTCACGCGGACTGTGATTACAAAGGCCTAAATAACTAGTGACCGAAAAAGGTAATTACTTCTAAATATCGTATGACAATAAGACAATGCGACCCATCAATATAACATTATTTTCAAGGCAGTAGAGTAGCTATCTTCACCTACATCTGTGATATTTATTCTTAGCTATAAGACCTGTTACACATGTCGTATCAGATATATTGTAATTCCGTGTGGATGTCGGTTATCGCGACCAAACATAGCCTATATCCTATCTCAATGTCTAATCTAACCCTATACCAAATTTCATTAAAATCGGTTCAGTGATTTAAGCGTGGAAGCGTAAACAAACAGACAGACACAGAGTTACTTTCACATTTATAATATTAGTATAGAGTATGGATTAAAAAAATACAATAAATGTGTATACGGTACCTCAAAAAGCTAAAGAAAGAAGAGTTTGCCTGTCTTTCTGTCTGTTTGAATCTTTGCAATGTCTGGGCCAATTTTAACAAGCATTTAACTGGCAGATGTCTAGCTTGGAGGTACAACTTAGGCAACAATAATTGGTGTACCTACTTACTGCGCAAAAAAATTAAAACCAGGATTTAAGCAGACGGAGTCGTGGGTACAGCTGGTAGTATTACATGGTGAATGATATTCTAACTTAAAATGAAAATATTATTATATCTTCACCGTGTATAACTCCCTTAAATAAACAGGATAATGCAATCGTGATTACTCTCACGCATTCCCCATTAAAGGTCCTACGCAAATTTCTCTGTGGGGATTTATCGCACGATAAAAAAAAAAGTTCTCAAGTAAATGGGCAATGCGTGTACAGAGGCCATAATACAGGTTATATACGAAGTCTATGGATGCAAGAGGTTATTTTTATACCAGGGATGGCATGCCGCCCGGCGCCAAAGGGTCACTGCCCTAGTCGGCGACCGCCATTTTCTATCCGAGTTGATTGTTAGAACAAAAGTTATTGAGACAAATTGCTTTGGTTATTTATTGGTTTTTGTTTGGAGTAATAAGGTTTTGTTTAAGTATAGTGTAGTGAAATTGATTTGCTAGTCTTACTGTAGGTCTGGTCGGGATTCATCCAATGTCTTTGTGAAAAATTTTGATAGACCCCAGACTCCCGTATGAAAGCCTTGAATGGCCCTGAGACTAACGTAAGGATGATGATAATCATTGTGGAAAACGTCTTTTAACTCAATAATTTTATCAATAAAAATAAATTTAAGATTCATCAAAAAAAACATTACTACGCATTGTGCATGTTTTTATCTGCAATAAAAACCGATTTTCTTTCTTTTTCTCTTTCTACGAAATAAAAACGAAAAAAAAATGCTTGACACTAGGAAAAAATATTTAGTTTCTGTTTCCCGTTCCAAATTCAAAATTCATTCCCCCCCAACTGATAACTGCTTTCTAAAGTAAAGCCAACGAAGCGAGAGAAAAAAGGTTAACAAAGTTTCAGCGGTTCCAAATATTTTTATTTGAAAATTATTACGTATCACATCAAGCGCATTCCAGACAGGAATGAAATTGCTCATAAGATGGCGGATCTGACAGTTTAGAACCACTGTGCTGACAGCTTTCCTGTACTACGAAACACGCAATGACAGCTGTCGCTCGGCCATTGTCTCGTTTGTGTGATATGTGCGATAAGGACAGAGAAAAATTAAATAATCGCTAGTTATCGCAACGTAACTCAGTAATGGTCGCTTTGTTTACGTTTTTTCTCCCGTCTTTACTTTACAGTCCCTGGTTTTTTAAGTAGAAACGTGAAAATGCGTTTGACAAGGCTATCAAGCTGAATACCATCACTGTAACATTGTTGGTGACGTAATAGTGAACCTCTTTCCTGAGTTGCCTCCAGCTTACTATTGAGCGATGTAAAGTCATATTGACGACTATGAAAAAGTACCCGCAAACGTGGAAAAAAGAAGTCAATAATATGACATAACTTGGATACAACATTATTTGTAAAACAAGTTAGGAATGACACTTAAAGTATTCATAAGACATTTACAAGTTATTTGCGTCCGTGATTCTGACCTTCACAAGGTAGTTTAGATTGGACATCTTTATTCTAAACACTGTATAAACGTTGCTGTGTTGGTTCACGGTAGAGTAAAATAGGACCACCTCAGCTCTTCCTGTGGGTGCCGTAAAAGGCGACTAAGGGATAGGGCTGTCCTCTATCCAACAGTAAACATACAACCCAAGACAAAGGGCCCGCTAAACGGCAATAGACTCTCTATTGCCGTTTAGCGGCGTATGACGTAATGTCATGGGACCGAAAATCATTCATAGTTAGCGAAAGGTGAGCTAATACACCCCTGCCTACTCCTTAGGAGATTTACAAATGTGAGTATATGTATGTACTAGCTTATGCCCGCGGCTCGCGACAAAACATAGCCTATATCCTTTCTCAAGGTCTAATCTACCCCTATACCAAATTTCATCAAAATCGGTTCAGTGGTTTAGGCGTGAAAGCGTAACATACAGACAGACAGAGTTACTTTCGCATTTATAATATTAGTATGGATGTGTGTATGTATGTATAAACCTATTTTTTCATTAAATTAACAGGTGTATGTGGTATGTATTGTATCCTTCAAAGATAATGTGTCAAAGAATTAATCATATAGTGTCAGTTAACGACCAAGGAGTTGGTCTTGGCCGCCTAAAATCCAACCACACGTCCTGATCGACCACCTGAATCTCGTGGGGGGTGGACACACGGAATCAAATTTACTGGCGTGGCTAACGTGACTCTGGTAAAATTTCTCGAAAAACTTGACACTGGGGTTTTGCCATTAATGATTTTATGAATAAAACTTGACATTGGCAAATTGCGGCGATTTGTTGCAAAAACCATTAAGAAGAAGAGTTGGTCTTGCGATCGTGTACCAGTAGATTCAAACCCATTTCTTAAAAAAGTAAATACTTTAGTTGCTAAACTGTTTTTTTTCCATCGGCGTAGTCCCCACGAATAGCACCAGCCAAAAATTTTGATAGGTGCTTTTCGTGGCTAGGTGCTATTCAGTTAGGTGCTCTAAGTGGACTACACCCCCTGTTCTTATGGAATAGGGTTTTTAGGAGGTTTGATAGGAGCTTTCCATCCATCTGGAAACTTAGAGTCCTATAGGTCACTCCTCCCGTTTACATGAGACAGGAGAATATAGGTCGTTGGCCAAATGTGGGCCCATAAGACGTCTGCTTGACTTGAGTATGTAAATGTTGGTAATTAAAGTATAAAACACGATTAATTAACTTTTCTCACGCATTTTTTACCTCGACACCGGCTCGAGATCCGCATTCCATAACCAAAATGAATTACTGCAGAAAACTGCATGTTTAATGTAGGTACTTGTTAAGTTAGTCAGATGTATAGACATGAAAGTTTCTTATATCTATAGATATTTACTACCAAGTCGGAAAATAAAGACACCTCGCCTAGTGGTATACGGCCTGCTACCCGTGCCGGTAACAAAACGTCAAAAGATGGAAAAATTATACACAGATTAACGGGATCGCAAAATAATTTGTTTTGGATACTCGTCTGTTTTTTCACTATAGACGCAAAAACTACTGGATGGATTTTGATGTGGACCAAAAATCCATTACCCGCTGCCGGTACCAAGAGGTATTTACCCTCCCTATTCTACCCACTATGAAGAACTTTATCTAGTATCTATCGAATACCAAAAGAATATTCTTATAACAGCTGATGTTAAATTAAGAAAAACAAGTTTATTTCTTATTGCTTTACTGGCGATCAATGTTTTTGTTCGCAATGAATGTGACCGGTTTACCAAAAAACTCGATGTAGGTATACAAGAGTTTATGTTAAAATTCGGGTTGACCCCTCACGGAATGCGGCTTTAACTTCGAGACTTTTAAGTATTATTTTATTATAAGGGTAAGTATTTTTATTCGTATTGGTTTATTGGTATTGAGGTAATCCATACTAATATGATTATATGTAAATGAGAAAGTAACTCTGTCTGTCTATCTGTATGTTACGCTTTCACACCTAAACTACTTGACCGATTTTGATGAAATTTGGTATAGGGGTAGATTAGACCTTGAGAAAGGACATAGGCTATGTTTGGTCGCGATAACCGACATCTACGCGGGTGGAGCCGCAGGCAAAAGCTAGTAGTATTATAAATCAGAAAGTATCTCTGTCTGTCTATATATTTCGCTTTCACACCTAAACCAGTGAACCGATTGTGATGAAATTTGGTATAGGGGTAGAATAGACCTTGAGGAAGGACATAGGCTATGTTTGGTCACGATAACCGACACCCACGCGGGCGGAGCCGCGGGTAAAAGCTAGTTAAACTTTTTTATTTGAGAATGATTACGTATCACTTCAAGCGCGTTCCAGACAGGAATGAAATTGCTCATAAGATGGCGAATCTGACAGCTTAGAACCGCTGTGCTGACAGCTCTCCTGTACTACGAAACACGCAACGACAGCTGTCGCTCAGCCATTGTCGCCTACATGAGATATATGCGACAAGGACAGAGAAATAATCTCTAGTTATCCCACTCATCGTAACGTAACTCAGTAATGGTCGCTTCTTTACCTTTTTTCTCTCGTCTCGTTGGCTTTACTCAACACACATTACTCTGCAGTATCGTAACGATCTTGAAGCGAAAAAAATCGGAATACATAACGATCGGACGTTACGTACAGATTTATTCAATCGTTGCGCATACGTCGGTAACGCGTTACGTTCCGAGATATAACCACAATCTCCGGTTGCGGCGAGTAATCAGTAATTACATATAGCAGATGGTAAGTTGCTTGTTTACGTTGGTAATCATCTTATTGAGATTGAGATACGGAATACCGATCTTAGATCGCTCTACTTTCATTTTTATAGACGTTAAGTAAATGCTGCTTTTTTTTATCGTGCGCAATATCCCCACGGATACCACCCCCACGGAGCCGGTGGAGGTGGTTATGTCGGACTCGAACCGACTAAAACACACGCCGTCTTGGGTATTTGGTTTTTTTTATCGTGCGACAAATCCCCACGGAGCCGGTGGAGACGGCTATGTCGGACTCGAACCGACTAAAGCGCACGCCGTCTTCGGTCCTTAGTTGCCGGAGGTGAGAATGCCAAAAGCATATCTCTCGCACCCCGGCAGACCCAGGAACATCTCTTTCGAGATGGCTCCCTTCGGGTTGTGGGGACCACAGTGTCCCCATCTAGCCCCGGTTACGGGGAGGCGCATTTTGCGCTGCCGCCGCGGCCTTTTACAGTGTATAGCCGCATGGTTCCCTGCAGGCTTCACGTACAAGGGCCCAAAAAGAGAGGCTGAGTGCGGAAAAAAGAGTCCCCTATCCTATCCTGGTTCCCTGCAGAGTAGAATTTGGGCCACCCCATCTCTACCCAAGCGGTGTCGTACAAGGCGACTAAGGGATAGGGCTGTTTAACATCAGACAGATATATAGAGCCCAGGCTCAGCCTCAGATATAGGCTCGAGTCAAACTAGTGCCCTGAATATGGCAAAAGGTACGCCCGCTATTACGTGGGAACTAATAAAATGATTGTTGAAATATGGGTGTTAATTCACCTTTGCCTAACCCTCCAGGAATAAAGGCGTGATTATATGTATTTAGGTTATTTTTATTAATTTATTATTAATGTGAAAGACAATAGAAATCGTTTCATTACATTATTTCAATTACACTGTAAAAAGTCATTTAATACCCCATCGATTTAAAGCCTATAACTTGCAGAACGACCTCCGTCCTCCATGAGCGCTGGCCTGGGGGTGACCGGTGGAGCCGCCTGTCACCCTAGCAGAAGTGTGCCTCCCCGTAACCGGGGCTAGATGAGGACCCTGTGGTCCCCACAACCCGAAGGGGGCCATCGGGCCTCGAAAGAGATGGTCCTGGGTCTGCCGGGGTGCGAGAGATATGCTTTTGGCAATCTCACCTCCGGCAACCAAGGACCCAAGACGGCGTGCGTTTTAGTCGGTTCGAGTCCGACATAACCTACTCCACCGGCTCCGTGGGGGTGGTATCCGTGGGGACTTATCGCACGATAAAAAAAAAAGCCTATAACTTAATGCCGTTTTTTGCCATCGCTGTGGCACGACTGGCATTAGTAAAATCGAGGCCCAGAGCGGAGTCTACAGGTATATGCTAGTTGAATAATATCTAGAACATTATAATATTGTTTATATTCATTGACAAGGAAACAAAAGAATTGTTTAGAAAGTCGATCTAATTTGATTTGATAACTCATAGAACACCTGTTCTACTTCGTTGCGCTTATCAGCTACCAATTTCGAGAACAATGCATATCTGCTATAACACTTAATTCTCACTCGAGCAATGAGATGTAGGTACCTACTTGGGTATATTTATTTATTTATTTATTTATTCAACTTTATGCACAAGTACAAAGGCGGACTTAATGCCGTAGGCATTCTCTACCAGTCAACCAAAGGTGGTGCAGAGATAAATAAGTAGGTGCATTATTGAGAGTGACATTTATTATTTTGAACTCTATACACAACTAGGTATAGGTACAATGTTGTAGTACACAATGTAAATACCAATAATATGTATTGCTAAATAGATATACATTCATATACATACGCCTACATACATACACATATTATACATATCAATAAATAAATACACATTACCTACCTAAATATATATATATATATATGATAAAAGTACAATTTATTTGAGATCATTGCCTAGATGATTCTGCCAGTTCATCGAGAAGTAATTGGCGAACTTTCGACTTGAACACTAGAACACTGGTGGCCTTCCTGATTTCTAGAGGCAGCGCGTTCCATAGGAGTACCGACTGTATAGGAAAAGAAGAGTGAACAAACCCAGAAGTATGAGCAGGACAGCTTAGAAGAAGATTACTTTTTGAGCGAAGGTCTCTATTGTGACCTTCATGCCTATATTGAAAGTAAGGAGATAGGTAGTTAGGAGGAGCAGGAGATGTAAGAAAGGAAAAGAGAGTAGTAAGTGCACGCAGATTTCGCCGCTGGCGAATCGGCAACCAATTCAATTGCTCACGATAAGCAGACACGTGGTCATACTTACGGAGGTTGAACACGAATCTGATGCAATTATTTAGAAGTCTATCAAGTTTATTGAGTTGTTCTACGTTCAGGTCGAAGTAGCAAACATCACCGTAGTCAAAGACAGGAAAGAGTAGGGTCTGCACAATCATAGTCTTGGTTTTCGCGGGTAGCAGGCTCCGAAGGCGATAAAATGCACGAAGCGATCCCGTCACTCTGTGACTGACTTGTGCTACTTGACTTCGCCAACTCAAAGTGGAGTCTATGCACAGACCTAAATCCCTCACTGAAGCGCTTAGTGGTATGGTGGCACCATTGAAGGTGATGGGTGGGAGAGATGGTTCGTCCAGTCTACGCATTAGCCATTGACTGCCTATAATAATAGCCTGGCACTTCGTCGGATTCACAGTTAGGCCGAACCGGTTCGACCAACTGTTAATGTGTTCCAGGTCCCGGTTAACGCTATTTATTGCAGCTGCCACGTCATCCACACTCGCTTGAGCGTAAAGCTGTAAATCATCTGCATACAAATGATACGCACTTCGAAGATCACAAGTTAAGAGGTTAATAAAAATTGAAAATAACAACGGGGATAGTATACCGCCTTGAGGGACACCAGTGGCAATGTCGCACCAGCACGAAGAAATTTCGTGCTGGCGAACGGCCTGCTGTCGCCCCTGAAGATAACATGAGAACCATTCCAGTACATCCGATGAGATCCTAAAGTAGGATAGGATAGATAAGAGAAGATCGTGGTTTACGGTATTGAAGGCGTTCGAGAAGTCAACTAATGCAAGTACCGTGAGCTTAGTATCTTCCATGCCTGCCCTAATGTCACCGGTCACTTTTAAAAGTGCTGACACAGTGCTGTGCCCGGGTCTAAACCCTGATTGAAGGGGACTTAGTAAATTATTTTTGTGTATGAAATGGGACAGTTGTCTGTGCACACAGACCTCGAGGACTTTTGATAGGAAAGGCAAAATGCTAATGGGTCGGAAATGATTGGGAAGGGATGGGTTAGAGATTTTTGGCAGAGGTATAACATAGGCCCTGCGCCACAGAGACGGGAACTGCCCAGAATCTAATGAGTAGTTAATGATATGAGTGATTACCAGCAGAACATGGTCTAAAATGGTAGTAATCATACGACGACTGATGTTATCATAACCCACAGCATTCGATTTTATAGATAACACAATCTTTTTGACCTCATTCGGTGTCACCGGAGAAAAATCAAAAGCGTCAATGTCTGGACCAGGCAAGTTTGCAACGTATTCCATTGTGCAACTCTTGGTTTGATGAGCCATCGGAGAAAAAGTGGTGAAATGACGGTTTATGTCATCTAAGCCAATATTTGCCTGAAACTCGGAATATCGCTGCTTACCAATACCTAGTGTTCCTAGGAACTTCCAGACATTAGCGGGTGGAGAAGAATTAACGTTATTAAGGATATAGCGGCGTTTGGTATTGCGTATCATTTGATTACATCGATTCCTAGCGGCTTTGAACTGCGACCACGTTTCGTCGCTACGGCGACGGCGAAACTTGTTGAAAGCGCGATCTCTACTCCGCATCGCCGTTCGTACCTCCTCTGTTATCCACGGTGCAGGTGGGCGCTTTAATTTCACTCTCCTAACAGGCGCGTGGACATCATATAGCTTAATTACCGCTTCATTAAACATACGGACTTTTTCGTCAATTGACGAAGTCTGACCCATAAAGTCCCAGTCCAGTGCTGCAGCATCCGCGCCCAACTTGTCTACGTCCATACGCCCAAAGCTACGCAAGAATAGGACGCGAGGTTTGGGCTTCGGTGGTTTAAGAGCGTAGGATATGAAGAGAAGATCATGTCGCGAAAAACAAGGCGCCGGACGTTGTCCGTGACAAGAGACTAGTGATGGGGTGGAGGTTAGGATTAGGTCCAGCCAAGTGTCCTCCACATCCGTATTATGGTGCGTAGCCTGTAAAGGTAAGATGTGCATATTTACTGACTCGACAATGCCGAGCAGTTTACGACACCGTGGCGTTTCGGGTGTCAAGAGGTTAGTGTTTAGGTCACCCATGACTATATGATGCTGATACTCCGACCCTACAGATTCCAGTATCGGCTCAAGACAGGAGAAGTAATCAAGCGCCGGAGGAGAGTAGATAACTCCCAACAAGATCTTCACTCCCTTGACGGCAACCTCTAAAAAAAGAAATTCTGCTGTGGTAGATAGGTCAGAAGGGGAAGAGGCGAGAATTCTATAGGGAAAGTCACTACGGAGATAAATAGCAACACCACCCCCTCTCCTCTCATCCTCGTCCACACGATCGTTACGAACTAAAACGAAGCCAGAGAGAGGGTAGGTGGTAGAGAGATGATGAGGTTTGAACCAGCTCTCTGAAACCAGGATGGCATGAACATTAGCGTCTGTGAAAGTTTCCAAAAAGTGACTGTAATGGTATGGTAAGCTTTGCGCGTTAATGTGGCAAACGTTCAATAAGTGTTGAGATCGATTATCAAAGGTTTCCCGCACAAAGTCACCCAGTGTACCCGGAACTGAAGAGAAACTTTCATCGCCAGAAGCTGTTGAATAGTCGCTGACAGAAATATATAAATCATCATCAGAACTCATAAAAATTGAATAAAATTAAATAAGAATATATTAAAAATATGATAAATATTTGTATAAATAAATAAATAAATAATGTATATCTTAAGTATGTACCAATATCAAAGAAATATTTAAGTATCTATAAATTAAACAATGCAATATACGTACTGCTATACTTTTGTCTCTGCACCACCCGCCAGCAACTGCACACATCAACACAAAAGTATACATAATTCTATGTGCAATAGCACCGTGAATAGAACAGATATATATTAAAAATTTAACATGAAGTAATGAGTGCTAAATGAAATGCGCAAACCATAACGAAACGTAAGGTTACATACTAGATTTCCTGTTTCCGAACGCAATATATTATTTCAACAGAATTTCTTTCAAATGTCAATGTCATGTCTGTCAGTTGAGTCAGTGTTCTGTCAGAGTATTACAACAACAAACTATTATTATATTTTAAAACAATAAAATGAAAACAAGTGGGTAATAGAACATGAGTTATAAGTGGGTAGTAAAATAGTTAAAGTTAAAGAAACTACGAAACACCAAATTACGCAACAGTATCATCACACTCAATACCATACATTATTATATGCAAAACAGAACGATACCGCTAATTTAGTTTTTCCGCAATCTTATCTTCGCATTATCACCACTGACTGCGCCACTTCTGGGAAGAACCGCACCTCGCTCACCGACCACCTTTGGATGCTTGGTAGTCAAAGTGTTCAGCTCCTCCATGGTTGTGATCTTGTGACGGCTACCAGTAACATTGACAACTATGACACCGTCCTGCGTCCAGCATGCCCGCATCCCGAAATGTTGCCGGGCTTTACTGAAGACAGTCTGCCGGGCTTTGGTCAGGAATTCTTTGACCGACACTGAGGAGCCCTTCAGCTTAGTCTTAGACCGCCATATGCTTGACCTGATGTCTAAGCTGGAAAACCTCACCAAGATGGGACGGGGTTGATCTTTTGCAGCACCAAGCCTATGACACTTTGTAATGTTAGTGGCAGAGACATCCTTCAGAGCAAACTTTTTGTGGACCACATCCAGAATAGAGGCGGTGCAATCCTCATTCTCAGCCTCGGCCACTCCCATGAAGACCAGTGTTTTCAAGCGGTGTCTTGCTTCAATCCCATCTAAAGCTCTTGAACATTCACAGATCTGCTTTCTGAGCAGACCAAGCATGGAAAACATGAGCTCCCTGAATGTCCGGAACTCTTCTGCCACCTTTGCTACAGTGTCCTTAGCAGGTCCTCCTGTTTGTAGCTGCGCCTCGAGTTCGGCCATCCTCCGTGTGAAGCTCTCCTCCAGGTTGCTCTGTGCGCTTTCTATAGCTGCTAGTTGTGACATAGTGGCTGGATTGATAGATAAAATAGATGTACCTTCCGTGCTTGTGTGATTTGTGCTGGCAGGTGGTGTGTGCAATTGAAGTCAGGTCACAAACTTGTACAAACGTAAGTACTGTCCAATTACCATATACAAAACTTCAGAATGTATGAAAATGTCGAGAAAACTCAGTAATTATAATTAAATTAAATATTCAAAAATTTGTGACTTCTTATCTATTTCACACCTACCCTCCGATCTGTATATGAACATGTATAATGGTATTGTTAAGCTGAGTGCAAACTTAATCTAAATGATTATTATAACTTATCAATGCGGATGTTTTGAGGACATTTCGCGATAAAGACATTTTGAGAAAACGGCATTTTGGGAAAAGGACATATTGAGAAAGGACATTATGAGTAAAGACATAACGAGAAAAGGACATTATGAGAAAGAACATCTTGAGAAAAGGACATTATGCGATGAGACGGACGTACCGTCTCGATCATTTAGGTTAGATAAGGTTATATTTTTTTGAAAAGGGCCTATCCAGTAGTAGAGATATGCGTAGTAGAGATGTGCATATTATAAATATTCCACAACATTCTACACCCATGGTAAGCTTAACTAGCTTGTGTTATGGGATCTAAATTGCGTGTAAACATATTTAAATACTTGTATTATGTAAATACATACATATTATACATAGAAACACCCAGACCAATGTAAATAGCCATATTCATGCATACAAATATTAGCACTGAACGGGGATCGAACCCGCGCATCCTGCGTGGCAGTCGCGTTCACTACCGCCACGCCACAGACGCTGTAATATACTATCCTTTCAAATGATCCGTTATTTCAAACCTTCGGGCCGTCAGGCATTTTTAATATAGAGTGGCCAACAGCGGCGAGGGTCCTTACAACACGATTCCTGCCGGCATACTCTGCAAAGGCAAGCCTTGGTAGAGATTATACATCTACACCTTTTGAAAATTTTCACTATTCGCCACTGGTGGCCAAAATAATACATATAATCATCAATTTTCACTCTTCATAATAACTAGTCGATAATGAATGATAGGTACAGACTGCTCAATAAATAAAGTTGCCCGTAACATATAGGGTGTATTTTTGAAACGGGGCAGTAAACGCAGGTTACATTAATCGTCGTAGTTAAAAAAGTAAAAGGAGACCTTTCCTAACTTTTTGAGATATTTTGAACCGCACTCACAGATTTTGGAAAAATCGTACAGTCAACAAGAAAAATGCAAAAAGTCCAAAAAAATGTTTTTGGTGCTAATCGATCCTATTTCATGAGGGGATCAAAACATTCAAAACACCTGCCTTTACTGCCCCGTTTCAAAACTACACCCTGTATATACACAACATTATTGTAAGTAGGTATACCATGGAACGCGAAAATTAAAAAGTTAATAGGTACTTACTAAGTACTTAATACTTGTACCTACTTCTCTTTTTGTACAGATCTGTAACAAGACACTAAAGAAATCATATCGAATAACAGTGTGAAACTGTCCTTAAAGTTCAACCTTTACAAAATATATTACCTACTTGAGTCAGTATGTATGTTGCTCATATGTTAGTATGTTGTCTGAAGTGACGCAGAGGACAACCGCGCGACTGTGGGTTGGCCCTTTGAGCACGCATAAGCTGGGTTAAGCAAATACATTCCAACGCATATACTGAATTATAAATGTACTTGATACTGGTTAACCTTTTTTATACTGATTTACACAAGGTGGTTGGGTTAAATTTGATGCAAAAGGTATATACAGCCTCAATGGCGTGGCGATAGTGAACTCGACTGCTACGCAGGAGGCGCGGGTTCGATTCCCGCTTAGTGCAAATATTTGTATGCATGAATATAGCTATTTGCATTGGTCTAGGTGTTTCTATGTATAATATGTATGTATTTAAAAAAAAAGTATCTAAGTATGAAAAACATCTGAAACAATGAAATGAAGCGCTCAAGTGAGACTTGAGCTCACGACCTTTCCCTTACAGGGGGAATGCTCTTCTAACTGAGCTATTGAGCCACACCTGATTCATTTCAAATTTTCCTTCTCCTTATTTATCCTTATCATTTTTTCCGATGTTTTTCGAACTTAAAAGTTAGCATAATAAATGCTATAAAAAATTCATTCAAATATCTAAGTATGTTTATCCGCATTCAAGATTCCATAACACAAGCTAATTAAGCTTACCATGGGTAGGTAGTGTAATGTTGTGGAATATTTATTTTATTTTATTTTTATTATACAAAGATAACTTCTTGGTGGTTGTTGTAGAATGCGACTAAGGGATAGGACTGTTCTTCATCCGACAGTAAACATATGCCCTATGACAACGTACCCTCTTAACGGCAATAGGCTCGCCCCAATCATAGGAAGGAGGAAGGAGGCTCGCCCCAATCATAGGAAGGAGGAAGGAATATTCTTATTTCATTTGCAAAATTTCGAAATTTAAAATCTACTTTTTTTTTTATTTTGAACCTCTGTGTGGTGAAAGAGAACATTTACATTTATGGAAATAAATTCTCCAAGGAGTTTCGATTATGCATTGGGGTAAACGAACTCAATGAATGAATGAAATGAAAAGCATTCGTAATAATTGCAACGGGCACTATGCAGGCTTTCACTAGATATTTATGCACAAACAGTTCCTTATATGTTTAAGCAATGGAATTACAACATATAGCTAATAGAGTAATGGCACTAACGTACTATATTTCACGTAAGAATGAAAGTTTTTTCTTAGTATATTTTAATGCAAGAAGATTATGTGGTAAAAACGTCATGTTTTCTCCATCATAAAAGTGTTAACTCGCTCGAAAGTATACATTCTTTTACACTTCACCTCTCTATCTCATAAATAGGGGCCTACTATGACACTCACGGGATTATACAGGGCAACCCTCTTCTATTCCACCCAGAGCCAAACATTTGTCAGGTCTAGTCTATTCATGTGCTAATACTCGTAAGTAGGTAGTTCGTATACATAGGGAAAAATGAATCTTCTCGGTCGGGACTCGAAGCCGCGATCTTTCCCTTACACACTTCCCTTACCTTACATTCATTGGTTACGATGGTTCGTAAGAAGATCGGTAGATGATTCCACCGTCGCCGTAAGGACGGATAAAAATAGAAGGGAAATTTTAATCACATCGGGCGTGTCTCGGTAGCTAAGTTGGTCAAGGCATTCACCCTGTAAGGAAAAGATTGTGGGTTCGAGTCCCGCCCGAGAAGATTCATTTTTCCTAATCATTCGATTTGTATAGTTAGAATAATTACTCCTAATGCTGTAAAATTGCTGTAAAAAAAAAAGGTCTCGGGTTCGATCCCAGGTTTACCATGGCACACACCAATGACTTTTCGATGCTTTTCGAAGTTATGTGTGTATTTATCGCAGGTTTATAAGTGCCCGGTTAATGGCAATAGGCTCGCCACCTATTACATTGGGACCTAAACATAAACTGGCGAAATGTGGGTGCTAGCACCTCTGTCTGCCTACCCCTTCGGGGAATACAGGCGTGAGTTTATGTTATGTTATGTTATGTAAAATTCATTCAAGTAGGTAGTTATAAAGAACCACGGTAGGACAAGTAATTTATTGATATTATGTTTTGATTTCATAGACTAAGACATTTCAACTAGACATAGGAAACTACAGTGGCCATATTGAACAATGTAACAAAATGACATAATGAATATCAAATGCGAAAAAGATGATAGCTCCTAACGCAATATCATATTGTTGACAAATGTCTACCGTTAGAAATTCATGGCAGTATCGCCATTGTGCGTAATTCACACGATAGGAAATTGCAAATTAAAATGACATTATCTAAACGTCTTTATACGGTAATGTAAGAAAATGATACGTTTGATGTGCCTAAGTGATCGTCATCGAGGTCTCTGTACTACGTTCTAGGAAGCAAACCATGGGATTCAATGTTAAATTTAATATGATAGAACTTAACGCCATGACCAATGATGTTTTGTACTGTAGATACGTCATGAAGGAACATGGCCGCTTTCAAAAATGGCGCGAACATTACATACTTATAAAAAATTATAGCTTCATAATAATAATAGTAAGCGGTTTGTTATTAATTATTTTTTCTAGAAACCATTTGTGACCATTTGGTCATCATTTTTTTGGTTGACATTTTAGAGTGTGAACAACTTACCTATAGTTTATAAAATATCATTGGCCATGGCTCAAATTTATGGGTAGGTAGGTATCGTCGTCCGAGTCTTTTTACAACTATCTAAGATGCAAATGGGCTTTTAGTACGAAATGACTAAATTTTGTAATTTTCTGTGCAGTAACAGCACATAGGTACACCACTATTATGTTATTTAAGTCTATTATTTAATGTTGCAGTGGCGGTGGCACCGCAATGGTTTGGCATTAGCAGAATCGAAGCCCTGATTATCGAATATTTCAGGGTACCAATAGGGTCCCATATCGAAAGCTATCAATGTTCGTTTACTGAAGGCTTAACGTCGTAAACTTTTCGAGGCACGACAGGAGTTAAGAATTTGTCACTCTCCCTAAGACCGAAAAGAATAAAGAATTACTATTTTCAGTAGTTCACGAGGCCAAGCCATTTTTTTTTTTTTTATCGTGCGAAAAATCCCCACGGATACCACCCCCACGGAGCCGGTGGAGGCGGTTATGTCGGACTCGAACCGACTAAAACGCACGCCGTCTTGGGTCCTTGGTTGCCGGAGGTGAGATTGCCAAAAGCATATCTCTCGCACCCCGGCAGACCCAGGACCATCTCTATCGAGATGGCCCCCTTCGGGTTGTGGGGACCACAGTGTCCCCATCTAGCCCCAGTTACGGGGAGGCGCATTTTGCGCCGCCACCGCGGCCTGCTTCTGCTAGGGTGACAGGCGGCTCCACCGGTCACCCCCAGGCCAGCGCTCATGGAGGACGGAGGTCGTTCTGCGACCTCCGACGTCCGGTTCGTCTTCGCTCTGCGCGGGCTTCCCGGGCCCGGAGTCTGGTCCGGACCCGACCGGCCGCCTCCTTCTCGAGCATTACTTGCTCGCAGAAGGAGACAGCCGCACCCCAAGCGTTCGCGCATCTTACCATCGCTGTGAGCAACGTGGCGAGTGTGAGGACTCCCACCCCCAGAGCCGCCACTAGGACCCGCCTCGGCGTGTCCCACGCCGGGCACTCGGTCAGCGTGTGCAGCTCCGTGTCCTCGCTCGCATCACAGTGATGGCACTCGGACGTTGGCTCCTTCCGGATCCGACACAGGTAACTCCCGAAACACCCGTGTCCGGTGATCACCTGCGTCAGCCGGTACGAGAGGCTGCCGTGTGGCCTCTCTAGCCACTCCTCCATGATGGGTCTTACCGCCGCTATTACGGCGTGCCCTGCGCTTGGTCGCCCAAGTCGTAGCTCCCATTCCGCTACCATGTCCCTGTGGAGCTGAGACCTCACGGCCCGAATTTCATCAGGCTCGGGTTCCCGTCCCTGCTCCCGCGCCTCCTTTCGATACCGATATAGCATCGAAAGGGCTCTCGCATCCAGGTTCCACGGTAGGGATCCGGCAAGGAGACTCGCCGCCTCCAGAGATATCGTGCGGTACCCCCTAATGGCCCTGCTGGCCATTGCACGCTGCGGCCCTCGCAGCAGACGCGCATTGTGGACCGTCAGAGTGTCCGCCCATATTGGGCACCCATATAGGGCCATAGACCGCACGACTCCCGCGTAGAGTCTCCTGCAGGAGTCATCCGGCCCCCTCATGTTGGGCAGCAGCCGCCCCAAGGCGGCAGCTGTGTCCTTCAATTTAGGGGCCAGTCTTCGGAGATGCTCCCCGAAGTTCCACCGGCCGTCGAGAACGAGTCCCAGATATTTCATCTGGGGCTTGATGGCGATGGAAATGTCTCCCACTATGAGGCTGGAATCCTCCGGTGGGACGCGCCGAGGCCCATGAAAGAACATGGCCTCGGTTTTATGCAGAGCCACCTCGAGACCCAGCCGCCGGATCCGCTCCACGACTTGGGCAACCGCGGTCGTGGCCTTCAGGGTCGCTTCGCGGTATGTAGCCCCGCACGCCGTCACCAGCGTGTCGTCCGCATAACACGTGACGGCGGCACCGTCCGCGAGCTCACCGCGAAGCACCCAGTCGTAACCGATGTTCCACAGTAGCGGTCCCAGGACCGATCCCTGCGGAACACCGCACGACATCTCTCGCCGACCGAGCCCGGTCGCACTTGGGTAGACGACTGCTCTCTCCGACAGATACGCCCCGACTATGCGGCGAAGGTAGAGAGGCACTTCGTGATACACGAGAGCCTCCCTAATGCAGCTCCAGGGCAGGGTGTTAAACGCGTTGGCGATGTCCAGTGACACCGCCAACACCACCTCGCCCCGAGCGACGGCGTCCCTCGCCAGAGTCCTCACGCGCATGATGGCATCCACGGTGGAGCGCCTCCGGCGGAAGCCATACTGGCCATCCGCCAGGTCAGGCCCCACCCTGGATAGGTGCTCGACGAGGCGCTTTGCAATGACTCTTTCAAAAAGCTTGCACACCTCGTCGAGCAACACTATGGGCCTGTAGGCTGACGGTGAGTCCGCCGGGCGCCCCGCCTTTCGGATGAGGACCAGTTTCCCCGTCTTCCACATCTTCGGAAACTGGCCTCGCTCCAAACATGCGCTGAGAAACCCTCTGAGTCGGGGCTCTAGAGCGTCTTCTTCCCCTAGAGCTAGGACCCACGCTCGGCCTGGAATGCCGTCTGGTCCCGGGGCGGTGTTCTTGGCCTTAAGCCTTAACACCGCCAGCTCTAGCTCTACCCAAGTGACCTCGGGCACGTCGTCGTCATCCACGCTGGGTGCCATAGGCGACCTAGGTGGCGGAGTCATCTGCGGTGGAATATGTTCCACCGCCCGCGCTGGGAACAGGGAGCCAACGACTCCTCCGAGCAGCTCCGGCTGGAGACACCGGGTCAATGGCGGGGCCCGGGGGCGCAGCTTGCCCCTTACCATAAGGTAAGGCCGCCCCCATGGGTCCCGCTCCAGCGTCTCCAGCAGCTCTTTATGAGCTGCTGCCTTTGCCTGCCTTATTGCCACTCGGAGGGCCTTTCTGGTCTCCCTGTACCCCGCATGAAGCTCCGCCTCTCGGGGCCCCGTATCTGCGGGGCGGCTACGCCTCCTTCGGAGTCTGGTCCACCGGCGGAAAGCGATCACGGAGGCCTGTCGGAGCCTCGCGATGTCCGCTGACCACCAGTAGACCTGACGCCTTGGATTATAGGGCGGAGCCCTAGGCATAGCCGCGTCGCAGACACGCGTCATGGCCTCCCGGAACCACGCCGCCTCATCGTCTATGTCGACAGGCCTGTCCGGCGCTGGGGCCCAGGCCTGTACGATGGCGGCCTCCAGGAGGACCTCCCGATCCATTCGCTTAAGCACCCAACGTGGCTCGCGAGGAGCCGGTGTAACTGGCGCGGCACCCGCAGGAGGGGAGACGTCGAACCGAATGTATCGGTGATCCGACGCTGTCCCCACCTCCTCAAGGACACGCCAGCTCTGCACACGGCCTGAGAGCGGGGCGCTCGCGAACGAAAGGTCCACAATTGAGTCGCCCCAGCTCTTCACGCACGTGGCGACGGCCCCGCGATTCAGAAGAACTAGGCTGAAACTATCAGCCCAGCTCTCCACTGCCCTGCCCCTCGGGTTCGTGCACCGGGAACCCCAGTTCAGAGACCAGGCGTTAAAGTCCCCGAGCACCAGAACCGGGTGAGGGTAACAGGTATTGACGACGACGCCCAGCTGATCCAGCCACTGCTGGTACTCAACTAGGTCTCGGTTCGGCGAGAAGTATACTGCCACGACCGCTATCTCCCCCACAAGTGCCGCCACGCAGCCATGCCCCCTTGTCACGACAACAAGGGGGGGGCTGCCGGCAGCGGCGTTGTGCACCAGTGCCACCGATCCGTCCAGGTCGGTTTCCCAGGCAGGCCCGAGAAACCGGTGAATGTACGGCTCGGCGACAGCGGCGACATTAATGCCCCACTGTGCCATGCTCTGGAGCAGAAGTGCCTGAGCATCGACACAGTGGTTCGCATTCGCCTGCAGGACGCGGAGCTGAGGATCCATTATGGAACCCCCATCTCCGCGCCCAGGTAAACGAAGTTTAAGCCGCAATTAAGCGACGGTAAACAGTTAACGATTACGATAATGTCTTGAAGCGATTACAAAGAGCCCAATTTGTTTTTAAAGATTACTGCCCGTAGCTCTGTCTGCTTGGAGCACTTTTTCTGGATAAGTTTCAACAATTTGTCTTTTTATAAATGCCTTCCACACATTCGCTGACCCCGAGCTCCGAGGTGAACTCTTAAAGCTATGCAACCGAAGTCAAAGCTACGCTCATGAAAATCAGTAACGTCAGGAGTATATTCTTCACGTGAGTACGAATCCAAAATTCGCACTTCGGAGCCCAGGTTCAGAGCCCAGGCTCTACTGCTCTTCTTTTTATTGGAGCCTTCTTATTAGCTTCCAGTTCTGAGAGAAAAGAACGAGCCAGCGCATTGTCGGCACTTGTTTCGGACAGATGATGTTAGCATGGGTACCTACCAACGATATTGATGAGCCACAAAACACCCAAATAAAATCAAGAGTATATTAACAGAAATAGAAAGTTTACAACGCGATTGAAAAGTTGTTTGCAATCGGATCACGTCGGTAAACATCCAATCAACAAGATACTTTACAGCCAATCGATCAGCTGCGAATGCCAGCCGTCTGCGCATCTTTATGCGTAATTAAACAATACCGGCTCTCTTTCAATAGATCGTTACTTTTCCTAATGTTAATGAAATCTATTTATGGGTCATTTATGTTTATTGGTTTCTGCCGTAGATAGAAACTTACTTCGTTTTAATTCCTAGACGAGATCTGTATTATTATATGTAAGTCAATCTTACAGCCCGGTGTCTGAAGATCCAAGATGGTTGGATGGATGGATGGATCGGTCCGAGAGTCTACAGTACAGCTCCTGCCGAACGGCGGGGGTACCCGAGGGGAATCCACATATAAAAACGAAGGGGTCCTATACGCTACAGGCAATGGGTGTATGGGGCTCAAGCCTGACGGACTTTGTCGCGTTTCTCTTTAGGTTGGGAACATTATTCTAGAAAGGAAGCATCGGAGAGCGAACCTCGAGCTCAAAAGTACAGTATTTAGATGCAGTAGGAATGAGCGTTCCAATTAAGGAGCTATATATCGAAATATTATCCACGAAACGAAACCACCGACCATCGATATTTTGCATGAAGTGACTGCCATCAGATTTTAGGATTATCTGAACTATAACAGTACCCGAAACGAAGGACAATCGGGACCAACGATTGTGCTTCCAGGCCCAGTGGGGTCTTATTATCAATGTATTAAGAATGATATTATTGATTCGAAGTATAGCCATAGTGTTCTTCTTCGTCCTAGCGTGAATCCCAGTCTCATCCGAAGCTTTTAGCTTGAAGTCTGGGGCCCGCTTTACCAGTCTAACTGTGGATTTGGCTGAACTTCAATATTGTAAGTATAGCCATTATAGTATCGCTTACAATCTAAACCCATCTATACCCATGAATTCTAAATGTACCTAAGCCTAGTAAATGATACACTAAATTTATATTTCGTGTCAGATTGAGCTCATTATGGCGCAATAGCGACCGTTAAGATTCGGCGTTGTAAATCAATATTACCGCAAGTTTGGTCCATAGATAACAGATCGATTGTATAGAGATTTGAGACTGTCAGTGTGACAGCCAGCTGTCACGATTGGCATTGACAGTGACAGATAAACTGACCTAATCGGAGAATCTCATGATCTCTTGTTGTGCGGGTCAGGTGGAACTCATTCGGTGAAAATACTGTTATTTGGTCGATATTGTTAGTTCTGGTAATCTGGTTTACTTTACAGTAAATTATTACATATCATTTATTTCGGAATCCATACAATGATTGTTAGTATCACAACTTAATAAACTATGTTAGTACATCTTATCCACTAATTGACCAGAATACTTATATTAAACTAAATGAAAATGAAAATAAATGTTATGTTCTACTGTTTTTATATATCTTATCTAAAAGTATCATACAATATATCTATCACGGAAAGGATAAGTTAGTTTATAGCAAAGTCGATTTCTGCGTCTGTCCGTTCCTATGTATGCTTATATCTTCAAAACTACGCTACACATTTTAATGCAAACCGCATTTTAATAGAAAGAGTAATACAAGAAGAAGGTTTGAACAACATATGGCTAATATAGTAGAGGGTGCAACGAGATCGGACGCCACGCAGGCGGAATAAAATTGACGGGAGACCTAGTTAGCAGAATATAAATAAACTAGCTTTTGCCCGCGGCTCCGCCCGCATAGATGTCGGTTATCGCGACCAAACATAGCCTATGTCCTTTCTCAAGGTCTAATCTACCCCTATACCAAATTTCATCAAAATCGGTTCTGTGGTTTAGGCGTGAAAGCGTAACATACAGACAGACAGACAGACAGAGTTACTTTCGCATTTATAATATTGAGTATGGAAGTATGGATAATTGAGTAGGCACTGCGTTAAGTGAGGTAGGCCATTTGGAAGCCACATATACACAATACGTCTCGCAATATACGCGCATATATATATATATAGTCAATCAATCAACTCCGATCCTCCGCCTTTCGCATCCAGTCTGTCCCAGCCACCTTTTTCAGGTCGTCAGTCCAACTGGCTAGGGTACAGTTATTATTAGTGAAGTTATTAAACGAAAGTTGCTTTTATGAATGAGTGAACACTTAACTAAGTGTTCACTCATTCATAAAAGCAGCTTTCGTTTAGCTTAGGTTAACTTAACTAAGTTAACCTGATTTTGTGAACGTGTTGTTAATTGCGCCTACCTACTACCGCCAATCGGACACATTAACCTGAGTTCATGTTGCTGAGAATTATATATAATTTAGCCTATCCACGGAAGCGAGAGTATCCATAAATCCGACATTAAGTATATCCTTCTAAGGCCACTATCAAAAATGGCGCAAGCACAACTATTACTCATTTTCAAGTAATGCCATGGCAATTTATAACCGGATGCAGCAACTAAGTAGTTACAAAGGAAACATATCGCCAATATGGTCAAATTGACAATTTATATTTCCTTTGGATATTAATTATCTCAGCCTGGTTCTAATATCGATATTAGCGTGTATCTTTCTATAATATAAAAATGAATCACTAAATGTGTTGGTAAGCGCATAACTCAACAACGCCTGGACCAATTTGGCCAATTCTTTTTTTACATAGTTCAAGGATGGTTTTTACGGTGAGAAAAAATCGAATAATTGCCAGGAATATCCACGCGGGCGGAGCCGCGGGCAAAGGCTAGTTGTCTATAATTTGTAATTACAACAATGGGTTTATTCCATTTTTCAATCACAACGCAGTTGTGTTGCCTGCCAGGCAATAGTTATTTGTTATACAAGAGTGCAAAGTTGCTTTTTAACCGCGTGTTCAATTTTGATGACCGAGCAAGCGAAGGATTCTATAATTGAATCACGAGCGCAGCGAGTGATTCAAAATTAGAATCCTGAGCGTTAGCGAGGGAATCAAAAGAGCACGAGGTGAAAAATCTTTGCACTCGAGTGCAACACGTAACTTTTCATTCCACCTCAGCGAGGAAATGACTAAATACGTACTCCATAGAGTGCTTGCTTTCTTGTTCTCGGATAATTCTATAAAATATGCCAGCAAAACATTTTCTGAGAAAGTTTTGGCTCCTTTTGCTAGTCACCACGTGTTGAACATATCGTACTGTTTTAAATACTTCTCGCGTGATTGTTGAGGGAGAAAGCTCATTTGCGCATTATTAACAGTTTCAGTCAATTCTGTTGGCGTCAAACAAACTTCCTCGTCGCTAGAATCACTCATTTTAGTTTTTTCACTTGTTTTCAAGTTTCTTGTTTTTAATATAAGGTTTAACAATGACGTGAAAAAATGCCGCGTAAAGAACCGCGTACAAAGCAAATTGAAAAAAGAACACCAAGAAGGTACCGAGTCTGAGTTTTTAACAAATTAAAAAAAAGTTGTATGATATATTCGGCACCATAGAGGTAGCAGTAAATAGGTTTAATGTTTTTTTTAATTCACAAACTTAGTGCACACGATGTTCTAAATTCAATTTACTTTATCCTCTACAGAATAAAAACGGCTTTTCCACTCAGATATTGAAGATTAAAAATACTCTTTCCGAGATGGTGGGATGAAAAAGTCATTTCCATCATAGCGTTAGTGCCGGTAGCGTCCAACGTTTTTTTTTATATAGAACACGTCAATTTGACTTCACCTCACCTGATGGTAAGCTAAAGTAAAGGTAAAGTTTCGGAAAGAAGGTCACCATCGTAAAAATGTACCATGTTAACAGTGGTAACACTCAGCTTGACGGCCTCATCAGATGCCTTTTCACGCCCCGCTTAAAGGACCCGGGACTGTAGGAAGAAGGGAACACGTGAAGTTTATATTTTGGAGACCGAAATACGTTCTCCTAGTCTTCATCATCTTTTAAAAATCTTTTAAAACATGTACATGTAGGTACATATACGGTACGTTTTAAGTATAACAAAGTAAAGTATTAACACGATTTTACGCTTCGCAAATCAGCTAACCTTGTGTCAATGTACCTTGACACGCACCTAAATATATCAACTGTTTCGTATTTGGACTATTAATTAATTAATTTTAAAACTTCCTGCACTAAAATGCAGAAAAAATCTCAAACTTTCACATTTATTATAGTTAATAGTAGGAAGCAGGATATAAGATAGTAGGGTAGGAACTGTAGGAAGTAGGATAGTAAGATTACGAAACAGCGTAACGGAAAATTTCGACTTTTGTAGTTAGACTGTACTATAGCCAACCCCTACTAAGTGAGGAAGATCGAATACATGGAGAAGAATGAATCTTCTCGATCGGGACTCGAACCCGCGATCTTTCACTTACAGGACAAATGCCTTGGCCAACAAAGACGGATAAAAATAGAAGGGAACTTTTGAAACACATTGAGCGTGTCTTGGTAGCCGAGTTGGTCAAGGCATTCCCCCTGTAAGGGTAAGATCGCGGGTTCGGGTCCCGCCCGAGAAGATTCATTTGTCCCTATGTATTCGATTTGTTTATTTAGCATATTCTATAAATTCTATAAATAAAATTCATTAAAATGAGTTAGGAAGAGTTTTGAAGGATGATGACACAATGATGATGTGTAAAATGTTCTAGAATATGATTACTATTAATATCTAATTACCATACATCTTAATGGTGAAAGTATTGTAGGGAACATTAAATGCTTAATTAAATAAAAACTGACCTATTCAGTGAGTCTTCGTCGGTGTCTTTGACCTACAGTAATGACCTGTTGTCTTCAGTTAATTCCTTTTTTTGATGGAATAGGGAGGCAAACGAGCAGACGGATCGCCTGATGGTAAGCGATCACCGCTGCCCATGGACACCCGCAACACCAGAGGAGTCACAAGTGCATTGCCTTCCTTTTAAAAGAGTGTACGCTCTTTTCTTGAAGGTATGAAGGTCGTATTGGTTCGGAAATACCGCTGGTGACAGTTCATTCCACAGTTTAGTTGTGTGAGGAGTTTCTCGAGAAACGCAAAGTTGTGTACCGCCAGCTGTCCAGATGGCGAGTGTGGAACTGCTGTCGCGTGAAACGATGGCGGAAAGAGGCGGCGGGGATCAATCCGAACAATTCCTCGGAGCACTCCCTATAGTATACCTAGGCGATAGAAGATGCAAAGCGAAGCCACATCTCTACGCAGTGCGAGTCTAGCCGATTTGAAACATCCTGGCAGTTGACGATTTGAGTCGCTCTCCGTCGGATGCGGTCCAGAGGGATAATAATATAAATAAAAATTCCTAGCTTTTGTATGTCATAAATACTAAATTTTATAAAGATGGGTCTAAACTAGTATTATTGTCGTGAGCCGGTGTCTTTGACCTAGACTAATGACCTCGTTTCTTCTGAATAGTCGTGCTTCTATTATGAATAACAAAGCTAGTAAATATTATAAAAAAATACAAATAATAATAATTTTGAATATGTAATGAGTAAATATGGGCCACGTTTACTCAATACATAAATAAATTAAGCATTATTTAGTTTCAAAATATCCGTATCTTTTATAAGTAACTAAAAATGGATATGTATAATATTTTCAGTATATTAGATAGTATCTAACTGTTACAAATATTAATAAATAGACACGTAAATATGACTGAAGAATTCACAAGATTATAATTACAGCAATTTTGTGTGTATAACGACTCTGTGCTATAATAAGTTATGATTTAGTGAATGAATATAGGCCATGTTTACTCGTTAATTAAATAAATTAAACTTGAAATTATTTCATAATATGCGCTAATAAATAATTTATTTTTATATCCTTTTGTTTTGTTCCCTACCGAAACTGAGGGTTTTGTCTGGAAGATTAGTGGTCAAAAGCATTCTCCCTGTAAGAGAAGGATCACGGGTTCAAATTAGGCCCTGCAAAAACCGTAGATTTTTGAATACCGGTAAAAAAACGGTATCAGTATTTTTTTACCGGTAATACCGGTAAAACCGGTATTGGGTATATTTTTTTATTTATATTGAAGTATTTTGTATATATTGTTGTTTATATAACGATTAAAACGTTGAAAATTGAAACTCAAAATAAGTATTATAACAATATCAACTGTTGAACCAAAAAAAATATATATATAAATGTCAAAACAAGTTTTCTCGGTGAATAACAAAACAGTTTTAAATACTTATTCAAGTTGAATACATAGGGAAATAAAATCTTCTCGGGCGGGACTCGAACCCGCAGTCTTTCCCTTTCAGGGGGAATGCCTGACCAATTCGGCTACCGAGACACGCCCGATATGATTCAAATTACCCATCTTATACGTCTTTAAGGCGACGTGGCGTCATCTACCGATTTTCTTACGAACTATCGGAATCAATGAATAATGTTACAATCATTTTTAAACATTGATTTTTGATAACTCTTAAATCAATGATTAAATAAAAAGTAACCTTAGTATGTTAATTACAACACAGATAATAAATTTACACGAGTAATCAGCCTTTCTGACATTCTTAAACATTTCTTATTATAAAGCAGTCAGATGAAATATTAATTTATAAAGAGACCAACTATAATTAACAGTCAACACTTTAACTTTAAAAAATCAGTCTTTTGTTTCTAAGTAAAAAATCATTGTTTAGCTTCATTAGCTTTTTCTTTTTCTTTGAAATGGCTTCTAAGGAAGCATAATGCATCCAAAGACCTATCACTGAGCGAGGCTCGTACTTTGGTGCATAATATTCCCGCAGCTGATAAAGCTCTTTCAGCTTCTACTGACGTTGGAGCAATTGTTAATAAAGCATTGTATATTTGAGAAAGATATTTGCCTTTTAAACCACCATTATCAAATAAAGCCATTTCAATTTGCACGATTCGTTGCAGGTTATTTGTCGTTTCAGGTACATTTGAAGTACCTCTCGCCGATTTCATGTCCTTAACCACTTTCTCCATCTGTTCTTTTAAATTAAACTCGGTCGTATTATCGATTATGGCGATGAGCGATACATAAATGTTGCCCTGTGGAAATAGTACCTACCTACAAATACCAATAATTTAATATCAACTTAAGTAATTCGATTTATTTACTAAGTTATTATATTGTATATTTATACTCGTATATTGTTATAATATTTGTATTTCTATTGATATTGTTAAATAGGTTATACAATGTTTTTATTAATGATATTAACGTTAAATGAATTTTTAAACTATCGCGGCGTTTACTCATAGTTTATAATTTTCGGGACTTCACCGGGAAACGTCGGCAAAAGTAAATTTATAAAAAATATATCGCGTGAAGTCCCGAAAATTATAAACCATGGGTTAAATGAATTGTTAAAATTCATGTGAATTGTGAATATTCTTTAATAATATTCCGGTGAAAAATACCGGTAAAATACCGGTTTTCAATTTTTAATACCGGTAAATTTCGGAGGGCCAAAATCGGCGGTTTACCGGTATTACGGTAAACCGGTTAACCGGTATTGCAGGCCCTAGTTCAAATCCCGCCTGGACCGATCACAAAATTTAGTATACAGTAGTATATAGATAGCGGCAAATAGCTAGAGTTACTTTAGGTACTAGTTACTCTAAATTATGTGGTATCCGACCACTTAAACCATGTATTGTGCAAATAAATTCCTTCCATTACGCAGTGGAACAACTAACTAGAGTGTTTGAAAGGCTAATTAATCTACGCCTTGAAATGCTTTGTGTGCGAAACTGTTGCTTTGTTACCTAACCGTAGTTTAAGCTACCGTTAATTCGCGTGACAGGAGTTCTTCGCTCATGGTTTTAACAGTTTAAATTGAAGATTTAGGTAACGGAAGGTCGTTGATATTTACTTTTTAATATTTATAGGCAGGGTTCTGTTAACTTGCGTTAAATCCCCCGGATAAGGCGAGGATGGCTATTATTAATTAGATTCGAACCGACTAACGACCATTCCCAATAACGTATCTTTTGTTAGTTTCGGGATATTAAATATAGAAAACGTCATCAATCTCTGATTTTAGTGTCCCTATATTTCTACCATTGATCTAAAATCCTACTGCCTATCGATTGTAAGGCCTGTCCAATGAAACAGATAGAGATTTGTAATTATAATATTGGGACAGCAGTCACAAATACTTCAAACTTGACTGTTTATCTGTAAGTGCGATCTATATTTACCTAGTAACTATCTTATTGGGAATCTTTTGTTTGTTGTTGTAGGAGGTCAGATATATATCTCTCGCCCCCCGACGTACCCAGGTCCATCTCTTTCAAGCTGGCCCTCTTCGGGTAGGCAGGGTTGGACTGACAATAACAGTCAAGGGAGCTTCTACCAGCATTCCATTTTTCGAGGGCCACGAAAGATTTAGTTTAAAATTAGAATTTGAAACATCTTGGTTTACAAAACATAAAATGATTGCGCTTGAAGAAATATATTTATTAGAAACAATAACTTTTAATGATATATTAAAGACGTTAATAATAATAATAAAATTAATCGTATTTGATTGTAAACTTTCATTTTAATCTTGCAATAAAATATTAACTAGTATTTATTTATGAATTAAGTGATTAGTGATTCAATTTTAACTATGCAATAATAGCGCAATAGTTTATGTTACTTTTAAATTGACATTTTTACAATGAAAAGTTTTTTTTTTATATTCAGTCATCTGAAGTCCACGGAAGGTAAGAAGTTAGTTTAACTCCGTCTGGTGGACCACCAAATCAGATACTGACATCTATTCTAAAGAAGTCCCTAACATAACGACGGGATTGTTAGGGGAAGAACCCGGTTGTTTTTGTCATTTACTTTTTTTTCTCCCTTCTTCCTTCCTCCTCTTCCTTCCATCCATAGTAACGGAAACCGCAGCGTTATCGTGGACGGGGTGATTAAATATCAGCCAGTAATCTATTAGCCATCAGTTGGAACCGTTTGCTTTTATGTGACCTTAGTAGTATCTCCATATAAAAAAAAATATAATCGGGCCAATTGAAGACACGTCTGTATCTCGTTCTCCCAATGGCCGTTTTTAAAAATAGCGATAGTCATTCATTACTTACAACTTCCATTCATTCATTCCGAATTTGAAAAATATATAAAAAAAGATACCGTATTCGGCTTCATTCAGTGCTCTTTATTTAAAATTCCACATACCATTTTGGCATCTTGCTCTGGGTCAACCAGTTTTTCTCAAATACGGTGTTGCCAAACTTTAGGTTTTTTGTCTCTGTTTAAAGTTAAAACATTTGCAATGTAACACACTTTGATGTCGTTTTCATGTCCTCAAAAATAATTATTTGGTTAAAAATTGTAACATTCTTTACAGTAATAAGAATAACGGGAATTAACTCGATCATGGTATAAGTACATACGTACATTTGATTTGCCTGACGTTTCGACCAGGTTACACCGACTGTGGTCACAAGCTGACTTCTGACCTAAGGAATCGGCCTGGAATACCATGGAACACGAGATATTAAAAGTTAGTTGTAACATTCTATTCCATATTGAATACGTTGTAAAATAATAGTAAAGTTGCCGACTTTCAAGTAGCGAATTTGTCTTTTTTATAGTCTTTAAGAGGAAATAACTTCTACGTTTAAAAATGCAATCAAATGAAACCAATATTTCAAAAAAAAAAAATACATAATAAGATTAAAGATTACCTATTGAAATCAAAACATGTTTGAAAATTTATTGAAAGAAATGATCGAAGTCTGACAGAAGGCGAAAGGATATGAATATATATGTTGTAGAATAAATAATTTTACTAGTAATTACATAACTCTATTACACTGACAATGTGGTCAGAATTATAAATATAACCACTACAAAGTAAGACCACTTTGTAGTGGGTATATTTTTTTGGAACGCTGACCTCTTTGAAAAGAGGGTCTATCTGCGGTTACGGTGTAAAACGACCCACAACTTGAATTTTCAGCGCTATTTTCAAAGTAACATTTGTAAAATTATTTTAGTAAATAAAGAAGAATTTTACGTAAAAGTAAGCCGGTTTTTAAATTGCAATGTTGTACGAAAAGTGAGAGTTGACACTCGTTTAGTGCAGCTAAGCCGAGATTTAATCCAGGACAGGTCCGGGGAAACTCTGTCATTCTACAAACATTGTGACGTACGGAGAATACAGATGAATGTGTAGCCTAGATTGAAATGTCCTCTGGACCCAGCGTGGGTCTAGTTTTTGTTAAATTGTCCATTGTAACTACGTGACTAATTTCAGTGTCACGCCATCGTACGTAGAGTATTTTTTGTTTTTTTAATTTTGTTAGACAAGTAACGTACGCTTAATATTTTTATTGGATACTAGCTTTTGCCCGCGGCTCCGCCCGCGTGGATGTCGGTTATCGTGACCAAACATAGCCTATGTCCTTTCTCATGGTCTAATCTACCCCTATACCAAATTTCATCAAAATCGGTTCAGTGGTTGAGGCGTGAAAGCGTAACATACAGACAGACAGACAGACAGACAGACAGAGTTACTTTCGCATTTATAATATTAGTATGGATTCATGTTGGACTTGAAACGACTAAAAACCACACGCCGTCTTGAGTTTCTTTATTTGTCGTTCAGATCAGGGTGTAAGATTAACAAAGACATATCTCTCGCACCCAGTTTGACCCAGGAACATCACCCTCGATGAAGATCAATCAATCAATTACCCTATTGCAGCCCATTGCTGGTCATAGGCCTCTCCCAATGCTGAGAGGCTTTGCCCTATTATTTCCGAGGCGAGACGGGCTGGAACAGGGTTTTATTTCGAGTTTTTCTTCTCTTGCAATGATGTCGTGTAGGTACGTATTTTGCCGTTAGTCGCCTCTTACTTACGACACATTTTGGATAAGATAGGATGGTGATACTTGTATTCTTTCTCCGTCACCACACGGATGAGGAGCTTAAATGCAATGCCTGTTATCAAAAACTACAAAAGTTATGCAATTTTAAACTTTTAGCACAGAATAGATAATAGTACTTTAGACTTATTGAATTGAAGTACGACTGCTCCTTAAAATCACGTAATAACATTGAAGATACGAAAGCTTTGCCTATGAAATTGTAATGAACACGCAAATGTTATGTGAAAGTGAATTACAGTCGAATCACATGATAAATGTATCGTTCAACATCACTGTACCGATGAAAGTGAGATTGAACTTTTGCTAATTGAATGTTATTAGTAGAAGCCCGTCAGAGATGTTTGGAGGCTATTAGCTATGAGAGTTGCTGTTTGAAAATAATTTGGTTTGACTTTCTTCTCGAAGTTAAGGAATGTTGGGACTTCAGACGGCCTACGCAGCTTCAATGGGAGTACCCATTGAAGCCGTGTGGGCTAAACCAAAAAAAAACTAAGTTTTTAATGAGATTTGGTACAAAGATGGAGTAGAACTTGGGAAAGGATTGAGCTATGTTTGGTTGCAATAACCGACATCCATACGGATGGAATCGTATACAACAGCTGCTAAGTAGTTTAACATAAAATGGCTAAGGGATAGCGACTTCATGGCCGTTCCCAATAACATACTTACAGTTAAAGATAGATCGCAACAGTCAAATTTGACGTATCGGCTGTTTAAATTCAAAACATGGTAACTGATGATTTGCGGGAAAGCGCATCGTTAGTATAATTTTATTTTCCGAAATTGGTGTGAAATAGGAGTTACTATGTTTTGAATTTAAACAGCCGAGCACTTTATCCGTAGATGCGATCTATCTCTAACTGTCAGTATGTTATTGGGAACGGCAGTAAGTTATAGGGCTGTTCTCCATCCGACAGTAAACATACAGCCCAAGACAAAGTGCCCGCTAGAGGGCCCCCTATTACCCGAAAATCATAGTTGGCGAAACATGGATGTTAATACACCTCTGCTTACCCCTTCGGGGATTTACAGCGTGAGAATATGTATGTAAGTATGTATGTACGAACTACTCTCTTTAGCATTTTTGGCACTGGTCAGGATTATAAATTACTACCACTGCATTAAACCATTTAATGCAATTACAATTGCAGTCAGGCAGCTTGTAAAGTCTGCTGGCACTACTCGTAAAACGTGGTAGTGGTTGAAAGCTATTAAAGTTTCTACATAAATACGGGTATTTTTATTTGATATTGTTTTCGTGAACTTCAGAATTGAGTCCAGACAGAAATTGGATATTCTACTGACTAGTTAAATTACTTAGTAACTTTTTACTAAACGTAGTAGTAGGTAACTTGTATGAAAAAAGATTAAAGTGACGTCACAAAATTTAATAGTCAAATCAATTACTATTATAGGTTGGGTGGATGATTAAAAATAAATAAAAACTATGAAATAAGAACCGACGCCGTTTTTACCGCTCTTTTTCCATTCTCAATTTAATAAGCTCGGTTAGATAATTTATTTTAACTATAGGATAATAACCAATTATCAAATTCATTATACAAAATTAGACCGACAAAAACTATACCCACTATGTATACTCAATTCGGTTAGGAACATAACTAAAGGTGTCTAATCATTTATAAACTACTAATTTTTGCCCGAGGCTCCGCCCGCGTGGATGTCGGTTATCGCGACCAAACATAGCCTATTCCATTCTGAAGGTCTAATCAATTCCTATACCAAATTTCATCAAAATCGGTTCAGTCGGTTCACCTAACAAAAGTTATCTTAATCTGACGCGTAGGTGTAAATTCGTAGAACGATTTTTTTGCGCTCCCACCCATATTGGCTGCCTACTAGCTGGAGGAATAAAACCACTTTTTACGGAGACGTTTCGGCTGCAGACACCGCGAAAATGGCTGCTGCAAAGCAGCCGAAACGTCGGGTTAAAAAGTAATAATAACAAATATATCGCGATAGAATCCGTAAAAAGTGGTTTTATTTCAATGAGTGACATTCGCGTAAACTTTAGAAAGAATCATGGCTGGAGGAATTTTTCAATATGTAACTAGCATCGCCTAGCTTAATCTGACGCGCTCGAGTTACTTTACTACCGAATTTCCTTCTAGGCGTGCCCTACTATAAGCATAACATACCTATATTGGTACATATTTAAAAGTAGGTACCTATTTATTGTCCATATTGGTATGAGCAAATACATTAGTATGTTTCCTGGTACCGTCAGATATAGAAAGTCATGAATGATAGCTTCCCAACGAACATAACGTTTACGCATGATCAGATCGATTGATAATCGAGTGCGTAATCGAATCAGCTATTATCGCGATTAGTCGATTATTGCACCTCTCGCGTCAAATGTTTTGCATCGACTAAGTATTCTTTAATTCATAATCACTGATGGCAGACAAGTTCTTGTCTATACAAATAAATAAAATATCTGTTTTTAATGTTATAAAGCTTGAATGTTTTTTTTTGTAGCATTTATTATGCTAACTTTTAAGTTCGAAAAACATCGGAAAAAATGAAATGCTCAAGTGAGACTCGAACTCACTACCTTGATGTTTTTCGAACTTAAAAGTTAGCATAATAAATGCTACAAAAAAAACATACAAATATTTGGGCGGAGTCATCAAAATTCAATGTTTAAAAATGGTTGAAAAATCATTCATTGTTTCCAACAGTTCGTAAGAATGTTGGTAGATGGCTGCACCGTCGCCCTTAAAGACGGATATAAAGAGAAGGAAAATTTGACATGGTTCAGGTGTGGCTCAATAGCTCAGTTGGAAGAGCATTCCCCCTGTAAGGGAAAGGTCGTGAGTTCGAGTCTCACTTGAGTATTTCATTTTTTCCGATGTTTTTCGAAGTTATAAAGCTTTTTAAATACATATGGGTTTGGTATAAGAAAATACCCGCGGCGGCGGCGGCGCGCTGAAAAGCGTGCCTCCCCATTCCAGGGGCGAGTCGGGGACATCGTTGTCCCCCTTCCCAAGGAGGGCCAGACCGTAAGGGTTGGCCCTGGGTCAGCCGGGGTGCGAGGGATATGTCGAAGACAACCTCATCTCCGGCCTAGCACCACGACCCACAGTCGGCTTAGGCTTTAGTCATTTCGAGTCCAAAATAACCTCCCCTTCCGGCTTCGGCAGGGGAGGTATACGAGGGGATTTCCGCACGAAAAAAAAAGGTATAAGAAAATACAATTTTATCTATCTTTCTGTCTGAGCAGATCGAGTTTGACGGGATTTTTATTGCATATAGCTTTATTTAGTATTATAAGGCGTAACTTCGGCTAACTATTTTAATTTTGGAAAAAGTAAGTACCTAAGTATATAAGTATATAGGTATTAGGATTTTACCCATAAATTCAAACACCAGAATCATCTAAGTCCACACGGAGGAAGTCGCTAGCTAAATTGGAAATATGAATTATTCTGTAATAATTTTTACGTTTTACTTAATGGATATTTTATGGTTAACATTCTAATGCATACAGTTATCTCAGAGCCCTTTCGACTTGCATAACGTGTTCCGTTACCCTGTTAATAAATCGTGTATGTCTTAATTATTGTGTTATTTATGAACCAGGTGAAATTTAGAGATGAACTCTCGAATCAGACTTGCAGACCAATTGCAGAAGTATTTGTTGCTACGGCCACATTTAGCGGTGACAGGTTACGTGGATAACAAATGTTTGATCATGCTGCCTCCATTGGTTTCCGATAGGAGTGGTAGGCTCAAGAAGTGCTGAGTAGCGTAATAGAAAATGACATTGTTTCTACCATAGATACCCGAGACAATACTATGGAAGACAGGAACGTGATTTCTATAAGGAAATTCATGATGTAAGCCAAGAAATCACGTCCTCTGCCATAACACAAAATATGCAAGTCAGCGAGAAGTACCAGTATGAATTTCGGTTACAAAATTTTATTACTCATCAATAAAAATATAGGCACAATTCTTCCAAATCGATTCAGCCATTTGGGAAATGGCAAACACGCGCACAGAAGATTAAATACAAAGATTTCTACAATCACTGCAAATCAATCGTCACTTACTTTGGCAGTGATTTCAAAACTGTTGCAGGTACTCCGCGCCGAATTAGTCAATTCTGAAACAAAGAAAAACACATGTAAGTACTCGAAAAGGTAAAATCGTATTCACGTGAAAGCAACTATACATTCGTAACGGTCACGCATGCGAACTTAAATGATACTTTACGTGGCTAGGTACTAAGTATATGCATCCCGACGTGCTTCGCTTTTCTTACGTCATGGGGCGTTTTGTTTCCGACGGTTGACGATGTAACTGCGACAGTAGCCATGTTGCAATCATTGGTAGGTTAACATACGCCTTTTGGAATCTAATACAGTCCCCTAGACAAGTGATAATTCGTTCGGCGTATTACAGAATAGAAGGATGAATGTGTGGGATTTAAGGTATGATCTCGAAGCCGATCACATACGACAACTGCTCACGCATGCCGCAGATACATTACATACATAACTTACTTCTTAAATTTCGATACGGTTAAAGGCAACAATTGAGAACCAAGCGGTTCGTTGAATCATTTCTATGCCGCACCATTAAGACATGGAACTCCCTACCAACTCACGTGTTTCCTTCTTCCTACAGTCCCGGGTCCTTTGAGCGGGGCGTGAAAAGGCATCTGATGAGGCCGCAAAGCTGAGTGCCACCACTGTTAACATGAGTACATGTTTACGACGGTGACCCTATTTCCGAGACTTTGCCTTTAGCTTAAATCATATTCAATCAATCAATCTATTTTATTCTACAAACCCAATTTTACTTTATCATGTTTACTTGTCTAGAGAGCAGGCATTAATTTTATTTCTAAACTTCACGGTGAAGTAAATATTTTCCGTTAGATCTGCCTGTATTGTTTTTTGCCTTATTGTGTTATAACCGGACGGTAAGTAGCGGTAGTTAACACGGGTCAAATCTATTATTGAGTTATAGTCTTACTTTTATTAGATGCTAAAATAAAAATGAATACTAAAAGAGCCAGCTCGTAAAAAGCGTAATGATGAGATGTTGTCTCTACTACCCCAAAGGGAAATATCTAAATACATACTTACAAACGTACATATATACATCTCGCAAGACTATTGCAGTACATTGCTGGACAATGTTGGGAGGCTCTGGCCTACTTTTTTCATGCTGGCTAAACAGGGTTAGTACAGAGTTTAATTTCGAGTCTTCCTTCTCTCACAGCGATATCGTCTGTGTATTTTCCGTTAGTTGCCTTTTGCGACACCCTTCGGAAGAAATGGATTGATATATGTATTCGTTCTCCATCACCACACCACATGTATATATCAAAAAAAAACTTAAGCTTGCAAATGCAAGATTACAAAATTTTATGAGTTTGCGGAGAAATTAAAACATTATCAGTCACGCAGCACATCTTTTATCGAATTTAAAACTATGTGATAAACGTCTGTGATAAATTGTAGATTGTTGGTGAATTGTTGCTTCACTTCATGGTACTGTGTTGCGTAAAATTACACATAGCCATGTTGGTTCCGGTTGGAGTAGAATAGGACCACCCCAGCTCTTCCCGTGGGTGTCGTAATAGGCGACTAAGGGATAGGGCTGTTCTCCATCTGACAGTAAACGTACAGCCCAAGACAAAGGACCCGCTAGACGGCAATAGGCTCGCCCCTAATACCTACGTCGTGGAACCGAAATTCATAATTGGCGAAACGCTAGTATACACCTCTGCCTACCCCTTCGGGGATTTACAGACGTGAGTACATGGATGGATGGAGAATTACACATCTTAGGTCGGAACCTGTATCTATAGGTACCTACTATGTAATAATGAAGCTTAGAAAAGTGTGTATGAGCACGCTAGTCTCTAGAACAACAGTGATTTAAAAACTCCGACTATTGTAAATTTTTTGAAAACACCCTAGGTCTTTTTTCTGCTGATTACTTGGAATAACTTAATATTCAGGAGCCAAGCAATCAGAAGAAAAAAGACAAACGCACGAGGATCTCGATGGCATATCATATACTTATGTAGGAGCCATTTGACAGCCTCCGTGGCGTGGGTTCGATACCCGCTCAGTGCAAATATTTGTATGTATGAAAATGAGTATTTGCATTGGTCTGGTCGTGCCTCGGAGTACGAACATGTATGACAGTCTTTACAGGGGAATTGGGTGAAATGGCCCACATAGAAATTAGCCCTTCTATGTGGGCCATTTCACCCAATTCCAAGTCCAGTCAAACAGCGTCCCCACTGGCAGTAGTAGTATGTATACATACACACACACACACACAGAAACCGCACCCCCTGTGTAGCAGTCGAATGCTCTTCACTATGCCACGGTACTTTTCGAAGAAAGCTATAGCTATGTAAATTCCTATGTGATTACGATTCTGCGTTTGTACGCCGTTTCATAATTGGCGTTTTGCTCGAAGTAGGTCTCGCTTTGTTTAGCTTTGTCAAGGGTCTTGGCGTATTGTTGCGTGAGTCTATGTATGGTATTTTAATTTTATTACCTGACTTCAAAAAGGAGGAGGTCCAAGGTTTGTCCGTACGATATTTTCATTCTAATCTTCTTCATCAAATCATTTTAGAACCCTTATTGAAAGTTGTATTTGGTTTTAATCTAGATGGTGCCATATTATAATGTTTTAGAATATTGATTACTGGTTCATTCCCATTCACACCTATGATTACCCACCGATTTTCCTTTTTTTTTTTTTTACTTAAAACGGGACTTGATCCGCAATCCTGTAAGAGATCGCTCTTAGCAATAAGGCCGCCATTTGTGCATATGTCATGCATTATCCATACATTTACTGTATTATTGGTGTACAACAAAGATTTATCTATCTATCTACCAACTACTTTCCAGAGGAAGTACTCTGACCAGCCGAACTACCTGGACACCTGGATAATAAATTCTCCTTTAGTATACAGCCGCAATCAGAAGTAACTTTTCTTTTTTTGCTGATCATCTTAGCGTCTAAAACTTTTCGTAAAGTTATAAAACGAACTTTTCGTAGAGTTATATAAGACTAGCTTTTGCCCGCGACTCCGTCCGCGTGGATATCGGTTATCGCGACGAAACATAGCCTATGTCCTTTCTCAAGGTTTAAACTACCCCTATACCAAATGTCATCAAAATCAATCCAGTGGATCCATACAGACAGACAGACAGAGTTGCGAACCGGACGTCGGAGGTCGCAGAACGACCTCCGTCCTCCATGAGCGCTGGCCTGGGGGTGACCGGTGGAGCTGCCTGTCACCCTAGCAGAAGCAGGCCGAGGCGGCGGCGCAAAGTGCGCCTCCCCGTAACCGGGGCTACATGGGGACCCTGCGGTTCCCACAACCCGAAGGGGGCCATCTCGAAAGAGATGGTCCTGGGTCTGCCGGGGTGCGAGAGATATGCTTTTGGCAATCTCACCTCCGGCAACCAAGGACCCAAGACGGCGTGCGTTTTAGTCGGTTCGAGTCCGACATAACCACCTCCACCGGCTCCGTGGGGGTGGTATCCGTGGGGATTTATCGCACGATAAAAAAAAAGACAGACACAGTTACTTTCGCATTTATAATATTAGTATGGATGATCAGCAAAAAAAAGTTACTTTTGATCGCAAGTGTACCTATCCAAGATCAAAATTCTAAGACCAGCACGTAGGAGGTGCAATTTAGCTAAATTATCAACGCGAGCCAGAGCAAATCACGGTTCACCACGGTGGCAAAGATTTCATCGCTGACTGTACAGATCTAGTCCACTTCGCACGGAATGCGCCAGTTGGTCTAAATTCCATGGCCAATCGCAAAGGGACGGAGATAATATACCAGAATTATTGTTACAAATTGCGATTGTTAGTTGAGAAACTGATTTTATTGGCGTCATGCACGAGAACAATAACGGAATGGCTCCGTACTTGCCTGTATGGCCGCGTGCGAGTGGCAGGATCTAAAACAGAACAGTACCGAACTCCGCATTTGCTCTCACGTGTCGACGCAGGTACGTATATGACGTTTACGGATGGTATGGTGTCAATGTGACAATTGGCGGAGTTTCGTAAACGAGTAAGAGTGTGCGGCGGGGCTTAAGTGGCACTCCTTAAAGATGGTTTCATACCCATCTCATTAACATCTGTCACTAAAAACTTCTATATTTTTCGGTTGGCCCATGTAGGTATCCACTCCAAACTCCATTCTGATAATGGAGTCACTAAAATTTATATTTTTTTTGGCTGGTCGAACTTTTTTAAGACATAACTTTGTTTATTTTTCTTATGGTCCCGAAATAATAATTAGTTTTAAAGGGGGAATCTGGGACCGCCGTCACGGTCCCAAAAGCCCCCCGACCAAAAGTTTTGATCTGAGTGACAAATGCGGTCGCATGTATATTTTTAGGATAGACTCAAAAATTGGATTGAGTTAAATTAACGACACTGAAACTAATTAGCTATTGTTTTACATTCTTGTCTTTTTTTTGTGCTAGACAAAATTTTCTGCGATTTTTTTTAATGAAAAAAGTCTTGTCAACCACGCGTTAGCTATATAAAATAGTAAAAAAGAGAAAAGATTCTTACGACAAATGCGACACGAATCATGTCGCAAGTTTACGTGACTTGTTAAGCAAGTTGATTAGAGAGCTGATAAAATATTATATACTATAATTATAGCAACGAAATGTATATATAAAATGATCATCACCATCATATAAAATGTAACGTTATGCATTTCGATAAACTATTTATTTTTATGGACAGGTATGAATATGCAGACGTCTCCATAGTCATGCTTTGCATAGGTACAGACAGACATCACGTGATGAGGTGAGCCGATGACGATATGACAAAGAGAGTGGTGAATATGAACGAAGAGGAAAGAGGCCGTGGACGAGCACCAATGATTTGATTCCCAATGTGCATACACAAAAAAGAGGCAACCCGCAACCTCACGGTGTGGCAGCAGTACTAGAAAAGTTGACTTCACATAAAATGGGATACCAGCTAGGATATCTAAGGAAAAGGCAGCATCTATATGGTAAGGATATCGACTAAACATTTACAAAAGTTACATAACCTCTCTAATCGATTATTCGATTGTTACACACTATGAATCAATCGATCATGAACCAACAGCCAGTACTTAACCTCTCATCGTTTTAAGATTAATCAAACTGATTGAATAAATGCCACAAGAACAAACCAGTATAACAACTCTAATCCAGTTTGCATTGCGACAACATAAAACAATGGTAAGCAGTAATGTCGCAATTATGATAAATATTCGTTCAGTACTCTTCGGAGATAAATCGCCTGTCAATGTCTAAAACTAGTCGATTTATCGATGGTAATGGTAATCGATTTAGTCGTTTAATATTTTAAAGACTTTTGATTGCTTCAAATAGTTACACAATTTTGTAACATTTTGCGAATATTATCTAAGTACTTAAATTTTACGATAGACTTTAGTACCTAATAAATTAGTTATTAGCCTATAAACATATGATTTTGAAATTTAATATCGAAAGCACAACGTTATTACTTATAAAGACTAATTATTATTCTTTAAAAACTCAGTGTTCTTCTTCATCCTAGTGATAATCCCAGTCTGGGGTCTGCTCTACCAGTCTATCAGTCAAAACTACTTCCATATGACCTCCACAACCCAAAGGCGATATCGAAGCATTGCAGCTAGACTTTTAGGGCTCCAACTACCCGTAACGACTGCCATAGATGTTCGTGAATCGAATGGTAACCGGGACCGACTGCGTAACGTGTTCTCCGAGGCACAACCAAACCAATGCAATAATGCATTGGTTTGATCAAATCAATATTGCATTAAGCGGGGATTGAACCCACTCCTGCGTAGCGGTCGCGTTCACTACCGCTACGCCATGGAGCTGCCAGTTTTGACTCTTTCTAATTTAACTCTTTCTAATTTGACTTTTTCTAATTTGACTCTTTCTAATTTGACTCTTTCTAGACTCTTTCTAATTTGACTCTTTCTAATTTGACTCTTTCTAATTTAACTCTTTCTAATTTGACTCTTTCTAATTTGACTCTTTCTAATTTGACTCTTTCTAATTTGACTCTTTCTAATTTGACTCTTTCTAATTTGACTCTTTCTAATTTGACTCTTTCTAATTTGACTCTTTCTAATTTGACTCTTTCAATATTGACTCTTTCTAACCGGGTCACTAATAGGTTGTGAAAAAGCATCTGATGAGGCCGCCAAATTGAGGGTTACAATTGTAGCATGACTTATAATCTACATGATGATACTCATTCCTGAGACCTTCTTTCAGCCCTCCTGAGCCCATAACAGTAATACCCCACAAAGTTTTATCAATCAATTATTCAGTGCGAGGAAGAGATCTCATGTAAACGGCTCAGTAATCAGCTATTGTATCTATCACATTCAATTAAACATTGATATTCTACGAGCATCCTACTTTACCCACCGTTGAACACTCATCCGTTTACCAGACAAGACGTGCGAACATTTTAATGATAATTGTATTAATGAATGCACTTGATCAAAATAATCACACATTGACAAACTAGTTTAAGTCACGAAGTATGTGTAATCAATTAATGCCCAATTACTTCTATCATCAATTTGACTAATTGGACGGAACAAAAAAAAATATATTGCGAAAGATCGCTACTGGACTGGACACAAGCAAATACAACACGCAAATTTCTGCGAGAAGTCCTTTCAAAATTTAAATTAATTCCCCAAGAAACCGTGACATAAATATGTATTTGATCTTAAGCAGCTGTTAAAAACTGAACGCTCTCCTAAAAGTCATGATTAACCAAATACCTACCTGGACTTCAAAAAGCAATTACTAAATTTATAGTAATTTCGGTACTAACGTTAACCCCTCTAGTAAAACTAAATAGTTTTTGTTAGAATTGCCTGTCTGTGGGTAACCCCATATAAAAAGGTAATCTGTTTTTCAGTTATCAAACTGAGAATCTACTTATTTTTTCATTCACAAGAATGCGCTTCAGTAGAGCTCTAGCTACGAGTGCGCCACGGACGCAAGTAATTCATATGTTCACTGAAACTTGACACATGTTGCTCAGAGAAAAACGATGGGAACTTGTGTAACAATTAAAAAAAACGAAGTGATAAATAACTGGCAACACACGTCACGCGGGCTTTGATCATGAAATAAAAAATGTACATTTGCACATAGTTCACAATTAAATTATTACGCTCGATCTAGGTCAAGAGTACTAAGCTAGCGACTTTGACGTTTGCGAAATTGTTGCGGGGTGCAATATTCACATCAGTGTTTTAGTTATACCACAGATTATATTACAGTAGCACTCTTCCCTACTATTGTTATATTTATCGGCATATTCTTGACTCCAAGTCGCGATAGAAACGAGAACCCAGCGTGCGCACATTAGTCTGAAGTAATCTATGTTTGTTGGATTTGAGCTCCTCAGTCGCCGTAGCGCCCCATGCTATCCTTTAAAGACCACCATATACGCGAGTTAACGCGATCATGATATAGGTACATACATACCTTTGATTTGCCTGACGATTCGACCAGGTTACACCGGCCGTGGTCACAGGCTGACTTCTTCTACCGCTCGTGTCATCGATTCACTTTTATAAATAATTATACTATTCGGGAATAGAGTTCTGCCATTTTAATCGCTCTGTTAGTGGCTTTATTTAGATCGTCTTTAGTACAGGAAGTGGGACACGAGACCAAATGCGCCGTGGACTGCACGGGGTCTCCGCAGTCACATGCAATTAAGCCCGGGTCTCTCCTTCCCCACCTAGGTACGTAGATTTTGTCTAGACTGACCAACTAGTGTACGTAGACAATTAAAAGACTTCTATACGGGCCAAACGAGTTTCTATCCGGGAGGCCGTTTTATTGATTTAAATTATACTATCGTATTAGCTACAGTTGAGCCACTGACGTAGTAATTCTTTTTTTTTTGTGTCTGGCTCAGCGGTTATGGTATATCATAGAAGCGATAGTTTAAAAGTTATTACTATCTATAAACTGCGCATATATAGTAAATTTTGTGACGTCACTAGGGTCAATATGCAGGGAACTATACCACCAGCTTCACCATGGTGGCATAAAGTCGAAGAGATTGTCTACACATAGGTATAACGTTTCGGTCATGTGACAACTCTTTTTAGCAATTTGATTGATCGACATTCTCCACCAGGAAGGATATCGTACCCCTTGAACCATCTAGCCCATAAACTCGAGAGGAATGCCTGCACCACAGCCTTGTCAGATAAACTGCAGGTGTACCAGCTAGCAGGTAGGGCTTGTCAGGGCTCCGAAGACCTTCGTACACGCCATAATGTTGTACAATACTCTTATTAAAATAGTTACAATTTTATATAGTTTCCGTGACAACACAACGTGAGTTCGTAATCATGTGTTCCGGTATTTAAATTAAAGTTATAACTATCGTGAGTAATATTTGTAATTGCTTAAGATAAGGGAACGAAAATTATTATTGAGGAAACGGTTACATGAGCATGTTTTGAGAAAACCCTTTTAGTTTCGGAGTTAACAGACTCAATACTTTATTAAAGGTGACTTATGTGCGTGTGTTTTTAGACAGGTTTGATGAAAATCGGTTGAGCCGTTTAAAAGTTATGGGGGTTGAAGAGATACTCAATACTTTATTACCTAATGACGAAGACATTTCATTTTTTAATGATAAAAACAATGTATTTTAATAGCTTCTACTAAGATTAAAAATAAAAAATTACTAGGATACGATTGTGATGAATTTTTATAAAATTTTCATATAACTTCGTGCATTTTTATTTAAAGTAGGAGTAAATACCGTGGCTCTAGTAAGTATTCATATTTGGGGTCAATCGTATCCCAAAACACATTCTTTTTTTTCTGTCAAAACAAACTGGTTCTTAATTTAAAATAAAAAATATTCAAATCGATTAAGAACGGAACATTTTTGTGATCGGTCCAGGCGGGATTTATTACTACTGCTTCATAAATGCATTAAAAATTTATTGAAATAAAAAAATAACTCACTATAAAATTGCAAGATTGTGGCAACCCTAATATCTATGTTCAAAGCACTTATACAGAGCTGATTAGTACCGGATGAATACACATCACAATTGCAGGTTTTAACTTAATTGGAGTATTAGTGGTTACCCACTATGGTGAAATAGAACGTAGGTATGTTTGCATGCGCAAATATGTTATGCATGAATGATTTGTACAGCTATGTCGTGTGTTCTTGACTCTCCTAATAAAATGGGAAAGTTTGTGAAAACGTGTGGATGTTTGTTACTCTTGTACTGAAAAACTGATGACCGGATTTGGATGAAATTTAGATTTCAATGAGATTATAGTATAGGATAACATAGGCTAGGCATGGCATCAGTATTTACGCACAGCCATGTACAATATTAATGGGTATTTATGAAAAAATTGCTAAAGGTCGTCTCACACCGTACCGAAATCATTGAGCATGTCGTTCAGAATTAACATTAAGATTAACACGTAGTTTATAACGATAGATAGAGCCTGTGAAAAAAATATCAGACAATAATACATGACGGCCATTCTAATCTAGACAAATAAATAAAATTGAAGTACCTACGTAGGTATCTGTTTATAATATTAAAATAATAAAAAATTAAGAAATCCCTTAACAAAAAACAGCTTACATAGAACGAAATTTGTAAAGGCTAAGTTACTACCCAGGGGAATAGACTTGGAACCCTGTCCATCGTCGACTGTTTTAAATTATTCGCAATGAGATCAAAAAAATCTCGGAAATATGACACAATCACGAAAAAACGGCTGAACGAATTCAAATAAAATTTTGAATAAAGTTAGTTTAAGCTGTTATAACCTGAACTTAATTATTATTGATTGTGAACTTGAATCTGAAGATACGAGTATTTGCATTTCACTCTGAATAAAATTTTGAACAAATCCACGCAACAACGTCACAATACCTTGTCTATGCGCCTTTCAATAACATAAACCACAGATAATAATTCGATTTTATGAAAGTGAACCATTCACAGGTATTTAATTGTGATGTAGGTATACAATATACATATTCTCACTTTCATAAATATATTTTGAATTACTCGTATGCAAGATACAAATAATAAACAATCATTGTGTTCGTCAACTTCTGTTGTGTTATTTGAATGCTGTATATACATATGCCACTGAGTACCTAGCTGCTATATTGTATTTACAAATGCATAACGTAACTCACAAATAGTAAACATATTTCAATGACTAGTATTTATTAGTCACCTGTGAGAAATATAGTTTTGTTTACTCATTCATCGGAGTCACGGTAAAATAAATGTTTTTATATACTAAATTGGCACATCGCGATATAATTTTAGAATACTTTACAGTGACTTTACAGGTAACTTAGAAGAAGAGGGACGAGTAGAATTCATACTATAAATACAGTTAAGTATGTCTCTTTTCCATAAGAGTAAGCAGAACGCAGATCCAACTAGCTCTCCACCTGCATGTGTTTTTATTTAATGAGCAAGATAATCATTAAAATGGCCATTAACCGACAGAAAAATGAGAAGAGTGTTGATGACACAGTTACCTTGACCGAACGTAACCTCGTGTGAATAATATTAGCATAAGAATCGGCGGCAGAATAACAGCTAACGATACGCATCTTTCACATCTCTTTATAGAAGCGTATATGGAGGTTTTACAATTACTTCTATGTTACTAGACGAACGGTTTCGTTCAAAATTTGTGCCACGATTTTTGCGTGAGGCGGGAATTGATTTTGAATTTCAAACTTGGAACGGGATTTAAGATTTGATTTTGAATTTCAAACTTGGAACGGGATTTAAGATAATATGGCGCCTATTTGCAAACACAGCGTCATGCATGAGCATGACACAAGTGGGTACTATCCTATAGTTAAAATAAATTATCTAACCGTGCTTATTAAATTATGAATGGTAAAAGAGCGATAATAATTGCGTCGGTTCTTATTTTATAGTTTTTATTTATTTTAATCATCCACCCAACCTATAATAGTAACTGATTTGACTATTATATTTTATGACATCATCTTTTTTCATACAAGTTACCTTTTAACACAACGTTTTGACGTTTAGTAAAAAGTAAGTAATTTGACTAGTCAGTAGATAGAATACCCAATTTGAGATAATATGGCGCCTATTTGCAAGCACAGCGTCATTGTCATGACACAATTTCGAATGGTTGATGGGTGAACTCAATAGGTATCATTATCATCACCCGGGGCTAGCTTGCCGACTTCTTCTTCTCTTGCTTGCTTCCTTTTGGCTTGGCTTGTTACTCCCTCCGGTTTCTATGTTTTTTAAAATCGATTAAAACCTCAAAAGCTCCAATTTTCTTCAGTATCAATTCAGTCGATTAGGAGTTCAATGACATACCTATGTATAGATTTTTTCATGAAAATAAACTGTTATCAGCATAGTCAGGAGCGTTATTAATCCTATTATGTACTGTTACGCAATTTAAAACGATGATTCATGTTTTACAATACAATTGGAGTTATTGTTACTACTGTTTAATAAACGTTCTGTACATCTTGTTGGTTTGGGAATATCAGATAACAGAACCAGATCATTATTGTATAAAGTGCGAGAACAATGGATTTTAATAACCTGCTAACTATTAAAGCATATTGTTATAATGATACCACAAAAGAAGATACAGTAATCCAGTTTCTTATGACGAGAAAAACGCGCTTACTCACACAAACAGTCGAGATACGGTTCCACTTCACTACATAATATAAAGCAAAGTCGCTAACCGCGTCTATCCCTTCCTACGTATGCTTATATCTTTAAAACTACGATACGGAATTTGGTGCGGTTTGTTTTAATAGACAGGGCAATTCAAGAGGAAGATTTAAATGTATATTACGTGCTTAATATAGTAGAGGGTGCAGTAGGAACGGGATCTGACCGCAAACCGGCGGAAAAAAATTGGTGGTACATAGTTCGTAGTTCAGCTAGTTTTCATATGAATCTGTATGTAAAGGTGCAACCGTATCTCCTTTGTCGACTGCAGAGTTTTTGCTATGATGACGTGTTAAAGCATCCGTGTTCCTAGTGAGAAAGAGAAATAGAACATCCTGTATAGCGATATTCCTCTTTTGGCAAGCTGATGGCTTTTGATTTGACACGCTGAAAGTTTGTATGACTCCTTCGTTTTGTAAAGCACTCTCTCTATCACAGCGTTTGTCTACAGTTTGATATCCTTATAGAGATGTTAAAACCGAAGTTAAAGTAAGAATATTTTATAAACACCAACTGTTTTAAAAACTCTTTAAAGTTCTGAAGCGATGAATAACAGAGCTGAAGGCCATCAGACTTCCAATTCGATCGGGTTCCGTGTTGACAATGAGAGTTATAAGTTTGACGTGTCTGTCTCTCTGTGGCATCATAGCTTTCGAACGGATGAAGCTACTACAATTTAGTTTTTTTTTATTAAAGCTGCCTTATGTGCGAGTGTTCATAGACATGTTTGATGAAAAACGGTTGAGCCGTTTAAAAGTAATTAGGGTAAAAGTGGGGATGGGGAGTATCGGGGGTTTTTAATTATATTTTGGAAAAATAATGAGAATAAAACAGTGAATAAAGACAGCATAGAAACTAGTTAAAGTAAGGCGTGTGCTACTTATGAGATCGTAAACCATTGTCAGCTGTCGTGGGACACCTGGCAACAGTTAATCATCTTGAATTCATAGCTTCAATGTTCAAATCTTTTATATTTAAAAGAATAATGATATACGAAGTTACTTCCTATAGCAGGAAATATCAGACAACCATAAAAACGCCCTTGCCTCCCAATTACATGGCACCGGTAGCATCATTTTTTCCAGACTGAAGAGATATAGCATCCCGAACTTTATGATAAGATTCGCCAACCATCATAACTAAGAAATGGATCACTGGACACATCTTTTCAATCAAAACCATATTCAGATTGTCATTTGATTGGATTATTTTTGTGCAAACAGATTGCCAAGAAGCGGGCTAGAAACTTCTTAGGTTACAACAGTTACTACGATAGGTATTTGACGCCCTTCGAAGAGATGTACTTGTACATGTACCTATCTACAACAAGCCTGTCATTTTTCTCTTCGACGGGATTATTCCAGAAATCCTCACCAGTGGGGATTGTTTTTTTTTCCAGTAATCCCCACTAGTTACATAAACTCAGACTAGTGGGGATTTCAGGAAAAAAAGTAACAATCCCAACTGGTGGGAATTTGTTGGCGGGGATTTCTGGAATAAACCGAGAGAGCGCGTCATTAAAGGTGTTATCACATTATTCACTCACACTCTCTATTGTCAATCGCCCCATCAGCGCCCGTTTGATTAATGCCGATCAACAATCTACTAAAAAGCTCTGGAAATGTAGGTAAGCGTGAAGTGTTGTGATTTCATTTACAAAGATTACTGGCAAGAAAATTACATGTGTGCGTTATATTGGCTCCGCGAAGTTATAGAAATTTTACAATCAAGTAGCGATATCATCTTTTTTAAGTAGATATTATAAAGCATAATAATCAAAGAAAATGTTTCATAATAAAGACAACTTTAATTTGAATTATTGAAATTAAAATCAAGATTCAACCGGGATGAATACTGGGAATTATGGAGGCTTATTCGTGAAACACCTAGTGTACGCCCTAGGTGTTGCATGGGAACTTTATCGTACCCATTAGTTCACCTAGGTATTCCATGATTGGTACTTTTTTGGACCTGTGGTTCACTTTGGTATTCCACGGTTACTTTCTTGGACCCGTAGGTCAATAGTTAGCTATTATTGAAGGTATTAAATCATTTTTTTATATAGGACATGTCAATTTGACTTCACCTCGCCTGATGTTAAGCAAAGGCAAAGTCTCGGAAAGTGGGTCACTATCGCAAATATGTACCATGTTAACAGTTGTGGCACTCACTCACTAGATGCCTTCGAGTCCCGCCCGAGAAGATTCTTTTCCCTATGTATTCGATTTGTATAGAATCAATGATGTTATGTTGTTTTTACCTCAATTAGCTGCACCAAATTTTTCTACTTATTTTGAGACGGAAAGCATCTCGACAGGGGCTCCATCCGCCCACGAAGCTCCCTACACCAATAGGTCACCAGGGCCCATGCACCTACGGAGCCCATAGGTTAGTGGGGCCCATATACCTATCGGGCTCATAAGTTAGTGGTGTCCATACACCTATGTGGTCTATATAGCACAGAGCCCATGTAAACGGGGCCCATAATCCCAGGTGCAGCCGTTTCTCTTAGATATGGGAGGTCAGAGTGTCGCTTCTTTACAAGTCAATATTTATAGCTAAGTAATAGTTAAACTTGCACTGAAGTCAACTGAAATGCTGTGTACAGATGTAAGTGGACTTCAGGTTTAAAATGCTATAGGTATAGTTTGTAGAATCATAGTCATAGTCATCAATCTGATGCCTGTATCTGTACCATTTTTTTAAAATAAAAAAGAAATAAAAAAATTTAAACCAAATAATTGAAACGTAAGCGGCCCCGGGCTGCTAGGCTATAGATGCAACCAGTTTTTTTATATAGGACACCTCATAATATGACTTAATCTCGTCTGATCATAAGCTGAAGGCAGTCTCAGAATAGAGGGTCACTATTAAAGACACCAACAATCGAATACATAAGGGAAAATAAATCTTCTCGGGCGGGACTAGAAGAACGGATAAATAGAAGGAATCGAATGAATCACATCGGGCGTGTCTCGGTAGCCGAATTGGTCAAGGCATTCCCCCTGGAAGAGAAAGACTGCGGGTTCGAGTTCCGCCGGAGAAGATTTATTTTTCCCTATGTATTCGATTTGTATAGTTAGCATACTTCATGCTGTAAAATTCATTCAAGACACCAAAAATGTTACAATGGTGGCCTCTTCAGACTGACTACTGATTTCTGATGAATTCTACGTCAAAACTCCTCCTATTTTGACGTAAATTAAAAACAGACACACCTCTCGCGTTCTAGTTCATAATATTAAAACATAATAAACTCGCTCAGCTCTGGGAACCACAGAGAGGTTAAAAACGCCCGTTACTTTACCGTAATGCCCGAAACTTGGTTCAATGCCGTCAGTTGACTGGTCACATTGTCTTGATTAACCTACTTCTTCACGTTAATGTTACCAGTTAGCTGTAAAACATAATTATATCTAAAAACCCCTATTAGACTTGACCAGCTGTAACATACGCGTTCGTATTACTCGACACATTTGAGATGGTTTAATTTTACGCTAGTTCTTTCTTGTATTGTAACAATAGAAATTTATCGTCTACTCACGTTACGACTGCGTTAGAAATTGTTTGTCAAGTAGAATTAGTTGCGAGTGTTGGGTTGTTTACATTATTCTCACAGCAGGTGTAGGCTTTACAAGTAATTGGTATGTTTATTGAAGCGCGTGTCTGTTTTGATGGAAAATAAATCATTGTTATTATGTGTTTGTGGAATTGATAGCGTTGAATTGATTGTATCTTTTTGATACTCGTTCGAATTTTGATTGTTCGATTCATCGAACTGAAAATAGCTCTAGGCAGAGAATAACTAACAGTCTTTAGCTAGGTTTGACTCTAACCCCGCGGTGGACTGATGTATTTTGTATCCTAAAAGGTCATCATTCTTTATCCCACATAAAAGGGAATAAGCCTATTACCGTCACCATAGCTGAAATTAAAATTTTGGCCTCATATTACATCACTAGATATCAATAAGCATTATTAGTGCGTAGAGTGTAGATGATTTTTTAATATTTGGACCGTCAATTGACTGCACCCCGCTAGAATGGTAAAAAAAGCTGAGGTGCAGTCCAGAAGATACAGTCCACCATTCTCGATGTTATTGAATGTAGAATGGTGATCTACGTTCGGACGATCGGAACGGGAATGGTGGAATAGTAATACTGTGATAATGGTCTCGGATACTCGGTCTAATGGATATATAAGGCGAAAAGAAATAATGCTGTAAAGTTATAAAAAAAAACTGGGCAATGAACCCTCATCGCAGATCGCAACTGCATCCACTCTACTACTATATAATGTCATAACATAATGTAATAAATTTGAAGAGATAACACTTACTTATATTTACTTAACTAGAATTTTAAACATAAGTCTTACTTAGTTACAGAACCGTGAAGTTACATCCAGAAATATCCGAATATAATTTAAAATGTTTTTTTGTTATTTACGAAAGTTGACTTGTGTAATGTTTAAACTTATTTCTAACTTAGTTAATAGTTCTACTTTCCGGAATAATTTCCGAGCTGTCTAACCACATAGTTCCAGTAGGTCTACCAAGAAACATCTGAAAATGCAGACCGAGATTTCGTACAATCGGTACCAAGAGCCCTCTGCCAGTCAGAGGAACACGTGGAAAGCCTCAGCCATTTAAAGGAACGTTCCCACCTCGGCTGGTATTCGCTGTAGGGCCTGTATATGGCAACGTCTTCTCGAGTATGTCTTCAAAAACAGAACTGGTTACATTTGAATGACATTTTATAGCATTTATTACGCTAACAACATACAAAATTTCATTCAAATATTTGGGTGGAGTAATCAAAAACTGATGTTTAAAAATGATTGAAAAATCTTCATTGGTTTCAACAGTTCGTAAGAGTGTTGGTGTGAGATGACTCCACCGTCACCTTAAAGACGGATATAAAGAGAAGGGAATTTTGAATTGATTCAGGTGTAACTCAGTAGCTCAGTTAGAAGAGCATTCCCCCTGTAAAACCCTGCCTTAAAGATCTTAGTAGGGTGATTAATTTGCCAAGTTAATGGAGTAATTAAATATTCAGTTATAAAAAAGTGCTTGTGTCTAATCGTCGGTGCAAACGACCTTTACGGTTGAATGATTGAGAAGCCATTGTTTAGTTAGGTTCAAGTCTGAGTCAAAAATAAGTACCGGCAACTGTAATCGTTTAATCATTTTGTTGGATAGTGCGATGTACGGTGGCGGTGAAATCTTGGGATCTTTATTACTCGATTACACTCAAATGGATGAACAGGGCCTCGATCCTACTAAAGCAAAAAACGGCATTAATATACTTTAAAGCGAAGTGGTTAAAGTTCAAAATTAAATGACTTTTTGCAGAATAATGAAAAAACTGTTCATTATTCATTTCATTTTGCACTTTTGGCGTATAGAAATAAAGTCTAAAATTTCATGTTATTTTTTACAGTGACTGCGGCACCATAGTGGTTTATCTTTAGTAGAATCGAGGCCCAGATCGGTAAAGGGATAGATTAAAAGTAGGTGACGTGTAATAACAGTCTTCTTCATCTTAGCGTTAATCCCAGTCGCTTGCAGTGGGGTCCGCTTTTCCCTGTCTGTAGGTATGTGCGTAAAATCTATAATAACATGTAGGCTGCTTTATACCTAGAACTAGCTTTTGCTCACGGCTTCGCCCGCGTGGATGTCGATTATCGCGACAAACATTTTTCAAAAGACGTAGGTGTACGAAATTTCATACTTCTAACTTCGAAAATGACGAACTTTCCACACAAATGTTTATGACCTACAGCGTGTTTCAAAATTTCACTACCCACTTAGTAGTAAAATTTTGAAACACGCTGATACATGTGTTCATTTTTTTTCTTAAAAGACACAGGTTTATGAAATTTAGTGCATCTAGCTCTGAAAATAACGGACTTCCAAAAAAACTTCCATCGCCTTATTTTACCCCTTTATTAGCAGAATTTCCATAAATCTTTTCTTAACGGATGTCTTCATCACAACATCTACCTGCATGCCAAATTGCAGCCCGTCCAGTGGTTTGGGCTGTGCGTTGATAGATCACTATGTCAGTCAGTCGGTCAGTCACCTTTGAGTTATATATCGCCGTCAGAATTCCACACGGAACTCCGAACTACAGATGGGATATAATGTGAGAAATAGCACAAGGAAGTATTCTTCATTCAAGTTCACTGGGCAATAGCACACAATCTTCGCGACATGTGGACTGCGACACCCACTGGCCCGTGACTAACCGCACTTCAGTGTAACCCAGTGGTTAGCTTCTCTATGTAACTGTCATTTACTACCGGTTGGGGAAGCACTATAGCTAATATTAAATTACTTCTACATAATAGGTATAAGTAGGGTAAACTTGCCTAAATCGTACTTGCGCTTAAATGATACCTTGCTCATATCTCAACATCGGTAATAGCCATCAGCGTCTCTAGTGACAAAAAATTTAAACATTACTTGGCCATATTACCATCTGACAGATATACGCCGGCGGATCCTTTCTCATGGTCTAATCTACCCCTATACTAAGTTTCATCAAAATCGGTACAGTGGTTTAGGCGTGAAAGCGTAACAAACAGACAGACAGAAAGACAGAGTTACTTTCGCATTTTTAATATTAGTATGGATTACAGAAATACATGCGATGGATGAATAGGTACGCAAATATAAATCAATTATTTTTAACTGATCTCGTACCAGCAGACGAATGGGTATCTACATAGGGGACGAACCTACAACTAAGTAACAATAATTATTGTTAATAATTATTATTCCGGAGGTAGAATTAGGGAAACAGGGGGTGCGACGCCTTATTGGTCTGGCTAGTTACTACGTCCCGTTCCAAATTCGAAATTCTATTCCCGACTCTACCCATCTCTACAAAATGCTAGAAGATACGATTATGAAAAAGTTTGTATATAACTGCTAAATGTAGACACGAAACATTATTTTCACAACAATGAGATTTTTATGCCTAAAACTAAAATGTTGAAATTGAAGAGAATACTTTTTGAACTTATTACATTTTGAATTCGTGAAAAACGATGTCGATGTCGTTCGTGCATCACATTCATATTATTGCATCTTCTTCTTTCGCCATTATTTTGAAGCTTCAGTCATTATTCATTTGGCAATATAGATATAAATATTATACTAAAACTATATTTTATAACTTCTTGCATGATTTTGTATCCTTGAGTAATAAATTACTATGAGCATCCATTAATATCATCACATAATTAACTAACTGTTATTCTAGATGACTTTCATAAGTCAATTAAGATATAAATTTTAATCTAGCATTAGTTTAGCATTTAAATTGACCATGTATTTTATGGTATAAAACTAGCAATTCTGTCAACTGCAAGTAAATATCTTGATTTTAGAAATGATTTTTTTTTATAACTTTATGTTGTTTTTAGACTTGTGTGTTTTTTGACTTGTCTGGTATCTTTTGCCGATAGCACTAGATGTTACGGCTGTGGAAGAGCTCAAATTCATCAAGCATAGATTATTACAAAACATTTGCGCGCGCCAGGGCCTCGTTTGCATCGCGATTAATGTCTAGGGTTTAGGCCTAAGTAGGTATACTAGGGTATCAAGTGCAAAGTTCCATAATTAATTAATAAAGCAAAACAAAAAGTAAGAACAAAAATATTTGGAAAGAAGTACCGATCGACAAACATTACGCGATTTAAGAAAATCTACAGACAAAATAATATTTTTTTAAAGCAATGATCACAAAATGATACAGCCAAAAATATAAACATTCGGCGTGTCACGGTGCATTGTTCGAAATTCGAAAAGGGGGACACGCGACGCGCTTCATCAGACAAATTATACAGTAGTGCACATAAGAACAGGTGAGCCTAGCACAGGTGAGAGCAAAATAACCTTGATGCGACCGAAGAAAGCGCCCGGAACGATCGGCGAGAGATTCCAATTATATGGAATACGGAATATCGTAAGGTGAAATCACTCAGTTGAACCTCGTTTACAACGCGGCAACTGTCAGCTGGCTCCGTACCAGAGACAACGTGATTTGTGTTCATTATAAATAGATACGTTTAAAGAGGTCGTAATCTTTATGGTTTTCCAAACCGCTTCGATAACGATTTCTCGTGGTGTAAGTGATAAAATTAAATAATATTGACGTTATATTGTCACGATTGCTTCAAAATGGTTGGATAAATGAAAAGCCTTGACATTTACGAGTCAATCTTATTTGATGATTGGTTTATGCCTACCATTAACTATAATTTTAAATGGTTATAGAAGTAATTAAGTAGTTGTTGCCTGGTGGAGGTCATTAGGTAATCTTAGTTAATATTATGAGTGCGAAAGTGAAATTGTTTTTACGCTTTAACGGCTTAACTACTCTACCGATCATTTATCAAATCTTACTACAGGGCCTCGATTCTGCTAAAACCAAACCACATCGGTGTCACCACAATGTCATTTTTTGCAGTGACTTTGGTACCACAGTGTTTTAGCTTTAGTAGAATCGAAGCCCTGGTCAGAGATATAGAAAATGACATAGGTGTACCTTAACGGCAACCTAAAAACCATAAATAAATTCAAAATTCTTTCTCACCTCGCCCATGAACCAAGACGCGCAGAGGTTGGTTCCCTTTATGTCGAGTCCCGTTATGTCGAGCCAAAAACCTTATCTCGCTTCTATTACCTCTATGTCGAGTCTACGTTTTCTGTCCCATTTCAGACGTCTTCAGTGACGCAGTGACGAAGAAAAAATTACACGATCGATTTTCATTAGCCCCCTAAAATCCACCCACGCATCCTAATCGCTAATTAAATAATTTCTTGAAAAGTGTGATAGTGCCTTAATAATTTTACACGATTATGCTACAGAAATAATTAAGAAGAAGTAGTCTACTGTCAATATTTACTTTCATGAAAGGTTTTTAATGAGAGTAGAGGAAGCTCGTGACTTGTGTAAGGACTGAAAAAGGGGAGCAATTTTCTCTACTTAGCCCAAAGGGAGAAATGTATAAGTAAATGTATGTATATAAGTATTATTTACTTGAATAACCGCGTTGACAAGTTCTAACTACTTAGTATGAATGACATATCATCAACACTCTACCACAATTACGTAACATGACCCCAATGAAGGTCAATGTGGCAACGACAGCTTAAATGACCTAGCACCTTATAATACCCACCGAATACATTGTCAGCAGTTTTGTCATCTTATCCGGGATGATTTTCTCAATTTTTGGGGGAATTTTTAAACCGATACTTGACCCCAGCCCACTAGTTTTTTTAAATGTTTAAACTATCTGTCTGTCTAGTGGTAAAGCTGACATTAAGTTCTTTTTTTTATAAAGGACACGTCTATTTGACTTCACCTCGCCTGATGTTGGCACTTAGCTTGATGGCCTCATCAGATGCCCTTTCGCGCCCCGCTTAAAGGACCCGGGACTGTAGGAAGAAGGAATTAAGAAGGTTCAAAATGTGAAGGTATTATTTCAGTTGCTATCCTAATAATGGTTTCTACACTTCCTACCTTGATAGCCTCAACCCACTTGGAGAACCCGGGTTTTAAGGAAGAACGGATAACGTGTGTAACGAATTTCAGTTTTTTTATCGTAACTTAATAAAAACAGTAATGCTGTAATTTACTTAATTAAAAACATAACATTTTTTTTTTATAATTAACGTAACAATAAAAATAATTCATAAGTATCTACCTGCGTAATGTAAATTACTTGTGAGATGCTAGTGAATAAATAAGTACTTATTATAGTTAAATTAAAAAAATAAAATACATTCATTATAAAATTTACTTAATTTAGGATTTCATAAACCAAATGGCAGATGTGCGATAGACGAATAACAGTTCCGATCTCCAATATTTATGTGGTGAATTAACATTAATTATATATAAATCATGTCACCTTAATACATAAATAAATACTACACAGTATTAGTCGAATAACCCGCCCCTGATCGCTCCCGGTGCAAAGGTGCCCATCACACTAGCAGCATTTCCACGCTGGATTGCAACGGCCATCCTCTGCACCAGGAACGACCCGGAACGGGAGTCACCAGTAGCCTCTATGAGCCTCTGCCCAATCGCCTTTACAAGGCTTTTCGCGTCTCTGCCCCAGCTCCCCAGGGTCTCCACCGCTATTGGCACGAAGTAGTATTGCGGCTCCAACTCAGCGTACTTGAGTCTCTTCCTCGAGCTGGCGTCATCCGCGGCGGCCGACGGGGAGTGGATGGTGCGACTAAGGTGGCTGGCGGCTACAGTGCTGACACAAGTTGCGTCCCACAGCAGGCACTTACCGTTCTTCCAGGGCACCAAAGTCAGCCCGTCCGGTCTCTTACCGTCCGACCTACTCAGACCCGGAGGCTCAAGCACGCAGGGTACGTTCGCCGATATAAGGGCTCTGCGGACGATATCGTTCAGAGCGTGGTGCCGCGGAAACCTTCCAGTGCACCGCCGACAACTCAAAGCGTGATGGCCATCCGCTTCCACCATGGAACCGCAGGTGCATATGTGGGGTTCACACACCTTACAGCCCAGGCGTAAAGCCACTGCCACCCGCAGAGAGTCGTCGTCAAGCAGGGTGCCCAGATGAGGCGAAGGTAGCGCCTGCAACCACGCTCCCGATTCCGGCTGTGACACAGCCCGCAGTCGAGCCTTATCGACCCCCGCAGCCCCGTCTAATAGTTGGGCTTGGAGACGCCTCACCCCCACCTCATCCCACGCCCGCTGAAGATGCCCCAGTTCCGGTATCGATGCACCCCCGTTGAGGGCCGACCAGGCTGATACAGCATCGGACACAAAAGGCACGCTCGCTCCGTCACCATTAGGGTTTAATATTATGGTATAAACATTAGGGTTTATGTGGTGTAGCTAATAGAATCCCTTTGAAGCGTGACTTGTGTCCATCAAAACCACGATCAAAACGAGTGTTGCAATAAAATACGTAGATACTTAAATTATGAAATGTGCAAACACAAAATATAATCTCCAAAAAAAAAAATGTTTGCATATTTTATGAAAAATTAAGTAAGTAGATAAGAAAATTTACAAAATTTCCGACGACCAATATCCATTTAAAAACTATAAATTAAACAATATGTTATCAAATTACTATCTACTAAAGACCAAAGGCCAGGATAAAGAAGAAAGAGCAAAGGTTTGTCCTGCTTTGTCTTCTACACTGACGCCATAGACACTCTCTATGCTTGCAGGGTTGGCAGCACGAGTGTGACTACTGACTCCCCTGGTGTTGAACACGCCCATAATCTACAGTAACCACTTTCCATTAGGTGGGCAAACGCGGGTAAGGTTTATTCCTAGAATAAACAGCCAATAAGAATAAAGTCCACTCGCGTTGGGTCGAATGTACAGTCAACTACAAAAGTAGCTTAACAAATTCTAATTTATTGAACACTGTGGCCCTAAACCTTACATAAAATTGTGAAAAAAAAACATTGAATATGTAAATTAAGTTTGTCTTCTGGGAATCATAACACTACATTTACTATAGACAGATGCATTCCAATATAAAAAAGATTTGTAAAATATTTTAGTGTTAATCAACTTATGGCGTTCACTGTATCACTAGGGATATAAAAAGTCATGACAGTTATAAATATCAGTTTATTAATAGAAAAGCAGTCATTAATTGGATGTACAAATTATATTAACTTGCACTCTATCACATTCTCTTGATGACTTGTTAATTTACGGTAATTGCATTGAAGAAAAAGTTGTGGAACTATCACAAGCTGTATTTTTATTATTGACTATTTAATGATAAAACGAAAGGCGATTTCATTAATTAAGTTATATTATTAGTTAGTTATATATATATATATATATATATATATATATATACTTTATTTGCAATGAAACGTTATATTGCAATTCAGTTTTCACTCACTTTCAAACTTTTCATAACATTAATAACTACTATTTTTAATGCGATTTTTGGGTTGATGGAGGGATGTATGAGGCAGTACGTAATCAGTACTGCCTCATACATCCCTCAATCAACACACTCATCCACATCCCTACTTTGAATGGGATTTTTGGATGTTTGGAGTGATGTATGTACGCTTGATCATTCAATCACGCCAGAATGGTTTAACAGATTTGGATGAAAATTGGCACAGAGATTATAGTCTAGAAAACATATAGGGTTTTTATCTTGGGAGTAAGTTCCTGTAGGTCATATGAAACGTTGATTATTTAGGTACAATCGCGGTCATCAGCTACATAACTGAAAAAGAACGTAAAATAAAATTGCACTGCAAGAGCTGAGACTGGTCATTAGTATAGTATAAAAAAAATAATCAGATAAATAGAAGGTCTTTAAATCTAATGGTCGACTAATAATTTCCTCTTCAAACAATCTCTGAAGTGGATCAAACATAAAGTGGGCGTGATATAACGGTATCTGATGCATTCCTAGCCTGTAACGGGCAGCTACTACAGTACAATGATGAGATTGCACATTTATGGTAAATTTACCGGTTTGGTGGCGCAGTGGTGACGAGTTCGACTGTTTTGCAAGAAATCCCAGGGTCGAAAAAAGTGTTATTAGTTTTTTGACAAAAGTAGCAGGTTTGATTCCCACTCAGTACCAAAGAGACTAGGTCAATACTCATCTGCTGCCTCTACACTTTTATGAAAGTAAATAAATACTTACGTGTAGTCTCTACGATATGCAATAGAGGCGTAGTTGTATAATTTACATACTTACATACAATCACTGCTTTATCCCCGGAGGGTTAGACAGAGGTGAATTAACACCCCCATTTCACCAATCATTGGATTCGGTCCCACGTAATAGGAGGTGAGCCTACTGCCGCATTCCGGGCACTATTTTTAACTCAAGGCATGCAGCCGAGCTTGAGTCTGGGCTGTATATATCCATCTGATGTTAAACAGCCCTATCCCTTAGTCGTCCTGTACGACACCGCATGGGAAGAGATGGGGTAGACCAAATTCTACTCTGCTCGAAACCACGCGGCAATTGTATAATATTGATGTCTATTTATATTGGTCATGATAATATATCTGTGTATAATATGCATGAAACTACAAAATAAAATTTATATGTAAGTTTATCTAAACTAGAAATCAAACCTCTTAATTGCGTCATAATATATATACTATCTATATTTTTTATTACTTATTATATTTTCATTGGAGTTAATGTATACAAAAATGTAAAGTACTTATTCGGTAATTTGTTTACAATTTTAACTTTATTTTGGAATTGTTCTCAACAACATTTTATAGCGTATTATTTTTTAAAAACTTATTTCAATAATATTTGAAATAAAGTTATACTCTGTTTTTTTTTATAGGTAAATCGTGTATTTCAAATATTATGTAGATATATAGAACCTAGCTTATGCACTGCATAAATGTAAGGCACGGCTATTCTGTGTTAACGTTCAATAAACCGTTAGTATTTGCATATTACTCTCAATTATACTAAGTAGGTGTACCTACATTAAAAAAATCGCGAAATAGCACAATTTTGTTCAACATTACACGGTTTACTATAACAAATTAAGTTAAACCAATTTATTGTGACAGCGAAACTGACAGATTATCGCGTTAAGTGTCACATCGGTTAGGTAAATACCGTTTCAGTTTACTGTTACACTTTTGTGCGCGTCTGTACTTGGAATTATTTTATAGTGTGAGATAAAAATGCAGTAACTTTTGTTAGTTGAGTACAATGTTGCTTTAAAACTAATGAACTAGAATTCTACACGATGACTTCTGTGTGTGGTTTAAGAACAAAAATTGTGTCAAAGTTCCTGGGTACCTAAAGTGGGAATGACTTTTGAATTTCGAATTTGGAACGGAACGCAAGTACTGGATAGATGGATCGGTACAGTCCAGTAGTACGCTAGTACTATTATCTGTTCTGTGCCAGTAGTTCACATAGAAATTATGGTAGGAGATTTTTGTTAATTTATTTTCAATAACATACTAAAACCAGGCTATGTATATTAGACATAGGATTCTACCATCGCTTAAACATACAGACCTACTTATTTGCAAGAAATTGAGTAGTTCTGTTTTTAATGTTTTGAGATCCATTTCTAGACTAACCAGTTTAGATAAGTGAACATCCTTTTTCCAAAAAAACGGCGCCATTAGTACTCAAAAGATAACGGGTTATATTATTATCGTTAAAGTCGAGACTACGTTGTTCTGTCGCAGTCCTGGTACAGCAAGGGAGTATAGTAGTCGGGAGCAGAGTAGAGTAGTCCCCACTAATTAATTGACGTTTGAAATAAAGTCAAAGTCAAAGTCAAAGTCTTTATTCGTTGAATATGGTACAAAATGGTGTTTAGGTACATAATGTTCAGATCTCATATTCTGCCGGTTCTGGCGTACAAAATTTTACATTGAATACATCATGAAAGTTCTGTCAAACAACATATTATAACGTTTTTAAAAGAAAATATTAGTTTATTTAAGTTAAAACTGTCCGAACTATATGCCAGCCCATTACTCACATAGCAAACGCTTACTCCATTCGATTTTAATTGTTAGACAATCTACTATTATAATTTTTACGCAACCACCAAGGTTTGCATCAAAGATTCATATCGGCTATTTTTGTATTTAAATAGGTACAATTAATATAATTTATCGCATATGTTTCACAACGCAGGATAGTTTCCTAGGCGTATGTGCAACTATACCTGCGCAAGCGCCGCTCGCCCAATGGAACGGATGCTATTGTCTTACACTTTTATCACAGCAACGATCCAAAGTGGATTAGTGTCGATGCCAAACCGATCCAAGCTTTCGCTTTTGCATCAAAAATGTTTGATCTGTTCGAATGATATGCGTTTGTAAATATAAAATTTCACTTTGATAAATTCAGCGAAAGTGTAACGAAAGAGAAATGATTAAAAAAGGTTATAATATTTTTTTGCTGGTGATTTTATTTGAAATATGAGCTAGGATCTCTTTCACATTTCTTGTTTTTTAATACAGACTCACACGACACCGATCTGCGCAATTCGAACACCAAGTGTATCCCAGCATACTCCCATATACAAAAAAATCCAAAAAGCCCTTTTAGAACCAAAATTGTGTCACGGTTCCTGGGAGAGGCGGGAATGAATTTTGAATTTCGAATTTGGAACAGGACAGAGAATTGAGCTTTATATAAGATCCAAGTGTGCTCCAAATATAAAAAAAGAATAGTAGAATAAAGTTAAATAGCTTACAAATAACTTCAAAATTCAATTCAAAATCAATTTTCAATTAAAATAACTGAGTCAGGATTAAAGCTAAAAGCAAAATATCATAAAATTAAAATGAAGTTAACAATTGTAATGAGAATTCATATACCTATATGAATTCTCATTACAATTACAATTGCAAGCTTAACAAAAATATATAATATTAATATTCTTTTCATACCACCATCTCGGAAAGAGTATTTTTAATCTTCAATATCTGAGTGGAAAAGCCGTTTTTATTCTCTAGAGGATAAAGTAAATTGAATTTAGAACATCGTGTGCACTAAGTTTGTGAATTAAAAAAAACATTAAACCTATTTACTGCTACCTCTATGGTGCCGAATATATCATACAACTTTTTTTTAATTTGTTAAAAACTCAGACTCGGAACCTTCTTGGTGTTCTTTTTTCAATTTGCTTTGTACGCGGTTCTTTACGCGGCATTTTTTCACGTCATTGTTAAACCTTATATTAAAAACAAGAAACTTGAAAACAAGTGAAAAAACTAAAATGAGTGATTCTAGCGACGAGGAAGTTTGTTTGACGCCAACAGAATTGACGGAAACTGTTAATAATGCGCAAATGAGCTTTTCATTTCCTCGCTGAGGTGGAATGAAAAGTTACGTGTTGCACTCGAGTGCAAAGATTTTTCACCTCGTGCTCTTTTGATTCCCTCGCTAACGCTCAGGATTCTAATTTTGAATCACTCGCTGCGCTCGTGATTCAATTTTAGAATCCTTCGCTTGCTCGGTCATCAAAATTGAACACGCGGTTAAAAAGCAACTTTGCACTCTTGTATAACAAATAACTATTATTATCCGTGAGGTAACGGAGAAAGAATACAAGTATCACCAGCCCATCTTATCCGAGAGGTGTCGTTCGAGGCGACTAACGAAAAGATACGCAGACGATATCACTGCGAGAGAATGAAAACTTGAAATAAAACCCTGTACTAACCCGTCTGGCCAGCGTGGAAACAGTAGACTAAAGCCTCCCAACATTGGGAGACTCCTATGTCCAGCAGCCGACTGCGATAGACTATTTGATTGATTAATAATATTCTAGGGCATTTTGTAAAGGGGTATCTAAATTCAAACAAATTATAATTGCTTACATTTAAATGTAATTTTATTTAAATTTGAGTCTAGATTTTAAATTTAACCCTAACCCAACGTTGCGTGTATTCGACCATAACCTACCATTGGGGGTCATTGTACAAATAAATGTGGCAACATTAAACGTTAATAAATGATATTGAATTTCCTAACCGTCTTTATAGTCTATTGTTGAAATAAACGTGTGAATATTTTGTTTAGTGTTTTGTTACAATTCGCAAATTGAAGACTATTGAAAATGCGGGTATTTATACAATCACAAAATATTTAACTAACAATGTTGTTGATTTTACGCCAAAGTTTCACATTCAAATAAATTAGATTTAATATATTTTGTTGTGTTTTATTTAGTATTTGGTGCGGGCATTATCTTATAGCAAAAAAAAATGAAGAAAATCGAGTGTTTCCGCATTTGCCCAACGACTTACCGAGTTTTGACTCGGATTTTAAATTACTTATTCGTACCACAAGGTATTCCTTACTCGTCCCAAAAAAAAATGATTTACTCACCTATTTATTATTTTCTTTCGGGTTACCCCAATTTGTTATTCCTTTTGCCACTAAAATTGCTTTTTCGTATATTTTTTACCAATTTTGGAAGCCGAGATACTTTTATAATCCCCAGAGGAAACGTTCGAACTAAGATGATGCACAAAATTAAAATTTGTTAAACTACTTTTGTCGTTGACTGTACAGTATCTATAGTTAAAATAATTTCAAATATCTCACACACTATGCAAAACTGACTTTGATGACAGGACTTTAATAATTCTACTCTAATTATAACAATATGATGCCATATATAACTATAATACCTGTTTGTCCGTGACGTTAATAATTACACTGGTTCTTGCTTCGCTATTGACTTGATTGATTTATTGTGATGAGTCATATGTTTATGCAATCTCTAAATTGCAATTTGTAATTCTTTTACTTATTTCGAGCATCAGCATATTGATATGGATTGATTCCCTCCCAAGGATGGCCAGACCGTAAGGGATGGCCCTGGGTCAGCCGGGGTGCGAGGGATATGTCGTTGACAACCTCACCTCCGGCCTAGCACCGCGACCCACATTCGGCGTACGGTTTTAGTCGGTTCGAGTCCGACATAACCCCCCCTGCCGGATTTCCGCACGGAAAAAAAAAAGGATATGGATTGATTGATTGTAACTCACTATCACAAAAACTGTTTATGGTACGCCAGGTAGCGATGATCCTCACAACCCCCCCTGCCGGAGCCGGAAGGGGGGGTTATGTCGGACTCGAACCGGGTATCCGAGGGGATTTCCGCACGGAAAAAAAAAGGATATGGATTGATTGATTGTAACTCACTATCACAAAAACTGTTTATGGTACGCCAGGTAGCGATGATCGTCACAAACCAGCTTAGATGATAAAATCAATAGATTATAAGTACCTGAAACAAATAAATTAACTTCAATTAATATCAATTATAACTCAATTGAAAGTACAGATTTAGTATTATATGTATAATACAGACGTAGGTATTATAAGCGTCGGTAGTTTAGGTGTTAAGGAGTTGGCCTTACGATCCAAAGGTCCCGGGTTCGAATCCTGGTCATTACACTACCGACGTGAACCCACTCCTAACACTAACAATTTACCTAAGTTGGAGGGGTTAGAGGGAACATTAGAAATTTAAGTATAGAAAAAAAAGACCAATACATAGACACCAACATACAAAAAGATTAAGTATTTACAGATTTTCAAGAATATTTTTTAGCAAATTAATTTATACATCTTCATAAAAATGCTACTTAACTAATAGTTAGTGACAAGATAATTTAAAAAAGAAAACAGATTTGAATTTAGAAATTTCTGCAATCATAATCCACTTTTGACAGTGACTGTACTTTTACCAAAGAACTTCTCTAGACGTCAAAAAGTACAAAAACCTGAATTTTACGCAAAAACGTACACAAAAGTTTCGAATAAAAAAAAATGTAAAGAAACATTTTCTAGGCCTACCCGTGGATAATCCACATCTTTGTACCACTCGTGCGGTAACGGTGTTGATAAAGAATGGTATGTATAACAGGCGCAGGCCTAGTTTAGGAGTTAGAGTATCACATTTAGCACATATTCCATAGTACAGCCTCAAAGTGTAAATCTGTGTACATTTCCGAATAATAAAGATTTTAATTTTATTTATTTATTTATTTTATTACAATCGATAAAGGTGTTTGTAGGGCACTCGTGTTTTGATTAGGGGGCGCACTAAATCAGCATCACACTGTCTCCTAAGGCACAGTATATCCTAGTTTAGGAGACAGGGTACATTAAAATACTGGGTCAACCAGGGTGCGAGGGATATGTCGAAGTCAACCTCACCTTCGGCCTGGCACCACGACCCTCAGTCGGTGTGTGGTTTTAGTCGGTTCGAGTCCGACATAACCTCCCCTTCCGGCTCTGGTGGGGGAGGTATCCGTGGGGATTTCCACACGAAAAAAAAAGCTTGACAAGAAATATCAAAAGCAGTTGCTGCGTAAATGTAGAGCACAAAAATATGCATTTAATAAATATTATTAAATACCTACTTTTATTTATAGATTTTTAAAACTAATATACTACTTACTCTTAAGCACTTGTGCTTGTCTGCCATCTAACTAGTATAAAAAAACTAAGTTGACTCATAACATAAGCAGGTAGGTATTTTATGACACCTCTTCGACAGTAGACTAAGGGCATGTGAACAAAATTCCGCTGACCAAATGACTAGCCTAAGTATACCTATCGCCTCTTTTGGTACATGGAAGAATTGAATTAGCCATGTAGTTCCCTGCAGAGAAGAATTTGGGCCACCCCATCTCTTCCCATGCGCTGACATACAAGAAGACTTAAGAGATAGGGCTGTTTAACATCTGACAACATATAGCCCAGACTCAGCCTCAGATATAGACTCGAGTCAACAATAATGCCCGGAATATTATGGCAATAGGCTCACCCCCTATTACATGTATATATAATATAAATTAATTCACCTCTACCTAACTCTCCGGGGATAAAAGCGCGCTTACTTAACTAATTTAGTTTATACCACATGAAAAGCAGTAACATAGCCTGGTATCTCAAATAATATGTGTGTGAAAAATAATAGTAGGTAATGATAAAAAAATACAACTACTTATAAATATTCATACAAAACAGGCCTAGCTTCGTGTAGGAAGTATCAAGCAATAACTGAAATGATCTTCTTTCTGCACTAACGTTATATAATAATCTAAACATATTAAGTAATAATATAGTTTTTAGTGCAGAAAACGTAAATAAATACAAATTTTAGTAAATAAATCTAATTACATTTCATAATATTGAATAATACACTTGTACTTGTACTGTCTAAGTACAAGTACAAGTGTATTATTCTAGATTAATTTGTTTCTGAACCTGACGGTTTCGCCTTACGGCATTCTCAAAGGTTTTTCAATATATGAGAATATAAGAATGCTGTAATGTGAAAACGGTCAGGTTAGCTACCATAAAAGGTATAAACAGACTAAAATAGCATAGATTAAAAAAGATTTACAACAAAACCGCTACTTGGTATGTAATAAACGACCAATAAATCTCACTAAACAGATCAAGGAAAATGAAATAAATCTTCTGAGTCTTTGTATGGTACATATGTTATCTACGGCATGGTGTAGCCGCAAGACTTACTGCAGTCATTAACATACAAGCGAGTAGATTTATAACGGAAACTGCCGAATAAGTTTTTCTCACATCTTAAGTTGATTTACATTTAACCACAGGTAAAATAATTAACCAAATTTCTCAGCCAAACTCTTGCGATAGGTACGTAACCATTCATGTATCGTGGTTTGAAATTATGTAGGTACAAAAAAGACATAGGAAATCTAAAGTAGATTCACTAAAGTAAAGCTTTAGGTACTCAACGATTTGATCTCCCAGATTTTAGAAACTTCATGCTGTAATCTCTTCGGAAAGCCAAGGCACGGAGATGACGTCCTTGCCTTGGTTAATGATTTTTTTTTTCAAATAGTGTGCTAAGTGACCGTTCTTAATTTAAATGGGAGGTTTATCCTCAAACTGCTTAAGGCGATCGGTGCAGCAATAGAAAGTAGCCTTAGGCATCATTGCACAAAATTCCTCAGAACACAAGCCGGTATACAAATTGGTAGAAAGGGAGGGGAAATCTCTCCTTAGGCTAAAAAGTTCAATAACACTTGTGTGCTTGAGATAAATACGGAAGAATACGTTAGCCATTTCTAAAGAAAGTGCACACAAGCATGAACAGGGTGGGGTGATATTGTAACCACATATGTGGCACATCAAATCATTAGATTAAATAGATATGTCTTATTATGATATTTAATTTAAATATACCGCGTGATACTGGGACAATTACGTTAACTTCAGAGTAGTTTTTCTTTTATAGACAAAATTCCCATTCACTGACTGCGGTTGACTGCTGTACAATAGGATCAACAGCGATGGCTCAAGAAAAACATAGATCCTCACCATCAATCCTCACAATCAACTCGGGTTCAGATGAAGGTTTGGTGAGAGAAGGAATATAATGCCTACCTACATTCCCGTCCGAGCGAAAGAAAACAGCACTCACAGAAAATAAATGAAAGATAGTGTCTTGAAAACGACATTCACTTAAAATTCTCCATAGCGTTCGGACTCAGACATTTATAACTTTTATTAATGTCAATGCAATCGGTGAACGGAAAAATGATAAAAAGTGAAAAGTAACTTCGTCTAGCCGCATAGATTATAAACGACAAAGTACCGGTTTTTAAACGAATAAAACTTCTTTGTTTACTTTTTTTATAAATATCAAATGGACCATGAAACGTGTTCCGTTTTCACAAAACATTTGTGCACGAATTAGAGAGTCGATTTGGACGGATGTTGCCTGATGTGTGCATTGATATCGGCCCTTTTTTTCGAGAGTGACGTGATGTTAATTTGGGAATTATTTGCCTGTACACGCTGTAATAACATTTTATTCTGAGTAAAGTATCTGTATGTGGATATTGTGGATACGATATTACATTTTTGAAATAATCGTAAATGCTGTACTTGAAAATACTACTTACTTTACTTGCTTTCTGAGAGAAACCTGTTTCGACCTTTCGCGGGGTCAACTCCTATGTTAAATGTCAATTTAATAAAAAGTGAAGTCACCGTATCACCAAATATTTCATATCCTTAAAGACTTTAATAATATTATAAAATAAATAAACGTTATCAATATAATATTCACGGTTACTTGGTTAGTGTGACCTGTATTCCAAGTTTAATATTTTTTATATCCTGTGCTAAATCACAATAAAAAAAAATGTAAAGTCACCGAACAATAGCAAAATTAATATAAATGGCTACTTGCTTATTGTGAAATGTTTTTTTAATTTAAAAAGTTTTGTGATAAGTGTCAATTAAATACAAAAGCAAAGTCAACAAACAATAACAAATGAATATTCAAGGTCACTTGGTCATTGTGAAATGTTTTTAATTTTCTAAAAAATGTTTACAACCTCAGATTAAATGATGCTTAAAAATTGTATAAGTAGGTACAATTATTTTTGAATGCCTATATTCAATACTCCTTTGTTATGCTACAAATATTTACAAAAAAGATAGTACGAATATCATTTGGTAATAGATCTATTGTCTTAAGAAAAAAAACAAAATATTAATTTGATGACACGCTTACCGAGTTCTCATGATTCATTGTTTTTTTTTAAATCAAGACACTTGCAAAGAATTCTTAACAGTACTCGTGCGTGAAAAAGGCGATATTGTCATCCACCAACTACGAACAGTGTATCTAAAACTTGCATTTGGAGCCCGGAGTCCGCTTTGCCAGTCCACTATAATTGGTTTAGCTTACTTTTTACGGGAGATACTTAGTTTTTACTATCTCCTAGAGAGGCTTTAGCTAAAGCCTCTTCCATAAATCAGTCTTCTTCTTCTTCGTGTCAATGGCTCATCAAATCTTTTAAATTTTGTCGGAATACATCGGGGAAAAAAAGCGCTCAAGTGGGGCTTGAGGGAAATTTGAAGTGATTCAGGTGTGGCTCGCTTCTTTTTCCCGATGTATTTCGGACTTAAAAAGTTAACATAATAAATGCTAAAAAAAAATCATTCGAATTTTGTCGGCCCAATATTTGGCCACGCCTACAACATTGTCCGTTGCCCTACACAGATCCGTAATAGTACAGGTGGAAGAGAACAGTAGGCAAGAGAGCAAATGTGGCATGAACTGGGATGGGGCCCCGCAGTCACAGGAGTAGGCCTTCTAGAGACGATTTGTTCCGCGTTCGCCTCGCGAAGTTTTGCCCCACATAAAAAAATCCGTATTCGCCCCACAAGTGGCCAGGGTCACACACATAGATAGGTATAGGTCAGGATACCTATCTATTATCTACACTATGAATACGTATCTATTATGTATTTATAATTAATTCCATAAAATATTCCATAACATTCTTCTATACAACGGTATCTAGACCCATGGTAAGCTTAACTAGCTTATGTTATGGAATCTAGAATGCGGATAAACATACTTATACACTTTTATTGTACATACATACATATTATATATAGAAAAACCAAGACCAATGCAAATAGCCATATTCACGCATACAAATATTTGCACTGCGCGGGGTTCGAACCCGTGCCTCCTGCGTGGCAGTCGCGTTCACTACCGCCACGCCACAGAGGCTGTCAATCATTAGACTGAAAGCCGACCCAAACTAGATTGGGACACTGCTCAGAAGATGATCCTTATACTAACTCCTAACGTAGGATGGAAGAGATCATTCTTAACGATAAAGTGTGTATTGATATAATAATGTATTCTTGTTCACAATAAAGAATTATAAGCTGTAGGTATTAATGACTGCACCAAGGGCCATGATGTCAGTCACTAATCTCATGAAGTTATGAGATCATGATGCCATCATCACACGTCTGAAACACAGTTTATATGAAATTTCAATGTCACTGTCATAATTAAAATTTAGCTGCATCAGTGTGGTGTAAATAATAATTTACACACTGGTGCTAATTGTGTTTTCCGTCCATTCTGAAGTATTGCTGATAGCGGCTGATGTTCTACAAGGTTGAGTGCTGTCCACGTTATTGTTTACATGGATTCTTCTTCTATCAGATTAGCTTAGATTATTAGTGGAAACGGTGTGTAGATAGGCTTCACATCACAGAGAACAGATAGATCACAGTAGTCGACAAGTCTGGATCATTTGGAAAGAATAAAAGAGCAGTGAATTTTCAGGAAGTCAAAGAAAGCCAACAAAAGCCAAGGTTTCTTTCTTCCTCTTGACAACCTACACATGGTGTATTGAGCAGGTGTTAACTTTGCCTGAAAAGACGGCAACGTACCTTCAAAGTTTGAACTTCGTATGTAAAGGGCTCTTAAAATTGCGGTCGTAAGGGTATTTCTGTTATAGGGTCCAAACAAGGAGGTCGTAAGAGTACGAAGATGAAAAGATAGGGATATGCCGAACTGAAATTCCGTAGTTCACTTCGGATTATTTCGGAATACAGATCCTTCGTTCCCTAGACAAGTTGGAAGTATACGTTTGGGACAAGAAACTTACGATGAAGATTTAGTGACTCGTTCTCGAAAAAAAGAAAGAAAAGAAAGCCGGTTATGCCAGAACAGATTATTAATATAACTGAAACTCATCACCATGACACCAATAACTGGGCGACCATCGATCGCAGCCTACTTACTTCGGCCTCGGATGCGCAAAATAATAAATACCTACCAAACAATGGAATTACGCAAGTGTACGCACCATTGGGTGGGCTGGTCGCCTTCACGCGTATTCAGTGTTGTAGGACGAGTTAGGTGTTCGTGTAACTTGTGTCATATGCATTGCAATAACTAAACGTTAATTAGGTATACACAAACAAAACTAGACCGAACTGAGTTTATAAGTTAAAAACTTTTTCATTCTGGCAACTCCGTTTTGTTGCAGTTTTTTCTTTGTACTGGCTGCTCAGAAGGAATAAAATTTTCATATTCTATGTTCAAAATTCAAAATGTATGATCGTGTTCCACATGGTTGGACACTATTAGCTCAGTTAATGGTTCGTTGGCGGATACCGCACCCGTTATCTACAAAATATTTACTAAATTAACAATTGTTACAATGTGTATTCTTAAATGATCTTGCACGGATCCGCCTGGCAAAAATGAGGTGATATGATAGTAGGTAATTATTTTTCTTAGCGGGGAACTCGCGCGGTAGGAACCTCATTTTATGTGGTAAGCCTGACACTAGCCGTGAAAGAAAGAAACTATTAGCAATAGCAATTATTATTATTATTTTCAATGGCTACAACGAAAATTAAGCTGACAATTTATCCGCAACATCTGCAGAATACTTCATTCATTCCTCAGAATAATTACACTTACATGTATGTAGGTAGCATTAGGTACCTGCATAATAATTAATGTAAGATTATCAAATGTTTGTTCTCAGTAATAAGTAATACTTCATAGACCCTGAACGCCTAACGCATAGTCACGAAGGCAGCCTTAATGGCCAATCAAATCTGATAGTCATTAACGCACGCAGGTCAAACGACTACTCGTTTGACCTGCGTGCTATACAATATACCTACGTTTACGTGTTACACGCATTGACTTCTATCCATAGGAGTGATTTTTTTTTAAGTTTTTTTTTCGTCCATCCAATATACTCACGTCTATGAATCCCCTAAGGGTTAGGCAGAGGTGTATTAGCACCCACGTCTTACCAATTATGATTTTCGGTCTTTTTATTATTTTATTTATTTGGACAACCAGTAGTTGTTACATTAGTACTTACATCTAAAATATGCTACCATAACATTCAGTTTAATTCACAACATTTTAAGGTGTCACAGCATGCAAATGGTAACACCGGTTTTGAAAAAACAGTACTGAATACAAAAGTAAAACCTGGTAAAATAAACATTTTACCAGGTTTTACCTTTGCATTCAGATTTGTATACTAAACAGTACCTATATAATATGAGCTAAATTAATTTAATTCCTACTACTAATCCTAAGCAACTCAACAACAACCCTTCTGAAGAGTGGTAGTGTATCGGCAAGTATATCCACCTCCCCACACATTGCATTGTATGTCTTGGACAAACGTGATATGGCTGAATGTTGTTTTAATTTAGTTCGAGCCAACGGCTGATGCAACAATCCCACGTTCACAAGGGCGCATCGGGGCACTCGACGCGGTACCCTAAAACTGAACGAATTCAAAAGCATCCAGCAGTCCAATTCACTTCTAACCACCTTATAAAGGAACATCGTGTCATGTAATTGTCGCCGTACTGATAGGCCATCCATTTCAAAGTGTCTCATTTCATTGATAGAAGGTAGCACCCTATGCAACCCGCAAGAGAAAGCTAGGTGTCGGAGGAATCTCTTTTGGATACGTTCTATTCTGAGTTGATGCACAACTAATTAAATTGGAATTTTAAATTTAAAAAAATATATTACCTACTAGAATACATGCAAATTTTGTACATACCGTACCTTTGTGAAAGAGAAAATAAAATTCTTATTTATTTATTTATTATTTTTTATGTTTTTATGTAACTTGCAATATTAGGTTAATTCCGTTGCGAAACTTACACGCTGAATAAGACTTCCTATTGTCCTGAAGAGTTGATCTTGCCGTAAATCCGATAACAATGACTTAATCGTGTTAAAGCTTTCGCTTTACGGGTTCGTGAAGAACTTCACCTCCGGCCTAGCACTACGACCCACAATCGGTGTGCGGTTTTAATCGGTTCGAATCCGACATAACCTCCCTTTCCTGCTCGGGCAGGGGAGGTATCCGAGGGGATTCCCGCACGAAAAAAAGGCAACCGTTATTATTGTTTATGCCAAACCAAAAGTAGTACGAGTATAACTAACACCTGGGCTCTGCTCCGAGACAAAAGTCTAACCGGGAACAAATCTAAATGATGAAGAGAAATCAGTATTCTATTCCTAAGGAGTGAAACACAAAACATTAAAGCACATGTATAGACTAACACAAGATATCTCTATACAATAGGAAACATGCTTTGGTAAGCAGGTCAATGACTCACTTTATCATGTTTAGAAGGCGCTAGTACAACACGACAGTCTATCACGATATTCGCATAATTATTGTACTACATCCATTGATTTAGACAGTGAACATGACGATATTCTAACGACTATACCTTATTTGATGTCACAATTAGTTAGGGAACTATAACAATGCGTTCATCAACAAAACGTTCACATGGTTAGACTTTTTCAATAAGTACATACTCGTACATCTTTAAATGTGGATTCAGACCAAACGAGCTAATACTCATACTATCCCTTATCTGTCAACTTTTTGTAGTGTAAACCATAGTTTACACTAACTATTCTGTCACTAGTCACTACAGAACATTCGTTCGTTGTTCTTTTTTTTTATAAAGGACACGACCACATTTTTTGTAAAGTGTTTTCTTTGAAAACATGGTATCAATTAGGTTCTCTATAAAAGAAAGAATGCTTTTGTTCTAGCTCTAGCTCTATACTCGTATACGTTTGGTTTAAATCCACCTTAACAGATTTGCGAACGCGCGAATCTTGCTTTCCATTTGTCTTCCATTTGCTCAAGAGGATTATAAGTCATTGAGTTCTCACAGTTCATTCATTCACTTGGATCTCCTGCTTTGATCCCCTGCCCTAAAGGATCTATTTGGTAGTCTTCAGCACAGTCTTCAGAATATCTTCAAAATAGTAGGCTCAGCCGTATAAGTAGATTTTGCCTTGGTTGAGGAATTTCTCCGTTAAATTCAACGTGGGAATTTTCGTGTGTACCTCTGCTTCAATAAAACGTTTGTCTTCTTTTCTATACTTTTTCGCAGTCTGTGGCGATCCATGAGTCACTATAGCATTGCTTTCTTCATCACCTCAGATGCTAGTAAATCCGGTTGGATTTAGTATCTAGTCATATGTAGTTTATAGACATGTTAACCGGCATTAGATCGAAACGGTGCGAGTAACGGAACGCAAACATTCAGCTATTCATATAACTACTAAAATAGTTGTAATATTGTGAATTACTGCTTGCTAGCGGTTGCCCCGCGGCTGTGCCCATGTTGGTTATCGCGAGCAAACATAGCCTATGTCCTACTATAAATCTATCCTCTGTGGCGTGGCGGTAGTCCACGCGATATTCGATCCCCGCTCAGTGCAAATATTTGTATGCATGAATATGGGTATTTGCATTGGTCTGGGTGTTTCTATGTATAATATGTATATATTTACAAAAAAAGTATATAAGTATGTTTATCCGCATTCTAGATTCCATAACACAAGCTATAAAAGCTTACCATGGGTCTAAGATAGCGTTGTGTAGAATGTTATTAAAAAAAAAACTCTGTACAGTCTGCATCAGAAAGATGTTGACGAACAAAGTACTCAAAATGATCTTCATTTCCTTTTTGATCCCCTCCCAGTTGACCGATTGTTCTGATATTTGGTTATCTTTAGTTTGGACAATAATGCATCTAAATTAATAAAACAGTTTGATTTGCTCTTAATATGAGAGTTTTAAGATCATTTTGAGACTTCGTCACCAAGATATTTATAACGCTGACTGTACAGTATATACCAATTTTAGAGTGTTGTCTTTGTTTGAATTAATTCAAGCCCCTTTTTCATGATAAAAGACAGCCTTCAAACTCTAGACCATCTCTGTATCAAAATTAATCCATGCCTTATTTTTCGTGCGGAAATCCCCTCGGATACCTCCCCTGCCGGAGCCGGAAGGGGAGGTTATGTCGGAGTCGAACCGACTAAAACCACACGCTGACTGTGGGTCGTAGTACTAGGCCGGGGGTGAGGTTATCATCAACATATCCCTCGCACCCCGGCTGACCCCCGCTCCTCGGGAATTTCATCCATGCCATGTGCCGTGAACGCGCAGACGAACGAACAGACAGAGTTACCTCTGCATTTATAACAGTACCTATCTATAGAACTACATTGTTCCTATAATGTGTTGCATCAAGAAACAAAGAATGATTTACGCATTCCGTAACATTATTGAATGTCGGATTTAAATTGGCGAATAAGTACTTAATTAACTCCGCCAATACATAGGTACTCGCGTATGCAACCTATTCTTGCGCTAGTTACGCGTATTTGCCAAACAAAAGGAAATTCCAATCGCACGATAGCTATTGAATTTGCAAACAAATCGCAAAGTTAAAAAACATTACCTAATTGAGAAGATGGTTTGCAATTCGTAAAATACTTGGGCTGTGCAATTTCAGTGCCTAGTAACGGACAGCTACTATAATTAGGTCTTCGCATTTTAGATGTCACTGGATGACTGGAGTGTTCGCATCGATTGCTAGAAACTCACAAGTGAATGGGCAAACCAGCCGGGGTCGACCTACCAGTACACACATTAGCCAAATTAATATTTTTTTTTGAAATAAGGGCAGGTCCTCGATTCTACTAAAACCAAATCACATTGTGCCACCGCCAATGCAACATCATTAAATGATAGACTTTAATGCGTCGCAGTTAAAGTTCAAAATTAAATGACTTTTTGCAGAGTAATTGAAAAAGTGTAATGAACTTTCCATTTGATTTTGGACTTTAAGTGTATAGAAATAAAGTTTAAAATTTAACGTAATTTTGTAATAACCGCGGCAACACAATGGTTTTTAGCAGAATCGAGGGCCAGGTCAGAAATACTCGAAACCTCCGCAGGTTTCGAATTCGACTTCGAAAACTGCATGAAAAGAAAAGACTTCGATTTCGAAGATTGCATGAAACGATTAATGACAGTAGAGGAAGCTCGTGGAAGTATATAAGGATAGAGTCTAAAGGCGGGCTATTGACTTTGCATACCCTGAAGGGAAATGGCGTTAGCATATGTAGGTATGATACAAACTTGAGTCTTGAGAAATCATGGTTCAATATTGAACAGTAACACGGAAAATCTGTATACACTATTATTTACAAACGATGCGTTTCGTTGAAAGTACGCTACGAAGAATAGATTATTATGGTTCATCAATACGTACCACCAATGTCTTGGTTCGCAGAAATGTTCAAGAATGAAATATAAAAGCCAGGGTTCGATGAAAACGCCTTGAAAGCAACCAGCCCCCTCTTACTTACTTACGAGTACTTACTTCCAGCGGTAGACGCCGCCGTTGACCGGACGGGTGATCTGCCCTTTTTGTGTGTTCCCTATTCCTCCCCTGGGGAAGCCAAGGGGTATCCAGCAATCACGTTTGAACCTACCTGTGTCTTTGCAGAATCTTACGATCTGTTCCAATTTCAAATCCTCGAGGTCTGGTGTTTCCGTCTCCATATTTCCCCATCTTATTCGTGAGTACATGGGACAATTGGTTAGCAGGTGGAGGCTGGTTTCGTCGTCATCCATGAACTCTAACCAGCCCCCTCTAGACAATTGGCAATATGTCCAGAGAATAGAATAGTTTCATCAATGTATAGAATTGATTTAGGTCGATGACTGACATAAAAGGCAAAATATGTGTCCAGTCCAAACATTCATTAATCTATTCTACTGCCAATTGCCATTTGTCTAGACAGGCAGGATTCCCAAAGCGATAAGGATGATCCACCGAGGTGCAAGGGATATGTCCAACAACCTCACCTTCAACACTTCGTTTCACAAACGGCTGTGTCTGAGTCGGTTCGAGTCTGACAAAACCTCCCCCACCGGCTCCGGCAGGGGGATATCCGCGGGGATTTTCTGTACGTAAAAAAACAAAACAAAAAGAAAAGGGGCATTCAACGCAGAGACGACGATAATCTCGTGAAATTATCTTTCTACCCACTGTAGCTTTGGAATAATCTTGATGAACAAATCTCTCAAAATGATGATGTTTATATTTTGTTATCATGTACGTATGACATACTTACTGTGTAATTTTAAATATTGATGCCTGACATGATTGTCAACAATCATTTGCATGCCGTGTGGTTGAATATGGTGATACTTCCACAACAACAATCAACATCAATGTACAATACTCATATATATATATATATATATATATATATACTATATATTATAAATGCTACATATCCATACTATAATATTATAAATGCGAAAGTAACTCTATCTGTCTGTCTGTCTGTATGTTACGCTTTCACGCCTCAACCACTGAACCGATTTTGATGAAATTTGGTATAGGAGTAGATTAGACCATGAGAAAGGACATAGGCTATGTTTGATCACGATAACCGACATCCACGCGGGCAGAGCCGCGGGCAAAAGCTAGTATACTATAAATGAAATGAAACAAAATGAGATAAATGAAATGATCTTAATTCCTTGGTTTTCCTCCCTTCCTGTTGACGGCTTGCTCTGATATTTAGTACACACCTTTAAATACAATTTAATATCAATTTATACTTAAAAGTAGCACTAGTTTGATGACAGGAATAGTATAACACTCACCGGGATATTTACCATATTTACTATTTTTTATCCGATATTTCGGCGCTGTTTTAAGCGCCATGATCACGGTGCACTGCATGCATGGTGCCGAAATATCGGTTACTCAATAAAAAGAGTAAACATGGTAAATATTTGAATGAATTTTTACAGCATTAAGTATGCTAACTATACAAATCGAATACATAGGGAAAAATAAACTTCTCGGGCGGGACGCGAACCCGCAGTCTTTCCCTTACAGGGGGAAGGCATTCCCAAAAATCAATGTTTAAAAAAATGATTGTAACATCATTCATTGATTCCGTTAGTTCGTTAGAAAATCGGTAGATGACTCCACCGTCGCCTTAAAGACGCATAAGATGGGAAATTTGAATCACATCGGGCGTGTCTCGGTAGCCGAATTGGTGAAGACATTCCCCCTGTAATGGTAAATATCCCGGTGAGTATTATACTATTGTTAATGATCATATCAATCTCAAATCATACATAGTTCGATGACGTTAGACAACCGGACTACTGCAACTGAATAGTCGCAGTAGAGCGGACTTCTGAGACTAAAGGAAATACAACAGATTAATTTGCTCTTAATATTTTAGTTTTAAGTTCATTTTGAGACTTTGTAGTTAAGATATTTCTGTCGCCAACTGTACCTACCTATGACCTACAAACTTGAAACCTCTCAAACCTTCCATTCACCATACGCGCCTGATATTTTTATAATAAAACCATAACTTCACCTACGCTAATATTGAACGGTAATATTTGAAAAGCTATTATTTTGTGTGCACATATGCAACGGTAGTTACACTGGCCACGTTAGATAATGCGAAGTGGGACAAACGCTCGGCTCTGTATTGAAACATGTACCTACACGATAACATACCATACGACACAGTTTCATACTGAATTCCTTGCAATTTAAATAATTCCTACTAATCATACTTAGAGGGGATCGGATGTAATGGCGTGTTTTAGGGGATGACTATTTTCTGCAATGGATTGGCTCATTGGTAGGCTCATTGATTGATTGAAACTAAAAGCATCTACATAAACAGTGGCCTAGCTCAAACATACAGACTACATAAGTAAAAATATAAAAAATTTGACAGTCTCTGGGTTATGGCGGTAGTCAACGCGACTGCCACGCAGGAGTAGCGGTTTCGATCCCAGCTCAGTACAAATATTTGTATGCACGAAAATGGCTATTTTGCATTGATCTGGGTGTTTCTATGCATGTTTTTACAAAAAAAATATCTAGGCATGTTTATCCGCATTTTAGATTCCCTAACAGAAGCGTGAAAAGAGATGGATTGTGTAGAATGTTGTGGAATATAGGTGAAATACCATAAATATATTATGTACTTACTATAAATGTCTAATTTTGTAATGATGAATGAATGGGTATTTGAGTGAGTTAAAGCCTCGTATTTAACTTAGAACAATGCTTAGATGAAGCAACTGCCATATTATCACTTGCTAAGCCCGAGAGGAATTGAGATCCTAAGACAGAGTGCGGTTTTAGTCTAATATAGCTGCCACACCACCCGAGGTATCCATGGGAGTTCCGCAGGGCAAGAAAAGGGGTACCATCTTCCATATGAAATTGGCTTGAACTCTGAAGATCTTGTTTGGACCCCAAAAGCACCCTTATCATATTAAAATTGATCATTCATCTTCGATATTCAATTTCAGCAGTTTCTTTGTAATTCATTATATTTAAACCCCCGACGCAAAGAGAGAGGTTCTACAAGTTTGACGTGTCTGTCTGTGGTACCATAGCCCCCGAACGGATGAAGCGATTTCAATTTAGTTTTTTTTGTATGAAAGGTGACTTATGTGCGAGTGTTCTTAGATATGTTTTATGAAAATCGGTTGAGCCGTTTAGAAGTTATGGGGGTTAAAATGGGGATGGGAAGTGTCGGGGTTTTATTTTGAATTTATATTATCTTATTGTATTTATTTATCGTCACAAAAACCACACAATACAATCAAGCGCGGAATTCGGTTAAATACTTATTACACTGTTCTTACACTGTTCTGTAGCAAAACACAACATAATCACTTTATTTAACGAACAGGTTTCAAACGCAATGTTGTCAATCAAAGTAACGATGCTTTAACATCTGTCACTTTTTTCATGTGAATATTGCACTAATTGGCGTTCATGAAAATGCGTAACTTCGCCGATAATTTATGTTACGTTAAATAACGGTTAATTAATACTTCAATGATTAATTTGATAGACTAATTGATTTATTGCGGTTTTTTGTGTGACCACACATTATTTTGCAGAGTACCTAGACTAAGCCTCAGATTCAGTGCCCGGAATACAGCAAAAAGCTCTGAATTACGTGGGATCGAATATATTGACTGGTGATATATGGATGTTAATTCACTTCTGCCTAGCCCTCTGGAGAAAAAGGCGTGATTATTGTATATAGAGTAGACTTATCGGCTTATATGATGATTCCAGTAGCATCACAACATGTAGGTACTTATTCTAAAATATATACTAGTATACACATATATGCAGTACCTACCTATGCGTTTTTGGGTCTCTTTTGAGGAAAGCGCGGGGTGCGACGGGGGAGGCGCGTCAATCTACCAATAATAGATTGTATCAAAACCATGCTGTCTACATCCAACAAAATGTCAAACCCACAAAGATTTTAAATTTCGAACTTCAATCATTTCGGCTAGAAACCGGCCTCCCGCATAAACTGTGTCATTTTATACCCATTTCTAAACGACGTGCTATTAGTTACGGCTGAAAGAATCCGCACTCTGAATCATTCAGTTCAAAAACTTCCAAATACTTGTTCCACTCATCTAATACTTCAGACAAAATTGCGATTACCACTATCATCGTCACGGTCCGACGAGGGGGCAGCTACATTAATTGGTCTCAGAGCTTATGTTCTAAACAGACCGAGGAATAAGATCCAAATATTAATTAAACGAATTAACAAATGTTTTAAGCCGAACGGTATTTAATTATGTGGTAACACCAACACGGCCCCGTGGCAACCCAAATTGTTGGGAATTATTTGATTTAATATCACATTGTGAATTCTTACTATACTGACACAAGTATTTTTGTCTTGCAACAATCAAAGGTCCTTAAAAATTATTTATTATCAACATTATTTTAGTAATGTGCCGTGTTCGTTCCCGGTGGGGTAGAATAGGACCACCTCAGCTTTTCCAGTGGGTGTCGTAAAAGGCGATTAAGGGATAGGATTGTTCTCATCTAACAGTAAACATACAGCCAAAGACAAAGGGCCCGCTAGACGGCAATAGGCTCGTCACCTATTACGCCATGGGACTGTGAATCATAATTGGCGAAACGTGAGAGCTTCTTACCCCTTCGGGGATTTACTTCGGGGAATTTTGTCTTGAGCCTTATGTTTACTGTCGGATGGAGAATAGCCCTATCCCTTCTTTTTTTCTCGTGCGGATTTCCCCTCGGATATCTCCCCTACCGGAGCCGGAAGGGGAGGTTACGTCGGACTCGAACCGACTAAATCTGCACGCCGACTGTGGGTCGTGATGATAGGCCGGAGGTGAGGTTGTCATCGACATATCCCTCGCACCCCGGTTGACCCAAGAATAGCCCTATTCCTGAGTTGCCTTTTACGACATCCACAGGAAATGTTGGGGTGGTCCTATTCTACTCCACCGGGAACCAGCACTAAAAAATACTTCAAAATAAATTCAAGCAGTACGTAGTATATGTATAATACGTTTATGTAGGTATATAGACAAGTCATCCTCCGCTGGCTCAGAAAAAATACTTTTCATTCTTACAAAATAATATCTTTTCTTCAACTTGAAAAACATCAATTTTATTCATAGCGGTTTTGTATATTTATTTACAACTACAATAGCAGGCAAAAAACATATTTAAAAGCGTGCTTACTGATTACTTGTGAGCTCACAAATTGCCGTAATTACATATATCATTATCTTTCAAATGTCACACCCGGTTGCGACCAGAGCTTATACTTCGGGTCCCAAGGTCCGGTCTCTTACGTCTCGTTGCCTTATAGATCGGTTGCCTTAGGTTTTACGAGTGACTACTGTGTGATATCATGAGAGGAAACTCCGTGTCAAGTTTTGTCTATCAATAAGCAGGTGTACCGACTTGCAGGAGTGATGGACTACATCTCGTAAGGCCAATATCTTTACCACTAAGCTACTGATACTGTCAAATCCTATAAGTAACTAAAAGATCATATTCTTTTTTTATAAAAAAAAATATTAGAACCGAAATTACTAATGTTCTCTCTAACCCCTTCAACTAAGCTAAATTGCTTTTGTTAGGAGTGGGCTCACATCGGTAATTTAATGGCAGTCAGGATTTGAACCCGGGACCTCTCGATCGTAAGGCCGGCCGACTCCTTAACCAGTAAGCTACCAACGCTTTGTCAAATACTAGTCTGCTAAAGTGAATAGGTATGACTCAACTCAAAAAAAACTGCTAAGTTAACTAGGTTCACTGAGGTGAGCTGGGGTCTGCGACCTTTAAATTACAGTGCAGTCTTTTATTATAAAAAACTAATATACAAATAGCAAAAGAATAGCGTATGTCATTAATATTAACCACAAAAGTGCAAACAGACAATCGTCAAGTAAAAGCAAAATCACTCATTAGTCATTGGTTATTTTTTAAATTGTAATGAGGCAACCATGAGGCAAGACCTTGGTCCTAATTGGTCAACATTGTAAGGTTTTATAGAAGCTAAAAGAGCACAAGTACAAGTAAAAGGAATGTAATATTCATTCATGAATAAAGTCCAATACTAGCTGGCTTTAAATACTCGATAACTGAAGAGCCAATCCTAGCTATTTTCAAAGCTCACACTATAAATCCCAGGTTCCGCTCTTCTACCGAAGAAGGACTACCACTAATCTCTAAAGGAAAGCATGCCAGTCTCATTGGTCAGGTAACCTGCACCCTGAAAGCCTTGGTGGGACTCCACACAATAATCATTTTCATTAGCTAGCATATTTTGAAGCTGAAATGGCAGTCACTTTTCATAAAAAAAACCCCAACTGAATTGGAAAAAGCCAGGAATATGATGTAACTGACAACACAACAACAACAACAAAAACTGCATACACATTTTAGCTCTTTCACGGACTTGATCATCTTTTCTTGCGTCTCTGCTCTGCTCCTAACTTTTAACCTTTCTTATAGCATTACTAACATAACATAACATAAACTCACGCATGTATTCCCCGAAGGGGTAGGCAGAGGTGCTAGCACCCACAATTCACCAGTTTATGTTTAGGTCCCAATGTAATAGGTGGCGAGTCTATTGTCATTAACCGGGCACTTATAAACCTGCGATAAATACACACATAACTTCGAAAAGCATCGATAAGTCATTGGTATGTGCCATGGTAAACCTGGGATCGAACCCGAGACCTCGTCTCAGCAATCCATTACCCATACCATTAGGCTACCATTACTCTCATCGCTTTTCAAATTTTATGAACAGTTTTCGGAATTAAGTTTCGGAAAAACTGCATTTTTATTAATAGCACTAACCAAACAAATATCTTGTGTAATATTTATTATTCTTCAGTTATACTTGTTATCATAACAGCTTCAAAGTTCATCTTTAAATTGAGGTTCTCAAACCTGAATTTATTGATGAGTGATTCATTTGGCAAGTATTTTTCCTGTTACTCAGTCGTAACTTTCAAAATCGCATTCGGAGAATTTTATTTTTACATACAGTCACACCTCTTTCTTATTTGATGCAGAGACAGAGACAACATCTTTCCAGTTGTTACAATCTTGAAATACACGTATTGCTACCTCTACTTTTATAATCGTTTTCACACATGCTCAATAGTTATTGGACACTCTTGACTTGATCTGCCCTTAAAATGCCCATCTCCTGACTGACATACGTACAGAATATTTTACAATTCTAACGAACCTAAATTAGTGGTTAGCACGGCGCACCCTTTAAGAACCCGGCATTATAGGAAGAAGGAAACAAGTGTTCGGGTAGAGCAATTAGAACACATTATTATGTGGCAAATAAAGAAAGTTTCAAACCGCTTAGTTCTAGACGGTATTGTTCGCATACCGTATACGGGTGACATGTTAATTGCTTCGTTAGTAGCTGATACGCAAACATAAGCAATATAAGTAACTTACATAATAAAAATGGCACATAACGATCTGAAAGGTCAGTGGTTAGCGGGTTGTACGCACCGGCCGGTGGCAGCACGCAAGACATTGACTCCCCGCCTTCAAAGTTCGTTAACACCGCCATTGTTTTGTGAAGGCATTTTCGACAATCATGACACGGATTAGCTGAAGTTGCGGTCAAAATTTTGATACTCGTAGACACTTTACAGCAGATTTTATTTGTAGACATCAAAGTTCTGAGGTTCAACTTAATGATTCATCATCTATGGTTTTGGTCATTAGAATCTATGGTTTTTGGAATGATCCTGTAATGTCCATGATCCTTATGTTGAGGTTTAGACATCGAAATTGCAATCGAGAGATTGTTGTACCGAACTCCACTTAGTATAATGCCGTTGAAGAGTTAGAGATGTTCTTATGGAGCCTAGTATTTAATGAGCATCTTTCTTTTTAAGGAATCTCAGTGCTTTCAAAATAAAATCACGATGAAAATCTATAATGTAAAGAACAGCTGATCTTAAATGATTTGATCTGATCTTGATCCTGAACGGGCATGGTACTGAAGCAGTCTGATGAATGATGTCCTGTTAGTAGCAACTTAAACGGCTCTTCCTACTTATGTAATCTAGGAGTTCCATCTATGTAGAATCAGGATCCAAAAGGGGTCTTAACTCTGTACAGATCCGAGTAAAAGTCTATACTATAGTTTCTCAAAGAAACGATTAAATTTATACGCAGCTCTTGAAGGACACGACTCATTGGGCGACCAACAATACTGCTTCCGCCACGATTCTTGTATATCTGACACACCGTTGAACGTAAGTCATTGAGAGTCAAGGTGAGGTTTCAGTTTAGATATAGCAAAGGCCTTTGATAGAGTATAGCATGAGATATTCCATATTCACCAAAATTCCTAAGCTATGATATCTGAAGTATATTATTTTTATTGGTACTTTTTATTCAACATATGCATTAGACCCACACTGATTACAACCTGAAAATATATAAGGGGTCCTGCAAGGTTGTGTTCTAGGTCCCATAATCTAACTATATTATTTCTATTAATAATTTATTTTACACACATTGTAACTGAAATTAGGAAGGCTTACTTTTGGATTGGTAAACTTCATTGATTCTGTTGGATATTTACAAAGAATATTTCTAAGTAGGTACATGCAATACTACTCATTAAACCGCTATAATTTTAACAAACAAACACACACTTAATTTCATTTATTTGTATAGATTATGTGAATAGATATCTGATAAAAGAAAACTGAGAGAAAAGTTCTTTGTATAATATAATTATAGACATTACTTTCAAACACGTCTACTTAACCTTCCGACCTTGGGGTGCGATGTAATGCTTTCTCAGATTACAGATAGTTTACAAATAGCTGCATCTTTCAGAAATATCCACAGAATTACGTAGGTACAGTCGCCCTCAAAAGTCAAAAGCTAAACACTAACTTAACGAACACCATTGCCATTCAAATAACTGAATAAATAAATTATACATAAGTACCTAACTATTTGGGTAATTTTTAGAGAACAAATTTATTTTATTTTTATATATAGTTAGTTTTACATAAAACTAGCAGCGGCTCCGCCCGCGCGAATGTGGGCCTTCACGTTTTTTGAACATATCTTCGGTTCTATTCAACCGATTGTGATCAAAATTCGTTCAGTAGTTTTTGTGTCTACCGCGTACAAACAATCGAATAAAAATTGCAAAAAAATCTTTTAAGTAGAACCGAAGATATATGTCCAAAAAACGTGAAAACCGACATCCACGCCGGTGGAGCAGCAACCAACAGCTAGTTAGATATAAAAGTAAAGATTTTAGAGCTTGGGTGGTTGGAAACTTGAAATTTTTGAATTTAATACAGTGGCTGTAGTACTTTTGAAAAATTGATTGGAGTGAAGTTATCTGCAACTTTCAACGGTTCGCTGAGGCATTAGATGATTCAGACTATCCTTATTGCTAGCATTAGGTTTGCGGTCAGGTCTTTTGTTACAAAGATTAGCTTTAGGAATAATGATAGTCATTATTCATTAAAGACTGTGGTTTGAAAGGCTCTTTGTTGTTTTTAGGACAGAACTAACGTGCAAGCAGAATAGCGATTAGTTATCGAAGTGAGTTGACTAGACGGATATATTTTAATGTTCCACGAATAATATAGCTAAACCTAAGTACATCCAGGGAATGGAATCCATGGAAATTATCTGTTCGCTCAGCTATGCTACTCAAACAAAGCACTGTATCTAGACCATAAGTATTAGACTAAGTAAAAGTTTGTAAATAGACTAAAAAAAGTGCCCGCTGAGTTTCTTGCCGGAGTCTTCTCAGGTCTGGGCCGCGTTTCGAACCGGTCGGTGGTCCATTTGCTAAACTAGTATTTAATATTTATTTTATATTGACGTTTTATGCAGAAAGAATATTTTTTTAATTTGACTTTGACTTATCCATGTTGCATTGATTGCACATGAATGTATGCAAGGCTCTGTCAATTTTTGCCGAGTAATCTCCGAAAATCTCCGTGGACACATGCTTGCAAATGGTCTCATAAACCTTGGACGCCCATGATCGTGCGAAGTGGAGGAGGAAGAGCCGGAAGGCGGACCCTGAGCTCCGAGGGCACCGTGGCCTAAGATGCAATCAGGATTGACGTCTTAATGTGAATGATGATGAATCTTCGAAATTGCTGATTTTTTCAGGATGTTTACTGCCAGTAGCTGATGTTATAGTGTGAAAGTCTAGACTACTTTTAATTTACAAAATAATTTAAAAAACTACTCGAGGCGCAAAGAAATTAAACCCAGATCTAAGTCATCGAGGACCAAATCGCGGGCACAGAAGCTATAGTAGAGAATAAAAAGTCTAATAAAAACATAACGGACGAAAGACAGATCCCAAAAGCACAATTTCATAATCAGTATTTTTTATAAAGGACACGTCAATTTGACTTCACCTCACCTGATGGTAAGCTAAAGGCTCTCGGAAAGAGGGTCACCATCGTAAACATGTACCATGTTAACAGTGGTGGCACTCAGCTTGACGGCTTCATCAGGTGCCTTTTCATGCCCCGCTTAAAGGACCCGGGACTGTAGGAAGTATCGCTTTAGGATGATACTAATTAAAGATTTTAACGATTCCACATACATCTAAATGTGTTGAGATTAAAAGTTGCGGAGAGATAAAGAGACCTACTTACATACATTAACCCTAAAGAAAATAAACCACTTTTTTTGGCAGATTAAAATGTAAATTAATATTCAGATGATACATTTCATTTTATCTCTTGTATGTTTTGATTACCCAGTTTTAAAAACACCTAATAATATGCAGAATATATTACACATATGTTAGTGTCGTAGTTTTCAAATCATTTGACGTCTATGACTTCAGTTTTTTTTTCATGGAACACCTTGTTTAGAGTCAACAAAACTAAAAAAAAAAGTATTGCAATGTCAACATATTCAACTTACCCGCTAACACAGCCAACGGGACTCCAGCCACACACTTCAACAACACAAAACACAATTCACCGGCCAAACTTCTACACAAAACTCACTAAAACTCAAAAACAAATATTTTTCAAATATTCTTTTTGTTATTATTTCATTGATTTTCGTTCGTTTCGATAACCAATCTCGTTTGAATATCAATTCTTATTTTAGCAAGTCGTAAGGCTAACTCCAGCTACTATACCACTGTGCGGTGTCAGACTGAGTCAGTGACACTGCGCAGGTAGCCCCTTCTCTGTCTCACCCTACCATACTTAGATCAAAAGAGCGAGACGAATAATCAATGGAATGCATCAACATAAAGAAGGTAGTATTGCGTGGGCGTCTCAACTTCGTATCTAAATTTGTAGTGAGTGCGAGAGAGACGCAAATTGCGTTTAGCCTTTCTGAGGTTCACGGTGAGTATGTTTGGCAACGATGCGTAGAAAATATATGGGAAAATCAGGCTTTCATCGTTAAGGCGAAGCGCTTTGATTAATGAGATTAATTAGTTACACCAATAACAGCTGTGTTACCGAATTTCTAAATGTAGGCTTGGGTCATGAGGTTGATCGATCTATATTTTGTGCAGTTTTGATGAAATGGACTTTCAGAAGGAGAAAAACATCACCACAATGGTGATGTTTTTTTTATAAAGGACACATCAATTTGGCTTCACGTCTAAGAGGGTCAGATGCCTTTTCACGCTCCGCTTTAAGGACCCGGGACTGTAGGAAGAAGGAAACACGTGAGCTGGCAGGGAGTTCCAGGTCTTAATGTTGCGGCATAGGAATGAGGCACTGAAACGCTTGGTTCTAGAAGTTATATTCTGCACCGCATACGGATGGCATCTTAGCCCTGCACGTGTGTCCTGTCCTGTGAAAGAAAGGAGAGGGTGGGACTAGTTGGAAGAGCTCATCAGGACATGTAAATTTCCTCGAACAGCATTTAGCTTTCAGAATACTATTTCAGGTCCCGGCTACCATTACCACACCTGGAATAAAATCAAACGGGTGATTTGTTTCATCAGAAGTACGGGCTCTAGAATTACCGGTTCTGTATTAAATTCTTACAGTCTCACGAACAATTCTCGAAACAGGAAATCAGACTTCCTCATTTTATATCCAATTTTTTTTATAAGTCATCATTCAACCAGTTGAACATATCTACCTAATTCTTTTCATCACATAAATTATAAAGTACCTACAACTTTTTCTTTTAGTTCGTTCAGTCTAGCTAGATAGAGAAGAACCCTAACCTATCTCAAGTTTCATTGGGAAGGGCACAATCAAATTAACAAGCTTATCATTAAAAAATGCAACATAAGAAGTAATGCATCGCCTTAACAACTAAGAGTAACCAGTGTCACGCAAAAACAATTCTTATTCCATTCAAATAAAGTATAAGTTCGTGTAACATAAGATTTATTTCACAAATCAAGTGCAGTTATAGTAATGAAGTTATCCACAAATAAGTCTGGCAACGTTGCTAACTGTCACTTTAAGTTTGAAGTTGACTGCAAGTTGGTTAGTTTTGCAAATCATATGTGCGGGGAGGCTGTGTCGCTCGGCGATGCAGTTGTTTGTATTTTTTATTAATATTTAATGTTTTTAATACTGATTTCTTGAACAAAATTGTTTCAATCATGATCGGAAGTGATTATACGTTGGAATTGTGTAATGTATTTCATTCTGGACAGGTTTGTTGGTTTGTTTATTACTTATAGATGTACTTGTAGGTTTGATCAAACATTTGAATGAATTTTTGTTGTCATTCTGTGATGTTGGTATAAAATTGACCGCATTTTGTTTGTCTTTATGACATGTGTTTAGTTTTAACCTATTGAATAATGGTTAAAAACTTGCTTTTGGTCTGTTTTGCGCGATAGCTTGTGTAGCCTATTGTTTGAGGTGTCGGACTTGCAATCGGTAGATCGCGGGTTCGAATTTCGCTTCAGACATGAACTTATTAATAACAACGTCAAGCAATTTTAGTTTAGTTGAAGAGGTTTAGATGAATACTAGGAACTTCGGTTACTAGAATTCTTCAAAAATAATTAGGGAAGTATTTTAAATCAGACATTTAAAACTTGAACTTTAAAACAGTTATGCAGTAGCGGGAGCTAATTTGACCTGCAATCGAGATATTACAGGTTCGATCCCCCACTTTATACTATGGACATCTACCGAGTGCTAATGCAAGCAATTTAGCTTAGCTGGAGGAGTTAGGGAGAATAGTAATAATTGCGGTTAATTACTTAAAAATATATAAATTGTTAACCCACTCTTTTTCTGTCCTTACACACTTCGCAAGCCCAATTTACTATCATTCATACTACTAATTAGTAAAGTATAATCAATAAAATTAAACAATTCAAATCAATCAACTGTTTAGGCGTTCGTTGATGTCTTTTGTATAGTCACAATAAATTAGTTACGCAACCCCCAAAAAACGTATTGTAATGCCTTCCCAGTTAATGTATGTAAGTATGTGAATTTGTTTATACTATCATAACGCTTGTCTCCATAACATTATAAATAGATACTTCTATTTAATTCATACAAAATATACAGAGTGGAATTTTTAAACTCACCTGAAGGAAATGTGCTTTAAATACTGGAAATAAGCAATTTTACTCAAAGGAACCATTACTTAAATTTGAAAAAAAATTACATTCAAAGATTTTCAGGAATTTACAGCCTAACTCGATACTCAAACGGGTAAAATCCAAAAAGTAACATCCTGTACCTTCATGGCATAAATCGATATGGTCAATCATAAGGACCAATTTTCTAACAATATCAAGCAGGTGTCACATTAAAACCCAGATCTAACGTCTAGTAGCCAGTGTCACGCAAAAATACTTCTTATTCCATTCAAATAAAGTACATTTTTGTGTAACATAAGATTTATCTCCCAAATCAAGTGTAATGAAGTTAGCCACAAATATGTCTGGCCTATCTTAAAGCAAGTCACATTAAAACCCAGATCTAGCGTCTAGTAGCCAGTGTCACGCAAAAATACTTCTTATTCCATTCACATAAAGTACATATTGGTGTAACATAAGATGCAATGAAGTTAGCCACAAGTCTATTCAGACGATATCCAGAGCACAACTAGTTTATAATAGATAGCAATAAGATAACATTAATTATTCTTCATTTAGGTATGAATATCTCGACATAACTGTTTTTGGTCAGTACTTTAATCTAACCTTGACACACATTAACAGATTTCAATCAACGAACAATTCAATTGACTGCCTCTAAGGCGTAGCAGTAGTAAGTGTAAACGTCTGTACGTACTAGAGGATCAGGGTTCGATTTTTGCACCAGGTTTTTATAGTTCGGGTTCCACCCGAGTGAATTTTGATCGCGTGCCTATTTCCCATCCTATAGGAACCTATTTATACATATAAAGTTACTTATCCCGACTGGCTGACTGATTCATCAACGCAGAGCCTAAACCGCTGGACCTACAAACTTGAAATTTTGACAGTAAATGCATTTTATGATATAAGCATCCACTAAGAAAGGATTTTTGGAAATTCTGCTACTAAAGGGGTAAAATAAGGGATGGAAGTATGTATGAAAGTTCGTCATTTTTAAAGTTAGAAGCATGAAACTTCGTACACCTGCGTCTTTTGAGAAATAAATGAACACGTGTATCAGCGTTTTTCAAAATTTAACTATTATGATGGTAAAATAGGTGATACATTTTTGTATGGAAAGTTCGTCATTTTCAAAGTTAGAAGCATGAAACTTCTTATATATACGTCTTTTGAGAAACGTTTTGTCGCGATAACCGACCACCACGTGGGCGAAGCCGCGAGCAAAAGCTAGTTTATAATATTATTGGAGGCTTCACTGTAGAGCATATGCAGTAGTATGGAGTCAAAACTTTCATTTTCCCTTTTATGTAGCAGTTTGATACAATTTCAAACATCATTAGTGTTGTCCTTTTACTTGATCTCGTTTCCTCTCCCATACTCTCCTTTACCCTCTATGGAGTATTCAGCACTGGTATTTACATCCTTCAAAAACTGCCTGAGTTACGGCAATAAAACTAACTTAAAACTTAACACTGCTTACTCTTTCGTGGATATAAAGGCGTCAGTATATGTATGTAGATTTGTAAAAGTTTTTTTGGTGGTAGGTGGAGCCAGGCAGTTTCTTCCAGCGTGTGACGGGCGGAGTGAAGACCGGAGTCATACTCAAAGATGTCTCCTTCACCACGCACAGTGGGGAAGTCACTGCTATACTTGGATCTAAAGGTAAATAATGAACCAGGTATGTCCTACTAAGGGCTCGTCGTGACCCCGTTCTTACTCCTAGATTGCTAGCAGTAATTTAGTAATATTCGAATATCGATGGCTTAGTAAGGAGTCGGTCTCACCCTCAAGAGGTTCTGGGTTTCAATTCTTTCTGTTCAATTCGTTCTGGTAATTACACTACCGAAGTTAATGTAGGTACTCCTAATATAAGCAATTTAGCTTAGCTGAAGTAAAAGCAATAATAGGTACGAGTAGTGCCCACTTAAAGTCGATTACTGTATCTAACGCTCTTTAAAAATAAATCATCTGATTGCCAATTCCGTTTGCATCCAAAACTTGCAATTTTGATCTCAAGGTTTGCTCTCTCATTCCTCCTTTGAATATTGTGGATTTGCTATTTTTTATCTCTTACGAGAGCAACTGCCGTTTAATCCTCCAACCCCGAAGGAGTAGCAAGGGTCGCTCTCGTACACCTCATTTCCTTATACCTACCTACTACTACGATATATTTAGATACATTACCCCGTGCTTCATCCAGGTGGAGATCCTATCCAATTATCTAATTACCTGAACGCTAACTAATTATGTAAAAATTTTAACGTTAGAATGAAGAATTTTGTGAATGTACCTACCTAAAATTTGTCAATTGTAATTAATTCTGTAACTCTGTAATTTGACAATTTGTATAATGACAAAGTTTGCATGTCGATAGATGCGTGAGACACACCGCCCTCTTACTCGTAGAAACCAATATTATGTAAAATCCTGCACACTGTGTTTCATGCAAATAAAGATTCTATTTCTATTTCTATAACTTGACTTTTATTAAAGTAGCTGCCAACTATCAACTGCATAATATATCGTTGACCCCAAAGCTGTTAGTACTGTCCCACACACATCCATTGTGAATAAAACACTGTATTAAACACAGGTAGTGGCAAACGCGCTCTACTCGACGTGATCGCCCACCGCGTGCCGTCCAAAGGCCACATCTTGCTCGAGGGTATACCGCTGGAGTCTGACCACTTCAACAGCACGTGCGCGCTGGTGCGGCACAGCACGCGCCTTCTGCCAGGCCTTAGCGTGCAGCAGACATTGGGCCTTTCGCTCACGAAGGTAGGTTAGACTGTGAGGTTATTAACTTACTGTCTCACGTCCTATTCGGAACAATACGTCAGTATCCTGGATGGGAAGGGAGTTCAGTGACTGCAGTATCCCACACAAACGGTAGAAACAATACCATTCCGAACTAAGTGGTTCGGGACTTAACCGGGAACAAGTAGTTAAAAAAGCAGATTAAGTGCGATTCGAACTCGCATATTTAGGGTTGCGTTTTTGAGTATTTGAGTATTATAGCAACTACAGAAATACTTCATCTGTGAAAATTTCAACTGTCTAACTATCACGGTCCACGTGATACGGCCCGGTGACTGATAGACAGTGGAGTAGGTGATAGAATTCCTTTTTTACCCTTTAGTGCAGTTTGATTTTTAGATACAAAACCGTGAAAATCAAATTCTGCACATTGACTGTAACTAATGATTTTTCTTCATTTCCAGATTTCAGGTTACTTAAAGTCATCAAAAGTGAAACAAGTTATGGCTGATCTAGCGTTGTCAAACGTAAGTTCTAATATCATAAGTTATTCTTTTTATGTATTAGCACGTTTCCAGAGTTAGAGCTCCAAAAACATATTGCTCAACCACGAAATAAAACCAAGAACTTCAAAATGCTACGCAACGCAGCACAATCTTATTCTCTGTGTCAACGATACTTACTATACCACTTTTATGAAGAGATATATCAGAACCTGGTCCATCAATCAGTTCGTGTAGGCTCAGAAGATTTTGGTAGGCCATAAAAACACCTTCGATTCTTTTCAAATGTAGTCTCTTACTTTTACGCCCCTTCTAGTGAAGGAAGTAACCATTGGATATTGTTGCAGGTCGCTAACAAATGCGTCACAAATCTTACAAAGAGTGAATACAGAAGACTTATTATAGGTGTGCAACTGATCCGAGATCCAAGTAAGTACCGCTCAAGTTTGTTCACGACTTTCTTTACTTATAATAAAATAACAGAAATGTGAATGAAAGAATTTATCTACCTTCTTCGTCTGTAAGCCAACGGATTGATTTGTTGATATCATTTTGTCCCTTAGTTATCCTGCTGCTAGACGAACCGACTTGGGATCTGGACCCTCTCAACACGTACCTGGTGATTTCAATACTGTCCAACGCAGCTAAGAAGTATGGCACTGCCATTGTCCTCACTATGGAGAAGCCGAGATCAGGTATGACACTTAACCTTCTAGATAACTACAGTATAGTTAATAGTGAGTGACCCTTCTTAACACATGGAGACCCCTTCATGCCTCGGAGTTCCAGATACGATACAGTTAAACGACATAAGTTGACTCGGAGACCACTTTCAAGCTGACGCGTGTCGGTCACAGTCGCCATGCAAACGTCCGTCGTTAGACAGTCTCTGTTGCGTGGTGGAAGTGAACGCGACTGCCACGCAGGAGGCGCGGGTTCGATTCCCGCTCAGTGCAAATATTTGTATGCATGAATATTGCTATTTGCATTGGTCTGGGTGTTACTATGTATAATATGTATCTAAGTATGTTTATCCGCATTCTAGATTCCATAACACAAGCTAGTTAAGCTTACCATGGGTCTAGATAGCGTTGTGTAGATGTTGTGGATAATATTTATTTATTTATTTATTCGTTACGGATAGTTGCAGCCCTAAAATGTCCGACAATCTGGCCCTGGATTCTACTAAAGCCAAACCACTGAACAAAAAATTACAATAAATTTTCGACTTTATTTCTATATTCCTAAAGTTCAAAATGAAATGAAAACGGTTTCATTACACTTTTTCAATTAGGTACTCTGCAAAAAGTCATTTAATTTTAAACTTTAACTGCATAGCTTTAAAGTCTATTATTCAATGCCGATTTTTGCCGTGGTGGCGGCACCACAATGGTTTAGCTTTAGTAGAATCGAGGGCCTGGTATAGCGACAGAACTATAATATCGCCAGTTGGCTATGGAATAATATTTATTTTCTCACGTAACCATACTACATAGAACCTAAATCTTTCAAAATAACAAAACGAAAAATCAACTCAAACATTTCACTTTGTTGTCACAAGTGCATAGATATTTTTAACCCACATACCTACAGAGCGCTTTTATCATGCTAATCATAGTTCGTAGGTACACACTATTGAACAATGTAGTTCAGTGGAGTCTGTGGCTTACTTTAACCCAATATTGGTCCTTTGTTTACAAATGTTGGCACAGCTGCCTCTGTACATATATGTCACAGTTTTCACTTCTGCGTTTCGTAATTTTGTCACTGGGTCAGTGTACTGTAATTGTCATTTATTGTACTAATGTTTTATGGGTTAGTAACTATTAAATTTTATGTAATTACATGGTTAGTAAGAGTAGGTACTACTAAGAGAACTCGTCCGATTAAAAGACCTCTTTAAAATTTTATAATTTCTCATAATCTGCGGTAGCCTAGTGGCATGGGTAATGGACTGCTGAGACGAGGTCTCGGGATCGATCCCAGGCTTACCATGACACACACCAATGACTTTTCGATGCTTTTCGAAGTTATGTGTGTATTTATCGCAGGTTTATAAGTGTCCGGTTAATGGCAATAGGCTCGCCACCTATTACATTGGGACCTAAACATAAACTGGCGAAATGTGGGTGCTTGCACCTCTGCCTACCCCTTCGGGGAATACAGGCGTGAGTTTATATTATATTATGTTATGTCATAACTGAAATGTTATCAGGTCGACTTTTTTAACGTTTTAAAAAAGAAGGTCTGATGCAGGGGTTTCTTATCGGTGTAGGTTAGATAGCAGTAGATTCCTAGATTAATTAGAGTAATTAAACAAATCAGTCACAGTTATTATGGTGGATAACGAAGTCTAAACTTCAGATGCACCCGAGAAATCTTTAGAATTATGAAGAAACTAAAAGGATTGATTCATTTTCAGATGTATTCCCTTTCCTGGATCGCGTGGTGTACCTGTGTCTGGGTGATGTGGTGTACGCGGGGCCCACCAGGAACCTGCTGGATTACTTCGGGAGCATCGGCTTTCCTTGCCCACAGCTGGAGAACCCACTAATGTATTACTGTAAGTTGCCCAAACACCTCCTACTTAATTGATTTCTTCGAAACTTTAAATGTGACAAGCTGAATATTGTTAGCTGTTCCAAAGTAGTAGGTAAAGGCTTCAATTAGTCTACGGAAATTCTAGCCAAAAAACCCGCATTATTTGGTTTCAAAATATAATGCATTTAAGGGTTATTCCTGCTATCCCAGCTGAAAACCTCGGGACCTGAAAGGCAACGGGGAAAATGCATGATAATTATGAGATAACTACTATTGCAGAGAATTCCCTAATCGAAAAGGATAACCTCAAACTTACCATGAATTAACGTGATCTATATTTTCACTAATATTTCTCAAACCATCCTGAAAGTAACTACTCGTATACTAATTTAATACCCTCCCCTCAGTATGCCTATCGACAGTAGACCGAAGATCCCGAGAGCGGTTCATAGAATCAAACCATCAAATAGCGGCTCTGGTAGAGAAGTTCAAGCTGGAGGGCCAGGGCATCATGCAGGGCAACCTGCATGAGAACAACCGCATCATCAACCCTAATAAGATACAGATGAACTACGGAAGACCTGGAGGCATACATGTGATCTGGATGTTGTATTTGTGAGTTGGATTTCTTTATTACGTCACTGGGGCATAGGCACAGCCCCAATATGCAAATTCTCGCAGGTGTTCTCAGAGAAGCACATTTCGCCAACTATGATTTTAAATCCCATGTAATAGGGGAAGAGCTTTATTGCGGTCAAAGCTGGAGAAATGCCCTTAGGGCTATGCTACCTTCACCTATAAGCCGGTCTTAGACGGGGTTTCTTGTCCCCGTGTAAGACCGCCTTATAGTCGGCAGTAGTCACTCCCGTAAAAATAAGATAAGTGAAATCAAGAGAAAGGCCAGTGCTACTACACTTGACGGTAATTCCGTAGCATTTCTTCCGAGTCAGAATGCCAATAGGTAAATACATGTTATTTGAATACAACTACCCTCCAAACTAAAACACATACCATTTTCTAGGAGACTCCTGGCATCGATATTCAATCTAAAGAAGAACGGAATCAAACAAATGTTTATGCGGCTGTTCTCTTTACCGATATATTTCTTCATATTATGGATATTCTACAATGAAGCGAAGGTAAGAATGAACTAGATTTTTATACCTACCCACCTGACGCGAATTTTTCAGATATTTGGTTAAATTTGATGTAAATTTACAGGATTATCAGCGAGCATTCATCACGAAAAGCGGTCTGATATTTAACGCAATGGTGGGGACTTACTTCATCAGCATTATGAACACAATATGCCTCTGTAAGTATGTCCATACCCGCTGTGACAATATACCTTTTTTTTTATTAAACTATTGCAGATCTGAATGAGGCAATAGAGGTGCTATGGATCTTTTATACAGGAGGTAACATCACACTAAAGAACACACTTCCTAGCATCTCGAGGCAACGGAGGATGCGATCAATGTAGCCGACTACTGGGACACAATATGATAAAATATTAGTTCCACTTGTCCCATGGATCTACTGGGACGAAATCGTCTCAGTTGTTCCATGATGGGAGAGCTCAATGGAACTAGTGGGATAGACAGGAACTTTGGGCTGATCGCATCTAGATATTTTAAATTGGTGCCATTGACACGAGAAGAAAAAAGGTGTCAACTGTTGATACAGATTGTATTTTGAAAGTGGCAGAGCAATTAGAGAAGTCAGGATTTATGATCTGCAGTGTAATAACCAGGTTTCAAACCTGGGACATCTCGATCGTAAGACCGACTCTCAAACTATATATTCGTACTGATAACTCGGGAAATCAGACAGATATGTCTTGTAATTTCGCCATAAACTTGGAAATCCACTCCATTTTTAGGGTTCCATAACCAAAGCGTAAAACACGGAACCCTACAGTCTACTGTGCAGTTTGTTGCGCCGTTTCTTCTCCACTGGTGCCTAGGAACCTGTGGTAAACTTAGTTTTAGTCAGAATTTGACGTCAAAAAGCTGTAGTAGTGCTACAAAATTTTGAATACTGTTACTAAGACTACGCTGTCCGTTTGTCTGCCTGTCACCAGGCAGCCCTGTAGCTAGAAAGCTGAATTTTTTATTGTTCCAGACGGTCCATATCGCACGAGATACTATCAAGAATCACAAGAGGGATTATACAGCGGTGCCAGTTTACTTTTGTCCTGGAACCTAGTCTCCCTGCCGTTCTCACTATTGAGCACGTGCGCTTCTGCTGCTATTATTTACCCGTAAGCTTTTTATTATACTTATTTTATTTATTTATTACCTTAGCTCTTCAACCTTTCTTATAAAAAAATATAGTCTGGGCAATTGCTTTTGCCCGCGGCTCCGCTCGCGTGAATATCGGTTATCGCGACCAATCATAGCCTACTTAAATACATTCCTCTAAGGTTATTCTATGTCTGTACCGAGTTGCCTCAAAATTGATTCAGTGGTTTAGGCTAGGCGTGAAACCGTAACGGACAGATAGATTTACTTTCGCATTTTTAATATCCGAATAGGTAGGTAGATGTAAAAAGATTCATGAATATTTTGCTATTAGCTACTATTGTCGTTGATGATATATAACTAGCAACATTTATGAAAAATAATTTGTTGCCAACGTCGAAAATTTATATTCACTTCTTTTTTCAGAATACTGTCTGACATATCCGAGAACCTGGACTTCCTATACTTTGCACTAGTGCTGTGGTCGTGCTACATCTACGCGGAGCAGCAGGCCATAGCCAGCATGATGTTTGTCAAGAACGGCCTCATTGCCGCCGTCGTCAATATTTACATCACTTGTATTTATGTTATGCTTGCCAGTGGTGTATTGAGGTGAGTTCTCTCAACACGGCAGGATACTTCACTAGATTTAACTACCCTAACATTTTTTTTAATGTAAGTATACGCTAAAAAAACTCGAAGGTTCTAATTGAATAATAACTGTTTCAGATCATACAAAGGCTTCGAAGAATGGTTGTACTATATCACTTACATTACACACACCCGTTACGCATCGATATTCCTCCACAGGAACATATTCAAGCAGCCATCTTTCAACAATCTTCCATACAGTGACACAGAAAACTGCACAACGACGGCCTCAAGTCTTTTACAAACCTCTTCAAGTTTGAATGCGAATTCGAACGCCAACTGCCGATATACGAGCGGGAAAGCATTTTTGACAGAACGATTTTCGTCCAAAAACTTCAATGGGGATATTGATTTGTCCGGCGATTTTCGGCCAGAGTTTAACTTGGGTGTTTCATTTGCATTCTCGCTTGGAATTATGGTCTTTAATAAATTCTTATACTTAATACCTTTGCCATCTTACATGACTGATAAGTTTAGAGAGTAGATTTTAAAATTTAAGAATCGATATTTAATCCGTCCTGGCAGTCCTGTATTGAAATGTATTATAGATGTCAATTACTCGTTATTATGATAATTTACGATAAATAATAATAAATTTATATGATTAAATGTTTTGAAACATTTGAATTAGTTTTCTTTACCAGAGTGATGATAATTTCGAAAATTTTAAATGAGGTCCGTAACATAAACAAGTTGAAGTTATATTACTTAACTGTATTTCTAGCAACAATACTTACAGCTAATCACTTTAATACATAATTCGCCCATGACTCCTATCTATAATCTTAGACCTGCTGAACAGAATAAAAAAAAATAGCTGTCCAAATTCATTGACTTGATCTAGTTTCCGGGTTCCATTCCCAATTCAAAATTCATTCCCGCCCTACCTATAAGATACATATGGCTATGAGATATATCAAATGCACGGCTCGGCGGGGGACGCGGTAAAGAAAGAGAAAGAGCAATAGCTAAGACTGTTAAGAGCAAGCGAGACACCGCTGCGAGCGCTCACGGTGGTATGTCACTCGCTCTCAGCTAATGCTCTTTCTTTCTTTACTTTGTTGGGACATGCCTTGTATGACAGTTACAAAAACTATAGGCCGTGCCAGATCGGTTGAGAATAAAGTTGGCAGTAATAATTGTATTATAAGTAGTGATTTTTGTGTAAAAAAAAATAAAGGTTCACATGCACACCGGGTGGTGTTGAAGTTGGTTTCGCTACTGAGTGAAAAATGTGTACAACCCCTAAGTAACTGGTCCTGACTGATCGCAAGGTCAACTCGGTCAACAATAGTAGATTGTATAACAAGGGAGTACGGCGAGGGCGCTACTTTGAATCAAGAGCAAAGCGAAGGATTCTAGAATAGAATCCCGAGCGTAGGAGGGATTCTAACGTAGAATCCTGAGCGCAGCGAGGGATTCAAAGTACACCGCCCGAGGGAAAAATAATTTGCTCCCGAGTTATACACTCTACTTTTCATCCCCATTCTATGAGAAAATATTTCTCCCGAGATTTCAGGTGTAACAAGTTTTGTACGGCGTTGTTAGCTGCTATAATATCTAATTGTTTCAGGAATTTAATGCATTGTCACTTCCATAACTCGAAGTAGAACTCATATTATTTTGCAAAATACAACTTAAATAGGTAATTTACTAATGCACGAGGTTTAGTTAACTATTTTTATCCATCCCATCCAGCATTTCTAGTAGTATATACAAAGAAGTTATGGACACTGGATATAGTATAATAATTGATTATTTAAATTTAATTACTGCACTGTTTGTTCACGAGAATGTTATATCTTCCATCACTTTGGGATTGTATGCATAGAGCACTGCAGACTCAGTCTGTGCTTCATTTTCATTTTCAGCTGGAACACATGAACCATCCTCTGTAATAAAAAGTTATCAGTCAATGTAGGCACTTGTTATCAAATAACTAACGTTTGGGTGGGTATTTGGGCTGAATTAAGACTTTCAGAACCGAGGTTGACTGTCACCCTCAGTTGCAAGCCGATACATACCTACACCCACTGATTGACGGAGGAGGATCTGGCATAGGTTTCCCACTAGGTGTTGGGTAGTCAGACAGCACTACTTTCATAAAAGCTGTAGAAACCAAATTAAGGAGGAGGAATAAATGGATTCCAGGTTCGGAGGTGAAAACCTCGGCAGTAACAAACATGTTAGTGTTGTTTCCATTGAATTTCGATGATGAGGAATAGTTGTGTATTTGAGAGAACTTCAATGTAGTAGATAAATTTAATGTAGTGTAAAAGTGTGCTTACCTCCATATATAACTATAGTCTTGTTCAATTTATTCATTGTTACCTGAAAGTAAAATCTGACATACATAAACTTGGGAGATAAAATCAACACAATGGAGAATGTTCACAAATTCTGAATTTTAGCTTATTGATTTGTGTTTAAAACAAAAGATATATTTTTAAGAATGAAATATTTCGATATACCAATTAGTTTCCAAGATATGGACGCTAGATGCGTGTGACATATTTTTATGTAGGCTAGTCAGCTTTTGTTGGTGCTGCCTAATTTTTCAACAAAAATCTCAGGAACTATTGGTCTGATTTTAAAAAACCTTATAGCTTTGAATAGCCCATTTATTGAGGAAAGTTACAGGCTATATTCTCCATTTTCACATTATTGGTCTATAAACTTCCTAGTAGTAAAATGTAAAAACTAAGTTTAAATACCTTAATAGATTTTCAATGATAATGGTTTTAATACTATTGTTGTCTTTACATACACAGAGTCAAATCTCATAAAAAAAATTTCAAATTTCCGTCTCTCTCATCTATATCCAGTTCTCAAATGTCAGAAACGGTATTCTCATGATTATCAAAATTTAACATTTACTTTGTACTTGACTTTGAAATTTCTAGATTTAAAAATATCTTTATAATTTATTATGAGAATTGGCCCTAAATTTAGTGTATAAGCAACTTACAGGTGACAACACAATCTCTCTGTATTTCTTGAGATACAGTCTCAAAGGCTCCACATAGTTATCAAAGCCAAGTGCGTTCATAGCGAACAATACGTCTTCACCGTTGATTGTTTTCCTCTTCTCAACCTGACATCGGTCACTGGCTTCGCTCGTGACAAAGGATATGAACTCTGATATACATTCTTGAACGCATTCTCTTGCGTCTTTAGCTATCTGTAAGTGATAAAGACCAAATTGAGGACAAATTAAAAGATAGCATACTAATAGACTACTAATTGTTGATTTATACACACAACAACTACCATGGACGAGGCGCGGGTTCGATCCCCGCTCAGTGCAAATATGAATATGGCTATTTACATTGGTCTGGGTGTTTTTATGTATAATACTAGCTTTTGCCCGCGGCTCCACCCGCGTGGATGTCGGTTATCGCGACCAAACATAGCCTATGTTCTTTCTCAAGGTCTAATCTATCCCTTTACCAAATTTCATCAAAAACGGTTCAGTGTTTAAAGCGTGATAGCGTAACATACAGACAGAGTTATTTCACATTTATAATATTAGTATGGATGTATGTATTTCAAAAAAAAGGATCTATGTTTATCCATATCCTAGATACCATAATACAAGCTAATTAGGCTTACCATGGGTCTAAATAGCGTTGTGTAGAATATTTATATATTTATGTTACTGATTATTATCACCATTATGAAATTATGTGAATATCTTACCTTTCCATTATCAGGAATAGCTCTCTTCATAATCTTTGCTATGTTTGCAATAGGCAGAAACCTGTCTTGTTCCCTTAATGGTGCAAGTTTACCACCTGAATCGGAGTTATTCTCATCATCTGAAATCATGCAGTTATCAGAGCCATGGTGCGCTAAAACGTGGAAAGACAAAATGGTTAAGTTTTCAATGATGTAATAAATTTCAATCACAAATATTATAAGCAATCACAGAACACACAGAATGTTCATGAAAAAAATTGTGATGTTATAGGGACTGTTCAAACGTACCTAGAACGTCGTCCGAGTTTACGACATATTCACAGCGAATATTATTTTCATCGTCTACGATGTAAGCGTTGTCCAATCTAAGATCGTTACCGATTTCGTCGTTTTCCATTATTCAACATAGAGATTGCCACTAACTGGGGTTATAGTATTTCCTGAAATCTCCAAAAAAGACTGGTATTCGATATTTACGAGTCCAAAGTTTTGTTCAAGCTAAATATGGGGCATATTGAATATGTTTATAGCACTATGTTTATGGAAAAACGTAGGTATTGGTACTCTTATTATTATCTATCTACTATGTCGCAAAAAAGCGCATTTACAATTTTAAAAAAATATTAACGCAACGCAATGCAAAATGCAACGCTATGACAATTTTGACAATGACATTGACCATAGATTAATATAATAATAAACTAAAGACTAGTTGCAACACTGACTAGACTCTGGCCATGTACCATTAGGCTAGTTTAACTTTACTTGTGTGTGCAAGTGAAGATGAAAAAGGCCTGCGCCTTTTTGGAAAACGATTCTAGTATCGAATCCGTTATTTCATTGTATATTAAGCATTGCAACGTGTTGATTTTTGAAATTTGGTGCCAACTTTTTGCACCATCTTTCGTTGGCCAAAGTCTACCACCCCCAGTCAGAAATGCTATTAGCTTAGCTATACTTCTTGGATTTCATTAATACTAAGTTTTGCAGTTTAACCCAATAAATAGTAAGTGAAAAGCAGTGAGTGAGTGTGCGGTTTATACGCTCGAGCTCGAGAATATTAGTGAAATGTGGAATTTTGCAAAAACAAAACCGAACCTTAGTGACATGTATTCCGTCACTATTCGTAACTTTGCTCACTCTGTGATTTCCTAATCTGTGGTGATTTCATTTCCCATCACTATAAAATTCTCCGTTCCGCGATGTAGGTTGCTGGAATATTAGATTTTCACAACATAACATTAAAAATAATCATTACCATCTTATAATATTCAATCAACAGGGGGTAGCGCTACTATACTATCTGCAGTGTACGTTGGCAAAGTTAGAACTTCAAAGTGAAATAGGTTATTTTAGTTTGGGGTCAGTGGCCAATAAACGCATATCAAGCTTATTTATTGTCGATACATCGCAATACAAACACTCAGAATGGGAGTACCGAAGTTTTTTAGGTACACCAGCGAAAGGTACCCCTGCCTCAACGAGCTGGTGAAGCAATATCAGGTATTTTTCATATCTTAACATTTTTTCGAAAATGTACCTGTCTACCTACTTTTAAATTTTTTAAACTGTATTTTCGGCATAAAAGATACTCTTGAATTTAAAACCACAATATAAAATCAATATAAAGTTTATGTATTTCTGCAATAAGTTTAACTTTTTACACAGAAACTAAACAGCAGGATGTCATCCATATGTTAAAACAGATTTTATCACTTCTTATATTTTTGCATTTATTGCAATAAATTATGAAACCACTCAAAAAATATCCATTTTGCGTTATACATGGCTGAAAACAACTGGTGAAAATAATGAAAATTCATTTATTTACCTTATGCGAGTGTTCACAAGTAAATCTACCACATTTAAACTTGTTTTGTCACAGTTATATTTCTTCACTTTATGATGCTTGTATAATGTATAACACCTAGCAGGTTACCTGCCCGGCACTTATACTCTTGCTGATTATGATTAAAGTAAACTTCACATTATTTGGCACTATCACATTGGGGGTTATTCTGTAAAAGTCGATGTGAGTGTAGAAATAAATCAAGATTTTATGTTCTTATTCTATAGCTATTGTTTTCAATTCAAATTGGATTGGATTCTAATTAGATTTAAATTTTTTAATGTTGTGTAATCATTTGCTATAATATGGTGTAATATAAAAAGTGCATTTTACAAAATAGTTAAATTTAATAAATGTCCTAATTTGTATTATGAAAAAAAATCACAAATATGTATACTGCAGTTTTTGATTTAAAAAAAAATTAAAGTATCCCTCTATATTAAAGTAACCTCTTCCGTAACCCCTTGATACCAGTTTCCTTCTTTCCACACCCATGCAATCCATTTCTGACATTCCCATTTTTTCTACTAAGTATTCATGGTCACATCATTCAAGTTTAAAATAATTATGTTTCTCCCCTCTTTCTTATTAGAAAAATATGGCATCATAACGGTTTACACATAAAAACACATTTTTATTTCTAAAAGACACAATATTTCTAAATACTTCAATCTTGGCATACTTCATAGCATTATCTACTTTCATGTTTTCTTATATACACACCAGTCATAGGTACCCTTGACCTTGACCTGACCTCTCCTTAAAACATATTTGACCCGGTGTCATCTTGCTTAGAATCATACATTCATTACAGGCTAAAAGCAAATTCTATGCAGAAATATCCCTAGTCCATGTAACATCTGTGTGCAATCATTACACCAGCGCCCTCTCTAGTAAGCGCGGTGCCCCCTGACACATTGCCCCCATGTATAACGCACACCCAGCCCCATTTGTGAAAACACCTCTGAATCTACATGGTGTTTTTGTTGTTTTAGATTCCTGATTTTGACAATATGTACTTGGACATGAATGGTATCATACATAACTGTTCACATCCTGACGACTCCAACCCTCACTTCCGAATTACGGAGGAGAAGATATTCCAGGATATATTCCACTACCTTAGCATACTGTTTCAAATCATAAAGCCGAAGAAATTATTTTTCATGGCTATTGACGGTGTAGCTCCAAGAGCTAAGATGAATCAGCAGAGAGGTAGAAGGTAAGATTTCTTTTCTTAATATTCATTACTAGCTTCATAAGGTTGGTAACTCTTTTGTAGGTAATTGTTTAGTATTGTTTAATAAAATTCCCCAGGATCTGATATCATCTTCCATTGAATCTGAATCATTTTATAATGATTTGTTTTATTTATTTTTTCTGTGATTGACATTATTGTAAAATTCTGACATTCATATGTGCTCTTTATGTGTCTAAACTGAATAAATGAAGATTCTTTGGTTCTTTGTGGATGTCGGTTATCGCGACCATCGCTATGACCTCTCTCAATCTAATCTACCCCAATATAGACAGACAGAGTTACTTTACCATTTATAATATTAAGTATGGATAATATGCTATTTAAAGTTTTATGATTATTCAGCATTAGAAATGTACAATGTGCAATATAAAGAATAGTAATTTTACTATTGCTTCTATTATAAATACTGAAGGCGCCATTTAATAGATTTCTAAATGTAAAGACCTCTGGGCATAAGCTAGTGGACTCTGCAGACATTTTCTAGCAAGGAAACCAATGTCACAGCACTGCCACCGGGTCTAATTAGGTTCTCAAACAATCCAAGAACCTATTGAAAAATACATACAAATTTTCATCAAACTTGGTTCAGATATTTAGGAGGAATGACAAATGCGCATACAAAAGAATTACACATTAAGATCACCCAAGTTGTGTACCAGCTTCCTCCCAAATATAGGTAACTCGGCGCATGTATCTTGGACCTAAAATGTATTTTTTGGGTGTGTTGAGGATAGCACCACAAATCCACCAATTACCAAAGATTATATTGAAACAATCCGCGCCAGTGCCTCGTTACTCTCGCAACTTTTAAAGCAATCTGCAACTTGGGTTCAAGACATGCGCTTTCGCCTTGACGTATAGCAACAAAGTGAAGTGATCACAGTATGGAACAAGCTTCCAGAATATCCATACTAATATTATAAATGCGAAAGTAACTCTGTCTGTCTGTATGTTACGCTTTCACGCCTAAACCACTGAACCGATTTTGATGAAATGTGTATAGGGGTAGAATAGACCTTGAGAAAGGACATAGGCTATGTTTTGTCGCGATAACCGACATCCACGCGGGCGGAGCCGGGGGCAAAAGCTAGTGTGATATCAATTGAAGGTACCATTGTCTGAAAATGTGTAACGGTGTTGCATACAAACATGGGCCATAGTAACCACTTTTGACCAGGTGGACCGTGTGCTTGTCTGCCACCTGAGTAGTATAAAAGAAAACAACCTTTATAAATAGCATCTCATATACAAAGGAAGCTTGACCTACTTAGATGTTATCGGTAGTAAACAAGTGCACTGCCTGATAATACTGAATCAACAATATTGTTTTTGTATTACTACTTATCTGGGCCCTTATTATGCTTGACTAACAGTTAAGTAATTACATGCATTCATATTAAGAAAATTGCATTGATTAAAACATTTTTAATGTTCTACAGATTCAGATCTGCAAGGGAAGCAGAAAAATTGGAAGCAGACGCTACACAAAAAGGTAAATAAACTTATCAATAAGTAACAAATATGCATATGTAGTTGTATAATATAGCATAGTAGTCTAGCCCTCCCAGTTGCGGCCAAAGTTTTCTCTTTGAAGCCCGAGTTCTGTTTATTGTTATTCACTGGTTATCGAGGTTTCGGGAGTTACTGACCTCCTAACACCTCCCGGCAAGCATGCACATTTCTTTTGTACGTAAATTAAAATTGTCTCAAGTTATTTTTAAAACAAAGAAAGTTTTCATACTGTTTAATATTTTTTATACTAAAGACCTCCCTCAACCACTTAAGTAGTTGCTTACTTTTCTCAGGCGAGGTCTTACCGACGGAGAAACGCTTCGACAGTAATTGCATAACGCCGGGCACGGTGTTCATGGCGCGTTTGCATGAGCAGTTACGGTTCTTCGTCAAGCAGAAAATGTCCTCTGATCCATTGTGGGCGAACGTTAAAGTTGTATTGTCGGGACACGAAGTAAGCACTATTCTTGATAAATTAAGATATAAGAAAAGACGCACGTAGTCACTCACTCACTCACTCATGCACACACCCACTCAGTAACGCACACACCCACTCACTCACGCACACACCCACTCACTCACGCACACTCCCACACACTGACGCACGTACCTACTCACTCACGCCCGCACCCACTCCCTCATGCACACACTTGGGACACGAAGTAAGCACGATTCTTGATAAGTTAACAAGTTTTAAGAAAAAACGCACGTAGTCACTCACTCACTCATGCACACACCCACTCACTAACGCACACACTCACTCACTTACACACACACCTACTCACTAACGCACACACTCACTCACGTTCGCACCTACACACACACACATTGTTGATATTAATGGGACTCAACCAAGTTTCTCGACAGACTCCCGGGGAAGGTGAACACAAGATAATGGACTACATTCGCTGGTCGCGGTCACAGCCCGACTATGACCCAAACACGCGCCATTGCCTGTACGGGCTCGACGCCGATCTCATTATGTTGGGGATGTGTACACATGAGCCTCACTTCGCGTTGTTAAGAGAGGAGGTAAGATTTCTTCCCATTGCTCAGTTAGCCGTTTGTGCGTAGATATCAATATCTGTGTTTTACCATGAAGGCTGGTTTTATCGTTACGCGTTTCGGCAGCGCCTTTGGAGCGCGCGCGTTCAGAGATACATGGGAGTAGAAGTTGCGTTTTTGTGTCGCGCGCTTGGGCAGCGCCGTTTAATAAACGCGCGATGTTCGACAGCGCTGTCCAAACGCGCGCTGCTCATTCGCTTCTACGGCCAGTGTGCGTTTTAGTGTGACGCTGTTGAGACGCGCCGTACGTATAATTGTGTAAGAAATGAATTACATCGATACGGGACGAGTAATCGAGGAAGTTCGATCCAGAAGGTGTTTATGGGACCCGGCCGATGAATTATACAAAAATAAGGATGCAAAAAATAAAGCCTGGGAAGAAATTGGAAAGGAATTGGAACTACTCTTTTTCGCCGTTGCCTTCTTTTCCATAAAAAGTAAATAGCCAGTACTCACTTGCATTAACCTTCATACTATTGTACACGACTGTCTCACAGCAGCGGAACGCGTGCTACTAGTCTCGTTTTATAGTGCACCGCTGTTCAAACGCGTGCTGTTAACAGCGCGCTGCTCAACAGCGCGCCTAGCAGCGTGACGATAAAACCAGCCTAAGAAATGAATTACATCGATACGGGACGAGTAATCGAGGAAGTTCGATCCAGAAGGTGTTTATGGGACCCGGCCGATGAATTATAAAAAAATAAGGATGCAAAAAATAAAGCCTGGGATGAAATTGGAAAGGAATTGGAACTACTCTTTTTCGCCGTTGCCTTCTTTTCCTTAAAAAATAAATAGCCAGTAGTGGACTCGCATTAACCTTCATAATATTGTACACGACGGTCTCACAGCAGCGGAACGCGTGCTACTAATCTCGTTTTATAGTGCACCGCTGTTCAAACGCGTGCTGTTAACAGCGCGCTGCTCAACAGCGCGCCTAGCGGCGTGACGATAAGACCAGCCGAAGACCAGGCGGAAAAATGATTTAAGTAGTAATTACCGGAATACTGCCGCTATTATGTTGAAGTATGCACGAGAATGTTGCACATATTCGAATATACGCGAACATTTTCCCCCCACAAACCGAGTTTATATGTATAAAAAATCTTCCCTTTAGTTTAGAGTTTAGATTTCAAGACTTTTCTTTCATTTATAGCCCGTCAAGAAAGTCGTGAAAATTGAGGGTGGCGCTGCTGCGCTTAATCTGGTATCCCTGTCATACTATAACTAAACAGACTTGATCTGTTGCTTTTTATGGTATGATTTCATTACGATAGTAGGATAGTAGGTGAATAAAAGTGAAAAAAAAATACGGCAATTATTTCATTCACTTTATTTAGGCACTAATGGCGCAAACTTTAGAGATAAATCAAACTTCAAGCTAGAAAATTATATATACTTAATTACAGAATAGTCGTTATATCCTTTTTAATAGGTTGCAGGGCTTGCAGCAACATTTAGATATTAACTTTTGCAAATAAAATCTTTAACAACTAATCGAAATCAACGAGTGCGTGATTGAGTTTAGAAGTCATGGTTGTCAAATCACTCAGGTGGCAGACAAGCACACGGGATTTAGAAGCACAGATATTATGTTAAATTTGGTGCGCGTGATCCGAAGCCTCCATTCGATGTAACCTGTACAACTAGAGATGGGCGCTAACCCGGTAAAAATGGGTGTTTTGGGAAAATTCCCATTTTTACCCATTTTTACCCACCCACTTGCCATTTATACCCGGTAAAAATGAAAAATGTAATTATATCATACTTACACACAAAATTATTACTTTTAATATAAATATATGAGTTCTGTCAATTACAATGATACTATTTATTATTTATTATATTACTATTTATTATATTACTAGCTTTTGCCCGTGGCTCCGCCCGCGTGGATGTCGGTTATCGCGACCAGACATAGCCTATCTCCTTTCTTATGGTCTAATCTACCCCTATACCAATTTTATGAAAATCGGTTCAGTGGTTTAGACATGAAAGCGTAACATACAGACAGACAGACAGACAGACAGAGTTACTTTCGCATTTATAATATTAGCACAGTCTAACGATTCATACTACATACAGTCTGTCAACGAGCCGTCTAGACAGAGCAATCGTGCAGGGAGTGATGGGTGACGGGGTATTACTCGGTACGCCCATACATTTTACTCGGTACTAAGGATTCAGGGCTGTCTCATTTGTAATCACACTAATCACGTGTTTAATTTTTTTTCATGAATCGTTTTGTTTGTTAAAATTTTTTTTTTTTTCGTTTTCTATATTTAGCGATCCAAGATGGCGGACACGACATTTTCACAAAAATCGATATGGGTATCGTTTTCAGGGTTTTTGGGGTCGCCGATTACGAATATATCATCCATTTAGCGATCCAAGATGGCGGACTCGAATTTTTCACCAAAATTGATATGGGTATCGCTTTCAGGGTTTTTGGGGTCGCTGATTGTGAATTTATCATCCATTTCGCGATCCAAGATGGCGGACTCGAAATTTTCATTAAACTCGATATGGGTATCGTTTTCAGGGTTTTTGGGGTCGCTAATTACGAATACATCATCTATTTAGCAATCCAAGATGGCGGACTCAAAATGTTCACCAAAATCGATATGGGTATCGCCTTCAGGGTTTTTCGGGTCGCTAATTACGAATTTATCATCAATTTAGCAATCCAAGATGGCGGACTCGAAATTTTCATTAAAATCGATATGGGTATCGTTTTCAGGGTTTTTGGGGTCGCTAATTACGAATACATCATCTATTTAGCAATCCAAGATGGCGGACTCAAAATGTTCACCAAAATCGATATGGGTATCGCCTTCAGGGTTTTTCGGGTCGCTAATTACGAATTTATCATCAATTTAGCAATCCAAGATGGCGGACTTGAAAATTTCACTAAAATCGATATGGGTATCGTTTTCAGGGTTTTTGGGGTCGCTAATTACGAATATATCATCAATTTAGCAATCCAAGATGGCGAACTCGAAAATTTCACCAAAATCGATATGGGTATCGCCTTTAGGGTTTTTCGGGGAACTTATTATGAATTTATCATCAATTTAGCAATCCAAGATGGCGGACTTGAAATTTTCACTAAAATCGATATGGGTATCGTTTTCGGGGTTTGTGGGGTTGCTAATTACGAATATATCATCAATTTAGCAATTCAAGATGGCGGACTTGAAATTTTCACTAAAATCGATATGGGTATCGTTTTCAAGGTACTCGGGTTGCTGATTACGAATATATTATTCATGTAGCGATCCAAGATGACTGGATGGATGATATATTCGTAATTATCAATCCCGAAAACCTCGTAAACGATACCCATATTGACTTTTTTGGGAAATTTCAAGTCCGCAATCTTGGATCACTAAATGGATTTTATTATTAGTCACCAAGAAAACTTAGACTTTTTTAATTTCAAGTCCAACATCTTTGATCGTCGTTAAAATGGTCGTCAATTCCGATATCAGACAATCGTCGGAAGGCAATCATTCGATGGGAATACAGTCATCTTGGATTGCTACATGAATAATATATTCGTAATCAGCAACCTCGAAAACTTTGAAAACGATACCCATATCGATTTTAGTGAAAATTTCGAGTCCACCATCTTGGAGCACCAAATGGATGTTATATTCGCAATCAGCGATCCCAAAAACCCTGTAAGCGATACCCATATCGATTTTGGTGAAAATTTCGAGTTCGCCATCTTAATCGCGAAATGGATGTCATATTCGCAATCAGCGACCCCAAAAACCCTGAAAACGATACCCATATCGATTTTAGTGAAAATTTCGAGTCCACCATCTTGGAGCACCAAATGGATGTTATATTCGCAATCAGCGATCCCAAAAACCCTGTAAGCGATACCCATATCGATTTTGGTGAAAATTTCGAGTTCGCCATCTTAATCGCGAAATGGATGTCATATTCGCAATCAGCGACCCCAAAAACCCTGAAAGCGATACCCATATTGATTTTGGCGAAAATTTCGAGTTCGCCATCTTGGATCGCGAAATGGATGTTATATTCGCAATCAGCGACCCCAAAAACCCTGAAAGCGATACCCATATCGATTTTAGTGAAACTTTTGAGTCCGCCATCTTGGATCACCAAATGGATGTCATATTCGCAATCAGCGACCCCAAAAACCCCGAAACCGATACCCATATCGATTTTGGTGAAAATTTTGAGTCCGCCATCTTGGATCACCAAATGGATGTTATATTCGCAATCAGCGACCCCAAAACCCTGACAGCGATACCCATATTGATTTAGGTGAAAATTTCGAGTCCGCCATCTTGGATCGCGAAATGGATGTCATTTCGCAATCAGCGACCCCAAAAACCCCGAAACCTGAAACCCAAATCGATTTTTGTGAAAATTTCGTGTCCGCCATCTTGGATAGCTAAATATAGAAAACGAAAAAAAAACAATTTCAACAAACAAAACGAGTCATGAAAAAAATTATCCCGTGATTAGTGTGATTACAAAATAAGACAGCCCTGAATCCATAGTACCGAGTAAAATGTATGGGCGTACCGAGTAATACCCCGTCACCCATCACTCCCTGCACGATTGCTCTGTCTAGACGGCTTCGTTGACAGACTGTATGTAGTATGAATCGTTAGACTGTGCTAATACTATATACCTACGTATGTTTTAGACTGGTGAATCTAAAAAATTTGAATGGGACTGCAAGTAAAGTGAAATTCTACATGAATAATCGCACCGAATTAACTCCTGAACATTTTTACCCGGGAAGAAATGAAAATACCCGGTAAAAATGGGTAAAAATGGGAAAAAACCCATTTTTACCTTCCCGACCCATTCTTACCCAGGGAAGGGAAGGGAAGACGCCCATCTCTATGTACAACGCTAACGGCAATGCTTCACTCTCTTGCTCAGCACATGGGAGACGCTATCACTTACTGCAATTAACGGCCGCGGCGGGAGCAGCCCTATAGAGAGCTGCTCGGAGACTCGCCATGGGTCCCTGTGACTAGCAGCGGGTATAGAGGTTAGATGAGGACACTTAAGAGGGCCATCTTAAACCCGTATATGGCTCAAAGTTAACTGAGGTGTGAAGGAAATGCCGTTAACCTTACACCCCGATAAATGACACGCATACATGATAAATGCCTCGGGACACTATTTTGAATCTAAGCTGCGAGATAAACGAATTGTTTGGCCTGGCTTGACCTTGTTTTGTAATAATCTATGCTCGGTGACTTTGAGCTCGTCGACCACCACTCTGGTCACAGAATCGCTTACTCAGTGGTACACTTTAAATTTATTAGACCAACGGTACCACCAGGAGTATGGCCATGGGTACCATGGGTGTGAAATGTGTTTTGAGCATATTTTAGGTCCAAGAAACATGTCCTGAGCAATACCTTACCCAAAGTCCACCTGTCTGTCTCATGAACCGTGATAGCTAGACAATCGATTTTTTTACAGACGTTGTAAAGTATTAAACAATGAAAACAAAAGATGTAGGTACAGTATGTATTATAATATAATATAATTATAATCTTTTAGAACATTAACTTATTGGAGTGAGTATTCAACACCCAAAATGCTGCTTGAAACTCCTGCGTAATTTATCCGCGATAGTTTCTGAGTCACTGGATATATCATCACATACTGAAATGATATGTCTGAAATGTGCTTTTGAAAATCTGAAACAAATAAAAACGTACGGTACTGGATAAATACAGCTGTATATACCGTGTAATTTTTTAGTAGTCCAAAGGGCCTCAGTGGTTAATACAAAATGGGTCAAGACTGTTCAAAAACGTCAAAGTGTCGTACTACGATTTCTTAAAATCGTAGGATAATACCTCAACCACGACAAATGAAAACAATGCTTTGAAAAATAAAATGTTCACTTAATACACATAATTTTTAATAGATTGCACTTCCCATACCGTGTTTAACATTAAAGTATATGTACGTACCGGCTTATTTAGCTGTTTGGCCATAAATATCCTCCAAATCAGAAACCAGCTTGCTGGTTTGAAATCCCGCCGTATATCATACTATATCCCTGAAATACTTTGAATACGACATGTCTCTCACAACTAATACACACATTGCAATTCATTTTTACACTTTATATTGTTACTAGACGTAAATAAATTAAATGAACGCAAAAGATATACAAAACATATCCACAACAAAACAAGGAATGACAGCTGAAAACTCAGTTTGACAGTTATTGAGTGTTGCAAATACAATGAAAAATATTAGTTCCTTCAACATTAATTTCACGACTTTCTTGACGCACTATAATTTACCATGTTTGTTAAAGAGATTTGATCCTTATGATTGCCACTATGGATTGACACCATAAAAATACAGGATGTAATTTTTTCAGGTATTAGTCGGTTCCATGACCGGGTGGGTCTAGCGTGTTTCCGAAAACGGTCGAATGCAGTTCTGTTTCTTTTTAAAAATAAAGGAATATTTCCTTTTATTAATATATCCATGAATATATCCTTGAGTTATCTGTTTAGTATTGTTCTACAGGTTTCAGTTTACGAAATTTTCTTATAAAAGCCGCTAATAGTAAGAAAATATTATTCTAATTCCCGTGTTCCTCCACAGGTGAAATTCGGTAAAACAACACAACGCGCGACCAGCCCCGAAGAAACTAATTTCTACCTCCTCCACTTAAGTTTGTTAAGAGAATATTTAGCACAAGAGTTTATAGCTATTAAGGACAATCTGCCTTTCGAGTATGATATAGAGAAGGTGGTTGATGACTGGGTACTGATGGGCTTTCTAGTGGGTAATGATTTTATACCAAATTTACCTAACATGCATATTAGTAATGACGCCCTGCCCATATTATATAAGACTTATATGACTGTGCTGCCTACTTTAGATGGTGAGTGTTATATTTTTGTTGTTTTTTTTTTTTAACATTTAACATTCGTAACGTATAATATATTTAATAACGTTCCCGGCAATGTAGAATTTGGGCCACCCCATCTCTTCCCATACGGTGTTGTACAAAGCGACTAAGGTGTTGGGCTGACAGCCTCCGTGGCGTGGCAGTAGTGAAGTATTCAGCGCACCCGATAAGGTCGTAGAACGACCTCCGACCTACGTCCTCCATGAAGAGCGAGGAGGCGACGATGCGACGGGCCTGTGAGTGATCGGTGGAGCCGCCTGTCACCCTAGCTGAAGGAGGCCGCGGCGGCGGCGCAAAGTGCGCCTCCCCGTACCCGGGGCTAGATGGGGACACTAAGGTCCTCACAACCCAAAGGGTGGCTCCTCGAAAGAGATGGTCCTGGGTCTGCCGGGGTGCGAGAGATTTGTTTCCTGCGTTCTCACCTCCGGCAACCAAATTTGATTCAATTCTATTCAATCATTTATTTGCTTCGAATATGGTTACAGAGATTGTCTTAGAACTAGTAGGTACAGCATATTCTGCTCCATGGAGCGTGACCCAAAGACCCAAAGACGGGGTAGTATCCGTGGGAATTTTTCGCACGATAAAAAAAAAGAAGCCCATCTGTTGAAACGTTTACTGTGGTCTATGGCCCACACCCTGCTTATCTTACTTCCCTAATGACGGCCAAGATTGACGATGTGCTTGTTTTTAGGCTATATAAACGAAGCAGGTGACTTAAACCTGGCGAGATTCGAGATATTCATGCAGGAACTAGCTAAGATAGATATGGAAAATTTCCAAGACACATTTGCGGATTTCAAGTTCCTGGAGGATAAGACTGGATCGAGGCGGCCTACCGCTAGGGAGAGGAGGGACTTCAATGTGAGTCTCATACATTTTTTAACCCTGACTGTACGAGCTAGCTCTGTACAATGATTGTTATTGTTTTATATTTTGTTTATATTAAGCACGGTGGCGAGGCGCCACATTAGTTAGACTTTAAAATTCAGTACTAATAAAGGCGTCGAACCAGCAACATCGTGTCACTCATTTACACACTGACGCGGTACTCATTATATAAGATGTGTGGTAGTACAAACCATACACTGACTAAAAAAAATGTCTTATATTTGTACATTTGTCAGTGCCATCATAGCTCCCAAATGGATGGACCGATTTTTTTGTTTGGAACCTAATATGATCGATATGATTCTTAACTATGTCTAGACATTAACTCAGTATTATACATTATTATTTATTTAAAAAATGTTTAAATTAGATAAGAAAGTATATTTCACTAGCTTTTGCCCGCGGCTCCGCCCTCGTGGATATCGGTTATCGCGACGAAACATAGCTATGTACTTTCTCAAGGTCCAATATACTCCTATACTAAATTTCATCGAAATCGGTTTAGGCCTGAAAGCGTAACATACAACAGACAGACAGAATTACTTTCGCATTTATAATATTAGTGTGGATTGAAATCGTGGCAAGTTACATTCTAGTTCTAGTCTAGCCCATCCTATAAAACCTACGGTAACCATTATTTTCTTTTCAGTATAAACCAAACGATGACGAAACGTTCAACGTGAACGTAGATGAAATTAAGAACGCTAACAGCACTGACGACGAGCTTGAGAAACTAATTAATCGCACCAATGATATGGTAAGGAGCCCCTTAGCAGCACCGGCTTACTGGCCCCGGACAATAGCGAAGTGTAAAAATTTTCAGGAGAGAAACATAAAAATTATTCTCGGAATTTTTCTTTTTAGTTCAGACCAGAAAAAGACGACACACCCAATAACAAGGTGACGGGTGACTGTAACAAAATGGACGACACGGATGAAAAGGTGAGGACATTAAGCACTAGTCTATTGGTCGCGGTACAAGGCAGGAGTGTTTTAATTTTTAACCCCCGACTCAAAAACGACCCTTACTGGTAAAGCACTCCGACATGATCGGTGGAGCTGCCTGTCACCCTAGCAGAAGCAGGCCGCGGCGGCGGCGCAAAGTGCGCCTGCCCGTACCCGGGGCTGATGGGGACACTAAGGCCCCCACAACCCGAAGGGGACCATCTCGAAAGAGATGTTCCTGGGTCTGCCGGGGTGCGAGAGATATGCTTTCGGCAATCTCACCTCCGGCAACCAAGGACCCAAGACGGCGTGCGTTTTAGTCGGTTCGAGTCCGACATAACCGCCTCCACCGGCTCCGTGGGGATTTTGCGCACGATAAAAAAAAGAAAAGAAAAGCACTCCGACATGTTACCGGAACGTTCCAAGGTCCCCCGACTTGACAACGCTTGATCAAAATATTCCTAGATACCTATATCAATGTTAAAGGGCTAACCAATACAATTTATTCTCAACTTTTTGGAGACATTTTTTGTGACGGGTTTTTTTTTTAATTTAAAGTTCTCTATTTGAACAGTTACAATGCACAACTATTTTTGTTTAACGCGATTACATTTATATATATAGCTCGAACCATATACTTTGAATCTAAATTGCTAGATATGAAAGATCCTGGCGTGTGCGGATTGTTTTGTCATAATCTATGCTTGGTGAATTTGAGCTCTTCCACCGCAGTAGCACCCCGTGCTATCTTCAAAATACTTCCAAGAAACGTGTACTGTGCGTATTAGAGCACATTTTGAACACATTTTAGGTCCAAGATACACTGGGTGATTTTATAGTCGATCATCGCAAGTTTATAAGTGCCCAGTTAATGGCAATAGGCTCGCCACCTATTACATTGGGACCTAAACATAAACTGGCGAAACGTGGGTGCTAGCACCTCTGCCTACCCCTTCGGGGAATACGGGCGTGAGTTTATGTTATGTTATGTTATGGATAACAAGAAAAATAATCTGGAATCAATGGAATCCAGCTACGTGGGTAACAAATGCCTGGCAATGACGCCCCCACCCGGTCCAGGTAGAAGGGGTAGGCCCAAGAAGTGCTGGCTTGGCGTCGTGGAGGGTGACATGCGTGCAAACGGTCTCACTACCTTGGACGCCCAAGATCGTGCGAAGTGGAGGAGGAAGAGCCGGAAGGCGGACCCTGAGCTCCGAGGGCACCGTGGCCTCGGATGCAATCAGGACTAACGTCTTTATGTGGATGATGATGACAAAAATCATCTGGAAGTATTAATTTGGCGAAAGAATTTTTTTTTAATACCCCCGTACATTTTTCCTTTCACCTGAACATTATTCCCATACATTATCAAAAAAAAAAAATATTTTCATTACTTATTTTTTTCTAAATTGTACCTATTAAGTGTATTTTTCATTGTTGAACAATAACATTTTCTAATCTTACACTTAATTTCCGTACATTTTAAAATGGTAAAAAAAAATATGTTTTCTTTCGCCAATTTAATACTTCTAGATGATTTTGCTATCGAAACTGTGCCCAAACTCTTTATATCCGAAACGACTAGAAAATCACCCGGTATAGTTCAAGCTATAACTATCCTTATATATTCTGTGCTATTATGCCTCGTATACACTACTCGCGAAGTTCCTCGGTGAAGTGCTCGAGAAACTTTGCCTTAAGTCCGAAGTGCGACACCACACACTCGTTCAACTTCGTGAGGAGCTCATTCGCTCTAAGGTGCCGAAAGCCTGCGCACGTTCGTCCTTATGACATTAATGATATTGGGGTCCCAAATAATAGGCTCTGCTTGCACAGTTTCGAGGAACAACATATTTTTCTCCTGTGAAGACTGTATTTTGTTCATAATAAAAACAATATTGTGTCACACGCAATAATTATAACTATTGAGTACTGAAGTCGGCCGAGTAGTGTAGAGAGGTACTTCGTGAACGCACTTCGTGCAACTTCGGGCGCTTTGACTCGGGCGCAAAAACCGACAACAAATGGAAGTCGCCCGAGGCGAGGTAAAGTTTGACGAGGTAAGCCGAAGTGCATCTCCACACTATCGTATTCGTCTAACTTCGTTCAACTTCGCGAGTAGTGTATAGGGGGTTTTACATGTGTTGTGACTGTAGTACCGCAGGAGCAGATACAGATATGAGATATTACCTTTTTTTCTATTGCAGGACTTGGACCCGTGGGATGGTTATGAAGAACCGAGTGATGGTATGTTTAAATTGATATTTAACTATCTTTTGCCTGCGGCTCCGCCCGCGTGGATATCGGTTATCGTGACCAAACATCGCCTATGTGTTAATCTAGCTAGGGTGTCAGCTAACTCCATACAAAATTTTATTAAAATAGCTCCAGCCGTTTAGGCGTGAAGAGTAACAAACGTCCATCCTTATTTCATACATTTGCGTGTATGATATCAGTAGGATTTAATTATGTAGTCGTATTCTTGAAAATAGTAGACTTTCGCTTTAACACCATAACGCCTAAAATCGCAACCAAATCTATCCAGCCATCTGCAATTGAGTAACAAACTCACTTACGCCATTATGAAGTGCAATGGAACTTAGTTACCAAAACCTCACAACTATAAACATCACTACTTACTTTTCTTTTATTGGTACGAAGTTCCTTATCACGCGTTGCGAAAGGAGGATAGACGGTAAAAATTCGGACCAAAAGTTGTAACGACACCGAACCGACTGCCGAAGGAAGGCGGGTAATTGCTATAGTTGTAACCCGTGCACTGTGCAGTCACCTGTCAGACTAAAAAAGCAATATTTCACATATTGTAATGTTTATTTTACAGAGGAAGAACTAACCATGGAAGAAGAGTTCGTATTACACAAGAAAGATTACTATACGAATAAGTTATCTTATACTTCAGTGACAGAGTAAGTTTTATACATTAAACTGCTACTTAAACTAGTGGTCCACAAAAATGAGGCAGGTTAAGTTAACCAGGCTTGATATATGGCTATGAATTAGGTTTCTTTCTTTCCTTGAATGAATGAAAGAGATAACTAGACATATATAAAAAACCCGGCCAAATAAATACATAAATATAAATAATAAATCAATATTCCACAACATTCTACATAGCGCTATCTAGACCCATGGTAAGCTTAACTAGCTTGTGTTATGGACATACTTAAATACTTTTTTTTGTTAATACATATTATACATAGAAACAACCAGACCAATGCAAATAGCCACATTCATACATACAAATATATGCACTGAGTGGAGATCGAACCCACGCCTCCTGCGTAGTGTCCGCGTTCACTACCGCCACGCCACAGAGGTTGTGAAATGCGAGATGGATTAGCACACGAAGGGTTCCGTACTATTAGGTGTATTTTAGTCTTAGTATTTGTTACTGCAACAGAAATACATTATCTCTGAAAACATCTCCTATCTACATCTACTGTCTATTTAAACGTTCATGAGATACGAGCCGATAACAAACAGACAGCGGAGCCTTAGTATTAACCATAATGCCAAGCCTCTTTACTGCGTCATTTTTGTGGTCATTTTTATATTGTATTGGCTCATAAAACATTCACAAACATATGTGCCGCAGGTATAACGATATGTGCCATTACTTTAGGTATGTAGCGAGTTCACTTGTAACATTTACATGTAACGTGTAACACTGTATTGTAACATGACGTGTAACAAAATATGTTGACTTGATTGGTTCCTTCAAATGCATGCTCTTGAATAAACCTGTCAAAATACCACTAACCAAATAAAAAAAAAAATGCTTTTTAATTTGATGTCTTTACAAATTGGTTACCTGTAATTAAAATTAAAAGAGAGAAAGATATATATTTTATTTGAGTAAGGAATGCTCGTTGTGTAACATGTTACGCGTAAATGTTGCTAGTGAATACAGATATGCGAATGCATTGTTAAATTATGGTTAATGTGTTTTCATTGTAACCGTCTATGTCGTTATGTAGTAGATGTTATAATAATTGTAATAATTATTTTATTTATAATTTTCATCATTTGTGTATGAATTGAACAAAAATATTTTTCTTATTTCTATTTTTTTTTTCAATACTAAATTCACAAACAAATTGTGTAGTCAGAATTAATTTGGCTCTTAAGATAAGAATACTAGAGCCATCTTACCTAACATTACGATATGTATTTACAAAATTCTCATTTTTCTTGATGGCAAACATTTGTGGAATTATGCATATTTTATTTTTTGACGTTCTTAGATTTTTATTGTAGCTTCAGTATGGACTCCCCTGCCAGAGTACAGATAAAATTATAAGGCACTATGGGTTTGTAAAAAAAAACTCTTTCTTTTAATCTCATCTCTCTCTCATCATTAATCTCAGTACGCACTAGGATCCTCTTTATTTTTAGTTAAGACATACTCATAAATCATAACTGCTACAACACAAATCACAAAAAAAAAACAAATTGTTGATCAGCAGTAATGTTTACGAGGCCCTCCGCTGCCTTATTCGCACAGGGAATGGTACACGCTAACATGTGAACCGAACTGTTCTTCGAAATGCATCCATCCAATCCACAGTTATGACCTGCTTTGATACGAATTGTGTTGAAGTTCAACCAATGCCCGCGACGAATTAAAATTGGCCGTCGCCTGCCCCGTGTGTACTGCTTAATGTATTGCTTACGTACGTTCAGTTTGTGTGTACTATCATGTACTAAAATATTATTGTTAGGGCATAGAAGCAAAAAAATTGTGGCAGATATAGGCCGAAGAATAATGGAGAAATCTGGTGACTCTCGCTCCTGCTCGTACCTGGTGCAAAGATTAGCTATTGCGATCCAGCGCGGACATGCGGCCAGTGTCCTGGGCTCGTTTACACCTTTTTTTTTCGTGCGGAAATCTCCTCGGATACCCTCCCCCCTGCCGGAGCCGGAAGGGGGGATCCGGAATATGTCGGACTCGAACCGACTAAAACCGCATGCCGACTGTGGGTCGTGGTGCTAGGCCGGAGGTGAGGTTGTCATCGACACACCCCTCGCAACCCGGCTGACCCAGGGCCATCCCTTACGGTCTGGCCCTCCTCGGGAAATACGACCCGGGTCGGGTTATTTAGCTAACAAAAGATTCAGCTACCTGACATTTTTTTTAATTTTCTTTAATGTGACATTGTATTTTTTGACATTAATTGATTAGAATTCGTCGGTCGTCGATCGTCGGTAGCTTAGTGGTTAAGGAGTCGGCCTTACATCGAGAGGTCCTGGGTTCGAATCCTGGCCATTACACTACCGATGTGAACCCACTCCTAGAACAAGCAATTTAGCTTAGTTGGAGGTGTTAGAGGGAATATTAGTAACTTCGGTTCTAATATTCTTCAAAAAAAACAATTACAATAATTTTATTATAATATGTACACTTATCTATTATGTACTTACCTTTTATTTTTTGGCGTTATAAAAGAATAACAGTTAATAAATAATGATATTTATAATATGTTTATTTTAGAGAAGTTTTAGCCTCTCAAGCAGAAGGCTACGTGAGGGCTATACAATGGAACCTGTACTATTACTACAAGGGGTGTCCGTCGTGGTGTTGGTACTACCCGCACCACTACGCGCCGTACATATCAGATATCAAGGGATTCAAGGATTTGAAGATCGAATTTGAGCTTGGAGAACCTTTTAAACCTTTTGAACAGGTAAATACATTTTATTGAAATAATAGGTATATTTTTGGTAATAAATACTCCTGTGAGGTCCATATTTCATAACGTTACTCAGTTCTGAATTTCTATTTATAAGTAGGTATGAGGGCAGACTGTCATTGTGAGAGTTGATTCGCAACTGAGCGTTTTTCTAAAATGTGGGCCTGAGCATTTGTTTCTGAGTGATTATAAAAATAAAAACCACGAAGGTCTAATGCGGGAAAACCGCTCCGCTCCGATTCCGCATTAGCCTTCTAACCTAACCTATCCAAGTAGTTTTTTGACAATTGGACCAAACGCGACTAAACTCTCTTTTAGCAATATTTTTCTGTTTAGAAGTTCATTATAAAGACTAAAAACTGAAGTTGAACCATTAGTCAGTTGCCTAGTTTATAAGCAGGCGATAGGTTATATGGAGGTGTTATTTTTTTTCGACAAATTAATACTTCCACTCGACTCTGTGTCCAAATGCCACAAAATCTCTCTTACCTAGTGTAACGACTTTCCATTCTTAATCGATCGTCCTCTTACAGTTATTAGCAGTATTACCAGCGGCCAGCAAGCAGTTACTACCCATGCCGTTCCACGATCTGATGACGCACGACCAATCGCCCATCGTGCACTACTACCCCTTGGACTTCGAAACAGATCTCAACGGCAAGAGGAACGATTGGGAGGCGGTTGTGCTGATACCTTTTATTAATGAGGTGAGTTATATACTGTATGTGTTTTATAGTTACAGGCACATATCTTGACCTTAGTGAAGTCACAAACTTACTTTCACTAAGCACTGAAGCTAAGAGAGGACGAACGCTGACAGTATACTGACTAGGGTCTCTCTTTCCGTGGGCAAGATGGAATCACACATTTTAGGGGGTCATCTTGATACGGGAGGTGATCCTGGGTCGGCCGGAGTACAAAGGAATTACTTAACCCATATTATACATCTGAAATCTTCAAACATCGTGCGGTTGTAACCTGCCGGAGGTATTACGACCTGGTATCCATGGGGACCACCTCCGTGGCGTAGCGGTAGTGGAGGCGTGGGTTCGATGCCCGCTCAGTGCAAATATTTGTATGCATGAATCTCAGAGAGCACGTTAAGCCGTCGATCCCGGTTGCCATAACATCTATGGCAGTCTTTACACTCTTTACTGTAGTAACAATAGTTGGAGTCCTCAAAAGTTCAATGACTGGTTTAACTGCAATGCTTCGATATCGGATTTCGGTTGTGGAGGTCACATCGCAGTCGCTTCACAGAAAATATCGAAGTTCAACCAAATCCGCAGTTGGACTGGACCCTAGACTCCAAGCTGAAAACTTCGGATGCAACTGGGATTAACGCAAAGATAAAGAAGATCCATGGGGTTTCAGCATGAAAAAAGCTACTACTGTGATGACGTCAGAGTCACAGTACACAGTTACTTAGTCGAGGTTCTCTGTATTTGCTCTATGTTTACTATTGACTGTTGGTGAAAGAATAACGATAAAATTATTCACATTTAAGGTAAACCTCCTATCTGCAATGGAGCCGTGCTATCAAAGGTTAACGGAAGAAGAGAAAAAACGCAACAAACACGGCCCTATGTTAGTCTACAATTGGACGTCTCAAGACCTAGGTAACTAGAAAAAGTATATTTTGAATGTGTTTTTTTTATTTATTTATTTATTTAAACTTTATGCACACATGTACACAGGCGGACTTAATGCCGTAGGCATTCTCTACCAGTCAACCTCATAGGTGGTGCAGAGAAATCAAAGTAGGTGCATTATGAACGGTGACTAGATATACAATAGAGCACATAATAAGTAAGCTGTAGAGTAAGTAAGTGTTCGTACTTACATAAGAGTAAATAGGTATCTACGCTGATACTTATACACATATTATAATAATAACAAATATAACAGAAATAATAACAATACATAAAATAATAGTATAGTATACCTACATAAAAATAATAAATAGTAAGTACTTATATATTATATACATGTATATATAAATATATAAATATAAATACATATACCTCATTATATATTCATAAGAGGAATATATAAAATATAGAAAAGATCATTAAGAAGTTTCTTCCAGTTTGTCCAGCATAAGTTTCCGAATCTTCAGTTTGAATGTGTAGCGGCTGGTGGCCATCCTGATCTCAAGAGGTAGCTCGTTCCAAAGGAATATGGATTGTACAGGAAAGGAAGAGTGGATGAAGTCGGTGCGATGAGAGGGACAGCGTAAGACGAGGTTATTGGCTGAGCGAAGGTTTCTGTCGTGATTTGCGCCAAGATATTGAAAATAGGGGGAGAGGTAAGAGGGAGAATTAGGAGAAGTAAGTATAGTATAAAGAGTGGTAAGGGCACGATGGTTCCGACGCTGACGTATCGGTAACCAATTTAATTGTGACCGGCATGCAGACACATGGTCATACTTGCGGAGGTTGAAGACAAACCTGATACAGTTATTTATAAGACGGTCAAATTTGTTGATATATTCTACATTCAGGTCGAAGTAACAAACATCACCATAATCAAGTACCGGGAAAAGTAATGCCTGCACAATCATTGCCTTAGTGTTGATAGGTAGGAGGCTCCGTAGACGATAAAATGCTCGAAGCGAACCAGTGATTTTCTGACACACGCGGGACACCTGATCAGTCCAGCTCAGGGTAGAGTCAATAACCAAGCCGAGGTCTTTGACAGACGGGCTTAAGGGTATAACTACACCATTGAGACTAATGGGCGGGAGGGTTGCCTCGTCCACCTGTCTCCGTAAATGTGGGCTCCCTATGATTATGGCCTGGCACTTACTTGGATTGACCATCAGTCCAAATTGGCTCGACCAGCTGTTGATATGCTCTAAGTCCTGATTGACTTTGTTGATTGCAGAGCACAAATCAACCACCCCCGCTTGGGCGTACAGTTGCAGGTCGTCGGCGTACAAATGATACGCACATTGAAGATTTTGAGTTACGAGATTTATGAAAATGGAGAATAATAAGGGAGATAAAATACCGCCTTGAGGGACGCCAGCGGCAATGTCACACCACCACGATAAAGTATCATCGCGACGGACAGCCTGCTGTCGCCCCTGAAGATAACTAGAGAACCATTCCAGTGCGTCCGGTGAGATCATAAAGTGCGATAGAGTGTTTAAAAGAAGGTCGTGGTTGACCGTATTGAAGGCATTAGAGAAATCAACCAGTGCAAGTACTGTGAGTTTGGTGTTTTCCATGCCTGCCCTAATATCCTCGGTCACTTTTAAAAGAGCTGTAACAGTGCTGTGGCCGGGCCTGAATCCAGATTGTAGGGGATTCAACAAATTGTTGCTATAGATAAAAGTTGACAGCTGTTTGTGCACACAGGCCTCGAGCACCTTGGATAGGAAGGGCAGAAAACTGATGGGACGAAAGTGATTGGGAAGGGATGGATTTGAGTTTTTCGGAAGGGGTATAACAAAGGCTTTACGCCAAATAGAGGGGAACTGTCCAGAGTCTAAGGAATAATTTATAATATGGGTGATTACAGGCAGAAGATGGTCCATGATAGGAGTTATCATTCGGCGACTAATATTGTCGGGGCCCACAGCACTTGATTTGATGGAAAGTATAGTTTTTTTGACCTCACTCGGTGCAACCGGAGAAAATTCGAAAGCCGCGATGTTGGGACGTGGTAAGCTTTTAAGCAAGTCTATTGTGCAGCTCTTGGTTTGGTGACTCAGAGGGGTAAATGTTGTGAAATGACGATTGATGTCGTCCAAACCAATAGAACACGGGGCTTCAGAGCATCGCTGTTTGCCAATACCCAGAGTCCCCAGGAACTTCCAAATGCTGGCGGGGGAAGATGTAGTGATATTGTTAAGGATATAGCGGCGTTTGGCATTGCGCATCATCTGGTTACACCGATTCCTGGCGGCTTTGAAGAGCACCCACGTTTCGTCACGCTTGTCCTTACGGTACTTGGAAAACACCCGATCCCTATGACGCATTGCCATACGAACCTCCTGTGTTATCCACGGCGCAGGAGGACGTTTTATTTTAACTCTTCTGAACGGAGCGTGAGTGTCGTATAGGCTAGTGACCACGTTATTAAAGATGCGAACTTTTTCATCTACTGAGGTGGCCTCACAAATGCAGTCCCAGCTCAATGCTGAAGCATCCTTACTTAGTTGCTCAACGTCCATGCGTCCAAAATTGCGCAAGAGCAAGATACGAGGTTGGCGTTTCGGTGGCTTAAGGACATATGACAGAAACATGAGATCATGTCGAGAAAAAGCTGGCGCTGGGTGTTGACCGTGTGACGATACGAGAGATAGGTTAGATGTCAGCATTACGTCCAACCAAGTATCCTCCGTTCCCACATTTTGGTGGGTAGCTTGAAGAGGCAGGATGTTTAGATTAGCAGATTGGACAATGTCAATCAGCTTACGGTAGCGCAGCGTTTGGGGGGATAAGAGATCCGTGTTGAGATCGCCCATGATTAAGTGATGTTCGTACTCCGTTCCCAAAGTTTCCAAGATCGCCTCGAGACAGCCAAAGTAATTAACTGCAGGTGGGCTGTAGACGACGCCTAGTGCGGTTCTCGCGCCCTTAACCATAACCTCAAGGAAAATATACTCAGCTGTAGTAGTAGCGTTGGAAGGAGAGGAGGCTAGAATTTTGAAGGGAAAATCAGCACGAAGATATATAGCAACGCCGCCTCCCCTAGTCTCGGTCTCGTCGACTCGATCATTACGGATGAGAATGAAACCAGGGAGAGGGTAAGTAGTGGAGAGATGGTGTGGTTTGAACCAGCTTTCTGAAATCAGGATGGCATGAACATTACAGTCACTGAAAGTCTCTATAAACTCACTATAGTGCTTTGGCAAACTCTGTGCGTTGATGTGACAGACATTTAAGAGGTGGTTAGTTTGAGAGCCGAAAGTCTGTCGGACGAACTCACCAAGCTCATCAGTTGTATCAGAAGACACCGAACAGAAACTATCATCGCTAGAAGAAATTGAAGACTCGTTGGCAGAAACATAAGAATCAGCAGAATTGTCAGAATACATGTAAATAGAGTATAATAAATATATGCTATGTATAATATAATATAAAGTAATATAATGAAGATAATATAGTATAATACAATAATATAAAAATATATTGTATGAGGTACGGGTTCTCATAGTAGAAATGAACACGAGAAGTCTTAAGGGTATCCTTGTTTAATGTTCGCAATGAGAAAGTACAATCGTTACAATAATTATTAAGATGAACACTTATAACTAGATCAGGTAGGTTCGATAGGCGTGTGCGCGCGTATGTAACTTACACTTAGCGTAGCTAGCGGAAGACTGCTGAGCGGCGCGAACGCGGGCGCGGTCGGAGCGGGCGCGTTGGGCGCATGCGCAGACGTGCGCGGGTGCGACGCAGCTTGTGTATTTCCCGTCTGTTCGGGAGATTCGTGAAGAATCGAGCTGGTATACAACCGCGAGAGGCTCGTTGAGGCAAAGTTCTAACGCGGTTTACTATAATTGTATATAAAAATGTTAGTCAGATAATGCAAATACGTACACTTGAAAAATTAGTTGCTACTTCATGGTAAATAAAAATAAACACTCACGTTCAATTATTGGATCATATATTATATCCACAAAAACATACACACGCTAATAAAAATAAAGCAACCTTATCAACACATTATTAACAAATACTATCACTTTACATAATTATAAAAAACATGTTACTTCGTCAAAACCTTTCTTATAATGAAAATTTCTGTCTAGAATTTTACCTAGCTCCAAAAACTTTTAAATTCAAATATGACATCTGACATTTACTTTTTAATCAAATCAGCCATAAACAAAGAGTATGAAATTCCAACAATTAAAAACTCTTCAACATCCCCTCTGAATTTCATACCTTAAATTAATATCTCAAATTAATTAACTCCTCTGTTACTAACTCAAATACAACCCATATATAAGTCCCTACCTATCACCTACCTATATCTAAATACATATTAAATAAAAACACCCCTTAATAACTTTCAAATAATCACCAACAACTATATCTATAATAAGAAAATAATTAATAATAAAATTTGGAATTAAAGACCAAAAACACTTAAAATTATTCACCATTCTATTAATCATCAATAATCACTCGAGTTCATTGATCACTCACTAAAAACTTCCGTAAACGTAAAAACTTTGTTCTGTCTAGTCCTTTAGTTAAAATATCTGCTATATTTAAATTGGTTTGACAATAATAAATTTCAATTAATTTTTCATCAATTTTCTCTTTAATAAAATGATATTTGACATCAATATGTTTACTCCGTCTATTGAAAATTCCATTTTTAATCAAAACAATTGCCGATTGGTTATCTACATACAACTCAGTTTTAGGAGTTTTACCAGTTAATTCTCTGAACAAACTTTGAACATACAACAGATCTTTAATACATTCGGCTGCTGAGATGTATTCAGCCTCTGTACTAGAAAGAGCAGTGACAGACTGCTTACGTGAACACCAATGTATCGGTCCACCGCTATACAAAATTATGAACCCAGTCGTGCTTTTCCGAGTATCTGGGTCGCCAGCGAAATCTGCATCACAGTAAGCTCTGAGTGTAAAATCACTCCCCTGTGAATATTGAATACCCGAAGAAATTGAATTTTTAATATACCTAAAAATGTTTTTAATATTACCAAAATCATTTAAATTAGGACTTTCCTGATGCCTACTACAGTAACCAACGTGAAATGAAATGTCCAATCTAGTTCTGTTAACTAAATATAAAAGAGATCCCACAAGCTGTCTGTATTGATGCACATCACTAATATTACTCTTCCCCTCTTGATGTGTATCAATCAAAATATCAGGATGAACACTTTCTTTAAGATCACTATAACCAAATCTTTGTAAAAGTTGTTCAATATATGTCTTTTGATATATTTTAATTAAATTCTCCTTAACAGAAATATCAATACCAATAAACTTTTCAACCTTATCAAATTTTTTCATCTCAAATTCTTTTTCTAAATCTGTTATAATTTTATTTAATTCCGATTCATTTTTTCCAATTAATAGTCCATCATCAACATAAATTGCTAAATAAATCTCTTTTTCCCTACAAACAAATAAACATGGATCTTGTTTTAATTGTATAAAACCTAATTTCTTCAAATAATTTGTCAACCTAATATTCCACATAAGCGGCGCCTGTTTAAGACCGTATAAACTCTTCTTGAGTTTACAAATTTTATCTTTATTTAGATTATACCCTAACGGAACCTCCATAAAAATATCCTCTTCTAATTCACCATATAAAAACGCAGTTTTAACATCAAATTGCTTTATTCTGTAACCTTTTTGTCCCGCAATTGACAATAACAAACGTACACTCGTAATATTAACCACTGGACTATACGTTTCTTTATAATCTACATTATATTTTTGTGAAAAACCTCTCGCTACTAATCTAGCTTTATATCTTCCTCCTGGTTTTATTGTAAAAACCCATTTGCTGGTAATAATATTCTTATTCTTTGCTTCTGATCTATCCACAATTTTCCACGTCTTGTTCTTTTCCAAAGAATCTTTTTCTTCCTTAATAGCTTTCTTCCATAAATCTTTCTCTTCACACTGTATTGCTTCACTATATGTTAAAAACGAACTTTCTAAATCAAAATCCTTCAATCTCGTTGGCAAACGTCTATCTCTCTCTGGTAAAATTCTTCTAACAACTGGTTCAATATTCAACTCAATATTATCATCATCAACAGCAACAGCTTCTTCTTCAGCATCTTCAAAAGAATCTCCTCCTTCAACAAAGGCTTCTTCACTTCTTATGTTCTCATTATTATCTTCTAACAAATTACTATTAATATTATCTCCAATCAATAATTCTTCTCCACGACTATCTTCGAAATTCTCTTCATGTAAAAGTTCTTCTCCACGGCTATCTTCAAAATTCTCTTCATCTTCTTCACGACTCTCTCCAACAAGTGACCCATTACTTCTCTCTTCCATATTCATACTTCCCCTCACAAATGTATACCCGTTTTGTAAATTATTTTCCAAATTATTATCATTGTTTATATCTTCAAATTCTTCATCTTTAAATAAATTCGATAGATCATTTTGTCCAGAAAATCTTTTGCTTTCAATTAAATACTTTTGTATTTCATGAAAATTGTCGATAAAACTAACATCTCTTGAATAATGAATTTTGTAGTTAAACGCGTCCCAAATTTTGTAGCCATTATTAGTGTATCCTACTAGTAACCCTTTATTTGATCTAGAATCAAGTTTACCTAAATTTGTGTTTATTTTGTAATATGCCAACGAACCGAATATTTTTAAATGTTTTAAATTTGGAATTCTATTAAACCATAATTCAGCTGGTGTTTTCGCAGTAACTGTATTTGAACACCTATTAGTTAGATAAGCTGCAGTTAAAACAGCTTCGCTCCATAAAATTTTTGGTAAATTAAATTCAAACAACAAAGATCTTGTTCTTTCCATAATTGTTCTATTTAACCGTTCTGCTTTACCGTTATATTGTGGTGTATATGGGATAGTGTAGTCTAAATTTATGCCTTTGTCTTCACAATATTTTTTGAACCTATTACTGGTGTATTCACCACCATTGTCGCACCGAAAAGTTTTAACTTTTGCATTAAAATGATTCTCGCATAAATTAATGTAATTAATTATTTTTGAAAAAGCTTCATCCTTTGTTTTTATTAAATAAATTTTTATAAAGTTTGTAAAATCGTCTAGAAAGGTTATAAAATATTTATAACCGTCCCAGGATTCCGTTCCTATAGGCCCACACAAATCGGAGTGGATGATTTGTAATGGTTTGCTAGCTCTATGCCTTTCAGTTAAAAAAGGTTTTCTGCAAAGCTTAGCTTTGATGCAGACTTCGCAGGCGTCCACTTCCATGTTACTTTTAATGTCAATACCTCTAACTAAATTTTTAGTTTTCGAAACCGGAGTATGACCTAAAGCGCGATGCCAAAAGTTTAAGTTATTTACCAAATGAATAGAGTTAAATTTGTTAAGCTCGACTGACCTCATATCCCGTACAGCATACCTTTGCACAGGTAGTTTCACGCAGTACAAACCGTCACTGCTCTTAACTCCAGTCAGGTAGCAAACATTACTGTATGCATCTCGCACCTCACATTGATTTCTGAAAAATACAATTTTGCAATCATTATTTGTTAATCTAGAAATTGAAATTAAATTTTTCTTCATTCCTGGTACAAACAGAACATCCTTAAAAGTAAGATTATTGTTGTTAATATGACACTGTAGTTTTCCAATTTTATCAATCAAATGTATATTGCCATCAGCAGTCATAATTCGCTGTGAACAATCCTCTATTTTATCTAAAAGATTTAAATCATTAATTATGTGGCATATCGCTCCTGAGTCTAAAATAAATTCTGTTTCTTCGCTCGTTCCCATATAATTAATAAAATTATTACTCACTGAGTTATTTCCACGTTTTAAACAAAATTTAGTGTAGTGTGAATCCTGTTTACAAATAATACAGCTGTATTGTTCACTGCAGTCAGTATTACGGTGTCCATTCTTCAAGCATTTGTAGCATTGTAACGGTTTAGTAAAATTTTGATTATTTCCATTAAAATAATTGTTATTCCTGCAGAACCTTGCGATATGCCCTTTCTTTCCACACTTAAAGCATGCTTTGATAGCTAAAAAGTTGTATCCATCCTTGGTTGCATTTGTTTCTGAACTGTCATTATCAATTGTTTTAGAATTTTGACTTTCTTTTATTTTCTTCTCCAAAATTATCCTTGCAATCAAATTTGTAACGTTTTTCTCTGAGCTAGGGGTGGATTCCCAGGCCGTTCTAAAATTTGCCATCTCCTTTGGTAGAGAACTCAAAATCTTTGACAATATTTGCATTTCTTTAATTTCAAAATTTAAATTCTTTATTTTAGTAACAATATTTTGAATATTGCTAATATCAATCAATATGTCATTATTCTTGAATTCGTATTTGTAAAAATTTTCTAAAAGCTGACATAGTTGGGTTTGATCATTTCCTAAAAATAGTGCATCCAAATTCTCTATCATTTCTTTGTAGGTATTATAATTTATTACATGGCTAACATATTTATCATTCAGACTGTTAATGAGATAAAATTTCGCTTTAGCATCTTTTCTTTTAAAATCTTTATCCTTTACCTCGCCATCTATTGCAACTTCCAAATCTTTGGCTTGTAATTAAAGTGTAAAACGCTTCTTCCACATATGAAAATCATTTTCACAATTTAATTTTGGTAAATTTTCGTCCGACATGATGTTATCTCTATTTCAATATCTCAATTCATTACTTACGTAGTATATTCCTTACTCTGCTTCTGGGCCCATAACCACTTGAAAAATTAGTTGCTACTTCATGGTAAATAAAAATAAACACTCACGTTCAATTATTGGATCATATATTATATCCACAAAAACATACACACGCTAATAAAAATAAAGCAACCTTATCAACACATTATTAACAAATACTATCACTTTACATAATTATAAAAAACATGTTACTTCGTCAAAACCTTTCTTATAATGAAAATTTCTGTCTAGAATTTTACCTAGCTCCAAAAACTTTTAAATTCAAATATGACATCTGACATTTACTTTTTAATCAAATCAGCCATAAACAAAGAGTATGAAATTCCAACAATTAAAAACTCTTCAACACGTACGGCAGCACTCATGTATCTGCACCACCTACCAGCAACTGCACCACCTACCAGCAACTGCACACAATTGAGCAATAGTTCACAACAGATGATAGTCGACAAACATTAGGTACTAATTACACTTTGGCATGATGCGAATTAGGTAAACAAAGATGAAAAAAAAAAAGAACTGAGGCTCTTGAGAATTCCGTGAATAACAATACAGTTTAGTGTAATAGTACGCAATAGTAAAAAACAAAAAATGGGATAAGAGAAATCACAAAGAATAATACCAATCTGATCATTTCCGAACGCAACATTCAAGTCACCGCTGCCACAGAATATATTTACTATGTTTCGTAGTGTATTCAAAGTCTTTGATCTTTATGCACAGAATAGATATGAGTAATGTCACTAAACGTCAAAACAAACTCCAATGCTAAGCTCCAATGTGTCAAATTTGTCTAGAAAGAACACAAACAACGCGAGACGTTATATTAACTTTTACTATTTTAATAATTGTGGGTAATATAATATAAGTATCGTTATTTATCAAAAGATAGCGGAGATAGCGTATAACACATTTAAGTATTGTGGCAACAAGCTACCTGGCAGCGGCGAGAATGATGACCAACACATAGCACATAGGTTACAGTGAAGATTTTTATGTATTGGATGCGGATGTGAACGGGCAATTACACAAATAGACACTTCCTAATTTTTTCGAGGCCTTGACTTCGCGTTATCACGGCGCTCGTCCGTCACCCCGGGATACTGAGTTGTTAGTGTGATCAGCTCATCCACAGTTGTTACCCGGTGGCGGCAGTCAGCGACCTTTATGACGATGGTGCCGTCCTGTGTCCAACATGCCCGCATTCCAAAATGCAGCCGGGCTTTACTAAAGACAGCCTGCCGAGCCTTAGTTAAAAACTCTTTTATAGAAACCGAGGAGCCTTTCAGCTTGGTCTTGGAACGCCAAACGTCAGACCTCAGATTTAAATGAGAAAACCTCACCAAGATGGGACGATGATGATCCTTTCTAGGGGCTCCAATCCTACAACAATGAGTTATGTTGTCTGCAGTGATGTTGCTCAGTGTCAGTTTCTTATGGAACACATCAAGAATGGCAGCAGTGCAGTCTTCCTTGTCCACCTCTGTAACTCCCATAATAACAAGAGCTTTTCTCCGGTGTCTGGTTTCCATTGCATCCACTGCTCTGGAGCACTCGGAGATCTGTTGTCTAAGTAAGCCGAGCATTGAAAACATTAGTTCCCGGAAGGACCGGAACTCTTCTGCTACCTTTGAGACCGTGTCTTTAGCAGACCCTCCCGGGTGCAACTGTGCTTCCAGTTCGGCCATCCTCTTCGTGAAGGACTCCTCCAGATTGTTTTGAGCACTCTCAGCTCACATTAAAACTTCTGCAAACGTGAGTACTGACTATTTGTACTGTGAAGCACTATAAAATGTGATAGGCAGCTCAGAATATTAAAAATTAATAATTTTAAACAATATTTGTACTCAGAGCCACTTCTTAACTTATTTACACCTACCGCCTTTTGTTATGTACCTGGAATACTACTAGGGGCTTTCGGCTTCGGGAGCGTTCCCCGTACCCCAGGTATGTATGTGAAGATGACAAGACTATTAAAGATCTTGGTAGGTCATATACCCATTGAATAAGATAAGAAAATTTTTGACCGGTTCAGGCGGGATTCGAACCAGCGGTCATGCTTTGACCACCCGGACTAATCCAATTTTTTTCCCTTATATTTTGAATATTTAGCATACTAAATGCTTTAAAAATGTTATTCAAAACTTCATATACCCCTATAATAATGGTGGCATTTTACGCGTATGTGGTATGTGGATGGTATATTTGACAAAGTATTGGCCTTATATGCCTATTTGACAAATATGGCCAATACCAGAATGACAGAAAGGAATATAATATTTTGTGTCCTTTACACGGTCACGCAATCGTGCTTTCTTGAGCGTCAAGATTGCGCAGCGGAATTCTCTTACGTATAATCGTGCGGGAATATCATTTGAAATTGAAAGTTAACAAAATATTTCGTGCGGTATAAACCACGCGAAACAAATGACGCGATGGCGCGCGCACGATGAGCTCAGTTCACGTTCTTTCCCTCATTTTTCGCGCACAATCGCACGGTTTACGTGCGTGCATTCTACCACGCATTTCTGGACGCTGCTAAGAACGAGCGACTTCTCGCATTCCGCTCTTTCACATGCAAATACTGTTTTCCCTCGAGAAAGACTGCGTGTAAAGGTTGCTAATTTCTGTTGTCAAATGTTTGTGGTGTTTCTTATTTGGCTGCCATGTGGATAGTCATCAAAAATTTATACAAAAACGACAAACGTCCAATAGCGAACACCCACCTGATAAAAAGTGCCATATCTTCCACAGGACCCGTCAATTCTCCGAGTTACTTTGCACCGATAACCGAGTGCCACGCTATAGAGAAGTTTGTATGGCGAGAGGAGTTGGAGGTCCCAGAGTCGATGCTCAAGCGTGGCATGTTGCCGAACGCGAAACGGGACATGCTGTTCCCTGGTTTCCCTACTATGAGACATCTTAAGTATCAGGTGTGTATAAGAATGTATATAACTCTAACTTTTGCCCGCGGCTCCGCCCGCGTAGATATCGGTTATCGCGACCAAACATAGCCTATGTCCTTTCTCTAGGTCTAATCTACCCCTATGTCAAATTTCATCAAAATCTCTTCAGTAGTTTAGACGTGAAAGAGTAACATACAGACAGACAGAGTTAGTTACTTTTGTATTTATAATATTAAGTATGGAAGTATGGTTTGATATACCCATGTAAATTTTTATACCCGACTACGTGCTCTCGTTACTACTAAACTGCTTATCCTATCGATGAGTAGTATTGTCGGAAAACTCGATTAAAAAAATACCGTCAGCCAGATTTTAAACTTTTATAAGAATTACATAAGTATTAGAAATTACATAAATTACAGTTATCTGATTGTGAGATATATGATTAACTTTTAAACTCCCGCGTTCTATGATGTACAATACTATGTAGTATACAGGGTGAATTTATAGCCGTTTCGAAAGCAAAATCATCTGGTAGTATTAATTTAGCGAAAGGAAAAATAAAATTTACAACCCCCATACATTTTCCCTTTCACCTGAACATTGTTCCCATACATTATCAATTTTTTTTCTTTCGCCAAATTAATACTTCCACATAATTTTGCTATCGAAACTGTGCCCTAATTCTTTTTATCTGAAACGACTATAAAATCACCCAGTATATACATGATATTTTAGGGATGTGTACAATACGTCCCCTCACAGGAACATATATTTATACGTAACCTTCAATTAAAATAAATGTATATTATCTTCGCAGACAAGTTTAAAGAAAGGCAAGGTAAAAGTATTCGATCAGCAATCTCGCAACGAGAATATGATCGTGGAAATAATAAGAGATAACGACATACAAATCGTTCTCGAAGATGTTGCGAAGGAAGTACTCGGCAAGGTGATATGGGTCGGCTGGCCACATCTTACCAAAGCCAAGTAAGTGTATAGAGCTGTTTAAACCCCAAAACATGACCCATCATGTCTTTTACCCATACTAAGGTAAAGCTAACGAAGCGAGAGAAAAAAGGTAAACAATCTTTCAGCGGTTCCAAACTTTTTTATTTGAAAATGTCTTCGTATCACTTCAAGCGCGTTCCAGACAGGAATAAAATTGCTCATAAGATGGCGGATCTGACAGTTTAGAACCTCTGTGCTGACAGCTTTCCTGTACTACGAAACTGTCGCTCGGCCATTGCAGTCGCGCGTACGTGTGATATGTGCGACAAGGACAGAGAAAATAATCGCTATTTATCGCAACGTAACTCAGTAATGGTCGATTTGTTTACCTTTTTTCTCTCGTCTCGTTGGCTTTACTTCAGTAAATTTGCGACGATTGTTTTCGGATTTGTTGGGCAACTAGTCATTATTTGATAGAACGTGCGAGCGAACGGATGTCTTGTTCTATATAATATATAAGCGCTAGTTCAAACAGAGCTTATTAATCCAGGATGTGGATTAACATAATATATGTGTTTATGAAGTATATTTAGAATATATTTACTGAATAATACTTTTTCCACTGAGTTTAATTTTAATTCTGAACCTGACCGGTTTCGCTTTACGACATTCTCAGAGGTTTACATTGATGGTTTGGATATTCCAATTTCCAAACACTACAATATTTGCATTATACATGTGTGAGTAGTTTTAAAATTTGGTATATGAGTAAATAATTTTCCCCAAAATGTGGGAAATACTTATAAGTTTGGCCTAACAATTTTGTAATGATTAATATGTATATAAAATAGCATTTGAATTCAATATGTGTAGTGGCTTCCACCAAGTGCCATCAATCTCCAGTTTAAACAGATAAAGTACATACTTTATTTCAGAATAATGTCAGTGTCGAATGAAAATAAAAGGTTGCATTATGTAAACAATCAGAACAATATACTGAATTATACAACCGAGATCAACGCTGGGAATCTGCACAAGCAGTGGATCAGCGAGAGATCCACCATCATTGAACAGTAAGTACACACTTCATACATATGTACAACACAATAAATATATTTTTATTTACTGCTCTCAAAAAAATGAAACAAATAACACAGACACAAGTTTGAATGAAATTTTTATAGCATTTATTATGCTATCTTTTAAATTCGAAATACATCGGGAACAAGAAGAACTCAAGTGAGACTTGAACCCACGACCTTTCCCTTAGAGGGGGAATGCTCTTCCAACTGAGCTATTGTGTCACACCTGAATCACTTCAAATTTCCCTTCTCTTTATATCCGTCTTTAAGGGCGACGGTGGAGCCATCTACCAACTTTCTTACGAGCTGTTGGAACCAAGGAATGATTTTTCAACCATTTTCCACCGTCACCCTTAAAGACGGATATAAAGAGAAGGGAAATTTTAAGTGATTCAGGTGTGACTCAATAGCTCAGTTGGAAGAGCATTCTTCCTGTAAGGGAAAGGTCGTGAGTCAAGTCCCACTCGAGTTATTCTTTTTCCCGATGTATTTCGTATTTAAATGTTAGCATAATAAATGCTATATAATTTTCATTCAAGTAAGTACACACTTCATACATATATACAATACAATAAATATATTTTTACTTTCGGCTCTCAAAATAATCATTCAAATCACACAGATACAAATCTTCTCATAGCAATTCGCAAGGGGATATCTAGTTCTAGTAATTATTTTATGTACTTGCACGAGCGAAGATGACATGCGCAATTGATCTAACACCTTTACTAGGCATTCCCCCTGTAAGGTACAGATCGCGGGCTCGAGTCCCGCCCGAGAAGTTTATTTTTTCCCTATGTATTCGTATTCGTATTAAAAGTCTCAATAATTGACCTACATTTTATTTTAATACAGTTTTTCCTAACCGGGAACAAAGTTCTTTAAACAACGAGAAGCAAAGAGATAAAAGATAATGGCAAAATTCATACATGATACATTTATCTCTTGATTGATTTTAATGAAAAAAATCATTATATATTGGACTTTAAGGCCCGTATTCTATGATGACACTCAGCCTGAATCGCGATTCAGGCTAACTGTCATTCTAGAATACGAGCCTAAGTCTATAGGAATAAAATCTAAAATTTATTGGCATTTTTTGCAGTGTCAGTGGTATTAGGAGAATCAGGGCCCTGTGATTTGGTTTGATTGGCTATTATAGGAGCGACTGCTGGCACTCTAACCTTGAAAATCCTAGTAATGCACTGTCTAGAAGTTATAAATATTTCCTCTCTTTTGCAGTAACATGAACCGTCTTGGTATTGAGTTAGGTGACGTCAAAATAATACTTCATGCAGTGAATTTAAAAGGTAAGTCATTTCGGGAGGTTTCTTTTTTATCCGTCACGCTTAGAGATTATCTCTATTCGTTACGTTTATTGTCAGCGATGCCAGAATGTAACATTTTGAATTTTGACTATCACATAGTTACTCAATTGAAAATGTTGCTTAGACGTTACTTTTGCCATATCTTGGCTCCAGGCTCCAGTGAGACGTTTTTTTCTCCTTAGAACCAACAGCCTCTGTGGCGTGGCGGTAGTGCATGCGACTGTCACGCAGGAGGCGCGGGTTCGATCCCGCTCAGTGCAAATATTTGTATGCATGAATATGGCTATTTGCATTGGTCTGGGTGTTTCTATGTATAATATGTATGTATTTACAAAATAAAAGTATTTAAGTATGTTTATCCGCATACTAGATTCCATAACACAAGCTAATTAAGCTTACCATCGGTCTAGATAGCGTTGTGTAAAATGTTGTTGAATATTTATTAGATTTTGACTGCGGCCCCGCCCGCGTGGATGTCGATCATCGCGTCCAAACATAACCTTTCTCATGGTCTAATCTACCCCTATATCAAATTTCATCAAAATCGTTTCAGTGGTTTAGGTGTGAAAGCGTAACATACAGACAGACAGAGTTACTTTCGAATTTAATAATATTAGTATGGAAGTATGGATTTACCTTCACAAAGTTATGTCTTCCAGGCTACAAGTACATAATCCAGGACGATGTACGTATGGTGCAAGAGCCGGAGTGGTGCAGTGTCCAGTGTGGGTACGCCCAGCAGGCTGTGGTGCAGGACGTGAGTGCCCATATCGTGCAGGAGGGCGGCAAGTTCAGCACGCCGCAGGAGGCCTACCCGCCGGGGGACAAGGTCGTGCTGCTCACCAATGGGAAGCATTACGGGGCGATTGCCACTGTGAGTATTCCTGATAACTAATACAGGTCTTGGAGAGACTTGCCAAGGGAATAAATTCAGAAAAAATTGAAATATATTCTTAAGGATGGCAGTGTCGTCTCTTAATTTCATGTTTATTTCAAAACTAAGGAAAGAAAATATATATGAGTATAGCGGCTTTTATGTAGGCCTACGTTTATGTTAAATCTAAATAATAATTTTAAGTTACAAATAAACAAAAAGAAGTCAATAAAACATTTCAGTAAAATTGTTTATGAAATAAATAAATACGAATACAAAATCCATAGCCTCAATAAAAAAAATCTTGCTTTGAAAATGACTTCTACGACGCTTATTTCCACAGAATTAAATTTTAACACACCTTTTTGAAGAAAGATTACAAAAACCGTGAAGAATGAAAATTTTAATGACACTAGAGAACCTCGAAGAGTGTACAGCCAAGCAAAGTGCGCTATATTTTCTCTGCCTACCCCACAGGAAAGGCAATTATCATGTATGTTTGTTTCCCAGGTGGTAGACTCGGAGAGCATCAGGTCAGGCCGTATCAAGGTGACCCTGATGGAGCGCGACGAGCCGATAGTGCGCCCACACATAATCCCCAGCCCGTACAAGAGTGCCAATCACGCTGCAGCCGCTTGCGGTGAGCTTACTAACCTTAAAGATAAAGATAAAATTTTATATCGGTACATACCACCTTACAACTAAAGTAAAGCCAACGAGACGAGAGAAACGACGTTCCCACACGAGAGTTTAAAAGTCAGTTTAGCATTCCTCAACTAATTACTTGTCTCTTCAAGATATGTTTTCTATCCTGCTCCAGCACCATACTTCAACTGCCTCTAGTCATTCTATCTCCTTCTAATTCAACATCAAAAACTGCTTTTAACTTAACGAAAATCGTACCTTATATTTGTTGCAGGTATATCAACACAGTTACTCTCGAGAGTCACAGGAACGATATTGGTCATAGCCGGCAAGAGAAATGACCTACCGACCGAGAATGTCAATAAAATGAATATAGGACTCAATTTGAAATTCAGTAAAAAGGTACGTGAATATTCGAATACATTGGGATAAATGAAATGCTCAAGTAGGACTTGAACCCACGACCTTTCCCTTACAGGGGGAATGCTCTTCCAACTGAGCTATAGAGCCATACCTGAATTACTTCAAATTTCCCTTCTCTTTATATCCGTCTTTAAGGGCGACGGTGGAGCCATCTACCAAGTTTCTTACGAACTGTTGTAACCAATGAATGATTTTTCAACTATTTTTAAACATTGAATTTTAAATTTAGCATAATAAGTGCTATAAAAATTCATTCAAGTACGTGAATATGTTTAAAACTGTGAACGTGCCAAGCGAAAGTTGTCGAACGATGGGTAACGAACGTGATGGAACTAGAATGGATTTCTAATTGAGTTCATTGGCTTTTCTTTGAAAAAAAAAATGGTGCTCAGGACCCATCCAAGACATTGGTCAAATCGATACTCCTTCTAATTGAGGAGACTCCTACATAGGTCAAAAGTGGCGAAGAATTAAACGGGCCACTGCCCTCAGGTTAAAGATGATGATTGATGATTCTCTTGATTAAGACAGGCCTACTAGTAACTATCCTTTAGTCGATTCAAGATCAACATACCCTCGGGTCTTAAAGGTATCTGTTTAGGTGTAAACCTCTCGAAAACAACACCATTTTATTTAAGAATCAAGCTTAATTATAAAGAAATCAAAAACCCGACTGCAAAGTAAAAATACGACTGAGAAGCAAATAAAATAACATAACATACATAACATAACATAAACTCACGCCCGTATTCCCCGAAGGGGTAGGCAGAGGTGCTAGCACCCACGTTTCGCCAGTTTATGTTTAGGTCCCAATGTAATAGGTGGCGAGCCTATTGCCATTAACCGGGCACTTATAAACCTGCGATAAATACATACATAACTTCGAAAAGCATCGCAAAGTCATTGGTGTGTGCCATGGTAAACCTGGGATCGAACCCGAGACCTCGTCTCAGCAGTCCATTACCCTAACCACTAGGCTACCGCGGTTTTTTATTATATATTATATATATATTATAGGTAAAATAAATTATTAAAAATAAGAAAGCCGACTGATGCTGAGAAGATCCAAACAAGTTTGATAGCAGGCGGTACTCATTTGCAAATCATAAACCGGCAAAAAAAATTAATGGGTACCGCCTGCTATCAAACTTAAATAATAAATAAATACATAAATATTCCACAACATTCTACACAACGCTATCTAGACCCATGGTAAGCTTTTATAGCTTGTGTTATGGAATCTAGAATGCGGATACACATTCTTATATATATATTTTTTTTTTTTGTAAATACATACGTATTATACATAGAAACACCCAGACCAATGCAAATAGCCATATTCATGCATACAAATATTTGCACTGAGCGGGAATCGAACCCGCGCCTCCTGCGTGGCAGTCGCGTGCTCTACCGCTACGCCACAAACTTGTTTCGATCTTCTCAGCATCGGTCGGGTTTCTTATTTTCTTATAATTTCTCTTAGCTTAGTTGGGGGGTCCAACTAAGCTAAATTGTTTGTGCTCGGAGTTGGTTCACGTCGGTGATGTAATGCGCAGGATTCGACACCGGGACCTCTCGATCGTAAGGCCGACTCCTTAACCACTAAGCTACCGACGGATCAAACGCACCCTTTAGACTTAAGTAGCACCTTATTTACCAATTTGTTTGTTTTAGAACCTAGAAGTGTCTGGATACACACGTCGGTCTAAAATGGGCCCAGCGTGGTCATACTCGGACCGATGTGTGGAACTGGTGAAGAGCTATGCGAGACAGTACCCGGAGCTGTTCGACTACCTGGCGCAGTCCGTCGGTAGGGATGTGTACTTTGAGAGCGATCTCTTCCCTGATGAGATGGGGTGAGTACATCATTGTATAATCTTTTTAGTAGAATCTAGTTTGCGCAGCTGTATCAATCCGGTTCGAAGGACCAAAAATATATACAATGAGATACATATGAAACACTAGAACTTTATTGTACACAACTATATTATTATTATATTCTGAATTTATGTCATCTTTTAAAAAAATCGATTTAACACAATTTAATTTGTGCAACTAATTCGGCTCGAAGGACCAAGATGCACGGTGTGAGACTTGCAACACCCTACTTTTGCGTTACTTTCTACACAGAGGAGAGATATAGGCTATCTTTGGCGTGTCTATGATCTTTAGGCCTACCATGGAACATCCGCAGTTGCGGATCGAAGTTTCGGGCAATCAGTTCTATGGAAGAACACATTTATCCTGAAATCGGTTACGAAGACGTTACGTGACATTTCGGATCGGCTTAAACCCTACCAGAGGAAAACGAAGGAAATGACTTCATGAATACCTACATGACTAAATGCTAAAGCATAGCCGTCTGTCATCCTTTTGACGTAACAGTCTTATAATTCCATGGAGCCAGCTGCACGCACGAAAAAACATGACGTCATGAGGCGTTACCTCGCTCTGAGGCGTTCCATTTAAGGCTTGAAGTGCAAGCGAGAGCGCGGAACGAGCGACAAATCAAACAAATATTTTTTTTTTTTTTTTTTTGAAAAATTAAACCATTCCATCAGTATTTTGTTATGACCTTGTCACGTTCAAATATCGTCAGTAAACCGACTTCACAGACAACCGATATTTTTTGTTTTTGTTTACGTGCGCGTAATCCCTACGGATAAAACCTACTGAAACCGATGGGGGAGGTTATGTCGGATTCGAACCGACTAAAATGCACGCCCTCTGTGGGCCGAAGGCGAGGTTGTTGGACACCCTCGCACCTTGGCGGGTCAAGGGTCGCCCCTATTGGTCTGGCCCTCCTCGTGAATTCCCATCGCGCCGTGGCCGTGGCTTGCTTCTGCTAGGGTGACAGGCGGCTCCACCCGTCATCCGCCGTTTGTCACCCTAGCAAGAGCAGGTCGAGACGGTGCGGTGGCGCGATGCGAATTTCAGTAAAGCCATGTCAATGAATGTCATCATATATGTATATTATGATTTCAGTAAAAACAAGATACAAGAGGTTAGTGCGTGGTTGAAGAGCCAGCCTCACTCGAGTGCACTGCGGCGCGAGTGCGGCTCGGAGTGCCTGGAGGGGGAGGAGATGCTCGCCATAGCGCGGGACCTGGCCGCGCAGCGGGACAGGCTCGCCGCCGGCGAGAGGCGCACGCTGCAGGTCAAGTGGACGCTCCTGTACAAGGTACGTGCAGTGTGACGTCACTAGCTGAATGCGCTCGGAGTGCCTGGAGGGGGAGGAGATGCTCGCCATAGCGCGGGACCTGGCCGCGCAGCGGGACAGGCTCGCCGCCGGCGAGAGGCGCACGCTGCAGGTCAAGTGGACGCTCCTGTACAAGGTACGTGCAGTGTGACGTCACTAGCTGAATGCGCTCGGAGTGCCTGGAGGGGGAGGAGATGCTCGCCATAGCGCGGGACCTGGCCGCGCAGCGGGACAGGCTCGCCGCCGGCGAGAGGCGCACGCTGCAGGTCAAGTGGACGCTCCTGTACAAGGTACGTGCAGTGTGACGTCACTAGCTGAATGCGCTCGGAGTGCCTGGAGGGGGAGGAGATGCTCGCCATAGCGCGGGACCTGGCCGCGCAGCGGGACAGGCTCGCCGCCGGCGAGAGGCGCACGCTGCAGGTCAAGTGGACGCTCCTGTACAAGGTACGTGCAGTGTGACGTCACTAGCTGAGTGCGCTCGGAGTGCCTGGAGGGGGAGGAGATGCTCGCCATAGCGCGGGACCTGGCCGCGCAGCGGGACAGGCTCGCCGCCGGCGAGAGGCGCACGCTGCAGGTCAAGTGGACGCTCCTGTACAAGGTACGTGCAGTGTGACGTCACTAGCTGAATGCGCTCGGAGTGCCTGGAGGGGGAGGAGATGCTCGCCATAGCGCGGGACCTGGCCGCGCAGCGGGACAGGCTCGCCGCCGGCGAGAGGCGCACGCTGCAGGTCAAGTGGACGCTCCTGTACAAGGTACGTGCAGTGTGACGTCACTAGCTGAGTGCGCTCGGAGTGCCTGGAGGGGGAGGAGATGCTCGCCATAGCGCGGAAAGCCAAATTTCAAGGAAGAGTAGTAGTAATCAAACTCGGGTTCCAAAGCAAGTTTCTAATGCAACTGGGGACAATTTTAAAATATTAATGATACGTCATTGATGAACGGTCATAGTAATTAATACACATGGCTACTTTTTATCCTAACAACACATTCCTCGAAACCTCAACCTACCATATCATTTCTTCCCCATTTCAGCCCGAACTCCACAGCGGCAACCTCCAACCGGACCCGAAAGCCGACTACCAACTTTACGACCGAGTGGTGTGTGTGGCCAATAACATGACCGTACCCATGGGGTCTACGGGCACCATCACGGCCATCTACAGCCCTGGGAATGCCAACACGGTGCGGTTGTCGGACAAACTGAACGCTGAACCGACTTACCAGGTCATGTTCGATGAGACATTCCCTGGAGCTATGTCGGAGGATTTGTTTGAACAGCCCAGGTTTTATAGGTGAGTTTCTCTTAGGGCCAGTTTTTTGATCCGTAGTTAAGTATACAATTGGTTATTTAACCACGCATGTAACAAATTGTTAAATTTCTGATAAATTGTTTTTTTTGATCAGGTCAACCTGTAGTTAAATATGTAACTATTGGTCATAAAGTTAACCACAGCTCCATCGAGGGGTTAGCAAGATGTCGACTATACTCCATCCATTATATTATTGTATTTTAGACAGCTCACTGACAGTTGTCGATATAACTTTGTTCTAGCGTCAACACCTAAAAATCCGAACAAAAATTAGGCGCCAATATGTTATTTTTCATTGACAACGTCACGTCAGCCAGACAGCAATTTTAGGGATGTAGTTCATCGACTGTATTTTTATTATAATAACTTGAAAATGTCACAATCGATATCAACTACAGAAAATGTTTTTTTTTAAATAAAATGGTTAATTTTATGTTTCATATTTGTATGCGGAAAATAGATTTTTATAACTCCGTCATATAATAAATAAATAAATAAATATTCTACAACATTCTACACAACGCTATCTGGACCCATGATAAGCTTTTATAGCTTTTTTTTGTAAATACATACATATTATACATAGAGACACCCAGACCAATGCAAATAGCCATATTCATGCATACAAATATTTGCACTGAGCGGGAATCGAACCCGCGCCTCCTGCGTGGCAGTCGCGTGCACTACCGCCACGCCACAGAGGCTGTCCGTCATATGTAGACGGATTTATAAAATTCTTTGTTTTGAAAGAGGTTTACTCCGAAATGGTCCCATATAAATTTCATGAAGATCTGATGATGGGTTTCAGAGCCAGACCACGGAACTCTTCAATAAATACCAGAAAATCAGCTGTTCTTCTAGAAGTCAGTTGTTTTATTTTAGATATTATCGTGTACGTTATGGCCCACAATCGTTTTAAAATATATTTATAAATTGTACAGACAGGAAATATCTACTGCTTTATTATTGTGTATAGATAGATAATAAATTATAATTCGACATTTTAATTTATCGATAAATGATTTTTTTATCGAGGTTCTTAACTTTGTCGATATTTTAAATTTTCATGCAATTACTACTGCCATCTGTCTAAAATACAATAATATAATGGACGGGGTATAGTTAATTATTGGTTGCCTATGATTTGTCAAGAGATTGAAAAGCGTCATCGACAAAAGTAAAATATTGACAGCCAATGATTGATGAATCTAAAGTGTTGACAGAAAAAAAAATACTCCCTACTGAAATATCGGGTATCTCTGTGTTCATTACAATGGCAACATAGTTAACCAATTGTCACGATAAAAATTAGTAAAATGGTGTTGAAAAAACGGAATCTTGTTTCAACAATTGGTTAATGCATAACAAATGGTCAAACTACGAATCAAAATACTTATCTTTTTACAGCCTCTGTGGCGTGGCGGTAGTAAACGCGACTGCCACGTAGGAGGCGCGGGTTCGATCCCCGCTCAGTGCAAATATTTGTTTCCATGAATATTATGGCTATTTGCATTGGTCTCGGTGTTTCTATGTATAATATGTATGTATTTACAAAATACAATTATCTAATTACGTTTATCCGCAATCTAGATTCCATAACACAAGCTAGTTAAGCTTACCATGGGTCTAGATAGCCTTGTGTAGAATGTTGTGGGATTAAATTTTTTTTTTTACAGGATGTCATCATCTATGCTCGTGAACATATCGTTCGGGCGCAAGCTCCGTGCCACAATGACGTCAGACCCGCCGGACCCGTACGCGATGCCCACTAACAACACGCCGTTTAATTTGCTGCGACCCAATGATGGACACCACTCTGCCTTCGCTAACTACAGGTATTTTAATTAAAAATTATTAGCTACCAAAATGCGAATTTTTTTAAATACTTTATGTAGATCAGTACATTTTGACATTCAGACCAAACCACCCGAACAGAAAGTAACTCTGTCTGTCAGTCATACTTTCACGTTTAAACCACTGAACCAATTTTGATGAAATTTGGTATAGGGGTAGATTAGATCTTGAGAAGGGACATAGGGTATGCTTGGACGCGATAACCGATATCCTAGCGGGCGGGGTCGCGGGCAAAAGTTAGTTACTAATATTCCCTGTAACCTCTCCAACTAAGCTAAATTGCTTGTGCAAGAAGTGGGTTCACGTCAGTAGTGTAATGGCCAGGATTCGAACTCGGGACCTCTTATCATAAGGCTGACTCCTTAACCACTATGCTATCGACGCTTCAACATATATTTTTACACAGTATGACCTAGTAGATTAGGAATGTAAAAATATGAAGCGACCTCTCACGCAGTGGAAGTGGTTAAAAAATAACTACAGGGATGACGTCATCAACGTTACCTTTTCATCCCTACTATCCGATTTTAAATTAGTGCGATCCACAATTAACGCTCCTAGGCCCGTATTCTAGAATGACATTCAGTCTGAATCTTGGTATAGCTGAGGACAAATTGTATAGACACATTGACAGTTTTGTCAGATTTTCTATACAAACTATCCTCAGCTAAATCAAGATTCAGACTGAGTGTCATTCTAGAATACGGGCCCTAGAGTGCGATCCACAATTAACGAGTCTAATAACATAGATAGAAACGTCTAGAACTAGCGAGTGAAAGCACATAAAGGACATACATACATATACTCACGTCTATAAATCCCCAAATAGGGCTACCCCATCTCTTCCTGTGGGTGGCGTAGAAGGCGAAGGGATAGGGCTATTCTCCATCTGACAGTAAACATACAGCCCGTACTGTCCGCTTGACGGCCATAGGCTCGCCCCCTATTACGTGGCACCGGAAATTATAGTTAGCGAAATGTGGGTATTAATACACCTCTGCCTACCCCATCGGGGATATACGATCGTGATTATATGTATGTGTATCCTCAAACAGAGAAACAATCCATGTAACATTTAAACCTCAATTCACTTTAGGGGTGAAATTTTAAAAAACAATTACAGTGAAACATTTTTTAATCTATTTTCAGTCCTCCAGGAGAAAGAATGTTTACACCAGAAAGTCGTAACGAGACCCGTAGTACTCCGAGGGCTAAAACACCGCCTCAGGTAAGTTCACGCCAAGCGTCCTATTACTATCTCAGTTTTTCGAATACTTACATTGGGAAAAATTAAATGCTCAAGTGGGACTTGAACCCACGACCCTTACAGGGTGAATGCTCTTCCAACTGTGCTATTGAGCCACACTTGACTCACTTTAAATTTCCCTTCTCTTTATATCCGTCTTTGGGTGACGGTGGAGTTTAATTATATTTTATTGAACTAAATATCACCCTTCAGCACTGGAGGGTGAAAATGTTCAAAATGGAAGCCGACGGAAAAAAGTTTTTACCTCACCACCTATGCAAAGAGAACCCGATAGGAATCGGGTTACAGGAACTCCTCGCCACTGCTGCACCCTGCTAGATCGTAAAAAGCAGAGGTGTAGTCCAGAAGATAAGGACCACACAATCGGTTATGTCGGACTCGGACCGACTAAAACCGCATGCTGTCTGGAGTATCAGATGCCGGACTGTAAGGTGTCACCCCGGCTGACCCAGACTATAATCTATTCCTGTACCAAATTTCGATCAGATCATTGATCATATTTTATATCATTTACAGGATAACGCATCGAACCTCCTTAAAAGTTTGTTGAAAATAAGCGAGAACGACGCACCGACTAAAAAACCAGAAACAAAAACGAAGGTAATTTTTATTTTGTTTGGTACATAAATCGTTTGCCTCCCTAATCCATAAAAAAAAAAAACAAAAAAAAACGTTTTTATTGAACTGCATGCACATACTCGAATTCAATCAAAGCGATTGCAGATTCCATTTTGCAAGTTCCGTTTTAATGGTGTCTATATAATAAATTGTATGTTTGTTATTTTTTCATGATAGGTATGGTTATTCCGACGTTGTTTTTTTCTTTTAGACACTCCATTTATTCTCTATTGGCCCGGTTCGCATAGATTTATGTTCCCGTTTCCGTTGTTTTACATGAAATCATGCCGTGGAGCTTAAGAACACATGAAAAAAAACCAAATCAGTCAAGCCTTTGAGCTCCTAGAAAAGTGGCAATTCGTTGAAAGGATGACATAGAATTTGACGTTTATGACAGTCTGTCAAATACGTCAAACCTCATATAATATATCTCACTATTTTATATGCCCTTGGCGGAACATAATTTATACTACTTACCTTGGTAACATCGGTTTTGTAACCTATGTTTCACGAAATAAGTAAATATGAATAATGATTGACTTGAATATTTTTTAGTCCGCAACTCCTGAGCAGAAAAGTAACTGGCGAGTGAAAACTGAAACCTCGCCCAACTCTCAGCCAGTACATTCTCAAAGGTAAGTGTTCTTTTTACTAAAAACCTGCGGTTCCGCGCTAAATGTTTTTATATTTTTATTAGATTTGTTATCTTTTAAAAACAAAATGAGTAGATTTTCATATTGTAAAATGTTACCTAATAATGATTTGCAAACACTCCTGCTGATAATTCACTATAGAGGTTATTTTCTGAGTAAGAAATTACTGTTCTATGTATGTATGTGTATAAAAAAAAGAAAACAGCATAATTGGGTATTCTACTGACTAGCCAAATTAGTTACTTTTAACTAAACGTCCAAACGATAAGTTAAAACTTGTATGAAAAAGATTTAGTGACGTCATAAAATTGAATAGTCAAATCAGTTACTATTATTGGGTGGATGACTAAAAATAAATAAAAACTATAAAATAAGAACCGATGCAATTTTTACCTCTCTTTATCATTCTTAATTAAATAAGTTCGGTTAGATTATTTATTTTAACTACAAGATAATACCCAATTGGCGGCCTTATCACTAAGCGCAATCTCTTGCAGGCAACCTTTGGACGACAGTATAATGTCTGTTTAGCTGTTGATAGTTAGCATCCATTTTTTATTACAGTTACACCAATTGGTCTCCAAATAAGTCTTATACGAGACGATACAGTGCAAATCGTACAGTTCCGCCCGCTTCAACATCTCAAAATCATAGGTATATAAGTTAAATGACGTGTGGCTGGTTTCTTAATTGATAAATTGAATTTGAGGCTCGTCAAGGCTTGCATAAGCACAGTTTCGTATATGCACACTGTTCATAAGTAGGCGTTGACTAATTACAATTTTTTAATTAAGAAATTGGCCATGAAAAGTATTTATAGTATGGCCACAACCGCTGTATATATTGAACCAAACATACTGGCGTTTCGGAAGTTTGTACGAGTGTGGAACGCCATTGGCCTGAACCCGCACTCCGTACGAACTTCCGAGTTGTCATTAAGTTTGGTTCAAGGTATACCGCGCCCTAAAGAAAACGAGGTAAAAAAGAGAAAGAATGAGTATGATCGAGAGCGAACGACATACCGCCGTGAACGTTGGCGGCGAAATGACCAAATCTGTCGGTCGCCCCCCGTCTCGCTGCGTACATACCCAAAGCGCGGTATAGCGGTTACGATCGTTCTATAAAAGAATAATGTATTTTGGATAGGAATGGATTTCATCGATGATAGTTAGATAATTCTTTATTGTACACCAGATTTACAGTAGGACAAGTATGTAACATGTATACAGTGTAATGTACAATGTAATTGGTGACATACATTATAACTACAGCATCCCGAGCAAGAAAAATATTCGTATACGTAACGTAAACGGATAGAGAGAACGGGGCATTGTTGTGATTGGTACACACACGGGTCCACAGTTGACCAGTGGCCAATCGCAATGCTCCATTCTCTCGATAGGTTTACGTTACAAATACGAATATTTTTCGTGCTCGGGTCACAGTACGGATTTTACACAATGAATTTCATCTTAGTTTACAAGTTGTAATTTGTAATCAGGAGGCCAATTCTCCTAATAAATATCTGTTCAAAATACAGTCTCGATCTAATTTCGGTATTCTAAATGTCAAAAACTGTATTCTCGTAACTCACAACGTGATCGATTTTGACATTTCCCTATGGAAAGAGGTTATGGATTGAATTACCGTAAGTTTTTTAGTGAATTTAATCGTTATGGTATGGTTTTGGTTATGAGCATGTGGTATCACCGTCAAGCTGATGTGAACTGACCATTTTTAATCACAACGAACAGACATGTAAAACTATTTACTAACCAAATGTTACTTTTCGACTCCCGAACCCGACAGACACAATTTTTGCTTGTTCAGTTACATAGGTCTCTTGGTTATGGTTATGGTATAATTAAATGGTTTCGGTATTGAGCACGGATTGACTGACTAATTATTTAGTCATAAAACAAATTTGCGATGTTAAGTGTTCCAAATTTGGCAGCCATTGTGGACACAATTATTTTGACTCAAGTCGTTTTTGAAATATTTCATTAACGACTTTCTATGTATTTTTAAGGTTTTCCTGTATTTTTCTTTATAACTATTTTCTTTATAATATTCTAATATTAAATTTTTCACGGTTAAGTTTTTTCTTCTGTACCTTAAGATGTAGGATGTAAACTTCTGACTTTACTTTCTATCTGACCTCCACAACACATTGGTACAAATATTTGCACTGAGCGGGAATCGAAACACCTGAGTAGCAGTCAAGTTCACTACCGCCAGATGTATAGTCAGTCAGTATGGCTACAAAGTCTCAAAATAGTCTTAATACCAAGGTATTAAGAGCAAGTCGAACTGTTTTAAAGGTTAAATTGTATTATTGTCCTAACTAAATGTGTGTTCCAAATATTAGAACAATCAGTCAACAGGAAGGGGGTACACCAAGGCACTAACTATATTTAAGATCATTTTGAATAGTTTGTTCGTCAAGATCGACCTGATGCTGACTGACATGTACAGTCAGCATCAGAAAAATGTTGACGAGTAAAGTACTCAAAATAATCTTAAAACCAAAATTTCAATATTATATTGATAATTAGAGTACTCAAAAAGTTGTAAGCATCCAGAGTGGTCAAACTATCTTAGCAATCCGTCTTCCAGAAACATGTAAGTGAGTAGAGTGTTTATATACACAATCACGCCAGTCAGTGGTATCTAGTCAAGTAACGTTTCAAAATATCTTTACATTGACATTTAATCGCATTTTGCATCCCTTTTTTACTTATTTAACCCTCCTTTTCACCTAATTGTGGGATGATAAGAGATAAGTGCATAAGTAAGAAAAGGATAGAAAATGTGTCAAATTAATGATATTATTTTCTATTTTTTATGGTTGCTAGTTGCTTAAGCCATAAACTATCCACTTGCATTGGTGAGAAAAGAGTAGCGGTTTAGGCTCTGCGTTGATGAGTCAGCCAGTCGGGACAAGTAATTTTATATGTATAGATAGATAACAAACCCGTATCTGTTACTTACCAGGTCTGTGCCTGGCGCTCCGCCGACGAACTGGCGCAAGGAGACCGCGGCTGCCCCCCCAGCCCCACCGCCGACGAACACCAACCGCCAGCCGCCATTGTTCAACCAGGAGTGGATGAACAACACTTACAAGGTTAGAACTTTGAGTTCGATAAAATTTAAATTATCTATTTCCGATTACGAGATCTATAGTTTATGTTCTTAATGTTCTTATATGTTAGTTAATGTTCTTGTACAGACAAAGGAGATACGGTTGCACTCTTTCATATACAGTTGTATGTAAAGGTGCAACCAAATCTTTTTGTCGACTGTACATATATGTACTGAAGTAAAGTCAACGAAGCAAGAGAAGAGAACAAACAAAGCTTCAGCGGTTCCAAACATTTATCACTTCAAGCGCATTCCAGACAGGAATGAAATTGCTCATAAGATGGCGGATCTGACAGTTTAGAACCGCTGTGCTCACAGCTTTCCTGTACTGCGAAACACGCAACGACAGCTGTCGCTCGGCCATTGTCGCGTACGTGTGACATGTGCGACAAGGACAGAGAAAATAATCGTTAGTTATCGCAACGTAACTCAGTAATGGTCGCCTTTTTCTCTTGTCTCGTTGGCTTTACTTTAGTGTTGGTATTAAATCAAAAGAATTTAATTTAATTTCAAATATTGAACTCAAAATTAAACTTCTTTATTCTTTATTTTTGTTAACTTAGGTTAATTATTTTATTATAAGTTTTTTTATATACTTTAATTATCTTGACACGAGACATATGTACATTCGTCCATATTTAGTCTTAACAACTTACTTTTTTGTAAATTGACGTCCATAAAATGCTACAGTGGAGTTTGTTGCGCCGTTTCTTCTCCACTGGTGCCTAGGAAGCAGTAATAAACTTAGTTTTAAGCAGAATTTGACGTCAAAAAGCTGTAGTAGTGCTACACAATTTTGAATAAATACCTTGAGTTTGAGTTTGAATGAAAGTAAATTATTGTTAGATACTTAATTTACTCTTGTCAACTGATGACGTATAAAAATGAAAATGATTTTATTCTGAAAAAATGTATAAATTGTCAGAAATAATAATGTCTTATTAGGCTACATGATATTTAGAACCAACTCACACATCGACAAATTGAATCATGATTTATTAGTATGTTTCATAAATTTTTTAATCTCACATAGTCTTATTACTATACTAGCTGACCCGGCGAACTTCGTACCGCCAATTTTTATCCGCCCGCGTGGCATCAGATCCTGTACCCGCTACACCCTCTACTATATTAAGCCTTGTGTATGTAAACCCTCTCCTTGAATTACTCTATCTATTAAAAGAACCCGCTTCAAAATCCGTTGCGTAGTTTTAAAGATTTAGGCATATATCGAGGGTTGAGTGTTCAAACCCGTTAAGTGCGTAAATTAACTTTCGAGATAATCGATGTTAAAGTTTGCTGGCAATAAAAAATAGGTAAATATAATAAATTGATGCAAATTACTTAGTAATTTAGCAAAATTATATATCCATAATACTATATTTTATGATTTTTGGCATGTTTAATAATAAACTTTTGCTTAAAATTGTATTAAAATTGTAATTAGTAAATTAGGGGGCTGACTTATTGGGTTTTACCCCAAAATTAAAATTATGTTTCTATTAATTATTAGCTTTATTATTTGAACAAAAATCAAGTGAATCACGATAATCCTTTTATTATAGGTAATTACTGTCGCTTTTAGATGCAGATATGTTTTCAGGCTGTGGATCCACGCATGAAATTCATCGGGAATGATTTCTTTTTGCACATCTTTCCTAGATCTTTTTTTTTTGACAATACTGATCGGTATCTATCTTTGGTATAATTGCTCCAGCTGTTCTGATAGTTGCACGTTGGTGAAAATCGCTTTACCCTCGTTTTAGGTGTGTTTTGAGTAGTACTAAAAATGTCTCATCATCATCATCCACATAAAGACGTTAGTCCTGATTGCATTCGAGGCCACGGTGCCCTCGGAGGTCAGGGTCCGCCTTCCGGCTCTTCCTCCTCTACTTCGCACGATCTTGGGCGTCCAAGGTAGTGAGATCGTTTGCACGCATATCACCCTCCACGAAGCCAAGCCAGCACTTCTTGGGCCTACCCCTTCTACCTGAACCCGGTGGGGGCGCCATTGCCAGGCATTTGTTACCCACGTAGCTGGGCGGTTGCCGCACGACGGTGCCGCACCAGCGGAGGAGGCTCTCTCTCGTTTTATAGACCTGCCCCTTCAGCCTAACTGGCATTTTAGCATCGCATGTGACGCCAGTCATTTCCCGCCACTTAGCCCACGCGGCAGCAATACGTGCCTTGACGTCGTAGTCGATGTCACCAGAAACGTGAAGTACAGATCCCAGGTACTTAACCTAATCCGTGCGCTCGACCAAGTGATCGCCTATGCGGACGGGTATGGGATCTGTGGAGTTTAACGCCAAATATTCAGTCTTCGCCACATTAAGCTTCAGACCGGCGCCGTTCTCAAGTGCCTCCTTCCACACTTTCACACGTCAAGCCAATCTGTTTCTATCTGCGTCCATCAGCGCAGTGTCATCAGCATACATAAGCAACCACGGAGGCTGCTCATGTGAGTCTCCGTTGCTGTCCGATAAAACGTCTAATACCAAGCTGAACAGGTATGGGACTAACTACGGATCCTTGGTGTACCCCGACGGTGGTGAGGAAGGTTTTTGTGTCGCCAACAGCGGTCCACAGCACGGAACCGGAATCTCGGTAAAGTCTCGGATGGTGTCGATGTAAGCCTCTGGGACTCCTTTGGACCTCAATGCCCACAAGATCATCGCGCGAGGCACACAGTCGAAGGCTTTCTGCATGTCTAGGAATAGAAAGTGCAGGGGCGTGTTCCTCGCCCTGTATCTCTCCGCGACGATCCTTAGGGCGAACGCCGGATCCATAGTCCCGTGTACGGAGCGAAACCCATACTGATACTCCGAGAGGGTACTCTTCTGTTGGATCCGGGAATCGATTATCCGCTCGTAAAGCTTCATGATCTTTCGTGGTGGACATTATCTTTATACCTCGGTAACTAACAAACTCCTTCACCAAAGACCGCCCTTGAAGACTGGCGTAATGACACTCAGCCTCCACTGGTTTGGCATTTTACCGGTGAGGAGGACACGGTTATAAAGGTTAACGAGGATGCCCACACCACGGGCCCCTCTTTCTTTCTTTTCTTTTTCTTTCATGCGACGAATGACAGTCTGGACTTCTGCAGGCATTATCGGCGGCACTAGTCCTTGATTTGGAGGGAGTTCTGGGGGCTGTACCTCTTGATGCTGCTTATTCAGCAGCTCGTGGAAGTATGAGCGCCATCTCTCCTTCACCGCGACTTCCTCGTACAACAGATTGTCCCCAGGGCCTTTGATGCAGCGGCACTAGGTTATAGCCTGCGCCGCTTCAGCCCTGGAGCGCGCCAACTTATAGATGAGCTTTTGTCCCTCAAACGATTCCAACTTGATGTATAGCGGTTGCTAGTGGTCTCGTCTGACCCTGGCTACGGCTCTCCTAGTGGCGCGTTCATTATTAACGTTTATTATTATTCGTTCGCTTTTGTACTTGTCGCAGTCTTCGGGAGATTTGGACGCTTGCCACTTGCTAAAGAGGGCTTTCTTCACCCTGATCTCCTTATGGACTGTGTCGTTCAACCACCAGGTGTCCTTGTCACACTTGCGTCCACCCTTGGGCGTGCCGACCACTGCCTTTCCCGCCTCAAGATTAACTGCCTGAATCTCGTCCCAGCAATCTTGCACGGGTTCGTCTACAGCATTAGCGCACTTATAGCATATTATAACGCACTTATATAATATACTAGCTGTGCCCGCGACTTCGTCCGCGTGGAATGTACTTAAAAAAAAAATCAGTTTTTTTTTGTTTTTGGCATTTTTTTTTAGCCTAAGTTACTCCTTATTACATAAGCTATCTGCCAGTGAAAGTCCCGTCCAAATCGGTCCAGCCGTTCCAGAGATTAGCCAAAACAAACAGACAGACAGACAGACAGACAGACAAAAAATTTAAAAATATATATTTTGGTATGTGTACCGTATATACATTCATATGCATGTAGTAGAAAGCGGTTATTTTAATATTACAAACAGACACTCCAATTTTATTTATTTGTATAGATTAACACGTTAATTGAGAATATCAATATTTTACTTTATACTCCATTCATTATGAGGATGACTAACACATTTAATTTTCTTCCAGAATCCACCGCTAGTACCCCCATACCCACCACCAGTGTACGGCCAACCCTTCCAAGGCCCAGGCCCCAATCAGATCCCCTTCCCCCAATTCTCCAACCCCCACTTCCAACAGCGCAACAACCAACCCCCTAACCAACCCTTCGCCTACGGTGTCCGGCAACCGGACCACACCTCGTATAACCAAGTACCACCACCGCCAAGATTCTCGGACCAAGGTTTCCCCAAACATTTGCCCAGCGTCACCACCAATGTTACGCTTGGACCGAGTTGGCACCAACCTAATAACCAAACGAGATTACAAGTGAGTTGGATTCTTACTATAAAAACAAAGTTGGTAATTAGATTGAATGATGAATGAGATGAAAGGAAATTTGAATTGATTCAGGTGTGGCTCAGTAGCTCAGTTGGAAGAGCTCAGTTGTTTAAAAATTATTGAAATGTCATTCATTGGTTCCAACAGGGCCTCGATTCTACTAAAGCAAAACTATTGTCAAACCACAGAGATTGCAAAAAGCGACAATACATTATAGACTTTAAATTGATGCTTTTAAAGTTCAATATTAAATAACTATTAGCAGAGGGAATGAAAGAATGTAATGAAACTTTTGTCATTTTAATTTGGACCTTAGTGTATAGAAATAGTCTAAACTTTAATGCCGCTTTTTGCAATCTCTGTGGTTTGATAATAGTTTTGCGTTAGTAGAATCGAGGCCCAGTTCGTAAGAGGGTAGATGACTCCACCGTCGCCTTACATACGGATATATAGAGAAGGGAAATTTGTATTGATTCAGGTGTGGCTCAGTAGCTCAGTTGGAAGAGCATTTCCCCTGTAAGGGAAAGGTCGTGGGTTCAAGCCCCAGTTCATTGTTCCTGGTGTAATCGTATTGGTAGTTAGTTTTTTAAGTACAGTCGACAAAGTCAACTTTATATAAAACAGTGTTTACTTAACTTACTATTCTATGTCGACTGTACATATATGATCCCTCAATATTTGTACCTACACTTAACTATAGCCATATTAAACTGACAGCGCGAAACAGTCACTGACTGCTATCGTGAATTATGAGCTTTATAAATCTCACGCTTGTTACCTAATCTTTAAATAAATCAATATGACAGACAGCTCCATAGACTCTAACAAGATCATACTATCATAGAAAAATTATACATCAAAGAGTTTTACACAAACTAGGATAGGATAGGGGACTCTTTTTGTCCGCACTTAGCTTCTCTCTTGGGCCATTGTGCGTAGAGAGTGCTGGCTAGAGCAGCCAGCCTAGCTCCGCCCAGAAACGCAGAAGCTTACGGGGGGCTTCACAGGCTTCGCGGAGCGACCTCATTGTGCCTAGGATTTTTTTTTACACAAACTAAAGAAAGTACATATAATTTACATTCATAATAAGATCTTCAAGAATGTCATTAAAGTATCCTACTGGATTAGGCAGCAAGAGTGTGACACCCCTGGTATTGCACATGTCCATAGGCAACTACAAACACGGTATATCAGGCCATGTGCTTGTCTGCTACCTTAGTAGTGTAAAAAATAAAGAAATATCATCATTCTCGTGCATTTCGTTTAAAAATATCTTACCTGCTAATATCATTTTATTCCTTTCCATAATTATTTACTAAACGCAATAGGAAATAATAAATACGTAAAAGTCGGTTTCGTATCGGCATAGACGTAATTATCAGGCATTAAAATCACTAAATTCAATAAAAATAACAATTTTATATACCACAAAAACGCTAACGATAGTTCTCTGTCGCGCTGTTCTGGCTTTCATACAAAATAACTCGACAACCATTACTATAGTTTTTCGTGCTAGGGGCACAGAAGCCCTTCACGTGATTTTAATCATGAATTATCATCACTCTGTATACTGTTAGGTATGCATACAACCTTCTACTACGATTACAGTTCGGCTTAAAGTTATAAGTGGTACTTTTCTATACAGAAGGACCACTTATAACTTTGTGTATTGAAACAACAAAACAATTATCATAAATCTTTGATATTAGTTATCACGTGATATTCACCACTTATGTTTATTGCTCATGAATTTCTAGATAGTTCTGTAGTAATGTTGCTTAGTCATAGATTTTACAGTCTTATATGTATATTATCCTTTTTTAATTTACCCACGACTGAAGGGGTGTATATGACAACCGGCTTTCTTTAACCGGGTGTAAGGGTAACGCTCCCGAAGCCGAAAACCCCAGATACAAACACATTGGCAAAAAAAAAACAATTTGGGCAAAAAAAAACGTTTTTTATTTATGCATTACTAGCTTTTGCCCGCGGCTCCGCCCGCGTGGATGTCGGTTATCGCGACCAAACATAGCCTATGTCCTTTCTCATGGTCTAATCGACCCCTATGCCAAATTTCATCAAAATCGGTTCAGTGCTTTAGGCGTGAAAGCGTAACATACAGACAGACAGACAGACAGAGTTACTTTCGCATTTATAATATTAGTATGGGTTTACTCCCCATCGGCGTTAGTGAAGCTAAATGAGACGATAATTTCATAAAAAAGCAAAGCGCATGCTTTTGGTGTACTGGTTTTCGCCTTCGGGAGCGTTCCCCTTACACCCGGTATACTATCGCGATGTTGGGAGATCAGATAGCAATGGCACCCATATGAGCCGTATAAACCATGAAAACATTCTAGCTAAGCTAAAAAGCGCGTATAAAGCCTAGTCTCTACTAGGCAACAATGTTAGATACCATGTTCTGCAACTAAGACGCGCAACAAAGATGAATCTTGTCGCTGTCCATGCATGATCAATCGTCGAATAACCAACACGCTGCGCGTCAGCTGACAACATCGTGTGTGTTGCGCAACATCGGCGAACTTATTGAGCAACACGTTTAGCGATTCCAAATGTTGCCTGGTGGACACTAAGCTTTACATCATTAGTATAATAGCCAGGATTCGAACCGATGACCTCTCGATCATAACACTAACTCCTTTTTTTTTTTATTTTTTTTTTTTTTCATTTTTTTTTTATTTATATATTTTATTTAAAGGTAATGCTCATTGTATGGCAATTTCAATTTATAATCATCTTCCACGATCGTTACAGGAATTACCACTGACAAAGTTTAAAAAACGACTGCATGACTTTTTGCTGTACAAAATGTATTATAGTGTAAAAGAATACCTAGATGATAAGAATTTATAGATTTAACATTATTATATTGAAGATTTGACATTATTTTAAAATTATACTGATACAAGCAATTCGTTATTTACCTATTAGTTCTGACAATATTTATTGATTTATTGACATTAAAATTTGCACGCTCTATGGAGCAGAATATGCTGTACCCGCTAGTTTTTAAGACCTACAAATGTAACCATATTCGAGGCAAATAAAGATTTATGATTATGATTATGATTATGATTAACCACTAATCTACTAACGCTTCAATACATATATATAATCACGTCAGTAAATACCCGAAGAGGTAGGCAGAGGTGTATTAACACCCACAGTTCGCCATCTATGATTTTCGGTCCCACGTAATAGGGGGCGAGCCTATTACCGTTCGCTTCAACTAATTACAATTGGGTATTCTACTGACTAGTCAAATTAGTTACTCTTTACTAAACGTCGAAACGATAAGTTATAAGGTAACTTGTATGAAAAAATATTAAGTGACGTCATAAAATTTAATAGTCAAATCAGTTACTATTATAGGTTGGGTGGATGATTAAAAATAAATAAAAACTATAAAATAACCACTGATCAAACCCATTTTTACCGCTTTACCATTCTTAATTTAATAAGCTCGGTTAGATAATTTATTTTAACTATAAGATAAAAGGACATCGTCCGTAGTCGGCTATCATGAACAAGATGCTTGCAAATGGTTATTAGTGCCATTAATTAAATATCATTTTTAAATAAATATTGGTGTTTGGGTTTTGTATCAGGCTATGTGTTTGAATAAGTAGTATTTCAATTAGTTTCTAAGTTCACCTTTTGGTTATCCATTTATATTTACTTATAATGTTGCCAGGATATATTCAATAAAAATAATCGTGTATTATCATAATCGATTTAATTATAAGAATATTGTTTCTTTTTCTGAAAACTGTTTCTGTTTGAATAATAACTAGTACGTATATATTATCACAGTCATATTTAACATTACATTAAATATTATTTTAACACTTAATTCTAAAATAAATGTACTAAAATCGATATATTTCATTCGATTCTCATTTATCGATACCCATAATTCAATTCTCATAATTATTTTTGGGAATGTATATAGCAACACAGCGGACTGTCATTCATTCGCTTTGTTTTGTTTTGGCACTGTGACTGTGAATACGTTGATAATTGAAAATGAATCCTGATAATATCCCATAAACTAACGACCCTGGCGCGCTTTTGGAACTTGAACCCGATCCCAACGTTGATCCTGGCTTGCATATTGATATAAACGCACAATGGACTGGATAGTATGCTTGAATTGTGGCTCCGACGTGGTCCAAAGGAGAAGGCATTTTCTTCGTCTCTCAGAAGTGGTTTCTGTTATTATACAATGGATGGCTCCGCGAGTGGTACATTTCTTTCCCATTATATTTGTATATTAATAGATAGCCAGCAACTTACCTAGATATCCTTGGGCCGAATTACAGTTGCTAAGTGCTAAAATTCATAGCAGGCATATTAATAAGAGAATATACATACTATGTTTATATAGCATATGAGAGCAATAATCATGGAAGAGAAGCTATAAAGTAGTATTGCTGCAACTGTATTGTAGGCCGAAGGACAGTGGGTTGCTGTGCTTTTGTGATGACTATCATATCGACGGGTTCCGGGCTATTTGTATTAACCGACATTTTTGAAACTTTACACCAGAGCCGTTTAAAGTTCCGATTTTTAGAAAAGAAATTGTAACTTTAGTAAATAGCATTATTTTTTAAAAAGAAGCATATTACTATTTTTATTACATAATTCCCCATAATTGAATTCAGTTTTTTTCTTTTATTCCTATTTTTAACGAATATAAATGTCGCTTCATACAAAATGACCCTTTTTTTACTTTTTTTTGTTCCAGGCTAAATGATTTAACCGCCTATGATTATTCTTTCTTATTCCAAGCTAAATGACTAAACCGCCTAGGTTTATTATTTCTTGTTCCAAGCTAAATGACTTAACCGCCTAGGCATGCAAATAATAGCTCTAAGCTAAGTGCTTTAATCAAAAAGTTGGCCATATTTCAAACCTAAGCTAATTGATTTAAATACCATATCTTACACTTATTAATGTTTGGCTAATTAGTTTATGGGACAGATTTTTTTAAAATAAATTGTTTGTAATCATATAATATGATTAATGAAGTTTGCAGAAACTGGCGGTTAAAACACTAATAAATTAAAAGGTACATACATAGGGTGTACGTACCTATCTTGTAATATGGATCGACACTGGGTATGAATTTAACAAAGAGGCTAAATGTATTAAACGACATTCTTGTATATTTACAAGGTAAAGCTAATTGCATGAAGCGACACTGGATAAGAATTTAACAAAGAGGCTAATTGTATGAAGCGCCATTTTTATATATTTATAATGTCAGGCTAATTGCTTTAACGTGCGTTGCATGTAAATTGTAGCTACAGGGAAAAAAGTTTAAACGACTGTCTGGTATTTGGTAGTGAGCTTAAGTAGACAGTTCCTAAATTTGTCAATATTTTGTGTCGCTTCATATATTGCAGTTCAAAATAGGCCCAAAAAATGTGGTTGTATGAAGCGACTAAAAAGTGCTCCGATCGTCACCAAACTCAGCTCAAACGACGCAGAAAATTTCGCTGATTCCAAATATTATAAAAAAGTCTATATCGCTCAGAGTGTCGCTTAATACAATTAGACCGGAACCCGTCGATATGGTACATGAGCTGGGCAAGATTATGAAGACTATTAATCCACCAGCACAGTTTTTAGACCACATTCTATTAACCAATGAATCATATTAATAAAAACGAATTATTACATTGATGTTTTATTTACATGAACCCGCTAAATGTACTTGTTATTAAAAGATGTTATGTGAACCTTGATACAACTTTATTAGTAAAATCTGTTTCTTAGTAGTGTCAGCTACAAATTTCATATCATATTTGGTTGAAAAGTAGTTGTCCATCTTAGCCAAAATCTCTAACAAAATGAAATATGTCCTTTGAATGAAAATTATTATACTAACTTTTTAAGTTCGAAATACATCGGGAAAAAAGCGTTCTACATCGGGGAAAAAAGCGTTCAAGTGGGACTTGAATGCACGACCTTTCTCTTACAGGGGGAATGCTCTTCCAACTGAGCTATTAAGCCACACCTGAAGCACTTCAAATTTCCCATCTATCATATCCGTCTCTACCCAATTAATAATATACCATCATATAACACAGAACGCAATGCCGCCACCATCGACTGCAATGCCGCCGCCACAAGCCATGAACATGGCATACCAACAGCAAAACGCGCCCCCATCGAACCCCAACCTTGACAGGAGCAACAATCCCTTCGTGCCACTACAAGTTCAGACCAGGTAACTTCGTCATACAATCAATCATTATCTCGACTGCATGGACTGAGTGACTTTTTTTTATCTTTGTATCTAAAATTGGAAAATGGTCGTATCTGTAGTAGTAATAAAGTAAAACCAACGAGACGAGAGAAAAAAGCTAAACAAAGCGACCATTACTGAGTTACGTTGCGATAACTAGCGATTATTTTCTCTGTCCTTGTCGCACATGTCACACGTACGCGACAATGGCCGAGCGACAGCTGTCGTTGCGTGTTTCGTAACACAGGAAAGCTGTCAGCACATTGGTTCTAAACTGCCAATCCGCCATCTTATGAGCCATTTCATTCCTGTCTGGAATGCGCTCTGGAACCGCTGAAACTTTGTTTACCTTTTTTCTCTCGCTTCCTTGGCTTTACTTTACGATTAAAAAAATACTTGGGTTGTGGTTTGTGGTATATTAACGATACTAAAAATCTCTTTAGAATCTGTTTGCTCGCATTAGACGCGAAAGAATACAAGAATCACCTCCCATCTCATTCGGAGGGTGTCGTAAGAGGCGACTTAGGGAAGGTTCATATCTGACGGAACATGCGTCGCGTATTATCGGTCGCGTAACGCCAGAACAGACAAATGTATAGAAAAACACTTGACCGTTCACACTCAACCGATGCTACGTTAGTGCGTCGAGTGTGAACGGTCAAGTGTTTTTCTATAGGTACATTTGTCTGTTCTGGCGTTACGCGACTGATAATACGCGACGCATGTTCCGTCAGATATGAACCTTCCCTAACGGAAAAATACGCAGACGATATCACTGCGAGAGAAATAGACCATGTTCCAACCCGTCAGTTGTATCATGGTTTTATTTCGAGTTTTTCTTTAAATGCCACTATTTTGTTTTCACGCAGGCCACGTCTGGCGAGCAAAAATAGTGGTATCAGTAGGCCAAAGCTTCCTAATATTGGGACAGGCCTATGTCTAGCAGTGGACTACGATAGGCTAATTGATTTATTGAGACTTATAGTTTTACGTTTGTTTAATCGAGATTTTTCGAATAGCGGAGCCAAAGGTCGTGACAACCGACATTCACGCCTCTTGAGGTTCCTGTACCTTATAATGCGTTAAAATATTCATGAAAAAGAATAATTGCTTATTTCTAAGTATTTGAATTAACTTTTTATTGCATTTATTATGCTAACTTTAAAATTGGAATACGTCGGGAATGAAATGCTTGAGTGCACTGGCTCAATAGCTTAGTTAGAAGAGCATTTCCCCTGTAAGGGAAAGGTCGTGGGTTCAAGTCCCACTTGAGTATTTAATTTTTCCCAATGTATCCGAATTCTTTACAGTATAAAGAAAAAAGTTACAGTAATTTCTAGTCAAGTCATTTATATCTTAACAAACATAATTCGTGTAGAAATTATAACAATATACCTAAATTAAATACATGACAATCAATAAAAATTACAAAAATAATAAATACATGCAAATCAAAACAATGTCAAAAATAGTGAAAAATGTAAACTTACTTATGTTATGTTAAAAGGAGGATGGGCAAAATGTATGGACTTTGGTCTACCTACTCAATACCAACGCCACCTATGCTAAATAATAGAGTATATTTTGGCGAACCAATAACACATAATGAAGCAGTTCTAGGGGCTGGCATTTTTTTTTAAAAGAGAATACAAATAGATAAAAATAAAACACCAGTGATTAATCAATAATATTATATTTATAGTATTACATGATGCTTGTATCTAAAATTACATCATTTATGTGTGCGGCAGGCAGTATCAAAGCTTCCTGATGGCGTGCCCAGCATAAATACCACAAGATTGCTATTACATGGGCACATGTCCCAATTGTACGACGTCCAGTCAAACACGTACAATAATAGTAGCTAAAGGCACCTCTTCCTTGATTCTCTGGGTTTATTAACACATATGTGTAGTGTTTCTTGGCCCTGGAATGACGTGATTGTATTCGCCCTCGTAGTAAAAAATCGGACCTCGAAGCGACCAAATTCACAAGAGGTATTAGATCACAATCAAAAGGATTAATTATAAGGTACTTAGGTACCTAGTGCTATAGAATTAACAAACAGAACTTACCTCGCGTGAAGAATGTCTTCGTATATATACTTCAACAAAAGGTCTGGATTGTATTAGGGTATACGTTATTAAATGACGTTGCCGCTGACGCAAAACAGAGCGCTCACAAACAACACATAGAAGTCTATTTCCTTCCATTATAAAAAAAATATGGGAGTCCAATTAACAAGCACAGGTCAAAATAATAGCAATATTCAACAGTCCGATAAACAAGCAAAGGTCGTAGATAATTCGTAACAAGAACAAGGAATCGCACAGTACAATACACAACGACAAGCGAAGGTAAACTGCGAGGTGCTGTGATAAGGACAGTGCGAGCGGGCGAGGCGGGGTGCGGGAGTTGCGGGGGCAGGCTGCAAACATGTACCTGCGCTTGCGTCGCGTCGTCGGGAATTCAAAACAACCTCACGCCCGATCGTCTCCCCCACAAAAGTATAGAACATTCGATGTAAATTCTGTTCCAATTAAGAAAAAAAAATAAAGTCTGCTCTAATTAAGAGAGAAACCCCATGAGCTACACATTTGCGGCCATACCAAAAAATGAAGTACATAAAATATCCTTTAAATTGACATATAGCTTGTCGGTATTGAGTAGGTAGACCACTTTGCCCATCCTCCTTTATCAAGAAAATAATAAAATAACAATAACAAACAAATCAAAATTATCAATTCAATAATCAATTCCAAGTCATATCATGATTCAAAAATTAATAAACATTCATTTAGCAAAATCAAAATAATGACAACAGTATCATTAGATGTAAGTATGTGTAAGTAAACAAATTAAAATTATCAATTCAATAATCAATTCAAAATTTTGTATTATTATGATTCAAAAACTCATCAATGCCATGATAACATTTTTCCAATAAATATTCCTTTAGCTTTAGCTTAAAAATGTTGACACTGGTAATATTTTTCAGTGTCAGTGTCAATATTTGCTGTTCGATTTGCTGTCCTGTGCAGTAAAGATTTTGTATCTGTAAAACAGTGATGGATAGATGGACCTCAGCGTTGAGTCCCAGTTGCATCAGAGGCTGTGGAGAACCTCTGATGGCACTGGGACTCAACCCGGTTCGCTCTAGATAGTCACGGAGCCCGAGTCTGGCGTTAACTCCTCTCATCTGGTCTGGTTTTAAATAGACTACTTAATTGAATAAAATTTTGAAACATTTAGGCCCGTATTCTAGAATGACACTCAGACCGAATCTTGATTTAATTGAGGACAAGTTGTATAGGCAATATGTCAAACTATCAATCTGTCTATACGAACTGTCCTCAGATAAATCGCGATTCAGGCTGAGTGTCATTCTAGAATACGGGCCTCAGGATGCTAACTATTTAAAAGGATATGATAGTTCCGATAGTTCGTAAGAGTGTCGGTAGATGGTTTCACTATCGCCCTAAAGACGGATTTAAGGAAAAATTGGGATAGATTCAGGCAATATTCGGTGGCTCAATGGTTAGAGCATTCTTCTTGTAAGATAAGAATTGCGTGTTTGAAACCCGCCTGAACTGAATCAAATTTTCATATCTTAGTAGATTTAAATAGAATCCCATACCCTTTTTTCTTCATTTTTCCAAGGATGCGTATAACAGTTTGCATGAATTCTACAGCATTAAGTATGCTTACTATACAAATCGAATACATAGGGAAGAACCGTCGCCTTAAAGACGGATATAAATAAAAGGGAAATTTGAATCACACTAGGCGTGTCTCGGTAGCCGAGTTTGTTAAGGCATTCCCCCTATAAGGTAAAGATCGCGGGTTCGAGTCCCGCCCGAGAAGTTTCATTTTTCCCTATGTATTCGATACGTATAACAGTGTTATCATATACATTGAGCGAGAATTCATACATTATGTATATAGATCACGTTTTATCACTAAAGCCTAGCACTTAAATCGTAAACACTTCTAATCAGGGCCTGCCTGCAACCTATCGAAGTGTTTTATCGATTTGCTTATCGAGTAGTCGTGATAGGGGAAGTACATTTTCAGGGTTCCATCGAAACCTTTATCTAAATAAAATCATCTTATTCATTTTATATCATACGTGCTTTTACCCGTGGCTTCGCCTACGTGAAATGTTGATCGTGTTCCTGCAACACATGGGCACCTATTCCGGGGATAAAAAATGGTAGCCTGTATGTTAAAGTTTATTGAAATAAAACATTCATTGAAATAAAACCACTGTTTACGGATTCTATCGCGATATATTTGTTATTATTTACTTTTAAACCGACATTTCGGTTACTTTGCAGCGGCCATGATCGCGGTGTGACTCATGATGGTAGTTGTCACATAGTTTGAGTTCCGAGAGTGTTCAATAGAGCTCATTGAATAACAAAAATCAAAATTGACATTAGGATAACAATTACTTGGGGAACGATGCCGATATTCTTCATGCGGTAACCTTCATGTCCGTGACATCGCAAATGAGAGAGGTGCGGTTACGTCTTACGAAAACCACCAGGTTACGTGGGTAACAAATGCCTGGCAATGGCGCACCCGCCGGGTCCAGGTAGAAGGGGTAGATCAAAGAAGTCCTACTTGACTTCGTGTGTGGTGACATGCGTGGCAACGGCCTTACTACCGACACACAAGATCATGCAAAGTGGAGGAAGAAGAGCAGGAATGCAGACCCTGAGTCCCGAGGAGGGCCAGACCGTAAGGGATGGTCCTAGGTCAGCCGGGGTGCGAGGGATATTTCGAAGACAACCTCACCTCCGGCCTAGCACCACGACCCTCAGTCGGCGTGCGGTTTTAGTTGGTTCAAGTCCGACATAACTTCCCCTTCCGACTCCGGCGGGGGAGGTATCCGTACAGATTTAGGCCCGAAAAAAAAAGACCCTGAGCTTCTAGTTCATCTTGGACTCGGATAAAAAATATCTCTCTATATATAGTCTCTAGGAGATATTGATGGATAATGATGATGCCGCCGATCTTCTTCTATACTATTTTAGAATAAACGAATTTAATATAAAAGTCTTACATTGTTTTCAGACGCACACAGCCCAGTGGTTCGTCGAGGCGTGAAGTAGGTCAGAATCAGGCGCAAAGAGCCGCTCTGCCGAGACCACAACCCATCAATGCACCTGTAAGTACATTCCCATATTTACTTCAACAGAAATTTCTATGTATACTAGACCAGTACTGTACGAAACAATACATTTTGAACAGATTAAGGCCATAACCTTTGACCACTAACGGTTTGTAATTGTCATAATATTTGACAGTAGAAAAAGCCGCGCTTGGTATTATAATTTATGTAAATTATGAGTTCTGTTCCGAATTCGAAGTTCAATATTCCTTCCAGCCTTACCCTGGAATTACAACCTGGAAAAAAAATTGTTCTATCTGTCTAACTATTTAATGTATCCCAATTTTTTTTCTTCTACATCCATCTTTACAGGATAAACGCCCAAACACGATAGAGTAGGCAATCTAAGTATGCATTAACATGACTAATATAATATATGTATCTTTTATTTCCTTTTTATTACCATGTACGTGTATTATGTAACAGATCCAACAACAACCCCAGAATCCGACATCGCGACCGATAAGAAAGAAAAAACCAAGAATAGCAGCTGACCTAAAATTCGAGACAGACGAAGATTAAATTTATTCGTAACGTAACATTTACTGGCAATATTGTAAACTCTGTTGGTCAGTGAGACATACGAGAATATCAATCTTCAGTTTTCTTGTGTCATACTTGAAACGGAGCTCTTTTTATCTTCAAATTACCAAACTCAATTTCATTAAAAATATAGTAAAACTTGTCTAAACTTTAATGATTACGCACTTGGATTTATCACGCGACTGTACCTCGTGCCAAATGGATTGAGAATAAAGTTTGTTGACCGAATTGACCTTAAGGGTTGTGAACATTTTTCACACTAAAGCGAAACCGACTGCAACGCCACGTGGCGCCCGCGTGACTCTATAACTTTGTTACACAAAAATCACTACTTATAATACGATATTTACTGCATACTTTATTCTCAATCGATCTGGCACGAGGTATAGTCGACCGCAAGGTCCGCGTACATGTCATAGTTCATGTACATGAAGTGACTGTGTAGGGCGTGCCATTCTAGTTCAATTTAGACAAGTATAAAGTTAGACATTATAAACATAGTCATATCCCTCTTTTCGAGCTTTGCCTTTAGCTTAACATCAGGCGAGGTGAAGTCAAATTGACGTTTCCTGTAAAAAAATACCCATTTGATACTACTTAATCATTTGGAAGGATTGATTGAAGTAAACATATCTATAGATTGAAGTACCGACTCTCGAACGACTCTGCGTTCAATTTTTTGACATCTAAAAAAATACTGTCTATTGATCAAAGACTACAATGTTGCCAGTATAATATTTTTAAATAAACTGAGATTGCAAATTAAAAAAAAAAAACAGTAAAGTGTAAGGAATACTGACAAATAAATAGTAAATTGATTCATCTCATCGTTATAGATAAGATACCTTGTACATTTTGTAAATATTATGAAGTTATTAAAATCTATGATAATGGGTGTGTTCAATTTGTTTAAATGAAATGTGAGCGAGAATATGTGCGTTCTATTTTTAAAGTCAGAGTAAATTTATTAAAAAGTAAATTAAATAATATTTGTGTTAGTGAAAAATCTAAATGGGCCAAAAAGTTATGCATATAATCTCTATGTAAGTTTAGCTAAAAATTCCAAGTTCCTTAGCTTTATTACTGTCTGTCTCTTGCAAATTTCATTCAGTTTATTCAATTTAAACATTCAATTATTAAAAAATACATTGTTTTACAAATGTATATAATTTATGTCAAAGCAAAATACATTACATATTTTTATGAAAAATAAATACCACGTAATAATAAAAAATATATTCCATAATGGGTGCTACATTATCTAAAATATGTTGCACATAAAGTTGTTATACTGATCTTATAAAAAATATAGTGTCGTTGGAACAAAAGTACAATCAAAATATATGCAGATATATTCTTGAAACAACTCTCACGTCTGTGAAAAGTAATAAGAATTATCTAATCTAACATCTAGAAATTTGAAAGCCGACGGTTCAATATACGACGTGTCATGTCGACGATTGAAATATAATCATAAGCGACATTGACGGTTGAAAAGTAAAAGATCCTAAGCGATAGCGATAGTTGAATGTATAAGCTCTTGAAAATATGAGGTTCTCCTCCATCCTAACAATGAAAAACAAATACAGACTTAATTTACAAATGTATGTTAGTATATTGAGTGTTAACACGTTTGTTTGTTGTTTGGGGTATAATAGGGTGAAATAGACTGTTATACAAGTTCAATTTAAAATATAAACAACTTCTTCATTTAATTTATTTTTCAATAACGAGATTTTAAGTAACAAATATAATTAATGTTATCGATATAAACAAAGTTTGTATGAAATGTTAATAATATTAATTATTTATATAACTATCAAATGCCATAGTAACATTTGAAGATGTTGTTTATATTTATTTATCTTAGTTATCTTTTTTATTTTGAACACAACAATCAACTAGCCTAAGGTCTGTTTGCTTTTTGTGTAAGATCTGCTTAAGATACACGGCACCTAATACATGATCTCAAATTATAACCCTCCTTTTTGCTTTGTCGCAATCGAGTAGATGTCATTTTTATCTACCTCAATAAAATACAAATTGTATAACAATTCATAACGCCTATCGAAGACTTAAAAGTAAAAAATGTCTTAAGCGACATTGACGTTTGGAATTCAATGAAATAGGGTGTGTCAGCGCTCTAAATATAGATTATATATTTAAATGGATATTAGGTACCTGTTGAGAGATGAGTAAAGTCAAAGTGTCGCTTGAGTAAAGTCAAAGTGTCGCTTTGAACATTCCTCACTACTAAATGTAGTTTATATGGTATGTGATCTTGCTAAATTTCAGAAAGAAAGAGGTATAGATAAAAACAGGGTTTGTAAAATAAGAGTAAAGCGTTTCCAATCTTAGACAATCTATTGACCTAGTTGTATTTGTGTCGTATGTAGCTGTAATTCCAACATTTAAATATAAAAATGTGTAGATTTAGATCTAGACCAGTTTTAGAAAAAGTCTTAGATCTAGATCAGTCTTTGAGAACAGGTCATACATTATTTTTTATATATTTTCTTCTGTTTTTAAAAAGTGATGTAGATTTATGAATCTTCAATAAGTTTTTCAACACTTCTTTTAAAAACACGTATTAGATCTGAGTTCGTTTTTAAAACAACATGTCATCTAGGCCAGACTAGATCTAAATCACTTTTTAAGAACAGATGATAGATCTATTTCAATTTTAAGAACAATTCATAAATCTAGATCTTCATTTTAAGAGCAAATTATAAATCTACGTCACTCTCAACGAACAGGCTTTCGATCTAGATGAGTTCTTCAACAGTTCATCTATGTAGATCTACATTTCTTTTTATGGCAGGTAATAGATCTAGATGAGTTTTTTTGCAACAGTTCATAGATCTACATCTCTTTTTATGAACAGGTATTAGATCTACATTAGTTTTTCAAGTACAGGTCATAGATCTAGGTCAGTTATTAGGAACAATTCGTAGATCTGGACTCGTTTTTAAGAGCAGTCTGAACCTAGATTTTATTATTACATACAATCTCTGACAAACATTACTTTACGTTGTTCCCAAGGCATTATAAACTTTTTAATCTGCGAGCATAAATGTTGCCATTGAAAAAATACACATTCATTCAAAAATAATTTTTATGATGAATGCATTAACGACGTTTTAGTACTTATACTAATATTATTAAATATTTAGTATTTGTACCAATATTATTTAAAGAGGTGATCATAATTGATTGCAAAATCTCTAGTGTTTTATCAATTCATATGACCGGACAATATGTAGCTCACAAATGTTATTTTCGTTACTGTGGAAGATAATGTGGTTATGTCGACATATTTTTTTTATAAATCAAGATTATAACTCAATAAAGTGAATTACTCTGAATTCTTTGTTTTGTGTAAATATCCTTTGATTCCTGTTTTTCGTCCTCAATTACTGGAAGAATTGAGATTGTTAATTAAATATTAATCTTATTCCATTAACACAAGACTGAAAATAGTGTGCAGTATTAATTCCAATAAGACTGTAAGCGTATTGTTGCTTACTATTTTAAGCTTTATCTTATTTGAATAAGGTTGATTTTTATAACCACTAACACGGCTGGAGCAGTCAAAACTGCTGAGTAAATTAAAATCAGCCGTAAAATTTGCCTGACTTGAACTGCACCATCTACCACTGCAGATGGTTCATGGTAGGCCTACAGAATGTTCCCATGAAACTTTGGGTCTATATGAGGCTGACTTGGAACACGAAGCTATTGAAAGATGTGTGGGCTATAGAGCAAAATAATATCATCATTATATAATTGGTCTCTCAATAGTAATCTAAATGAATTTAGACTTTGGGGCCAGGAAGTATTGATAAGTTTGGGTTATAAGAGTACATTGTCAAAAGAGGAACGAACATATTGTTTGAAATTTTTCATACGGTAGTCGTCGCCCTCGTAAAAACTAAAATAAGTTATATCAGGTGGAGACGAGGGTCCAAAGTACAATACAGTAGCCGCTGGGATGTTGAATATAGCAGAATTTGTCATTGCTAGCCAAAATACAAGGATATCAATAGGTAGTAAATTTTTCAGCATCATTGACAAAGGTACCTATTCAGTATTATAATGTTGACTAATACTTAAAAGAATCCTAGCAATTAATTGCAAAGTAGCTATGATTAGATAGCATAGAAAGGTGTACAGAACACTTGTAGTGCACTTGAATACTCTGTTATAAGTAGGTGATGGCCGACGGCACTTCATTTGTGATACTGCAGCGAATGCAGGTAGGCCGTGTATTTTTTACTTATTAACTACAATATTTTTAATGAAGAACTACACATTGGTATGTTAAAATCTACTAAAAATATCACAGTGTTGCAATTATATAAAAATACTAAAATAGTAATTTTTAAGAGAGTGGTAGAATATGAATTTGTTCTTAATTTGAAAAGGTTAATGTTTTTCGTTCAGTAAAAATGCGTGTTTCTCTGGTGTGGTTGATGTCGGTGGTCGGAGCGGCCTCTCTGGTGGTCGTAAGTGGTGCTGCGTGGTGGGAGTCGGCTGTAGTGTATCAGATATACCCGCGCTCCTTCAAAGATTCCGACGGTGATGGAGTCGGAGATTTGGCTGGTAAGATTTTTTTTTCTTCTATACTTTATTTTTCGGAAAAAATGAACGTCCATGACGGGACCACTCCCTTACAGGCTCTGACAATCTGAGCTACTCATACACGTTTGAAACTCTCCTATACTTACAATCGACTTGGGGCGATGGTGAAGCCATCTATCGATATTCTTTGAACTATCGAAAGCAAAGAATGAAGTTACAATCATCTTTTTTGTAACTCCGCACAATGTTCACCAAGACTTTCTGACAAAACATGGGTGGGACCATTCAGTTTTCCAAACTTTCACGTCTAAAATGTGGTACGAAGTTAAGATTTCTCTACTATTACTTTATAAATATCACCAGGAATAACATCGAAGCTCCAGTACCTCAAAGACCTCGGCGTGGACGCGATATGGATGTCTCCGATCTACAAGTCGCCGATGTACGACTTTGGCTACGACATAGCAGATTACAAGGCTATCGACAAGGTGTTTGGTACCATGACTGACTTCGATATACTCATGACATCGGCTAAGAATTTGGGTAAGTGTAAAAATCTCTTACTACCTTCTAAAACTATATTTTTAATTTTTCAACACAGAGCAGAGATACACCTTGTATAATATACTCTGTGGAGGGAAGTGAGAGGACAGGATGAACGAGGCTTTGGGCAACTTCAGTCACTCCCATACAAACCAAAATAAATCAAATCATAAAAAAAATTAGTATAAAGAAATAAAATATTTTTATTCTACACACACATAAAAATGTTCATAGGAAAAGAGTATGATAGCGGGTCTTAAGCTTCAACATTGAAGCATGTACATTTGCACGTATGTCTATTACATATATTAAATTCACGGCTGTAAATTTCCAAGGCGTAGGCAGAAGTGTGTTAACACTCACATTTAACCAACTTTGTTTTGCGTCATGTAATCAAGCCTATTACTGTCAACGGCACTTTCGCATACATCCTGACCAAAATGTCTTTAATTTGCCGATAGTTTCAATTATGTACCAAAAATAGTCTTGTAAATATTTAGATAATACTAGCTGTCCCGGCGAACTTCGTACCGCCAATTTTTTTTTGCCCTCGTGGTGTCAGATCCCGTACCCGCTGCACCATTTAGGGGGATGAAAAATAGATGTTGTCCGATTCTCAGACCTACCCAATATGCACACAAAATTTCATGAGAATCGGTCAAGCCGTTTCGGAGGAGTACGGTAACTAACATTGTGACATAGAAATTTTATATATTAGAAGAATATATCTCGTAAATGTTTGTCTACAGGAATCCGTATCATCATGGATTACGTGCCCAACCACACGAGCAACGAGAGCGAATGGTTCACGAGCTCGATCAGCGGAAACGCCACCTATGCCGATTACTATATATGGGCCGATGGCAAAACGGTCAACAACACGCTATCGCCACCGAACAATTGGGTAGGTATGCTACAGACTAAAGTGAAGCCAACGAGACGAGAGAATAAAGGTAAACAAAGCGACCATTACCGAGTTATGTTGCGATAATTAGCGATTATTTTCTCTGTCCTGGTCGTACATGTCACACGTACGCGATAATGGACGAGCGACAGCTGTCGTTGCATGTTTCGTAGTACACAAAAGCTGTCAGCACAGCGGTTCTAAATTATCTTATGAGCAATTTCATTCCTGTCTGGAATGAGTTTGAAGTGATACGTAATAATTTTCAAATACAAATGTTTGGAACCGCTAAAACTTTGTTTACCTTTTTTCTCTCGCTTCGTTGGCTTTACTTTAGTCAAATTAGTTACTTTTTACTTAACTTCAAAACGATAAGTTATAAGGTAACTTGTATAAAAAAAAGATTTAGTGACGTCATAAAATTTAATAGTCAAATCAGTTATCTTAATCTTAATCTGTTATTGTATAGTTATTTTTAATCATCCACCCAACCTATAATAGGTTGGGTGGATGATTAAAAATAAATAAAAACTATAAAATAAGAACTGACGCAATTTTTGCCGCTCTTTTACCATTCTTAATTTAATAAGCTCGGTTAGATAATTTATTTTAACTATATGATAATATCCTATTGGGTAAATTTCCAGCGTCTATCCTCCTCTGAGGAGGCTCATAATATGACGTGAAAGTTGATGAAAACGTTTCATTCACGCTCTATAGTTTGACTTTAACCGCAGTACCGTGCCTTAGATAATTAAGTATGAGCGCGACGAAACGGGGAGAGTATCGACATTATATTTGGTCCCTTCACCGCCAACGGCGGTACCTCGCTCTCCCAGGGGTGTACTCAGCCTCCCCGACACCTTAACCAAACTCGCCTGCTAGTCCCTGCTACTGCTAAACATTGAATGACCTGGATTCCCTTTCAGGATTGGAAACGGTCTGTAGGACAGTCGCTTCACTAGAAGTCGACATACCAATTCAAAACATTACCCTCGCTGGCACAATCGGGTAAACACAATAAGCTAACTAGGCTCGAATTTTCACAACGCTCCACATGTTGGTGGAGTGCACGGCGTGGGCGCAACAGCGCCAGGTCCTCGTGGTGGGTCTGGGCGTGGCCACTCTCTCGCTCGAGACCATGGGGGATGACACCCCAAGCGGGATGACACCCGAAAACCCCCCCATAGACGTGGGATAGCACCCGCACCATCCCTAGGCGAGGCCGCAATTGTAGCCGTAGGTCTGATGGGAGTCGTGGGACATCCTTCCGAGGGCTTACCCGGAGCTCCCAACCATAGGCTGCTGGGCGTTACCGTGGGGGTTTTCAGTCGGTAGGAGTCCGGCATAACATCCATGAAGGATTTTCCATCACGTAAAACTAAAATAAAAACGCTCAAATTTTGAATGTAACTGCTCCTTTTGCGAAGTGCACCGATTGAGAAGTGCACCAGTTGCGAAGTGTGCCATATGAGAATAGCACCAGTTGCTAAGTTCACCATTTGAGCATGGTGTTGTACAAGTTGAAATGTGCACCAAATGCGTCAAACCCCTACGAAATTGTGTATAGGATGATGATGTTGATGATTTTTAATTGTTCCTCAGGTAAGCATATTCCGCAAGAGCGCATGGGAATACAGTGCAGTTCGCAAGCAGTACTACTTGCATCAGTTCGTGATTGGGCAGCCCGACCTCAACTACCGCAACGCCAAAGTGCGCGAAGAGATGAAGGTATTCTACACCTTTATTGCTTATCTTATGGACTACTGTATACTGTTGATAGAATAACACTTATTGCCGTTCCCAATAACATACCTACAGTTATGCAGATCGCACCTACAGATAAACAGTCAAGTTTGAAGTATGTGTGACTGCTGTCCCAATATTATAATCACAAATCTCTGTTTCATGGTACAGGCCCTACAATCGATAGGCAGTAGGATTTTGGATCAATGGTAGAAATATAGGGACACTAAAATCAGAGATTGATGACGAAATTGACAGTAGATATGTTATTGGGAAAGGCCGAACCTGACCCGGTTGCGGGTTAGGTTAGGAACTTGAAAAATAATGTGATATTTGTTCCGAACGTAACCCTCTTCCTAACCTGACCCGACATCTCATTCCTATCATAGCCCGAATTGAGCAGATTTCTGTTACTTTTATCGCAGGTTTATAAGTGCCCGGTTAATGGCAATAGGCTCGCTACCTATTACATTGGAAACTAAAACATAAACTGGCGAAATGTGGGCGCTAGCACCTCTGCCTACCCCTTCGGGTACGTCCGTTAGGTTAGAACTGTGACCCCAACGCACGAGCCGAGCGAGCGAAGCGAGCGTGCCGCGGCAGCGGCCGGCGAAGTGCCAGATCGGGTTATGATAGGAACGAGACCGTCGGGTCAGGTTAGGAAGAGGGTTACGTTTGGAACAAAGCGACCGGGTCAAGTTTCCGGTCAGGTTCGGAATAAACGGAACTTATCATACATATTGATAAGACACTCTTGTACTTTTCCACAGTATTCACTCTCCCTTTTACAGTTTGTGTAAAACGTATGCACATTAGTTTTGGCAACGCTAGTTTTAGTTTTCGATAAATATCACTCCATTTAGCCGTATCTGTGATTGTTTTATAGGTGCCTACAGTTAATTGATGGTACTTCAGAGAACTTGCTATTCTTATTCAATAGACACTCGTACTTTTCCATAGTATCTAAATGATGTGGAAAAGTACAAATGTAGGTATAATAATAAATAAAAAAGGTTTATTACAAAAAAAATATGATTTGAGATTGACATGGTCATTAACATTAATAGTGTAACACTCACCGGGATATTTACCATGTTCATTATTTTTATTTGGTAATGGACTGCTGAGACTAGGTCCCGGGTTCTATCCCAGGTTTACCATGGCACACACCAATGACTTTTCGAAGTTGTGTGTGTATTTATCGCAGTTTTATAAGTGGCCGATTAATGGCAATAGGCTCGCCACATTGGGACCTAAACATAAACTGGCGAAATGTTGGTGCTAGCACCTCTGCCTACCCCTTCGGGGAATACAGGCGTGAGTTTATGTTATATGTGTTATGTTATGGTAAATGATATTTCGGTGTTGTTTCAAGCACTATTATCACGGTGTACCAAATAAAAATAATGAACATGGTAAATATCCCGGTGAGTGTTACACTATTAAAAAAATATATTTTAAATTATTAGAATTTACAATAAGATCCAAATTTTCAGGATGTGCTACGTTTCTGGCTCAACAAAGGCGTATCTGGGTTCCGTATCGACGCCGTCAACATGCTATACGAAGTAGATCCAGCATTGTATGGTGATTCCTACCCAGATGAACCACTTTCTAGTAAGTTCTCGCATATTTCAAGTAATTTAATAATAAATAAATATTCTACAACATTCCACACAACGCTATAGCTTAACTAGCTTGTGTTATGTAATCTAGAATGCGGATGAACATACGTAGATACTTTTTTTTTTAAATTCATACATACTAAACATAGAAACACCCAGACCAATGCAAATAGCCATATTCATGCATGCAAATATTTGCACTGAGCGGGAATCGAACCCGCGCCTTCTGCGTAGCAGTCGCGTTCACTACCGCCACGCCACGGAGGGTGCTAAAAAAAAATTTCAAATGACATTAGCTGGCTGTTTACAGTTTTTTTAAGCGGAACAGTATGTGTACAATCAGGACCGTAGAAAACACAAAGAAACGGTTAAGGAACCAAGAACTTTTAAATTTTGGCATACTTAGCTCCTTACGGGCTTTGAAAAGTATCTGGTGAGGCTCCTCATTCCTGAGGTTTTAGGTACCGCTATCTAACCATCAGGCGAAGTGAGAATAATAACAAAATAATCAGCCTCTATGGCGTAGCAGTAGTGATCGACAGCTACGCTATATTCGATATTAGATGCATGAATACCTATGTCTAAGACATTTAATTTTCAACGACCGCCAATTTTTCTCCGCCCGAGTGGTATCCGATCCCATTTCCGCTGCACCCTCTAATATATTAAGCATGTATTATAAATATAAACCTTCTTCTTGAATTACTCTATCTATTAAAGGAAATCGCATCAAAATTTATAGCGTAGTTTTAAGATATAAGCATACATAGGGAAAGACAGACGGAAAGCGACTTTGCTTTAAACTACAACTCGTGCGAGTTAACATGGCACCTGGCTCGGGGCTTTGCGCGGGGGAGCGGGAGGCGTGTACGCTGACGCTACTAGCCTCGCACGGCGAGAGCGGGGTCGCGCGCGGGGAAGCGGGAGGAGGGTGTCTTCGAGGCAGGTGCCATGTTAACTCGCACGAGCTATATGTAGTGATATGAATGTATTTACATGTTATGCTATACTTGGATCTAGATAATGCTGTGTAGAACATCATAGAATATTCACAATATCAATATCAAATTTTTATAGCATTGATTATGCTAATATTCTTATTTTAAGTTCGAAATACACCGGGAAAAGGCAGCGCTCAAGTGGTACTTGAACTTTTCCCTTATAGGGGGAATGCTCTTCCGACTGAGCTATTGAGCCACACCTGAATCACTTCAAATTTCCCTTCTCTTCGAAAAACATCGGAAATATGCGCAAACATCGGAAAAAATGCCGATGTTTTTCGAACTTTAAAGTTAGCATAATAAATGCTATAAAAAATTCATTCAAATTCCCTTCTCTTTATATCCGTCTTTAATTGCGACGGTGGAGCCATCTACCAACTTTCTTACGAACTGTTGGAACCAATGAATGATTTTTCAACCATTTTTATTCACTTTTGATGACTCCGCCCAAATATTTGAATTAAATTTTTGTAGCATTTATTATGCTTACTTTTTAAGTTCGAAATTCATCTTTACAATTCTAGACGCTACTGGCTACGGACCTGATGACTACGAGTACCTAAGCCACGTATACACAAAAGACCAGAACGAGACATATAATGTTGTGTACGATTGGCGAGCGGTCCTTAACGAGTACACTGATGAATCAAAGATCATGATGACGGAGGCCTACACTGATCTGGACCTCATCATGCGTTACTATGGCAACGGGACAGCCGACGGCTCCATACCATTCAATTTCGTATACCTCGGTGAAATGACAGCGACATCTTCAGCCAGTGAGATGCAAGCTATAATAAATAAATGGATGGATGCTATGCCTTCTGGGAAAATCGCTAATTGGGTGGTAAGTATTTATAATATAATATAATAATATACGAGTAATAATAATAAAATACTTTATTGACTAAATATAACAAAAAATCAGGTAAGTTCACAATATGTTTAACGCTTAAACAGGCATATTTCGATATTATTCACATTTAGATGTTATACTGGTTCCCAAAATAAGCAAAGCTTATATTTTGGGAGTCAGTGTTCGGACGTTGTACAATCAGGCCTTGGTGTCGTAGTATTTGATATAACTTAGGTGGCATACAATTATATAACTTAGGTGGCATACAAGCACACAGCCCATCTGATGGAAAGTCATTACCGTGGCCTATGGAAGTATGTAACACCAGGGGCGATACACTCGTGCTGCCGACCCTGAAGAAACCTTTCTGAAGAGCCCCATATTTTAGTCACAGACAAGCACTCGGCCCATCTGATGGAAAGTCATTACTGTGACTTATGGATGGTTTAATACCAGGGTCTCGATTCTGCTAAAGTCAAACCACAGTGGTGCTACCGCCACTACAAAAAACGGCATTAAATAATAGACTTTAAAGAGATGCGGTTGAAGTTCAATATTAAATGACTTTTTGCCGAGTAATTGTGTTTTTTTTTTTTTTTTTTTTTATACAGGACACGTCAATTTGACTTCACCTCGCCTGATGTTAAGCTAGAGGCAAAGTCTCGGAAAGAGGGTCACCATCGTAAACATTTACCATGTTAACAGTGGTGGCACTCAGCTTGACGGCCTCATTAGATGCCTTTTCACGCCCCGCTTAAAGGACCCGGGACTGTAGGAAGAAGGAAGCACGTGAGCTGGCAGGGAATTCCAGGTCTTAGTGGTGCGGCATAGGAATGAATCACTGAAACGCTTGGTTCTAGCGTAATGTGTAATGTAAAGTGTAATGAAACTGTTTTCATTTCATTTTGAAGTTTAGGCGTATACACATCATATTTTTCGCAGATACTGTACTCCGAGTTGAAGGCAAGGTATCGTATAGGAATCTGTAATATTTAATTTGATGTACTACATATTATATTCTCACGCGTGTAAATCCCCGAAGGGGTAGGTAGAGGTGTGTTAACACCCATTTTACGCCAACTATGATTTTCGATCCCACGTAATACCGGGCTCGCTATTACCTACCGCAAAGCGGGCACTTAGTCATTGGCTATATGTTTGGTGTCGCATGTAGAAACCCTATCCCTTATTCGCCTTCTACGACTCCCACAGGAAGAAATGGGGTGTCCCTATTTTACTCCACTTGGAACCAACACGGCATTTGATGTGTGTTTTTTTTTTGTTTTTTTTTTATAAGAATATTAGAACCGAAGTTACTATAATATTCCCTCTAACCCCTCCAACTTCATTTACCTCAATAACTCAATTTTCATTAAATTAAGCATTCTGACTCTACCCTGTATCTATATTTTAGAAACTGTTATATTTGTGAAAAAAAATATCCATATGTTCGAAAAGATGAAAAGTAGGAGACATAATTTAAAAATTTGTATTCCCATCAACTCCACATCATACCTAAACAAAAGTATTTTCTGTATGGCTCCCAGAATATATAATCATCTACCAAAGTTAATTCTTGAGGAACCTTGTATCCAAATTGTAAAAAACTTACTTAAAAAAATGTTACTTGAAAAATTCTACTACTCTGTGGATGATTATTTACAAGATAGTAATTTATACTAGCATGATTGTATAAGTTACAGTTGATTTGGTTGTTAGTTTGTTGTTGTTAATTATTGAAATTTATTAGTTTTTAAGGTTAAAATATTGCACGCCGCAAGGCTAAATACAGTGTTACTTAATATGAGAACTTAACATCCAATGTATCTACCTGTATTTGCAATTTGTGATAATAAATAAATAAACTAAGCTAAAATGCTTGTGCTAGGAGTGGGTTCACGTCGGTAGTGTAATGGCCAGGATCGAACTCGGGACCTCTCGATGTTAAGGCCGACTCTTTAACCACTAAGCTACTGACGCTTTTAAAATTTGCAGAATGGCAACCACGACCAGAGTCGTATGGCGACGAGATACGGCGTCAACAGAGTCGATGCCATGAACATGTTGGCTCTCCTGCTACCAGGAGTCACTATCACTTACCAGGTACGTTCCGAGGTCTCTTTGAATGAAAATTCTAAACGGAAAGTAAATATATAATAGCATTTTTTTCGTGTGAAGACACTAGTGTGAAGGAACTCCAATTTTATAGAATGAGAGGCTCCAGTTTTGTAATTTTGATATCCAATAATTTTCGGAATGTTGAACTTATTGAAAAAATCTTCCACCATTTGATAAAGCAATGGAGAGAAGCTTCAGTAAATAGAAACAAGCCTATCTAAGATGGACGATGGGTGCTCGAATCCTTTTTGTCACTTGTTGATCAAATTCTTTCTCATTAGATACGATATTGTAATGAAAATAGAATAATCGTATAATGGCTAAATAATCAAAAAATGATAAACAAACTTGGATGAATTCGCATAGCTATTTAGATAGATAGTATTATTATTTAAATCTATAATTATACTATTTTCGTGATAAACCTGGCGATTAATTGGCCGGGAATATATGAATGTTGTTATCATACCACTAGGTGGCTGATAAGCACACGGCCCACCTAATGGTGATGATGTGGTTTACTAATGTTTGCCATAATTTAAAATGCCATAATTTCATATGCCATACTGGTATTTGCCATAATTTCATTAGAAATAACGCTTCAGTTGCCATAATCGTGAAATGACATAAAATGGCTTTCACTAATTTCATTGGTCATAATCGGTCAAGTGTCATAATAATTGAAATCCATAAATGTATTTGCGATAATTTTCGTTTTCAATAATGCCATTTTCCGTAACTTTTATTCACCATAATATAAATAAAGATAATTTAGTACAAGCGCCTGCAATTTTTATATTAATGAGTAAGTTAATATTTTTTTTTGCTATTAACATACTTACACTTAAAGTAATAGTATGAGGGTAAAATAAAATAAGTCTGATATAAATAGACAGTCCATAATAACATTAGTCGTCAATTCACTATTAGTCCTGTCGAGATGAGTGAAAGTTGTGCAGTGTTTAAAACAACAAAAGGTGGCATTAAATTAAATGTTTACGGACGGAAAAACCTGTCCCTGCTTCTGGGTGGTATAAAAAAACCACGAAGCGGAGCTCCCGCCTTAGTCTTCTAACCTAACCTATCCGAGTCGGATTGCACTGAGTCGGGGTGTTAACGATAATTAATTTCGACCTAACAATGATGATTATGGCAAACAGTGCAAATGAATTTATGGAAAACGAGAGAATACCAATGAGATGTATGTATATATTAGACTAATTGATACGTATACGTTACCTTTCCCAGGGTGAAGAACTAGGCATGACTGATGGAGAAGTCAGCTGGGAACAGACCACGGACCCTCAGGCTTGTAACACAGATGACCCCATCAACTACAAGTCCAAAAGCCGCGATCCTTGCCGCACTCCCTTCCACTGGGACGCGAGTACCAACGCAGGCTTCAGTGACGGCAATACGACATGGCTCCCCGTAGCTGCCAACTATGCTACTGTGAACGTGGCGGTAGAAAAAGCTACGAATCGAAGTCATTACACGGTAACTTTTTTTTTTTTAAAGAATATTAGAACCGAAGTAATATTCCCTCTAACCCCTCCAACTAAGCTAAATTGCTTGTACCAGGAGTGGGTTCACATCGGTAGTGTAATGGCCAGGATCGAACCCGGGACCTCTCGATCGTAAGGCCGACTCCTTAACCACTAAGCTTATCTTATCTTCTAAATATACTTATCTTCTAAATATATATAACTCAAAGGTGACTGACTGACATAGTGATCTATCAACGCACAGCCCAAACCACTGGACAGATCGCGTTGAAATTTGGCATGCAGGTAGATGTTATGACGTAGGCATACGCTAAGGAAGGATTTTGATCAATTCTACCCCCAAGGGGGTAAATAGGGAATGAAAATTTATATGAAACTGGCAATTTTAAACCAATTGGGCTGTTTTTGCTCAATAGCGTTATACATACATGCAAAAGTAGCTCTATCTGTCTGTCTGTTACGCGTAAACCAATGAATGAAATTTAGTAGAGAGAACTAAGCCCCCCTCAGTCAAACGCGCACTGGAAAAGCTGAAAGCGTCGGATACGACTAGGTATAACACTAGCATGAAGAAGAAGAAGAGCTGGGCCTCATTTCTGCTAAAGTAAAACCACAGTGGTGCCACCGCCACTGCAAAAAACGGCATTAAATAATAGACTTTAAAGCGATAAGGTTAAAGTTTAAAATTAAATGACTTTTTGCAGAGTAAATCTCACTGTTTTGGATTATAGATAATCCACCACTGCCAAGGATGTGTTTTAACAATGGTAAAGGTCGTGAGTTCGAGTCTCACTTGAGCATTTCATTTTTTCCAATGTTTTTCGAATGGTACCTATGATTCGTCTTGCAGTTATACATGTTCAAAATCAATGTTCAAAAATGTTCTATAAGTATAAAGTAAAGCCAACAAAGCGAAAGAAAAAACGTAAACAAAGTTTCAGCGGTTCCAAACATTTTTGTCACTTCAAGCGCATTCAAGACAGGACTGAAATTGCTCATAAGATGGTGGATCTGATAGTTTAGAACCGCGCCGCTGTGCTGACGACAGCTTTCCTGTACTACGAAACACGCAACGACAGCTGTGCCCTTGTCGCGTACGTGTGACATGTGCGACAAGGACAGAGAAAATAATCGCTAGTTATCGCACCGTAACTCAGTAATGGTCGCTTTGTTTACCTTGTTCCTCTCGTCTCGTTGGCTTTACTTTAGACTAGCTTTTGCCCGCGTCGATGTCGGTTATCGCGACAAAACATAGCCTATGTCCTTTCTCAAGGTCTAATCTACCCCTATACCAAATTTTATCAAAATCGGTGCAGTGGTTGAGGCGTGAAAGCGTAACATACAGACAGACAGACAGACAGAGTTACTTTCGCATTTATAATATTAGTAAGGAAAAGGATGATTATTGATACTTACTGGTAATACTAAATATGGTAATACGAATAAAACTAAGAAGAGTAAGAGTAATATTTCATTTAATATCAATGGACTGCCCCCAGCAATAAGTTATTTGAGAGATCCACATGGCTAGTGTAGAAAAGTGGTATTTGTGTTTTCGGGATTGAATTAAAAATGCGGTTTCCGTGATGAGAACTACCAATGTAATGAACAAAAAGGATTGATACATCAAAAAGATTCAATTTGTTAGTTATTAGGTAGGTATTATTGAAGTAATTAGCACAAGTGCATACATTGAGGGCGCCTGCGCAATTAGAGTTAGCAACAGAACTTCTTATACATTGCGTTGACATTCGGACAGGGGTCTAATCTAAACAGATATGTGATGATTCAAGAAGAAAGTTCATATATGTATAATACATGTTTAATATAGTAGATGCAGTTCCAACTATTAGGTAATCTCTGGTAGTAGTGCAGTGGGAACGGGATCCAACTGCACGCGGACGGAACGAAGTTCGCCGGGTCAGCTAGTAACACAATAATTGACTCATGATGCACCTGCAGCTATCATTTTTCCCTTATAAACAATTTTGACACTGTAGAGATTTACATCTCCATGGCTTTTCACATTTTTTAGAGTTCCGTACTTCTTCTTCTTTGTCCAACCCATGTTCCCAGTTTATCTGGGGTCGGGTCTCCCTGTACATTGGCGCCAGAGAATCCTGTTCTGGGTTATTTTAAGGGTACCGGGTTCCGTACCTCAAAAGGATAAACGGAGCCCTTAAAGGATGACTTCGCTGACCGTCTATCTGTCTATCAACACCTTTTTCTCGTGAATGCATGGAGGTATATTCACATCACATGCTCAGGTCTATAACGTCTTGAAGCTGTGCAAAAATCATATTTCTTAGTCAACGCAATCAAAACATATGTATATTTACGTAGCTTGTTACGGAACCCCTCGGTGCGCGAGTCCGACTCGGCCTGGCGTTTGATTAAGCCTTAAGAGAAATAATACTTTCTCTATAGTGCTTGTTGTTAAATGTTTGGCACCTTAAAGGAAGTATTATTGATCTAAAGTGCCGAATATCGTAAAAAAAAATTGAAAAATCCGACAAATGTAAATCTCTACATGTTTGTGTGTTTTTAGTGAAAATGTTGCAAAAAAAATGAGATTTAGTGACTGTAACTGGACTCAGGCATAGAAGCCGTTGCAAGAGTTAACAAAATTTAATTGGAGAGAACTGAATCGCTTATTGAGTGTAGAATATTAGTTACACTGTTGTTACTAGATGGCGCTGAGCGATTTAAATTCAAGCTATCGTTAGTTTCTTAACACATTATAAGAGGCTCCCCGAATAATGAAATAAAATGTATTTTTGAATAATGTCTCCATTTAGAGACATTTTGTGAAAGTTGCGACCCTTTCTTTGGACGATTCACAGAATGGTTGTTTAGAGATGGGTTGGACTAGGTAAAACAGAGACTAGGTGCACCTAGTCCTATTCTCTTAAAATACTTGATCCAAATACCTCTTCCACCTATGGTCCGAGAGCTGGCACGAATTTTTGGGTAGGTACTTGAGGCAAGCTGAAAACTTGTCAGATACCTCTCCTATTATATCCCAACTCGGAATTGCAGACCTGGCTGGTGAGTAGCGGGGCTAAATCAACCCCTAAATTTTTAAAAATATTTTTTTTTTTTCTCAAAAAATATATTTGAGGCACTACGCAATTTATATATGTTGCAGTGTAATACTTAATGAATACGAAAAAAAAGAAGCCAGATAATTTATTCGGGGTTTTAACATTGCCAGACGCGTGCAAAAACATTTTGCAAAAAATTATAAAAAATGTGTTTGAGGCAGCTTGAAATTTTAATGGAGTGTTATTTATAACTAAAAAATAAGATTCCCAAAAAGACAGATCATTTCGGTGGGGCTTTCTACCTGCCAGGTGATCAAACAAATACTGAATAGGTACGAGCCTGTAGTGCTATAGACAAGCTGTAGTGTGAGAGAGAGCGCATAACGACAGCTATCTTCGTTCTTGCTTGCCGCGTTACTATTGGCCCTGACGAAGCCACGTGACTTACAATAACCCATGAGGTTTCTACTTAAAATTTCGGAGTAAAAAATATAAAATTTTCTGAATTTCTACTAAAAACATTTTTCGTAAAAGAGATTGTATTGATTTATGGATGTTGAAAGGACATTTTTTTTTCGATTTCTTTTTAATTTTAAAAATTAGTTATTTTGCCAATGTTAATGCGAATTTGAACTTAATAAATTGTTTAAATGTTTGATATTTCCGCAGGAAAATTTATTTTTCGAAGAGCATTAAAAAAAAATTATTCTTTCAAAAATTTTAGTTCCAAAAATTTTTGTACAGGATTCATATTATTACCCCTACATTCAAAACTAAAAATTGTTTTTTTTTTTCTCTGGCAGTATTCTAAATCAAAATTTATACGGAAATTTAAAAATTTTTCATCTTAAAATTAATAAGGGTTACGTTAAAAAAAGCAATAATTAAAATAAAAAATCGCAAAACCAGGTTTATAAAAATATAATAACTCTCCAGCAAGTACAATTATATCAAGTATAAAAAAAATCTGAAATAAATTCTATTAATTTCACATCAGATATAAGTTAACATTCTTCGTCTGTGGATTCTTCATCAGAAGTAATGAAATCTTCGGATTCATCTGTGTCAGATTCGCCATCCTCTACACCATCTGCGAAAAGAAATATATATTTATTTTTTTAATTAATCACAGAAATTTGAATGCAGCAGTTGTTACAAATAAACCATTTATTCTCACCTCCAGTATGATTTTCATCATCGTTATTATTACTTTCCTCGTGAACAACAGCGTCGAATACCAATTGCGGCATACAGTCTCCAATAGTAACGCGGCAAGCAAGAACGAAGATAGCTGTCGTTATGCGCTCTCTCTCACACTACAGCTTGTCTATAGCACTACAGGCTCGTACCTATTCATTATTTGTTTGATCACCTGGCAGGTAGAAAGCCCCACCGAAATGATCTGTCTTTTTGGGAATCTTACTTTTTAGTTATAAATAACACTCCATTAAAATTTCAAGCTGCCTCAAAAACATTTTTTATAATTTTTTGCAAATTATTTTTGCACGCGTCTGGCAATGTTAAAAACCCGATTAAATTATCTGGCTTATTTTTTTTCGTATTCATTAAGTATTACACTGCAACATATATAAATTGCGTAGTGCCTCAAATATATTTTTTGGGAAAAAAAAATAATATTTTTAAAAATTTAGGGGTTGATTTAGCCCCGCTACTCACCAGCCAGGTCTGCAATTCCGAGTTGGGATATAATAGGAGAGTTATCTGACAAGTTTTCAGCTTGCCTCAAATACCTACCCAAAAATTCGTGCCAGCTCTCCTACTACTAGTCCTAATCGGTAAGCGTATCGTCGGTGATAGAGAGTACTAGCTGTGCCCGCGACTTCGTCCGCGTGGAATGTACTTAATAAAAAAAAAACATTTTTTTTTTGTTTTTGGCATTTTTTTTTTGTTTTAGCCTAAGTTACTCCTTATTACATAAGCTATCTGCCAGTGAAAGTCCCGTCCAAATCGGTCCAGCCGTTCCAGAGATTAGCCAAAACAAACAGACAGACAGACAAAAAATTTAAAAATATATATTTTGGTATGTGTACCGTATATACATTCATATGCATGTAGTAGAAAGCGGTTATTTTAATATTACAAACAGACACTCCAATTTTATTTATTTGTATTGTATAGAAAGAACAGTCTTGAAGTACAGATCCGAAATGGATGATAAATTAACAGTGATAATCCATAATCCAAAATTGCTATGGGTGTTTTAACAATGGCGTTACATTCGTCTTGCAGTTCTACAAAGATGTGGTTGCCTTGAAGCACACAGCCGCTGTGAGCACCGGCGCTTTGAATACCACCGCGTTTACGAACAATGTACTTGTTATCACCAGGTATGTATTAAATTCCCTGGGTCAGCCGGGGAGGGATATGTCGAAGACAACCTCCCCTCCGGCCTAGCACCACGACCCACAGTCGGCGTGCGGTTTTAGTCGGTTCGAGTCCGACATAACCTCCCCTTCCGGCTCCGGCAGGGGAGGTATCCGAGGGGATGAGGGGATTTATGCACGAAAAAAAAAAGAACATTCCTTTCTTTTCTTATGAAATAAGCTGTACTTATTAAAATATGTCAATCCATCGCTATTGTTAAACCATGTTTCCTGAAAATAAAAATTTCTATTTCTAAACAATGTAAACTTCACCTTGTTGGTTCCCCGTGGAGAAGAATAGGGCCACCCCATGTTTTCCTGTAATTGTCGTAGGAAACGACTAAGGGTCATAGGCGTCATAGCAGACATATCAACTTGAAAAGCCACCGTATCGCCTAGTCTGATAACCACTGGTTGAACTAGCCTGTGTTATCAGAAAACTGATTTAAAACATCACTATTATAACGTTCAAAATTAAATGAAAAGTTCATTACATTATAAATTATAAATAAATCGTTTATTAGCAAAGAAACAGACATAGTAACATCGCGGGTGGCCCCACAATCCTGGTTAACAAATTATATACTATGGTTCCGTTTACACTGTCATTGGTAGCAAGGATACATATTTGGGGTCGAATAGAATGACCACCCTCACGCAAAAACCGCACCTTGTCGTGGAGTTGCGGACAACAGCCCCTGATACCATACCATACCAAGGATACATATTAAACAAAAGTTGTTCATTTTCTATTGTATGAGGTGGGTAGTTGTTTATTAATTCATTTATTTTAGTTGATCCTCCATCCAACAGTAAACATACAGTCCGTGACAAAATACCCACTTGACGGCAATAGGCTCGCCTTATTACGTGGGATCGAAAATCATAGTATTCGAAATGTGGGCGTTAAAACACCTCTACCTACCCCTTCGTATACTTATATACCTAAATAATCTAGTGAGCGAATTGGGACGCAGGTTGAGGGATAAAACCGGTGACTCTCGCTCCGCCTCGTACCTGGGGCAAAGGTTGTCCGTTGCTATCCAGCGGGGTAATGCCGCTAGCGTCATGGGCACCTTTGCCCCTGGTACGGTGAGGAGCGGGTTAATTGATTAACTTTGACAATGTATTTGCATTTAGCGTTTAAGTTGACATGTATTATTTTGTACTATTTTGACATTGAAATAAAATAAAATAAAAAATTGCATTTAAAAATTATCACTGATATACTATTACAGGTCGCTAAGTAACGAAACAGTGGTGGGAATCATTAACTTGGCGAGTACCGCTCAGACCGTAAGCCTTAGTTCCATAAGCGCAGTGCCGAACAAGCTGGAAGTAGTCGCTACGGGCATCGCATGCAATCTTGAGAAACAGTAAGTATCTGTCTTATATCCATACTCCATATTAATATTATAAATGCGAAAGTAACTCTGTCTGCTTTTTAGTGGTTTAGGCGTGAAAGCGTAACATACAGACAGACAGACAGAGTTACTTTCGCATTTATAAAATTAGTATGGATTATATTGATGCTAATTCTGTGTTGTTAAAACTAAAATACGTTAAATATCTCTAAAATGGTATTATACACCCACATTGTATAGTCGTTTCGTAGAAAAAGATTCTGGACACGGTTTCGACAGTGCAATCGTTAGGTGGCATGCTATGTGGGACTCGAACCGACTACAAGGACTACTGAGAACAGAAAAACTATTTTCGACTTTAATAACATTTTCTTAATTACATGTCATTTCGCATAAATAGATCACCGTCACGAATTATATGAAAAAAAAAACTCTGTGCTATATGATGTCAATAAGGTCGAAAATTGCTTGCACTAGTCCGCCGGCTGCCTGCTAATTGTGTTAAGTTGCCTCACGGTCATAGATTGTCCGGCCAAAATCTGTCGGTGCTGACCGGAATCGACCACACACTATAATTATCTTTTTCTACGAAACGACTATTCAATCCGGGTGTATTATAAATTTTAGAGACTTTTTACCCGACTACGGCGAAGCCAAAAGGAGGGTTATGATTTTGACAGGCTATGTATGTATGTATGTATGTATGTATGTATGTATGTATGTATGTTCATTTGTTCCCTCATAGCACCTCAACTACTGATTAGAACTGGACATATGAGGTATCGTTACAAGCGGCTTGATCGTCCGATGGTTATAGGCTATATGACGTGTCACTCAATCTTGTGTGGCGCCCTCTAGCGCTCATAAGGTACTATGTTAAAAAATAAATTTGAGATAAATATGCCGTGTTTGGTATCAAATGAAAGGACTTAATAAGCACATTTCAAATATGTATAAATTATTAGCTTTACCTTGCCCCAAAATAATATAAATAAAAAATAAAGTTTAAAACTAAAACCCGACTACCGAAAAATCACGCTCTAAAAGTAACAAACAAGAAAATAGCCGTGGTCGTATGCCACTTACTCTGACAAAACAATATATTCTAGGCAAAAGTGGCATACGACCGCGGCTATTTTCTTGTTTGTTACTTTTAGAGCGTGATTTTTCGGTAGTCGGGTTTTAGTTTTAAACTTTATTTTTTATTATATTTTAGTTAGTTTTTACACAGCAATTAGCAGCGTTATCTATCTGTTCATATTGACAGTGTCTGTGGAGTTATGGTTGTGCATTCGACTGCAAGGAGCGCGGGTTAACTTCCCACTCCGCTTGGTATACATGAATATTGCTATTTGCATTCCACAATTCCACAACATTCTACACAACGCTATCTAGACCCATGGTAAGCTTTTATAGCTTGTGTTATGGAATCTAGAATGCGGATAAACATACTTATATACTTTTTTTTTGTAAATACATACATACTATACATAGAAATACCCAAACCAATGCAAATAGCCATATTCATGCATACAAATTGCACATGCATGTATGCATTAGACTGATTGTGCCTTGGAGTTCTGACTGATTGCCATACAAACATCTATGGCAGTAGTTGGAGCCCTAAAGATTCTAAAAACTGATCTAACTGCAATGCTCCAATATCACGTTGGGTTGTGGAGGTCAGATGGCAGTTACTTCACGGAAAATATCGAAGTTTTTTTTATACAGGACACGTCAATTTGATTTCACATCGTCTGATGTTAAGCTAAAGGCAAAGTCTCGGAAAGAGGGTCACCATCGTAAACATGTACCATTGTAACAGTGTGGTGGCAGTTGACGGCCTCATCAGATGCCTTTTCGCGCCCCGCTTAAAGGACCCGGGACTGTAGTTAGACTGGAAAAGGGGATCCCGGTCTCCGAAGTGGAAGCTTCGAATGTGACCGGGATTAATACTAGCATGAAGAAGAATCAGTTTTTTATTTTAATTTTAATATGTAAATATTTTGTGTGCAGGGCCAGTGTGGAGAAGGCAAATTCTATAAGTTTGCCGGCATATTGTGCCGTGGCGTTCAAGGGCGACGCCTACAGAATTACAACGGCTTCGGTTATGACTTATTTTGTTTTGTTTATCGTACATAAATTCGTGAATTGATTTTGTAGTGTAGATAATTTAACTTTAAGAAATATCAAAATTCAAATTTAGAAAAATAACATGGCTGATCATTGTTATTTTACTTAGCATAAAAAATTAATAAAAAAAGCTGTAAAAGTAAAATTTGATATATTGCATATATTGCATAAAATTTTAATGTAAGAATTATCATTAATATTTTTGTTGTGTAAAATCATTGATATTTATATGGTAATTACTTGTATTATTTATATTATTAGTATTTTTTGTAGAATAATGTCATTGTATTTTGAGTGATATCTAATTCTATTAGATTATTTATTTACTTATTATAACTTGTATTAAGGATAAGAATGGTGTATAATTCTGTGAAAACAAATATGAAATAAATTATTTATTTGTATTCATATTATTCCATGTTATTGTACTACCCAAAAAATTACAAGTGATGGTATTCGAATGGCCAGAGCTAGAGACAGCCTAGTTAGGAAACTATACATAACTTCTTTTTTTTTATCGTGCGATAAATCCCCACGGAGCCGGTGGAGGTGGTTATGTCGGACTCGAACCGACTAAAACGCACGCCGTCTTAGGTCCTTGGTTGCCGGAGGTGAGATTGCCAAAAGCATATCTCTCGCACCCCGGCAGACCCAAGACCATCTCTTTCGAGATGGCCCCCTTCGGGTTGTGGGGACCACAGTGTCCCCATCTAGCCCCGGTTACGGGGAGGCGCACTTTCCGCCGCCGCCGCGGCCTGCTTCTGCTAGGGTGACAGGCGGCTCCACCGGTCACCCCCAGGCCAGCGCTCATGGAGGACGGATGTCGTTCTGCGACCTTCGAAGTCAGGTTCACCTTCGCTCTGCGCGGGCTTCCCGGGCCCGGAGTCTAGTCCGGACCCGACCGGCCGCCTCCTTCTCGAGCATTACTTGCTCGCAGAAGGAGGCGGTCGCACCCCAAGCGTTCGCGTATCGTACCATCGCTGTGAGCAATGTGACGAGTGTGAGGACTCCCACCCCCAGATCCGCCACTAGGACCTGCCTCGGTGTGTCCCTTTTTTTTTTTTTTTTTTTTCGTGCGGAAATCCCCTCGGATACCCCCCCTGCCGGAGCCGGAAGGGGAGGTTATGTCGGACTCGAACCGACTAAAACCGCACGCCGACTGTGGGTCTTGGTGCTAGGCCGGAGGTGAGGTTGTCAAAGACATATACCTCGCACCCCGGCTGACCCAGGGCCATCCCTTACGGTCTGGCCCTCCTCAGGAGGGGGGACAACGGTGTCCCCAACTCGCCCCCGGAATGGGGAGGCGCGCTGTTCAGCGCGCCGCCGCCGTGGCCTGCTTCTGCTGGGGTGACAGGCGGCTCCACCCGTCACCCCCAGGCCCGCGCTCATGGGGGACGGAGGTCAGTCAGTGCCCTCCGACGCCCGAGTTGCCAGCGCGCGCGGGCGGCGCGATCCGCGAGTCTTTCTCGCTCGCGCCGCCTCTCCCGCTCCGCCGTCTCCTTCACGACCATTACCTGCTCGCTGAAGGAGACGCCGGCCGCCCACGCGTCCGCGCAGCGGACCATTGCTGTGAGCAGGGTGGCGAGGGTGAGAACTCTCACTCCCAGGGCCGCCACTAGCTCCCGCCTCGGTTCAGCCCATGCCGGGCACTCGGTGAGCGTGTGCAGCCCCGTGTCCTCGCTCGCGTCGCAGTGATGGCACTCGGACGTTGGCTCCTTTTCGATCCGACACAGATACCTCCCGAAGCACCCGTGCCCGGTGATAATCTGCGTCAGTCGATACGAGAGGCTGCCATGTGGCCTCTCGAGCCATTCCCCCATGATGGGCCTTACCGCCTCTATGACGGCATGCCCTGCGCGTCGTTGCTCAAGTCGTCGCTCCCACTCCTCCACCATGATCCCGTGGAGCCGGGACCTCTCGGCCCGAATGTCTTCGGGCTCGGGATCGTATCCCCGCTCCCGCGCCTCCTTACGGAACCGATACAGTGCCGCAAGGGATCTCGCTTCCAGGATCCACGGTGGCGATCCGGCTAGGAGACTCGCCGCTTCAAAGGATATCGTGCGGTACCCCCTAATGGCCCTGCAGGCCATCGTCTGCTGCGGCGCATGCAGCAGTTGCACGAACCTGGCCCGCAGGGCGTCCGCCCACACGGGGCACCCGTACAGGGCCATGGACCGCACGACACCCGCGTAGAGTCTCCTGCAGGAGTCCTCTGGGCCCCTCAAGTTGGGCAGCAGCCGCATCAGCGCGTTAGCTGACACCAACAGTTTGGGGCGCAGACTTCGGAAGTGCTCTCCGAAGTCCCACCGACCGTCGAGTACGAGCCCCAGGTATTTCAACCGGGGCTTGATGTCGATGGGAGTACCTCCTACTGTCAAGCTGGATCCCGGGGGTGGCCCGCGCCGAGGACCATGAAAGAACAAGGCCTCGGATTTGTGCAGGGCCACCTCGAGACCCAGCCGCCGGATCCGATCCACGACTTGAGCAACAGCGGTCGTGGCCCTCTGGGTCGCCTCGCGGTGTGTAGCGCCACTCACCGTCACTAGCGTGTCGTCCGCGTAGCACGTGACGGTGGCACCGAACGCGAGCTCACCGCGAAACACCCAGTCGTATCCGATGTTCCACAGGAGCGGCCCCAGGACCGATCCCTGTGGGACACCGCACGACATCTCACGCCTACCGACGCCGGTCGCACTTGGGTAGATGACGGCCCTCTCCGTCAGGTACGCCCCGACTATGCGGCGGAGGTAGAGAGGCACATCGTGGTACACGAGTGCCTCCCTGATGCAACTCCAGGGCAAGGTGTTGAACGCGTTGGAGATGTCCAAGGACACCGCCAACATCACCTCGCCCCGGCCTCGGTGTGTCCCACGCCGGACACTCGGTCAGCGATACATAACTTCTTAAGATATTCTGAACTGCATTTACATATTTTCGAAAAACCATACTGTATGATTTTTTGCAGGTAAAATGCTCTCATGGAATTGAAATTCCATTTGAAAAGAAAATACTACAAAATATTTTAATTTCTCAGTTTTATTCTTAAAATAATGATGATCACTAGTCAACAAGTTGTTCAAAAATCCATGGCACCTTCTAAGAAGCACAAGCAGTCCACTTTGTTTATAACTAAATCAAAATCTTTCTTGGCTATGGTTTTTCTTTTGTTGGTGGCTGTGTAAGCATAGGTTTCCTTTGCTATAGTTTCTAAAAATAATTCCTGAAAAAACACAATAGTTAGTTTGACTAATGTAATGGCATTTATTATGCTAACTTTTAACCATGGTTCCAACAGTTCATAAGCAAGTTGGTAGATGGCTTCACCGTCTTTAAGGGCGACCCTTAAAGACGGATATAAAAGAGAAGGGAAATTTGAAGTGATTCAGGTGTGACTCAATAGCTCAGTTGGAAGAGCATTCCCCCTGTAAGGGAAAGGTCGTGAGTTCCACTCCCACGTCCCACTTGAGTTCCTTTTCCAACACAATAGTTATTTTAAATTAAATACATACATACAATCACGCTTTTATCACCAGAGGTTTAGGCAGAGGTGAATGAACACCCTCATTTCACCAATCATTGGATTCAGTCCCACGTAATAGCGGGCGAGCCTATTGCCGCCTTCCAGGCACTGTTGTTAATTCAAGCCATGCACCCGAGATTGAGTATGGGCTGTATATATTTATCTGATATTAAACAGCCCTATCCCTTAGTCGCGTTGTACGACACCACATGGGAAGAGATGGGGTGGATCAAATTTTACTCTGCCGGGAACTACGCAAAAGTACAATAAAATTAAATTACATTTAAAGATAGGACGGAAACTCAAGAACATTGAAGCTCAGCCATACAGGAAAATCTGGCTAAGTATGACTTGGACTTATGCACGGAGGGTTTTGCACCATTATCTGTTTGTAGTATTTGTTGTTATTGCGACTGTGTAGCTATTATGGAAACATAGCCTGGTAACAAATACACAGTGGATATTTTTTAGTAGTGTTCCTTTCTCTCTTTAGTTATGGAACCCTACAAAAATATCATCCATTAAGTTTTTATTGCAGCATTCGCTCAAGCTGGGAGGTTGATTGCTTGAGTTTCATTGCCATAATACTGTAAAGGTGTGCATTACAATTAGCAAAGCCTCGTTACTATCCAACATTTAGCCCTAGGCTGGTACTCATAATGCATGATGTGTGAGGTTTACATGCTCTTCTCCAAATTGCATGTCATGAATAAGTCAGATATTGGGCACGCTAATAACTTGAAAGTTTAAAGTCTCGATGACCCTGGCTAGTTTAGGAGCTGTTAGTCAGTGAATATATAGACTAGACTAGAGTACGTAAAAAAAGCAGATTGTGAATAAACTGCCCGCGAACTCGGTGGCCAGTAGCTCGTAAACCAGCCCAGGGTCATCGAAGCTTAAAATAAAATAATAACAAACTGACCGTAGCTTTAGTAACCAAGAAAACCGCGTCACCCGACACAACACTAACGTCTGGATCCATTTTCATTATATTCTTTATCCTAGCGATCGGTAACCTCGTTGATCGTATAGCTTCACTCTTATTCTGAACTTGAGGCCTCTTTTCATCCGCTATTTGCTCATCTAAGTTTAATTTTTCCGAATCTTGTATCGTGTTTAAACTATCTAGTTCTGCAGGCTCTGTGCTCTGTTGTTCGCTGTCGAGATAGTGTTCCGAGTCCTCAATCATGTCCGATATATCTACATCGTCGTAGTGTTCTTCGTCAGCCATAATTATATCTACTAAATTTGTTGAAATTGAAAATATTTGCGCAATAAAAACAATTTAGGCGCGATCGGCAGCAAACAATAACACAAACTTGACATTGACAAATTTGACAGTTGATAGACAGCTGGCCTGGCTGACAGTCACAGCAAATAAAAAGTTTCGTTCTGAAAATTCTGGCAATCCATTAATCTAGATTTTAACAAAATGGTATTTTTTTTTTTTTTTCACATTAGAAACTAGTTTTATTAAGTCACATTTGTTTGTATTTTAATATTTTTTTAAACCTCTAAGGATGCATCAACATAATGACAAAAATGTAATTATTATTTGCCTTGCGAAAAATTAATATAGCAGTAAGTGTAAAGTTTGTTTTGACACTCATTTAAAGAAATATACGAGCTTAAGAAGACTTAAGTTTAAGGGGTGCCACTAAGACCTGAACAATTGACGAACGAAACTCTGGTACCAGAGTTTACCTTTCGGAGGTCAGCAAGATGGTAGTCGCTACCGTAAAAGTCAAGATAAAAGAAATATTGTGAACATGACCTCAAACGATGATGCAGTGAATTGAGTAGACAGTGAATTAACTTGAGAAGTGTCCAAAATAGATTTATCTCTATAGGGGCACGTTTAAAGTGTAGTAGGTATTCGGTCGGCACATTTCGCAAACCATGTTTTCGGTGCTTGTAATGTCATAATTTTGTTAGACCTAGCAGAAGTACTGTACAGCATAGAACTAAGTCCCACAGAAAAGAATATTTAAGTTGCCTATCACACTGCTGGTTGATAGATGGATGATAGAACTCTCCCAATGTTACTAAAGGGTCTTATAATTAGTATGAGCAGGCGTCCGTCACTCGCCCGAACTGCCGAGATAAGTACCTACCGCGCGCCTCACCCGCAGGCTGCTAGGGCAGTCGGGGCCGGCCCGGCCGGCCCGCGCTTGCGAGCGCACGAGTGACGCGACTTGCGTAGGTATACCTAAACAATATCGTGACCGATATTTTGAGATCAGTAGTTACCATTTTTTATGTGTGTAGGTACACTAGGTTAGGTACCTACTAGAAAAATAAAATAATGAATCGCAGTAATCATCACTGTTGCGTGGACGAATGTCAAAATACATTATAGAACTCGAAGTTGTTATTTACATTACCAACAGAGTGTGAAAGAAAATATTTTACTAATCTTATACGCAGAATATATCTTGTTTACTTAGTAACAAAGTCATTAGGTAGGTACTGGTCACCTGACATCTTCGCATTATAAAATACCTAATCGTAGTGAACCTGTGACATAGATATTTACATACAACGAGATAGAGAGAACGAAAAATTGTTATGTAAGTTATTTTTGTGGCTACTTATTTTATTAATTATAACATTACTTGTAAGTACAGTCAGCGTCAAAAGTCAATTAACGTAAAATACTTACACTGTGTCTACCTACCTACTTATCTATTATAGTATATACCTATAGATAGTATAGTATTCTGATATCGGTGAACTACTTAAAATCAAAACTGAACACGGTACTGTTACAAAATGCGGTAAATTAGGTACAATTTCATGTTATTTTGTTACACTAACTAGGTACCTACTACTACTTTATATAGATGGGTTACTTACTTACTTACTTACTTCCAGCGGGGGACGCCGTCGACCGGACGGGTGATCTGCCCTCTTTGTGGGCCATTTCACCCAAATCCCAAAGATGGGTTACAAAAGTGGGTGCACTTTCTCATAATGTAGATTTTATCGTTTTGCTAAGTTTGTATTCATGTTATTTGGTTGCACTACTTACATTATACATATTATTATAAGAAAAAAATTCGGGCGTCAATAAACATCTGTCGAAGCCTTCAAGCTAGGGACAGTACTTGTGATGGCGATCACTATACTTTGAACTGATTAAATAAATTATTAAAAATAATATAAATCTGACTGTTGATGAAAAGATCGCAACCAGTTTGATAGCTTGCGGTAAGTAGGTACCCATTGATTTTAATTCGGTGTATGATTTGTAAATTATTATTATTATAATACACCAACTTTTTTGTGTCGGGGTTTAAAACTAATTAGTAATTCACATTATATTGTATTGTTTAATTTTCATTGACAAAATGACAACCCTAACACTCAAGTTGGCGGCGTAGTTTGTTCGGAACAAAGGGCGATACCTACGAAATTTTGTAGGTCAAATTTTTCGTCAACATCAAAGGAGTGCAACTTCTGTCCTTATCTATTCTGTGGTATAAGTTTTCCTTTTCTCGCAGTGATATCGTCTGCGAACTTTTCATTCATTCATTTATTCATAAACAATTTTTACATTGTGTTTGAACTTAAAGATCTAAACAAAATAAAACAAAACAAAAGCAAGCATGAAACGCGCAACACAGTAAATTAGCATTTAGTGACCAAAATTTACCAGATTACGTGAAATAAATGTGGTCCGTTTACATGTATGTCTGAAATCTGGCACTACAATATAATAAATTAAATCAAATTACAATAATCAATGTCAAAAAAGATCAATGTCTGTTAGTTGCCTCTTACGATACCCCTTAGATGAAATGGGGAGATATGTAGGTACCTACCTACACACATAAAAAACAGTTTGCGATCACTTTGAAAAACTGAAATCTTTTTTGTTACCTACTGTAGATTATATTATGATTTTTTCTTTTTTTAGATTCTTTATTTAAAAATAAAGAATTAGAACACAAAACAATGACACCGTTCAATTGTTTTTTCTTACAAAAAGGCTTTCAGTCCTAGCTTACGCTCATTCAGAAATCTGATTTAGTGAATTATAACCGATTCAAGATATTTTTCGCGGCAAGTTGTGATTGAAAAAATGCCAAGAGGATTATCAGAGGTTTTATGAGCTAAAATAGTAACTTTGAGGGAAGAAGGATACACCACGAGAGTAATAGCACGCAGACTTGCTATATCCCAATCCTGTGTCGTGGCTACGTTGCAGAGGTACCACGGAATGGAGAATTTAGCTGACTGACCCCGCAGCGGTCGCCCAACTGTTTTGACAGCTGCCCAAAAGCGCTATATTAGATTGCTGGCAGCCCGTGATCGCACAATCAACGCCACTAAAATAAAAGCAGAAGTAAGGGCCGCCTCTGGGCTTGAAGTTAGCACGCAGACCCTTCGCAATTGCTTGCACCAGCACGGATTGCGAGCACGGAGGTCATGGCGAGCTCCGCTCAATTCCCGGCAACGTCATTAACGAAGATTGCAGTGGGCTAGACTTCGGCAAAATGAAGAAGGTGAGGAAGAAAACATTTGGCAAAACTGTCTCTTCGTTGACGAATCCCGAATCTCCACTCATCCAGATACCCGACGTGTCCGTGTCTGGAGAAGACCAGGCGACCGTGAAAGACAAAGAACTGCCACTGGAACAGTTCAGCAAGGCGGAAAATCGGTGTCTTTTTGAGGTGGCATTATGATTGGAGCTAGAACGCCTTTGATCCCGTATCGGGGCTTCATGACAGCAGACATGTACAAAGCAGTTGCTATTGATGATATAAATGATGATAAAAAAAAAAACCATTCCGAGTAAACCATGGGCACCAATTTGTACTGGTCGATGATAATGCGCCCGCACATCGAGCTCAACGAGTCAATGCTGCCCAGGAGGATCTCCGCATGTGTTCGAGCCAGCAGGGGAGGAGTTATTTTATATTGAACTAGCAGTCCCGGCAAACTTTGTTTCGCCTTAGAAATTAGAATCAATTAGCTGTTTACTGTAGTACTTTTTGAGCCTATTCATTACAAACATACAAACATACAAAAATAGGTACAAATATTTCCTCTTTATAATATTAGTGTAGATTTACACCTTTTAATAATAAATTGTAGTTTAAGTTTAATTAAACAGTCTTTTTCTTTCTATGAAATTTCTATCACAATTGCATTATGATTAATGGCTCAATTTTTTTAAATAAATAATAAAAAATAGTTTTATATTTTAATTTCAAACAGGGTATTCCTATTTAAAGAAAGCATACAACATAGATTTTATCTTGATAAAGTAAAATTTAAAGAATTCTAGGAGCTTATGCCATTGATCGCAAACTTTTTTTGATGTGTGTACTTACAATATACCTATATATTCTACCGTTTTCCAAGTTCCACCAAGGTTACAAATTTTCAACAGTATCATCCTAGTATATTACTGGACGAAGCTCGTCTGTCAGGTCAGTCAGACCTATTAATTCCTTGCATGTTTATATAGATTGAACAATTATATAACACCTACACAATAATATTGTTATTATACCTACCTCACACGGAGAGCAGTCCTACAGTGAATTACTTCGATGACATACGTGTAAGAAGTTAGATAATTTTGTTTTGTTTTTAATAACATATATTTAAAATTTATAATAATAATGTTCCTTCAGTAATATAAAATTACAAATATAAGTAAAATATCTTGAAGACGGTTGGCATAGGTACCATAATTCTAGGTGTCTACCTGTGTTTTTTATCTCTAGATTTGAAAAACAACATAGAAATCTAAACGGATTTAGAAACCTAGTTTCCTTTATATTCCTAGGATTATCCTTTACTTAATTATTAAAACAAATAAAAACGACATAATTTTTGTAGTAACAATGCGTTCTTCAATGGTGTGGTTGATATCTGTGGTCGGAGCTGCGTTGCTGGTGGTCGTGAGTGGTGATGCGTGGTGGAAGTCTGCGGTGGTGTATCAGATATACCCACGCTCTTTTAAAGACTCCGACGGAGACGGCATCGGAGACTTGAACGGTAAGAGAATAGCACAAGTTTTTTTTAACCCGAGAATTACCTATGGCAAAAGGGTTCAGTATTTTCGGCCACTTTTTTTCCCGCATTTTTTCGTACTGCTTGGGAGGCACTCAGTATTTATTGCCGAAATACCTAATGAATCTAGTTTTCTAATCCGGTTCCATTCATAGTTTGCACTTTAGGTACCTGCTTATGGAGAACGGGTTCAGTATTTTCGGCCACTGCCGCATTTTTTTCGTTCTCCATGTCTGGCACTCAGTATTTATTGTCGAAATAAATAAATATAAAATAAATATTCCACAACATTCTACACAACGCTATCTAGACCCATGGTAAGCTTTTTATAGCTTGTGTTATGGAATCTAGAATGCGGATAAACATACTTATATACTTTTTTTTTGTAAATACATACATATTATATATAGAAACACCCAGACCAATGCAAATAGCCATATTCATTCATACAAATATTTGCACTGAGCGGGAATCGAACCCGCGCCTCCTGCGTGGCAGTCGCGTGCACTACCGCCACGCCACGGAGGCTGTCAAAAAATATACTTAGTAGTTTTCTAATCCGTATCTAATCCGTAATAAGTTATATTCAAAGTTTGCATTTTAGATTCCCGGGGACCGCCATCCCACTTTTATATTACATTAATTCGTTGTCTTGGCTTCCACGGGAGCAACTGTTGTCTGATCCCCCAATCCTAGAACGAAAACCATGACTACGTACGTACGACGATTTGGTAAAATGATGTAGGAGACAGTGAATTTGTCCTTTCCTTTAACATTTGCGCGCAATCAGGGCTAGCCGTTATTTTATTGATAAAACAGTATCTAAGTACATACCTACGTAAACAATAATAGACATCTTCTGACCCCACATTTCGACCTCGATAGCAAAATTGATATAGAATATGAGTAGTGGTAAATAGATACAATAATAGTTATAGGTAGATTTACATATCTTGCACTTAAAATGTGCTCAAAATGTGCTCTATACACACAGTACAAGTTTCTTGGATGTATTTTGAGGTTAGCACGGGGTGCTACTGCGGTAGACGAGCTCAAATTCACCAAACAGAGATTATTAGGTACAAAACTAACTGCGCGCGCCAGGGCTTTTTAAATTTCGCGTTTTAGGTCCAAGATCCATACTAATCCATACTAATATTATAAATGCGAAAGTAACTCTGTCTGTCTGTCTGTCTGTCTGTATGTTACGCTTTCACGCCTAAACCACTGAACCGATTTTGATGAAATTTGGTATAGGGGTAGATGAGACCTTAACAAAGGACATAGGCTATGTTTTGTCGCGATAACCGACATCTACGCGGGCGGAGCCGCGGGCAAAAGCTAGTATTATATAAATCGAGCTATACAATGTTCTGTTGGAAAATAATAATAACACACTATATTGTTATTATTATTTCCAAAAGATACGAAATCGAGTACCTATCAGAATCTTAGCCGGGAGCAGGACTGCCTTCTCGAAAGACTCGAGATATTGCTCCTTCTGTAACCTAGCAGTACATCTAGCAGTCTTCAACCAATGTTTGGTGAAAGCTAATAGTATCCACATACGCGAAGTGGTTTTCAAGCGCAGCACTCAATCTGTTTTTACTTTGATACTTCGGGACTTTGCGAAAAAGATAAACCTTTGAGAGAACTCCGCATTAGAAATAGTTAAGATGAGTAGTGGATAATAATTCAATGTACATCACACATATTACCCTTTGTCTACCTATAGTATGTACATATTATACTGTGTGCATAGTCTGTCAAGTTCCCGGCATATACCTTAATTTCTTGACCCTTGACATAATCATAATCATAATTTTATTTGCGAATCCAGGTACCTACATGCAAATTTTAAATAAAATTTCGACTTAAAGTACAATACGAGTCTATTCAGTTTCTCAAATTAATTAGCAATATCAAAATCGATTGAAATTAATTACCTACATATATGTCAAAATTAAAGAAGTAATGTCAATTACCTAACAGTTGCCCTGGCGCGCGCCACTTGGTTTGATCAATTGAAGGATTTGTTTGAGCTGGTGCGCCGCCGTAGCACCCCACGCTATCCTCAAAAGACAACTTAAAAAGCAAACTGCTCAATAGTTCATTTTGTAACGGGATTGGGGTCAAAATACATGCCGGTAACTATACCGTCGGTACTAAGGTTGTCTGGAAGAAATAGCAAACTGAGATAAGACGGCCCATGTAAAATAAATTTTCACGAAGGTCTTTTTGTTTTTTTCTGTTTGATGTGCAATAAACTTTATTATAAACTTAACATATTGAATACAATATTATATCGTTTGGTCTTCTTCTTCATATAGCATCGCATCCCATCCGAAGCTTTCTCCTCGGATGGGATCAGCTTTATCAGTCTAAATTCGATTTATTGTCGTTCCCAACATTCTCCAGATAAACAGTCAAGTTTGATGTATCTGTAACTGCTGCCCCAATATGATTTACAAATCTCTGTTCCATGGGACAGGCCCTACAATCGATAGGCAGTAGGATTACAGATCAATTGTAGAGCTATTGGGACACAAATCAGAGACTGATAACGTTTTCTATCCTCAGTATCCTGAAACTGACAGTAGATACGTTATTGGGAACGGCCGTTAAAGTAGGCCCATATATCCACAGCAATAATACTTAAACTTATTCAACAGGTATCACAGAAAAACTGCAATATATCAAAGACACAGGCTTCGATGCAATATGGCTGTCTCCAATCTTCAAGTCGCCCATGTACGACTTCGGTTACGATATAGCGGACTACAGGGCGATCGCGAAAGAGTATGGGACGATGGAAGACTTCGATAACCTCATGAAAGCAGCTAAGAGCTTAGGTAAACTATTACTTAATTCTCATCACCACCATCCTTCCCGAGGAGGGACAGACCGTAAGGGATGGCCCTGGGTCAGCCGGGATGCGAGGGATATGTTTAAGACAACCTCACCTCCGGCCTAGCACTAAGACCCTCAGTTGGCGTGCGGTTTTAGTTCGGTTCGAGTCCGACATAACCTCCCCTTCCGGCTCCGGCGAGGCATCCGTGAAGATTTCCCCACGAAAAAAAAGCATTTCTGGTTATATCTAAAACTTGCACTTTCCCTTGATTGGGTTTATCATGATTCTACGAGTGGTACTGCCGTTTGACCTTCCAGCCCTGAGAAGAAAGCCTGCACCAGAGCCTCGTCTGTCAGTCATCATAGATGGTGCACCGGCTTACAGGGGATGTTGACATGGCCTTGAAGATCTGAGTCTTGATCTCATATTACAAAATTCACGTCGTCAAGCGGGCACTTGGTTATGGGCTGATTGTCGGATGGAGAACAGCGCCCTTGGTCACCGTTAGAACACCCATAGGAATAGAAGGGGTGCCCTCGGAGTGTTAGGTACCTGCCGGGAACCAACAAGGTCGTTTAGTCCTCCCGAGGGAGATGCGTTAGTCACACCGGCCCCACGCGAGCCACGCTGGTTACTTAGGGAGCGGACTTAATCGGGAGGCCCTAGATCGAAATTATTTTACTTCATGAAAAATAAAGTTTAAAACTAATACCCGACTACCGAAAAATCACGCTCTAAAAAGTGACAAACAGAAAACATCAAGGATAGCCGTGGTCGTATGCCACTTTTCTCTAGAATATATTGTTTTGTTAGAGTAAGTAGCTTATGGGAACAAAAAGGAACATACATACATACATACATAGCCAGTTCAAATCATAACCCTCCTTTTGGCTTCGCCGTAGTCGGGTAAAAAGGATTTAGATTTAACTACCTATTTTTTTTTTATAACGAGAATATTAGAACCGAAGTTACTAATATTCCCTCTAACCCCTCCAACTAACATAAATTGCTTGTGCTAAGAGTGGGTTCACGTCGATAGTGTAATGGCCAGGATCGAACCCGGGACCTTTCGATCGTAAGGCCGACTCCTTAACCAGTAAGCTACCGACGCTTAAATTGTATGTTATTTATAAACATGTAGGTACGTATGTACTATAAAATAAATTACTACTAAGTAAAGAGTTTCCTACACTTCTATGGCGTATACAAAAGAGTATTTTTTGTTATTATTATAATCGTTGTACTTAAAGTTATTACTTTAAAGACTACGGTAAGTTGTTTGTTGATCGAAATCTACAGCTTTTAGACATCATTAAACTAAGAGTGCTATTAAAGACGTGATAAATGTTGTTTATGTACTTGCAACATGTGTGGAGGAACGAAGTTTGATGTCGACTTTTCCTCCTCCATAGAGCCTTTACTCAACTTAGTTGGATTCGGCTTTCAGACTAACCACGAAATTCGATATTTTTCGTGACTTGACGTGAAATAATAAAGGACCTAGTAGACCACCTTGAGGCACACCAAGAGACACACCATTTTAGTCATAATTCAGTCAAGTAGGTACAACAATTCAAATATGTGGGCGGAGTCATCAAAATTCAATGTTTAAAAATGGTTGAAAAATCATTCATTGTTTCCAACAGTTCGTAAGAATGTTGGTAGATGGCACCACCGTCGCCCTTAAAGACGGATATAAACAGAAGGAAAATTTGAAATGATTCAGGTGTGGCTCAATAGCTCAGTTGGAAGAGCATTCCCCCTGTAAGGGAAAGGTCTTGATCAAGTCTCACTTGAGCATTTCATTTTTTCCGATGTTTTTCGAACTTTAAAGTTAGCATAATAAATGCTTTAAATGCTTAAATAAATGAAAATTCATTCAAACAAAATGTAAATGAAGCATGCAGGCTAATGATAATTCTAAAATAAAATACAATGCTACAGTGACTCGCTTACGGTTAACCAATGTTATGTCTACCTTATACTTATGTCTAACTTAACACTAATTATTTATTTTATTACAGACATTAACTCCTCTGTGTCATCGTACGACAATTTTGGGAGGACATTCTTCACGACTCGTCTACAATACATTTAATTTAGAGGATAAATGCTTGTTATAGCGTAGGTACAGTCATGGCCTTTTCTACAGTGATCCTGGATACAAGTTAAATTTACCTGTGTACTCGTGTTTTATCGCAATTCTTTCAGTGCATTGATATCAAGATTGATTAACCGTGGAAAGCGAAAACTTTGGTGTCATTGTGCACAATGGGAAATTTGATTGATATTATATTGAAGATAGATTGGGAAAGAGGACATAAAACGAGCTTTTACATACGTACATACATATATATATATATCGATATAATCACGCCTTCATCCCCAGAGGGTGAATTAAGAGAAGTGAATTAACACCTACATTTCCCCAATAATTGAAGTCGGTAAATGTAATAGGAGGTGAGCCTATTGCCACAATATTCCGGGCACTATTGTTGACTTGAGCCTATATCTGAGGCTGAGTCTGGGCTGTATATATCAGTCTGATGTTAAGCAGCCCTATCCCTTAATCCCCTTGTACGACACCGCATGGGAAGAGATAGGGTGACCCAATTTCTACTCTGCGGCTTTTACCTAATGTACTTTTATGTCTTTTTTTATAGGTATTCGAATAATCTTAGACTACGTACCAAACCACACAAGCAATGAAAGCGAATGGTTCGTGAAGTCTGCTCAAAGAGACCCCAAATACAGCGACTACTACATATGGGCAGATGGCAAGCCAGATCCTAATGATCCAAAAAAATTGTCACCACCTAGCAACTGGGTAGGTGTATACTTACAATCATTTACCTACTTACTAAAGGCACATCTACACATCAAAGCCGGCAGCCTTATTTTAACGGTTTAATCAGTAAAATCGTTAAAATAAGTAAACAACTTAATGTTAGCGTAGCAAAAACTAGCCAAGTAGCTATATAAAGTCAGCTTAAAATATGATTTTATGGGGCTATATGCAATTCTCCCCGAAAATTATTCGGTTTTAAAATAGCATAGTACATCTCCATTCTCATGTTTTTTAGAAAAACAGCTTAATACTGATACCAATGTGTAATAAAAACTAATTAGTCTTTACACATTGCTGTTACCTATTAGCTTTCCTGTCTGTAGTGCTCGCCAGTACTGGCTCAATATTGGTACGTCAGTAAAACACGGAGGTGTTCGGTAGACTAGTTTATTATAGACATAATACAGATACCCTACATTACATAAATATAAATATGTATCTACAGTATGAACTATATCCCAAACGTTACATCTCTCCCCACTAAGCCCTGAACCACTATAATACTATAACTATAAGCACACTATAATAGGTATACAATCTCAATCTTATGTTTAATTCACACACCTTCATTATTTACTCCAATAAATTAAGGATCGTTCGTTTAGCTCGTACTAATGCACGCAGTGCTCGAGCAGACGCGTCGGGAGGCGGAGACGACGGCGGCGCCACCGGTGATGCCGGTAGCGGTTGGGGTGGCTGGGCCACTGGTGTCGGCTCACCTTGGGCCACAAGTGACTTATCCTGGCTGCCGTTACCGCCGTCCGACGCATCTTCATACGAATCAAGATCAGCATCCTTATCGATCTCAGGTTTACCATTCCTATCCGTCGTAACTGTGACGTCACTCGTTCGCGATAACGAGTATCGAGTATTACTATTTCTCGGGATCATTTGGTCTGCGTGCCTACGCCATTCTATACCTTTACCTACATCTACTTTATATGAGACTGGGCCAGTTTTCTTTGTGACTGACGCCTCAGCCCACTTTTCTCCCCTCGCTGAATAATCGCGAACTAGCACGGCATCCCCCACGTCAAAATCCCTTTCTTTCCCGGCGGCTCGAGCAACCTGCTGTTCCTGCCTATCTCGGACCGCGGCAGCCCTATCTGGCCGCAAAACATCAAGCAACGTCTACCCCCTCAAACAATGCTCTCTTAATTGCTTTTTTTACGGTTTTCACAGCGTTTTCTGCCGCTCCGTTACCCTGAGGTCTATAAGGTGCCGAAGTCGTGTGTTTTATACAATTATTTGCACAATATTCCTTAAATTCTAACGAAGAGAACGGGGGCCCGTTGTCTGAAACGAGCTGCGATGGTAAACCGAATCTCGCGAAAATACTCCGTAACACATTGATGGTACGGTCCGCATAAGTTCTCTGCATGGGCACCACTTCTATCCACTTAGAGTGCGCGTCCACCAGAATTAAGTACCGTCTCCCCCCACAGTCTGCAAAATCTACATGTATACGCTGCCAGGGGTGCAGTGGGAACTCCCAAGGGTGCAGTTGAGACCGGGGTGGGGCATCAAGCACCGTGCGGCACGCCGCACACGACCGACACACCTGCTCAATGTCCCGGTCTAAACTGGCCCAATATACATAGCTCCGCGATAAACTCTTCATTTTATTCATTCCCAGATGCCCTTCGTGGATTTCATTTAATATTTTGTTTTGCAAACTGTGTGGCACTACTATGCGATACTTGTAAATAAGGCAGCCCTGCTCCATCCCAAAATCCTTTTTCCTAGCAAAGTACGGGCGTTCTACATCGCTGCTCGGTTCCGACGGCCAACCAAAAAGGACATAGCCTTTAATCTTACTTAACAATGCATCCCGTTCTGTTTCTTTCGCGATATCTTTGTAACAAATAGGTAAACACTCTTCGACCACGTTCAAATAATCTACAGCGTGCGCGGAACGACCCTCCTGAGATAACGGTAACCGCGATAGTGCATCGGCCGGACCGTTGTCTGCCGACCGTACAAATTCAACACTAAAATCATATGCAGCCAGGCGAGCCGCCCACCTCTGTAAGCGGCTGGCTGCCGTTTGGGGAATGCCCCCTTTTTCACCAAAAATATGGGTTAATGGTTGGTGATCGGTACGCAATATAAACCGTCGCGCTCCGTTTCGTAACCCCAAACAGTATAGCAAGCGCTTCCTTGTCCAGTTGGCTGTAGTTACGCTCTGCCGGACTAAGCGTACGCGACACACAACTTACTGGTCTCTCACTGCCATCTGGGTAGCGATGTGCCAACACTGCCCCCAAGCCATACGAGCTGCTGTCCACTGATAATAGCAGCGGCTGCCCCTCCGAATAATGCGCCAGTACGCGCTCGCTCAGGAGGGATTGTTTCGCTAATATAAAGGTCTGCTCACACTTAGGCGACCATTCCCAAGTCACCTCTTTTTTTAATAAATTATGCAAAGGTTGTAACATCGTACTTAAATTCGGTATAAATCGCCCATAATAATTAATCATACCCAAAAAACTTTTAAGTTGGGATATGTTTTGCGGTCTAGGTGCATTGGAAATAGCTTCCAACTTCGTGGGGTCGGGTCTCAAGCCGTCTTTATTTATAATAACGCCTACATACTTTACACTTTCTTGTAAAAACTTACATTTACTTAACTTAACTGTCAGGCCTGCCTCACGCAATCTTTCAAGCACAGCTGTAAGGTTTTTTTTATGGTCTGGGTCATTGACCCCAGTGACGCAAATATCGTCCAGGAAAACTACGCACCCCGGTACCCCGCGCAGGGTCTCTTCCATGAGTTTCTGAAACTGTTCCGGAATGGATGATAGCCCATAGGGGGTTCTTCTATACACAAAGGTCCCTACATGTGTTGTAATCGCAGTATAAGGTTGTGAGTCATCCGTAAGAATGCATTGCTCGTAGGCATGTCTTAAATCGATTTTAGTAAACTTTTTACCTCCACTGAGATAACAATTCTTCGATGCGTGGTAATGGATAATAGTCCCTTTTTAATTTTGGGTTAATCGTTATTTTATAATCCCCACAAATCCTTATATCCCCATTTTGTTTAACTACGGGTACTATGGGTGTTCCGTAGTCCGAATATTCGACCCGGTAGATAGAACCATCCGCCTCTAAGCGACCCAACTCGCGTTTGACTCGCGCGCGGAGCGCCAGCGGCACCGGTCTGGCTCGCACGTAAGCCGGTTCCTTATCAGTCAGCTGTAGTTGAATGAGGCGCTTACATGTGCCTAACCTATCACTAAAAACCTCTGGAAATTCTTTACGTAGTTGGTTCACCCATTGATCATCGTTGATTTCATTGATGTTTATTTGTGTAATTTTCAAAGCACGCATCCAATCGCGACCTAACAACGGCCGTGCCCCCCCTTTAATAACATTAAGTCGTAAAGATCTCACTGTAACGTCTGCGAATGTTACTTCAACTTCAATGAAACCCCGTGACTCAATCGCTGAACCTGAATAGCTACGTAGAATTAAGTTATCTGTTACAATTTTCTTGTTCAAAAATAATTTCTTATATGTTTCTTCACTAATCGCGGAAATACGGCTCCCGGTATCTACTTCACATTCTATCACCTGTTTATCGATCGTCAACGAAATAAAGTAAGGATTGTTACCTTGACATGTCACCTTGATGTTAAACATTTCTTCGTCTGACCCTTCACTTACTTAATTATGCCGATTGCCACTAGCGCGCCCGGATTTGCACATCACTTTTAAGTGTCCTTTTTCCCTACACGTGTCACAACTGTAGTTTTTATACCGACACTTCTCCGCTGCATGTGCCTTGCCGCAGCGCCAACATGCGCCCGCGCGCGCCGCGGGTGGCTCCCGCTTGCCCCGCGCGGCGCCGGCCGAGCCCGCGCGCGGGCCCGCTCGCCCGCCGCGCGCGTAGTGCAGGCCTTCGCCCGCCGTGCTGGCCGCCGCCGCCGCTTCCGATGAGTCTCCCGCCGTAACCGAGCTGCTAACCTCGGCATGTTTTTCCGCCGCCTCTAGTGCTAACGCCAACTCGACCGCCTGCTTGTACTGAATGTTTCTCTCGGCGAAAATCCGAGATCTCATGGCCTCCCCCGCTAGCCCGGAAACAAACTGATCCCGCAAATTCTCTTCGAGATTTGAGCCAAAATTGCATGTAGTGGCCAAATGTTTCAAATTTGTCAGGTAGTCTGTTAACGATTCGCCTGTTTTCTGTCGACGTAACCGAAACACGTGTCGTTCCGCGATTTCCGACCGTTGTGGTTCCAGGTGCTCTGCCACCAATGTCACCAACTCATTGAACGATTTCGTCTCAGGGTGGGCCGGGGAACACAGATCGCACATTAATGTATAAGTTGCTTCACCTACAATCGTAATTAACAACGGAACATGGAGGGTGTCTTTTACTTCGTTAAGTACGATATACTGCCTAACTCTCCGAATATACGGTTGCCATTGTTTGCTACTTAAATCAAACGGTTCTAATTTCCCAATTGGCATTTTGGACACAAATTTCAACGTTCACACGTATTTCACTATAATTTGTTCGAACGAAACCGCCTCGTCGCCAGTGGTACGTCAGTAAAACACGGAGGTGTGCGGTAGACTAGTTTATTATACTTAGACATAATACAGATACCCTACATTACATAAATATAAATATGTATCTACAGTATGAACTATATCCCAAACGTTACAGTTAAGTAGTTACAGATGTAAATACTTAAGTAGTGTCTAGCTAAACTAAAGTAGGTAGAATTTTCATCTCTTAGTTTGAACTGACTGATGAAAGAATAAAGTTAGGTCTTGTTCCCCAGGTAAGCATATTCCGCAAGAGCGCGTGGGAGTACAGCGAAACTCGCCAGCAGTACTACTTGCATCAGTTTCTTATTGGGCAGCCCGACCTCAACTACCGCAACCCGAAAGTGCGCGAAGAGATGAAGGTATATTCTTAAACGATTACTCGATATCACTTAACTCTTAGCTTATTACTGAATATAACGACCATACAACCCAAATGGTCGTTGCTGAATATGGAATCGCCAACGAGCAGTGTTGCCTAGTCCGCGAATATATGCCGTGAATAATGCATTTTTGCCCCTAGTCCGGGAATATAACCGTGGACAAATTATAATGTAACTACAATACAATACAAAAAGTTTTTGCTCGATAATCTATGAGTTTAATTTACAAAGGAACCATATTTGATACAACATCTGTGTCTGAAATCTGAACTAGATAAATTAATCGGTATTTCGGGCAACAACCCATTTTAGGTATAATAGATTATTATTTTACCATGTAAGATTATGTAAAAACTGCATTTCAAGCGATGAAAAACAAGACTTTTGTGATTCAATAAAAATACCTCTGTTTTCGTGCTGAAACCTCGGGTTTCATACGCCGCCGGGGTGCCTGGGTGGCCCAATACGGTATTTCACTCGCACCCTGGAGCCGCCCGGAGGATAATATTATGCTTTTGCTATAATTATACATACCTACACTGTAATATTTTAGGATGTTCTCCGATTCTGGTTGGACAAAGGCGTGTCTGGATTTCGTATGGATGCCATCAATATGATGTACGAGGCGGATCCTGCTGACCACGACGGATCTTACCCAGATGAACCACTGTCTGGTAAGCCAGAAGTATATTTTTTTTCTATCTTAAACTTAATTGCAGTTGGTAAACTGACCACGACCTAGGTATATTTATTAGGGTAACAGTTTTCTAACGGCACAGTTAAGGTTGTCCCTTAATTCAATTTTATTCATTATGTGTAGGTGTACCTGGTGCAACGCCTGATGACTACGAATATCTAAAACACATCTACACTAGAGACCTGGAAGAACTATACGACGTCATTTACGATTGGAGAGCAGTCCTTGACGAGTATACGAACCAAGAGTCAAAGATTATGATGACTGAGGGGTACACGGATCTGAAGAATATGATGCGTTACTATGGGAACCGGGAACGGGATGGATCTGTGCCTTTTAACTTCCTGTTTCTTGAGGGGTTGTCGAAGGATTCTAACGCAAGAGATATGAAGTTCATGATTGATAAGTGGATGACGTATATGCCGAATGGGAAGACTGCTAACTGGGTGGTAAGTTGTGTACTAATTACTGTTGTAAAAGCGAAAATTTGAATTGGTGAATGGCTGATACGCCAGAACGGCTGATTGGATGTGGACGAAATTGGGTATTCTACTGACTAGTCAAATTAGTTAATTTTACTAAACGTCAAAACGATAAGTTATAAGTTAACTTGTATGAAAAAAGATTTAGTGACGTCATAAAATTTTATAGTCAAATCAGTTATTATTATAGGTTGGATGGAAGATTATAAATAAATAAAAACTATAAAGTAAGAACCGACGCAATTTTTACTGCCTTTTTACCATTCTTAATTTAATAAGCTTGTAGGTTGAAATAGCTTGTAGGTTTCTCTCTATCCCGGGATTGGCCTGTGGATTGCAGGAACGGGATAAGTAGGTATATAGGTAACCCGATTGAAGCTTCGGGCGACAATAAAAGCATGTAGAAGTTTCATTGTCTACCTGTTGGTTATACTTTGTCGCCCATGGGTCTTGTTAACTTAATCAAATATTCTTTTACAGAATGGGAACCATGACCAAAGTCGATTAGCGACCAGACACGGAGAAAACAGAGTGGACGCGATGAATATGTTAGCGCTCATACTCAATGGAGTCACGATCACCTATCAGGTACTTACGTACGATTATGAATTTATGATACAGTTCTTAAAAATACCCCCTCTTTGTCCATAGCAACGAACTTTTGACATGGCGCGTCGTCACTTTGGTCAAGCAATAGCACTTAGAGTACACTAGGAAATTGCGTTTTTTTTATAACACGAAGAAAATCTTGGAATCTTAATTTTACCCACTTCCCGGTCTTCGATTAGGATAAAATTTTGCACACACTCTGAGTTCTAATGACAAAGTTCTAAAAAAAAATCTTAAACTTAATTGCAGTTGGTAAACTGACCACGACCTAGGTATATTTATTAGGGTAACAGTTTTCTAACGGCACAGTTAAGGTTGTCCCTTAATTCAATTTTATTCATTATGTGTAGGTGTACCTGGTGCAACGCCTGATGACTACGAATATCTAAAACACATCTACACTAGAGACCTGGAAGAACTATACGACGTCATTTACGATTGGAGAGCAGTCCTTGACGAGTATACGAACCAAGAGTCAAAGATTATGATGACTGAGGGGTACACGGATCTGAAGAATATGATGCGTTACTATGGGAACCGGGAACGGGATGGATCTGTGCCTTTTAACTTCCTGTTTCTTGAGGGGTTGTCGAAGGATTCTAACGCAAGAGATATGAAGTTCATGATTGATAAGTGGATGACGTATATGCCGAATGGGAAGACTGCTAACTGGGTGGTAAGTTGTGTACTAATTACTGTTGTAAAAGCGAAAATTTGAATTGGTGAATGGCTGATACGCCAGAACGGCTGATTGGATGTGGACGAAATTGGGTATTCTACTGACTAGTCAAATTAGTTAATTTTACTAAACGTCAAAACGATAAGTTATAAGTTAACTTGTATGAAAAAAGATTTAGTGACGTCATAAAATTTTATAGTCAAATCAGTTATTATTATAGGTTGGATGGAAGATTATAAATAAATAAAAACTATAAAGTAAGAACCGACGCAATTTTTACTGCCTTTTTACCATTCTTAATTTAATAAGCTTGTAGGTTGAAATAGCTTGTAGGTTTCTCTCTATCCCGGGATTGGCCTGTGGATTGCAGGAACGGGATAAGTAGGTATATAGGTAACCCGATTGAAGCTTCGGGCGACAATAAAAGCATGTAGAAGTTTCATTGTCTACCTGTTGGTTATACTTTGTCGCCCATGGGTCTTGTTAACTTAATCAAATATTCTTTTACAGAATGGGAACCATGACCAAAGTCGATTAGCGACCAGACACGGAGAAAACAGAGTGGACGCGATGAATATGTTAGCGCTCATACTCAATGGAGTCACGATCACCTATCAGGTACTTACGTACGATTATGAATTTATGATACAGTTCTTAAAAATACCCCCTCTTTGTCCATAGCAACGAACTTTTGACATGGCGCGTCGTCACTTTGGTCAAGCAATAGCACTTAGAGTACACTAGGAAATTGCGTTTTTTTTATAACACGAAGAAAATCTTGGAATCTTAATTTTACCCACTTCCCGGTCTTCGATTAGGATAAAATTTTGCACACACTCTGAGTTCTAATGACAATTACATGACTAGCTAAGAAACGTCATTACAAATCCAATATGGCGGCCTCCCCAAGATGGCGGACTGGCTGCTTGAAATCCATCCCCATGATATGGGTATCAAATGAAAGGGTTTGCTGTCAGGAATATGATGTTTTTTAGTTCTTTAAACTATTATTATTTAAATTTTGTTTAAGAATCATGTCGAAAGTGCTACTGTGACCGCGTGGTCGACTGCCTCGTCCGATTGATCGGACGCTCCGTAATTTTTTTGCCGTCCTATCAGTCTGATCAACAGGAAAATAATCCATCTAAATAGAATAAAGTATCAAATTCATCCATTCCTCATTCCTTCATGAGTCTAATGATAAGTTGCCACTTTCATTAATATATTTAATAACTTTACCAGGGTGAGGAGTTAGGTATGACAGACGGGAAAGTAACTTGGGAACAGACGAAAGACCCGCAGGCTTTAAACACGGACGATCCTGTCAACTACTGGAAAAAGAGCCGCGACCCGGCTCGAACCCCCTTCCACTGGGACGCGAGTACCAACGCTGGGTTCTCTAGTGGTGATAAAACTTGGTTGCCAGTGGCTGATAATTATGGTACAGTCAATGTGGCAGCTCAGAAGGAAGCAGATAAGAGTCATTACAAGGTAAGTAGGTCAGTGCAATAATTTCAACATCAAGACAAAAAAGGTTTCGAACAAAAATGATTCTCAGGAACTGGTTCATTATTTTGCTTGATAAAACCGTAACATAACTACGCGCGTTCGCGAATGCTCATTCTTTCTGCTCTTCTACGTCAAATTCTTTTAGCGTAATCAGTGACGGAACATTTGTTCGTTGTTCTTTCTTTGAAAACAAGGTTTCGTTTACACTAAAATATTAAGAAATACCTAATGCTCTTTTTCTAGCTGTTATGTTCATTTCGTCTACATCCACCATTAGTCGACATATTTAGGTTGACTAAGTTTTACGCCAGTTCTTCCTTCTATTTTACCTACTGTCACTATGTTCTATTCGACTACTTCTATCTAATAGCAATCGTAACGTGGCTACGGAGTCCGTCTTACGATCGAGAGGTTCCGGGTTCGAATCCTGACAACACACGGATAACAAATGTGAACTCACTCCTAACATAAACCAATAGTAATTGCTGTTTTACTCATCATTATCTTCATTAAGACGTATTACCTTTATTGCATCCGAGGCCACGGTGCCCTCGGAGCTCAGGGTCTGCCTTCCGGCTCTTCCTCCTCCACTTCGCACGAACTAGGCCGTCCATGGCAGTGAAATCATTTGCACGCATATCACCATCCACGGCGTAAAATCAGGACTTTTTTGGTTTTACCAGGACAGGATTACTCTTCATGGCGGGATTAAGCAGCATGGTACAGGAGTAGCTTCGAGGGTTGGGGGTTCTAGAGTGTTTCCTGTAGGAGAATACTAGTTACTAATTACTAATAGATGCGTCGGTAGGTTAGTGGTTTGTCTTTATGACAATGTTCGTACACACATAAATCGTTTCTAGTACAATATATAAATCTTCTGCTTACTGATATATTTTGAACTAACTAGCCTTGTTTTGCAACAGTTCTACAAAGACATGGTGTCCGTGAAGCGCTTGCCGGCAGTTCGTTCCGGCGACCTGCACGTTCAAGCTATGTCGGACTCCATCTTAGTGGTCATGAGGTGAACTATTATTTACAGTTGTACTTACCTAATATTGCTCATATCCACACCATCCCCTTAGTGATTAGCCAGGAGCATTTAAAGTTCACACTTTGAAGCCCAAGTACTGCTTAAGCTTCGAGCTTTTGATCAGTATTTCGAGTCGATTTATTCGAGAGCAACTGCCACTGACCTCCCAACTATTAAAGGAGAGCTTGCGGTAGAGCCTCGTCCATTTGTCTCAAGGATATTAATTGTAGGGTTCTGTATACCATTTTCTTTTTTTTGGAAGTAGGGACTTGGTTACCCCTCGCCGCCCGACGGTTATGTCGGCCTCAAACCGACTAAAACCGCACACCGTCTCGGGTCTTCAGATTGGGCCATGTACCACGTTACGCCCTAATATTGCTTATATCATGTATAGTGTTTAACATTAAGTATACCTGCCCTTCTGGACAAGTGGCAATTGTGGGCGAATGTGTGGGAATGACACGTAGGTATATTTCCGTTTGTAACAGTCGTTAACGTGTGTCATAAATATTAAAATGCCTGATTCTATTCTACAATACGCCGGCAGCCAACGAATTTTCAAATGTCTAGGGGAATTGAATCAAATACATAATTTCTTTGTTCGTTTATAGATTACTATCAGGGGAGCACGTTATTGCCGGAGTAATCAACCTATCAGATGAAGAACAGTCCATCGACCTGAGCCCGTTGCGCCTTTTACCGGACCAGTTACAAGTTGTCGCGCACGGCGTGTATTGCTCACAGGAGAATGGGTAAAGTTTTTGCCTGAAATAGATATTTTTCATACCATGGAGAGGTTGTGAGCATCAAGATGGCGGGATCAAGCCCCAAATTTCAAATTTAGCACATTGAGGTCTTTGTACTACATATGTACTATTTGTACCCCAAACAAGACATTTGTACCTTTAAAGGTAAACGAAGTATGTTAAGACGTCCCTGGTCCCGCCGCTTTGATATCAAAGTGTCGGGTTCTTCTGGAAGCGCTACTCAGAGGCAGGTAATTCACACCCCAAGACTTAGTACTACATATGTACAGGTATATACCTACTCAATTTTCAATACAATTGGAAGTGCCAAATTAAAATTATGTAATTATAACATTGGTCCCGCCAAATTGATGACTCATGTTATCGCTGAATTCATGTAAGAATCGTTACAGATCGTGTAAAATGAAATGTGGAAACTTAGTACGTCCTAAGTACATGAATTTGTGTAATTTTTATATTCATAGCATAAGTACATCAAAAGTTATCTATTTATTCATCATCTTCGAAATGGACACATTTATGCAGAAATGAAACAAAAACCCCCGATCGATCTGTTGACTGAGAATTTATCATTCGCACTCTTATTTCATCTCTAAAACATCGGATAACTATTCTATCTGCTATAGAGTTTATAGCTTGACCTATATCTAGCGGTATCGGGCATTATCGAGCTCATATTTCTCGAATAGTGTGGGAGTGTTACGATTTATACACGAAAGTTCAGAAGAGTCAAACGTACATTGTTTAATATATGCCCAAAAAAATCAAATATTTATAATTGGAGTTAGATCAACATGAATATAATTACCAAACCATTTCGGGTTGTTTCATTTCTGCATAAACGTGTCCATTTCAAAGATAACGATGAATAAAAGATAACTTTTGATGTACTTATGCTATGAATATAAAAATTACACAAATTCATGTACTTAGGACGTACTAAGTTTCCACATTTCATTTTACACGATCTGTAACGATTCTCACATGAATTCAGCGATAACATGAATCATCTATTTGGCGGGACCAATGCTATAATTACACAATTTTAATTTGGCACTTCTAATTGTAATTAAAATTGAGTATTTACCTGTACATATGAAGTACTAAGTCTTGGGGTGTGAATTACCTGCCTCTGAGTAGCGCTTCCAGAAGAACCCGCCACTTTGATATCAAAGCGGCGGGACCAGGGACGTCTTAACATACTTCCTTTACCTTTAAAGGTACAAATGTCTTGTTTGAGGTACAAATAGTACATATGTAGTACAAGCACTTCAATGTGCTAAATTTTAAATTTGGGGTTTGATCCCGCCATCTTGATGCTCACGAGAGGTTTTGCATTTATTTTACACTAGTTGACCTGGCGAACGTCGTACCGCTAATTTATTTCCGCCCGCGTGGCATCTGAGCCCGTTCCTTATAAACCTTCCTCTTGAATTACTCTATCTATTAAAAAAAGCATCAAAAGCCCTTGCGTAGTTTTAAAGATTTAAGCATACTACATAGGCACGGACAGAGGCGGAAGGTGACTTTGCTTTATACTATGTTAGTGATGATGTAGCTTACGGTAGGTACATATTAAATTAAATAGGTAGGTACTCAATTTTTCACCTTGCAACCAGCTTACTCTTTGGTCTCCTTTGATTTGACTGATCCGTCTTTAAGAGAGCAATGACTGCTGTCGTACATTCCAAACCCGAGAGGAATACTTCAACAGTCTCTTCTATCAACCAGAACTGTACAGGTACAGGGCTGTACTTGGCTAGGCTAGGCTTCCAAAAAATTTAACATTGCTCTAAGATTTTTGTGGGGCGCCAAATTCTCAAGGGCCATAGAAGAGGCCTATTTATGCCTATGGGCATGGCCTGCTGAACGGCAGTAAACGGCAAGAAGCTTTACTGATTGATTAGGTACTATTCAAAGAATCACACTTTTTGCTGGCAGTTGCCTATTTCTTATCTTGTTTTATTTTTGTTATTTCAGGGCACCAGTCGAAAAGAAGAGCGGCATCGTGTTGTCGGGGCATTGTGCGATAGTTCTCGAGTCTATGACAAATTGTTGTTTTTACGATAACAACTAGAAGCACCTAAAAATGGCGTATTACATATTATTATTAATTAATTGAATATTAAAATGGGAAAAAAATATGAAATCAATAAATTTGTATCTAGAATTTTCTTTTTATTTACCAATTGACAGCCTTCTTGCCTTTGCCCGCGTTTATTGAAACTTTTGGCTTTTGGTTTTCGTGGTGAAAAATAAAACATCACTACTGAATTATAATAAAATATTATTATCAGTTCGTGTTGAGTATCAAACAACATTAAAACAATAATCCATATATACACTTATAACATCTTAAAATTGTAAAATTAAAACTATAATATTTATTTTACACATCATACATCATTTTAAATAACGAATTATAAAAAATGTCGCATTGTCGTTGCTCTTTTCCCTCCAATTTAATAACCATAGATCTCTGATGTGACAGACTATAACATACCTAAGCAGCATGCAGTGCGTGTATTGTTAAGTTAAGAAAAAAACCTTTGTGATGGCTATGAATATTTAAATAGCACTCTATAATTTAATAATAAAAAGCACTGCTATTAAAAATTGTTAAGCAGACGGCAGGTAGCTGTAATTTCTTTATTTTTTATTTGGCAACTTCAAAGTTAGGTACTAATATGAAGTTGCGACATAAAAAAACATTTAAAAAATTATGTGGACAGTAATAAAAATAATTGACTTGACAGTCGGTCCCTTTTAATAACTTTTGTATAAGTTTAATAAACAATGAATATTTAGATATCGGATAAGATTATTTATCAATATCTTCTTAGCTATTAGCTAAAATAAGTAATTGATTTAATTTTTTTATAAGCCTATTAACTATAAATTCTAAATTATTATACCGGTTTAAAGCTGAGCCACATCGGGAGTAAAGTAATGCGAAGCTATTTTAAATATAAAAAAAAAACAATATTAGCAACCGAATTACTAAAATTCTCTCTAACTCCTCCAGCTAAGCTAAATTGCTTGTGTTAGGACTCGGAGTGGGTGCGCGTCCATCGGTAATGGCCAGGATTCGAACCCGGGACCTCTCGATCGTAAGTCCGACTCCTTACCTTCGGTCGACTTAATTCCTGCTGCTGTCAAGACCTGCGCTTTATACCGCCTTATGAGCTTGTGAAGCAATTTTTAAGTTTAATGAAACATAGGACGTAGATACAGTTAGAATTAAGATATAAAGTATATCACAATAAATAGAAACTAATATTTACAATTAATGATTATTTACACTGTATATTCATAAAGCAATAGACCATCTGCAGTATCCAGCTTTGATTTAGCACGTCGGAAAATAGAGCGAGATTTCGGTTTAAATCGGTTTCGTTCGATTTTATAGATTGTTCTCCTTCTCACTTATTAAAGTATATTTGACTGCCAGTATAATATATTTATAGAGTAGTTAAAATTGTTTGTGTTGATAAATATTTAAACTATAACTTCGGCTTTAACTACTCTAGAAATATATCAAGCTGTGTCCGTTATAGAACGCTCTACAAAAATGAAACAAGCCAACTTTAGCCTGACACTTATTCCCGACGTACCAAATAAAAAGCCGAGTACTCTAGTTACACTTATATAAACTCGTAGCATTGCAATCGATTCTTTTATCTAGGCCAAGGCGTTTGAGAAGCCTTGCAGTTATATACGTAAGTACGGTTAATAAGTAGGTATTAACATTATACTGTTGTCAAGAAGACTAAAGCTGGATTTCACCAGTGAAAACTTGTTCAAAAAATTCAAGATACACGTTTCACTTGATGAAATTCATTGAAAATGCAATAAATTCTATGAGTATGAACATTAAAGCGCATCGCAACGCCATTAACAAACTTTTTGAAGCTTTCATGCAGATGGCACTACAAAGAGTTTAGTAGGTATTAATTAACTGTTGTTGGCAACCCCGACACATTTTCCAATTCATTCATTGTGAATAAAGCGGCATTATTCAACAACAACAGAAGTGTTACCGTTTGTGTATTAGTAAAATAAGTTGTAGTTTTAATTTATCTCAATGCTATCATTGGAAAAAGCCAGCCTTAGTGCGTCACGCATCCAGAGTAAATATTTATGTTAATTTTTGTTGAGTGTTGCACTCTTAACATTTATAATTGCTACTAAATATAGCTCCATTGCAGTAGTATTTTATATAAATAGTAGGATTTTTTCCTGCAAAATAAAGTAGTTTAATCGGTCATAATTGCTTGGCATTTTGTGTAAGTATAATAATTCGATAAGGCACCCATCATCACCATTTACACCTATATTTTTTCGTCAAACGTCGGACTATATCCAATTGACATCACTTGGCAAACTTGGTCCAAAAGTAGAGTATGTGTATTGTGTATATCATCCTATGTACGCAAATAAATTAAATGAAAGTGTAGGTATTATATTTATATTTAAAATAACATGTCTTTAATAAATGTAAGTACGGTACTTATAAGTTATAACCTGAAAATTCATTTTTAAATTGGCGGTCTTATATATGTCTGATTTGGGTAATTTTCAAATTCGGCTGGGTCAATTTAGTCCCGAAATAATTAATAGGCCGAAAGAGGCAACAGTCTGGGCGTGCGTCGTGCGTTTGGTTTTATGAAATGAAGCACGAAGCTAGAATTGACTTTAAAATGTATATCAACAGCTGAAAAAGTCTAACCCTAGACAATTTTCTTTAAATGCTAAGATATAGCTTGATTTAAGTGTCTCGCCATAGATACAACCTATTTACTCCACTATAGTCTATATTCATTTTGGTGTCTGAAGTCAATACCCACCTCATTTTGATTTTACTAAGAAAGTTAATATTAATATTAAGTTTGAGTGACTAGAGCAGATTCATTGCATTCATCAAAAATGTCTCCGCCTAACTCATTCAATATTTATTAAATATCCAACTGATATGAAGAAGCTTGATTCCACTAAGTTGAAAGTTGAACAATAAACCATTTATTATTTTAAGAAGAATAGAGATAAGAAAATAACAGAAATCGAGAATTTGTTATTTTATAAGTTAAAGAATTTGTTTTATAAAGTCAAGTCGTAAATAGTAGTCAAGACTGTTATCAAGGTACAACTATAGGTTTAAACTAACTTCAAAAACTTAAAAAAAAAACACCGATTGATCATAAACTTTGACACGATATACAATACCTATAATACAAAAATCTCGGGATTGCGGGACCCGGGAAATCGTGGGTGCAATTTAGCTTAGTACAAATTATTAGGCCCATTAATGAATTTTATGAAAATGTTTCACTGCAAATCCGGTCAACTAGCATATTATATAATTCTTTGACAACTCATATCTACTTTAACATTGTGTCTAAACATTAAGAAGTTTAACAAAATGCCGTTTTCATATCATTTATCTGTACATACTTACATATCTTATGTTTCGAGCAACAAATATACACTGTACACAATAATTTCCCAAACAGGCAATAATAAAATAGATTTTTTCCTAAAACTAACTTAAACACAATAATTTCTTCCAGAATGGTCGTTTTGGGTGTACGATTGGCAACCCAGCCAAGATGGCGGCGTCGAAGGCGTCTTTCAGCTGTTTTCTCGTTTTCGCAGATGTTTCTATGTAGACTGCATCTAGTTTCGTTGCTAAGGCTCTCGCTTCGAGGTCGGAAACCACTTGTTCATTACGCCCCTGAAAAATGAGAAAAGAAAAAATTAAATACTTCTTAGGTCAACAACTCTAGTGAGATATCCTTGGGACACCAACCGGTATTGCCAATGTTGGATTTAAAAATATCCTACACATTTTTTTGAGCTGGTAGAGCCTTAAAATTATTTGTGCATATGGATCATAGATAAAAATAGGCTTATGTAAGTGTTTCTTATGAAAGTTTTAATACTGTTTAACTATACTTAGTAGGTGTATGTAAATATTATTTACGTCGAGGAGATAAAAATGAGATATGTAATGTCTAAACAATGCTCTATTGCGTGTATCAAGATAAGGAAATATGTTTTAATAACGCTGCGTATATGTAACTAACTTGTTTTTTAGCATTTTAGGTAGCCTACCTAAATCACAGATTATTATTGAAACATAACCTCGAATTATATAATTCAGATTTATTTCTTAACTTGGTATTTATTTCTTAGTTTTGTAGACAAAGGACTGAAATTGCTTAGGTAGTTTGCATTTTATTAAAGATTTTCTAATCGAGGTCTGTAAACTGAAGACTGAAGGCCAACATTTTAGGCCTAAGATACATTAGGTCATTCACACCGCGAAACAACCCATCCAAGACGAATTTTAGCGTAGGTAGGTAATTCACACCATGATCCGAATCGCTTGCGGTATGAAATGACCCACAACCCGAAAAACCCTTCAATAACGAGCTTAACATCTCGAAATCTATCAACAAAATATTTCTATTTAATTTTTTTTTTAAGTACCTAATCGATCCTCAATTTGTACTAGGAAGGTTATTAACGGAAACGCTGAACTAGTTTTAACTCCAAGACCACCTACATCGACAGACAGACAGTAAACAAAGCAGTACTATATTTGCACGGGACCGAATCATTGTTGTTGTTTTTAATTCATAATTAGCTTCACGCCAACTCATGAAAGCTATTTTATGACGTGACATAAATGAATTAAGAGTAAAAGTGGTTCCTCAGTAGTAGAACTTGTCAAAAATTTGCGTAAGTCAATAAAATGTCGTTTATTAACTAAATACATCTGTGTTCGTAGAGTGATTCGATAAAAGATGACGCTCTGCTTGCTCCGGAAGGAGAAATGCGTGAGTATAATGTGTATATGCATGATTCGGCAAAAATGCACATATTCAGGTTACATACTTCTAGAATGACACGCAACCTGAAATCATCCTCTAAGCTAAGCATTTCCCTAACTTATTTGTGGTCAGCTTTCAGGAATTCAGGCTACGAAACGGCCTAATTTTTCGATACATTCCGTAAAGCAACTACCTACCATCTGGCCAGAATACACTGGTATTACTACTTCATGTACGAAAGACGACCTAAATAAAGCAACTGACAGCGCAATTAAGATGGCAGAATTTTATTCCCGAATAGTGTAGTTATATAAAAGTGAATCGTTGACACGAAAAGAAGAAGAAGAACACTGGTGATATCGAAATTCTGTAGCTAGATCTGCTAAAGCCTGATATAAGCCGTCGTGCTCGCTTGCTATGGAAGCGAGCACGACGGCTTATATCAGGCTTTAGTTGTGACATTGCTGCTTTTTAAAGAAACCAAAGGTGATTGTCGACAATCAACTGGTCAATATGAACTTAACTTTATAATTTTTAGACCCTGATTGGTTTAGGAGCGAGGCTTTGTCAGTGGACAACAATGAGTCTCTATTTTCTTAACCCTGCGAATGGTGGTGTATGAAAGGTACCCAAATAATCACCTTTAAAGTCTGTAGCACTCTCGAATCCTGCGCCAGGTCACTTTGCGTCCCCACCAGTATTAGGGGGGCCTTGACGTTGGCGACAGCTTTGGTCCACCTCTCAGCAACTGATCTGAAGGTCTCGGGCCTCACCACGGAGAAGCACAGCATGAGCACGTCGGTGCCAGGGTAGCAGAGCTCGCGGAGTTCAGACATTGAGTCCTGTAATGTGGAAAAGTATAGAGTTATTAAAATTATTTGCGAATCACGAACACCAATCCCAATTGCATCCAAGCTGGGCCTCGATTCTACTAAAGCAAAACTATTGTCAAACCACAGAGATTGCAAAAAGCGGCAATACATTATAGACTTTATAGTGATGCATTTAAAGTTCAATATTGAATAACTGTTAGCAGAGTGAATAAAAGAGTGTAATGAAACTTTTGTCATTTAATTTTGGACCTTAGTGTATAGAAATAACGTCTAAACTTTAATGCCGCTTTTTGCAATCTCTATGGTATGACAATAGTTTTGCTTTAGTAGAATCGAGGCCCTGGTAAGTACTTTGGAGTCCAGGTTCGTTGTTCTAATACTCGTATTCCTTCACATGTGACTCCCCAGTCTTCTTTTTCTGCATCTTAGTGTTAATCTCAGTCGTATCCGAAGCTTTAAGCTTGAAGTCTGGGGTTCGCTTTACCAGCCTAACTGCGGATTTGACTGAACTTCGATATTTTCTGTGAAGCGATTGTCATCTGCCATACACAACCCATAGGCGATATCGAAGCATTGTAGCTAGACCAGTTGTTGGACTTTTGAGGGCTCCAACTACCCGTAACGACAGCCATAGATGTTCGTATGGCAACCGGGACCGACGGCTTAACGTGCTTTCCGTTCGAGGCACGACCAGACCAATGCAAATACCCATATCTGCATTGAGCGGGGATCGAACCCGCCCCTCTTGCGTAGCCTCCGCGCTCACTACCACCGCCGCTACGCCACGTAGGCTGTCGACATCTGATTCCCCAATATTCAGAGGAAACCCTACACCAAAAGGGGCGGTATCCGGGAAATCCCCTCGGATACCGCCCCTGCCGGAGCCGGAAGGGGAGATTATGTCGAACTCGAACCGACTAAAACCGCACGCCGACTGTGGTGCTACTGTTAGAAGGTAAGAAAGATGTAATATGTGAGATGAATACGACTAGATTGTAATAAAATTTTACCAGTTAAATCTGGCCAGTCAGGAGGCAAAGGGCCCATTTTGGTTTAGAGAAAGAAAGATCGCTAGAAAGTGTGAGCTTTAGATGCGGATGCAACCGGAACTTCGCGGCAACACAGTGATGATCATGGGATGACATTTTCATGCAATCTTGCTGGGATATTGCGTAACTTAACTATTATACCTGTGACCCTAATTTATTAAAAAAAAAGCAATATAGCCAATAATTCAGAAAACAAAAATAAAAATAAATTATGTTTCATGATTTTGTATACATATTTTTTTTATTTTCGAACATCTCTACCTATTTTCGAAATTCAAAAGGTTCGATATTTAAAACCATGACACGTTTGTTTCATAAAGGGCCGTAGTTACGTATCAAGTAACGGTGAGACCGGAGTCGGCGCGTAACGGGTTCACTGGCCAATGCATTTGATAAATAACTGTATAGGTTCATCGTCATTATTCCAAACAACTAATTAGCTGAGATAACGCATTCGAAACGCATAGATTTTATGCATGCATGCATGTAAACATCTTGACCTGCTGTTTGTGATACAATATGTCTGCCAATTAGCCCGGAGGAATTACGACTACATTACTGACGAGACAATAATATTTATGACAGATCTATTACTGTAAAGGTAGGTGGTACAATCAGCAAGGAGGAATTACGACGACATTATTGACGAGAGTATAATATTTATGAGAGATCTATTACTATAAAGGCCAAAGTAGGTGGTACAGTCAGCATCAGAAAGATGTTGGCGGACAAAGTACTCAAAATGATCTTAAAATCATTTTTACCCGACTGCGCGACGCAAAGGAGGGTAATGTGTTTATCAGTCTATGTATGTATGTATGTATGTATGTATGTATGTATGTATGTTTGTTTCTATGTGGCGTTCTAGAGACCAAATGCGTAGGCCGATTTTGATAATTCTTACGTCAATCGATTCGTCTTAACCTCGCGAGTGTCACTAAAGACATTACAGTAATCAAAATTAACCACAGCGACAACCAGACGCCATATTGTCAAAATGAAAAAAAAAAAAGTCGATGAACTATGTCAAGTGGGGTGTCGTTGAATAGGTATTTTAAAATCATCTTTAGGTTCCTTTTATCATTTTTCATTTTAAATAATAGTTTAGGATATATGACGATTTAAAGTTGTTTAAAAAACAATCATTCTTGCTCATTTTCTTACTTATTGATTTAAGTTTTTATTTCAAGTATAAAGGATGTGAAGGAAATACAAAAAGATATACATGTTATATCATAACTAAAAAGTATAAAATAAAACAAATGATTAAAAAATAAAAAACCCGACTGCCACTTAAAAGACCAAAATAAGTTTAATAATAATAATAATAATAATAATTGTCTTTATTGTACACCAAGGATATAACATTACAATAGGTAGGTACATAATATCAATTCGGTAGGTAGGTACATACAATTGGCGGCCTTATCGCTCTGCGGCAATCTCTTCCAGGCAACCATAGGATGGAGAAAAAATAGGAAAAAATTATTTCGGGCAGTTTGGTGTACATAGAATATAATAATAAATAACCAAGAGATAACAGATATATATATAGAACAGATAGACACACTAGCTACCTAAGTATAGGTAGATATACATAAATATATCAAACATACATACTATTAATATCATAGATATCATAACATTAATATAGGTACACATAAATACTAACATTTTACCATAATATAATCGAGGAAAGTTATTTATTCCACTTCAGTCAGAGAGACTAGGTAGTGTTCTTTGACTTGTCTTTTAAATATAGGCAAGGACTGAGCACGCCTAATAGTTACGGGCAGAGCATTCCACAACCGAGCGGCTTGAACCGAAAAGGATTTGTCGGCAAAGTTGGTGGAATGACTCGGCATTTTCAATCTCAGATTCTCCGATGATCTCAAAACCTTCGAGTGCGTGTTGTGCAGGAACTCAAAACGTTGTTTGAGGTATGAGGGAGTTACGGGATTAAATAAAATATTGTACAACATGGATAGAATATGAGCATTCCGGCGAAGGCGTATAGGTAACCACTTGAGTTTTTTTCGAAATTCAGAAACATGATCATATTTGCGTAGTCCAAATATGAATCTTATACAAAGATTTTGGAGTCTCTCAAGCTTGTTAAGTTGGTCTTCAGTGAGATCGAGATAGCTGGCATCAGCATAGTCAAGGATAGGGAAAAGAAGGGTCTGTGCAAGCGCAATCTTAGTGGCAGTGGGTAGGAAATTTTGAAGCCTGCGTAGGGACCCCGCCGCAGCAAAAGTTTTACGCCTCAATTCCTGGACCTGTGGACCCCACGATAGGTGTTTGTCCATAACTATCCCCAGATTTTTAACTTGGTCACTATAAGGAACATTCACTCCATTACAAGTCACGTGTGGAAGGAGTGACCAATCTACTTTCTCTATCATCCTAGAACTACCAACAACGATGACCTGTGTCTTAAAAGCGACCACACAGGTAACTACGAAACCAGTCAACCACAGTTGGAGATATGTTAAGAGAGCTCAATATGCCAAGTAGAACGTCGTAATCAACGGTATTAAAGGCATTACTGAAGTCTAACAGCGTTAACACTGTCAGCTCACCTTCCTCCATAGCCGATCTGATGTCTTCCGTAATATGAACCAGAGTTGTAGTGGTACTGTGACCGGAGCTAAATCCAGACTGTAGAGGATTCAATAATGAATTTTTGGAGAGGAAAATAGTAAGTTGGGTGTGAACAAGTCGTTCGAGTACCTTAGAGAGGAAGGGTAAGATAGAAATGGGACGATACTCAGAGAATGAGGAAGGATTTTTCTTTTTAGGAATAGGAATTATTTGAGCATCCTTCCAAGCCAAAGGAAATACATTAATGGTCACAGAGAAATTCAAGATATGGCAGATGACAGGGAGAATTTCGTCGATGATAGGGTGGATCATATTACGGCTGACACAGTCAGTTCCCACAGCGTTAGACGTAATTGACATTATGCTCTTCTTGACATCACAAGCAGTGAATTGACTAAAGAAGAATGGGGAGCAGTTGGGAGTCGAGACAGATGAAAGATGCTGTAATGTATTTTGTTTTGTCATTCTATCAAATTTTGACGAAGATGAGAAATATTGATTTAAAGAATCTAAATTTACATTGTTAGGGACCGACTCTTCGCGAGATTTGCCAACTCCCAATGTCCTTAGAAATTTCCAGACTTTTGCTGGATCTCCGTCTTCCACAGAATTATGGATATATCGGCGTTGAGCATTCCTACACACTCTATTGCAGTGATTTCTTATGGCGATATATTTATCCCGATTTATATCCGTAGGGCACCTCTTATATTTCGACTTGGCTGTCGCTTTTTTTGATATGAGGGATTTGATTTCAGTCGTTAGCCAAGGCGACGGGAGGTGTTTCACCCTTATCCTACGAACTGGAGCATGTCTATCAAATAACTGTATTATATCAGACGTAAAAACTCTTACTTTCTCATCAATACATCCGGAATTGTAAAGTGGACCCCAATCGATGCCATCGGCATCCCTGCGCAGTTTGTCAAGGTCCATACCTCTAAAATTACGCTGCAGAAGAATTTTAGGTTTGAGTTTAGGTGGACGAAGTTGATAAGATAAAAATAGTAAGTCATGGTAGGAAAACTGATCAGCAGTATACTTACCATGCTTTGCTACACGATTAAGAGATGAAACTATGATCAGATCGAGAAGAGAAGGAGTAAAGTGAGGAGCATGATGAGTTGTTCCGGAAGGAAGAATAGTTAGATTGCAGGATTGAACAATAGACTGAAGAGTGGAGGAACGAGAGTCGTTTTTAATTAGGCAGGTGTTGAAATCACCCATGACTATACTTTGACCGTACGCAGGCACAAAGGTATCTAAGAGGAGTTCAAATGAAGAAAAGTAGTTTATGTTAGAAGAAGGACAGTAAAAGACGCCAAGTAGTAGTTTAGAATGTAGGAGTTCAACTTCCAGAAAGATATGTTCGCCAGCCTGCGGTGGTTGTGGTGACATACTCAAAATAGTATATTTAATTTGCGTGCGTAGATAGATTGCAACGCCACCCGCTCGACCCTCTACACGATCGTTTCTGATGAAGTTGAATCCTGGTAGAGTATACAGTGGGGTGGGTAAACATGGCTTAAGCCATGATTCCGAAACAAGAATAGCATGTATGTGCGCACAGTCAAAGCTTGCCAGCATATCGGGGAAATGAGCCGGAATACTTTGTGCATTAATATGTACAACATTGAAGTTATTGGGAACATCAGAGAATTGAGCCGTGAGTAACTCGGCAAGTGGAGGTTCTCTCTGGCCACTAGCATTGCTGTCAGCAGAGAAATATTCATCGCTATCACTAGCACTGCTGTAGTCTGAAGATGGCATTTAGACACCACTCCTTTAATATGGCTTATGATATTAAATACTTAAAATACTATAGTAACAAAGTTAATTGTTTGGAAGATAGAGTAAGTAATTAAATACAATATAAATAGGTATACTATGGTATAAATATGAGTAAATAGTAATAATATTATGAAAATATTATAAAAATGTGTAAAAACTTTACGCTTCTACATCCATCTGCCGGTTTTACAAGATGCATACAATATCAACCTCATAATGAAATAATCCGAACTCAAAGGTATGCAGAAGTCAATGGGTCCAGGCATTCATATCTTGCCTATGTACAGATTTATTAATTATAAGAGAGAGATAAAAAGAGAAGTTACGATAAGTAGGACCAGATTGAGCATAATATATAATTTAGCGAATATAAAAGTTATACGTTGGAACGGAACGCACCACGCGTTCCATGGAAGTGTTACTGTTTTGCATTACTTACTCTGTGGTTATGCCAATGTAATGTCTCCTGTCAGTATTTGTCAGTATTGTCAGTAATGTCAGTTAGGTATTTGTTTACATCGTTTTAGAATTTTGATTTAACATTTTGCAATATGTAGTTACATTGAGAAAATAAAGTAAAGATAATTAGTAAACTGAGCAGTACAGTATAGAAAAATAGTGGGTAATAGTATGAAGTTCAACAAACATCTACAAGAACAATAACTTATAAAATAAATATATTTAATAGCATGCGGTACGCATTTGCCAATCATAAACCGAAAGAAAATCAATGGGTACCGCCTGCTATTAACCCTTAACCACCTACCACCGGTCTCTGAGACCGCAACGTATTTTTAAATTCAAATATTTTGATCTGCATGTGTCGTAGGACTGTGCGCATCTATATACCTTTTCGACACATTCAACAGTATCGCGCTAGCGCTCGGCGAGAGTAGACTTGCGCGTGTTTGACCAGGGTAAGTAAAAATATATCGTCAGCGGTCTCTGTGACCGATCGTAGGTGGTTACGTGATTTTTTTTCACTCACGCGATTTTTTTGTTTTAATGAAAAATGAAGTAAAACAACGAAAGAATTAAAAGATGGTTGGTTGAAACAGGAGATGTCAAACGACGAGGTTATGCCAGACGAAGATTGCAATGACGTGGAATCCGATGCGGTCGAGTATGCTGTTCAGGTTGAAGACTGTGAATACGAATCTGAGATCGGAGGGTGATGATGATGTAATTTCAGAGCAAGACACTTTATCTCAGCCTGAACCAACAGGTACAGTCACATCAAGACCAAGATCTTCATTTAGGGCCTCGAGCGAAACTAAGTCTTCAGATGAAGATATCGATCGATATCCGCTGTCGTGCTTGGAATCTGAAGGTAGTTAAAAAAAAAACAGAAATAATTTGATGCTAATCGTTTCCGCTGGGCATCTGTGCCGAACACCGCTCGAGGAAGAACACCACAGCATAATATCACGCTGGGTATAAGAGCTTTTCGAGATATGCTCAATAATTCTGCTACGCCATTGGATATTTGGGATTTCTATTCGTTGTATTCTACAAATAAGTGAAGATCTACCGAACACATCTGAAGTGGAGAAATTTGAAATTCGCAAAATATATTCCACATGTGATTCAAAAAACCGTCTGCTTACTTATGTAAGTGCCAGGTGCCCATTTGTCTAGAGTGTGCGAAAAAAATATACTGCAACTGCCCCGAAATATTGTGAATGTTTAGGGGTTGCAATTTTGTTGTTTTTTACTATTAATGTTTAGTTTTTTTATTTAATTTAATAGTTAGAGTCCTTAGTTAAAAGAAATAAATGAAAAGAAATTGATTTTTTAAGGTCCTTATTAATCAGATCTCATTATGTAAGCAGAGTATTTTTTTATTTTAATCTTACTATTTTGGAAATATAGTAACATATCACAATATTTTATCATAGTTTATGATGATTGACAGTCTTAAATAAAATATTAAAGTATAAACAAGTATTTTACTGATTTAAATCCTTTTCATACTAATAGAACCCGAATTTACGGTGGTTATTCATGAGCGGTCTCGGGGACCGCACGTAGGTGGTTATGTTCCAAAAATAGGTGGTAGGTAGTTAAGGGTTAAACTTATTTTGGTCTTTTAAGTGGCAGTCGGGTTTTTTATTTTTTATTACCTTCCAGTTGAGTGATTGTTCTGATATTTGGCACACACCTTTAGTTTGGACAATAATACCATTTGAATAGATTAACACAATAAAACAGTTCGATTTGCTCCTAATACGAGAATTTTAAGACCGTCTACTGATTTGATGAAGATTTTTAAGCCATTCGTTTTTAGCAACTGAATTATAAATTTAGTGCAAATTTAAATGTAGATATCAATTTTATTCGTAACCTTCAGTGATGTATCGAATTACTTTTATAAAGTTACCTTCCTGTTGAAAAGTTCAAACACATAAAAATAAATAGTTATTTAAGTTAATGCAGGTTATAACTGATTATTCCGAACCTGACCCGGTTAGAAACTTGAAAAAATATGTGATATTTGTTCCGAACGTAACCCTATTCCTAACCTGACCCGACATCTAGTTCGTTCCTATAAAAACCCGATTTGCGCATATTTATGTTACCTTTAATAGCCGAAGGGCGGTAATTCAAACTTCTGTAGGTTAGGTTAGGCTAGAACTGTGACCAGCCAGATCTGCTCAATTTGGGTTATGATAGGAACGAGACGTCGGGTCAGGTTAGAAAGAGGATTACGTTCGGAACAGGTTCGGGTCAGGTTCGGAATAAATGGTTATAACCAGTAATACGAGACAGTCCCATCTAGCGCGGTACTAGAGGAGCCTTAGTTATAGATATAATTGATACTTGTATGTCTCCGTAAGTATTTTCTAATAGATAGTAATTAATTATTATCCAATAAAGCAATTTTCTCTTCATAAGTCAACCTTTCGAAAACAAAATCATTAATCAAAATAGAAATAATATGGCCATAAAAAAGTGATTGTTTTGACATTAGTGTGTAAGTGCTAATAGCTGTGGGTGAAAGTACACAAGTACAGATACAACAAAAGAATTACGACCCTAATACACGACAGTAATTCGGCTTTAGATCAATTTGTCAGTCGTGATCCTTGGTCTTTTGGGTTGGATCGATCCAAAAGTTCTTATTACTCACTAGCTTTTGCCCGCGGCTCCATACGCGCATCGTGAATCGCGACATGTGTTAATCCAGGGTGTCAGCTAACTCCATATTAAGTTTTATTAAAATCGCTCCAGTCGTTTAGACGTGAAAGAGTATTAAACATCCTTCCATACTTACAAACTTTCGCGTTTATAATATTAGTAGGATTTTTATTGCTTCTATATTGCCAGTAACAGATGTAATTATTAAACGAAATCAAAAATTTTACGTTTATTACAAATTTTAATGTCAAGTTTAGATTTGAAATTGGAATTTCATTGAATTCGAATGATATTGCAATAAACTGCTTATTCATAGACATTTGGTTTAGCTAAAGATATCAAACAGAAAACAGTAAATAGGTATGTAGTATAATATTACTGGAGAAGAGAAGTAGGAGAGCGGACCCTAAGCATAAAGCTCCAAAGTGCAAACTGGGATTGGAGCTCGGATCAGTATAGTGATCGGATCGGATCGTGATCGTGACGGTGTGTAAGGGGTCTAATAGTAGGCACCTACTCGCTAAATACGGCTAGTTACATCACTTCCCTTTACAATATGACGACGCCTTATAAGCCGGACAACGTATAAGTCTGATTGAACATTGTACTATGTTATTTACAGAACATTCCTTTCTAAATAGGCTCGTATTGTGAAAGTCAACAAAGTAGATACGGTAGCACCTTTACATACAATTTTGTATGAAAAAGTGCAACCCTAACTGCTTTGTCGACTGACTGTGCATATAACATAATAATTTTAAATCGAAACTAGGGAAAAGTGTACATTGAAAAATTATTTAAACTTACATACATGTTGTGAAATATTGTGGAATACACATAGAGTTGTGTAGAATGTTGTGGAGTATTAGTGGAATATTTATACATGTTTAATACGCCTTTATCCCCGGAGGGCGAGGGTAAGTGGTAAGAGGGCAAGTGAATTAATACCCACATTTCACCAAACATTGTAGGTACTCGGTCCCACGTAACAGGGGGTGAGCCTATTGGCGTATTCTGGGCAATCTTGGTTGACACAAGCAGCATTGCAGCATTGCAGCTATGCATCTGGGGCTGAGTCTAGCTAGTATAAGTATTTAAAAAAATATTGATAACAACGTGTTCTGTGAATGATACCTTTAATATACTATAAAAACCCTATCATAGAAATTCTATTTTCACTGAAGCCCTAGAGAGATTTCTCTAATACAACACAAATCACAATACGATAAACTCACGTACACGTTTCACTTTCTTAATACTTAATAGTTATTCACAGTTGTCATAACATACCAAGATGGCTGAGAACAATCAAAACAAAAGAGTAATTACTTTTTAATGTTTATGATGCAACCACAGAATATAGCAAAGTACGTAACGGTGAATTTTATTTCCCACTAGTCGTAAAATAGGTACCTTTAATGACTATGATAGAGAAAGGGATGCTTAGATCTTTGATTTATTCATTCTGATGCTCTAACACTTAAAACTTTTATTTCAAAAATATTTTTAAAAAATTATATCTATTATTTACTTATTACTTAATTAAATTTATAAATATACGCTAACTAAATGTACAATAAATACAAAAATGAGAAAAAAAACAGGGGTGGAAGAGACTGTAACTTTAGGCATCATAGAATTCCTTCCCATCGACCTCTATACAGCCCAGGCTCAATCTCAGATGCATAGCTTGAGTCAAAATAGTGCCCGGAATACGGCAATAGACTCACCCCCGATTACGTGGGACCGAATAAAATGATTAGTGAAATGTGGGTATTAATTCACCTCTGCCTAACCCACCAGAGTTGAAAGCGTTGATATGTATGTATGTATGTATGACACGTATAATTTTTTCTTCTCTCACGGTAAACCTCAAAAGCCCTATAAAAATAACTTCAATAGTTTTTAGTGTTGTGGATTAGTTTCTTGACTGTGTGAATGTAGGGGACCTCAGAGGTCTAACTAAACAAATAACGGATGAAACTTCGGTGCTGGCTGTCTTTTAGGGTTGGAAGGTCAGATAGTTAACACTTCTGTAAGCAGACCTTGGATCTTAAAATGGAACTTTTTTGACGGAACCGGGAACAACACTATCATGAAGAAGATTAAACTAGTTAGCTTAGTGGTTAAGGAGTCGTCGGCATCGAGAAGTCTCGGATTCGAATCCTGACCAATACACTATCGACGAGAACCTCCTTATTCTAAATTATCAAAACAGTGTTGCCAGTATTATGTTTGCTGCAAGTAGTTTACTCAATAACATTTGTCACTGGTTCGCAGAATTTGTTTCTGTAAAAATTAAATGTCACGTTTCTCGATAAACATAAAATGTATTGATGCAAAACATCCTACGAAGTAAACTTTAGTGATTTCCGAACGCGTGAATAGCACATATTGGAATAGGTACAATAGAATACGTGTGCACAAAACGTGCTAGAAAAAAAATCTGGAATTCATTGATAAATGAAACCTTATAAAAAACTTCTATAAATCTATGGCACGGGACACTTGGTGCATGTGTCAGAATCAGATACAGATTCCGTAAATTCTGGTTTATTATATAGTAAAGAGCTTCAGTAAGCTCTTTACTCAAACGAATATCTAAAACGGCGTTGTTAGGATCTTACCAAATTTGGATAGGTAGAGGGGGGAACACGACTGACGGTGGAGGTGAGCGCTGATGCATCACAAGGTGGCCACCCTAAACCTACACCTGGGTCGCAAGTCCCAGGCGCCGTCAGTGTTCCTCTCTGTACCACGCCATGGACCCGGCGACCGCACGGTGAATCCATGGAATGCTAAGAACTGGATCTCTCTTTTTGAATGTACATTACGTGTCTTAACAGACCGCTACCTTTCTTGCCCTTTTCCTGTCATATTCTTTATGTTTGGCGATATTTGCTTGCATATATGCCGCACAAGCCAAACTAAAAGGAGAAGAAATAAGTGGACCCCGGACTCGACGTTCTCCGATGCTAAGATACCCGAGCTCGAGCCATATATCTTGAACCTAAAATTTGCTCTATACGTGCAATACACGTTTCTTGGATGTCTTTTGAAGACAGCACGGGGTGCTACGGTTCAAATTTACCAAGCATACATTTCGGTCCAAGATATATTATGGTTTGAGCTATGACTATTTAACCTCACCATCCCCTTTTTGAACCTTTCATCACATTTATAAGCGTCCATGGATCCAGCTTACCATCAAAGCTACTTGCTTGCTTCTTTAGTAGTACAAAAAAGCAGGTGATCACCTACATACCACCTGCACAATTATTTTCGTAGGTGTATTCAATACGACAAAACTTTTTTTTTGTACCGGTAACACAGGTAGAGAAACTGTGGGAATTGCACTATGGTTCATTGTTTGTGAAAAAAAAAAGAGAGCTGTCGGTTATGGATTAGTATGTACACGTGCTATTTTTTTTGTTAGATTCCCGCCTTTGAATTCAATATGGCGCCAGGTGAATGAAAATGGCGGTGAAGTATTACCGTGGGATAGACTGTACGGTTGAATACGAAATCTGGTTTATTGTTTATCATTTTAAATTCTATTTTTGCTGTTTCCTTCTCGCTCTATTTACTTACTTAGACGACGAACTGTTTATATTTAAAATAAAATGACTTGTTTTGTTACGTCAAATTTAGCGACGTTTAGTTATATTACCTATTGTTCGTTTAGTTCGTTTAGTTTCTTCAACTACTTAATCGCAATCTTGCCAGCAAATGATTGCAAATTACAGTTTTCGGAGTAGGTTATACGCTCTCGCCTCCGCTGGTAAGAAAACATTTTCAATTCACGGAATTTAGAAGTTCCTCTAGTTGACTTTAGCTTCCATAACCTTAAATAACATTTAAGTTTGTCAAGTTTCAAGTTCAGCAAGGCTTATAAACAAAGAGAAATAAAAAATTGTGAGAATCCGATTAAGATCGGCCTGCTTTTTTGTTGAATATTTTCTCTGTCGCCCGTGCTCATTTACATCTTAATATCTTTTGAGAGTAGTTAATACCGAAGCTATAGCATTGATTGCTAATTCTAGTATTTTACAAACAAATATGGTTTTATCTACTCTATAGAGGTAACAAACTGTCAATCCGTTGTATGTGAGAACGCTCTACATACCTGAATTCAATCTAAGGTTTTATTTATCCCACAGACAAAAGTACATACAGCCAGCGACAAAAGTGAATCGCTAGAGGACAAAGTCAATAGGTATGTATGTAACCTACCTATTTCGGGTTTTGGTTATTGTTTATGAGGGGTTAAAAGCTATGGTGACTAAAATTAAAATGATAATTTACTGAACTACTGTCGTTGACTGTACCTTTAGACACAAATATTGCAAATATTCATATCTTATCAGTGATGATGGTATGATAACTGATTGATAATTGCGGCTTTCTAGTGGTCTGATATTGGTATCACTAAATTATGTCATGGCGATCGTTTTGCGATAACTCCATCGAAAACAAGTGTTGCTAGTATTTTTATAGTTCATATACGTTGTTATCTGTCCTGGCAACTCTGAAACTTTCCATTAATATAATAATTTAGTCCCACTCACAAGAAGGTATTCTGTACCTTCGCTGCTTTATGCCACGAATGCATATAGTTGAGACTACCTCAAAAGTGGAACAACAGAAGGTACTATGTAAATCGTATCTAGTTTTTGCACAAAATTAATTGTACTAAATTTGCACAATATTATTTGCACGAAACAGGCAGTAGACATTTGCACATTATCGCATTTTGACATTATCAAACTATTTTATATTTATTTGAATACTTTTTCTGGTTTTCGTGTAAAAAAAAGCAAATGTTTAACCAATTTAGGCATTATAAAATAGGGATAATAATACATATATCTCACCTGTCCCGCAGTATCACAGATTTCCACGCAGATCGGTCTGTCGTCTACGTCTACCACAACTGTGAACAAACAAATTAAAAAATAAATAAAAAAATATTTTTAATCTACCTACAGGTTCGAAACTAACTACGTCAGGCATGAGAATCTGAATAGCTTCCATCCCTCTCTCCCAAAGTGTCGTGGATACAAAAAAAAATAGGTTTTTTAAAACTTTAAAACAATTTTTTTTTACTTTTAGTAATCTTCTAGGTACCTACGTGGGGTGCTTAGGTAGTAACCCAACAACCTAACCTAACCTAACCTAACCTAACCCGTAACCTTAGCCGGCCGCTATTCGGCGTATCCGTGGGGATAATGTATACAAAAAAGTTACCTACATAATAGGGTGAGCCTGTTAGTAAATTGAGAATTTCAGTCAGAATATCTATATATGTATATTTAATACATATATTACTTGAGTATTATTTTATCTACTAGAACTACAAAGGTAGTGGGACCTTTGTCTAATCTACGGCAACATTTTTGTGACAACCCTTGCACATTTTTACCTACTGGACCTTGAGACAGCGTTGTAGGTATTTTCGAATATTTAACCATTTTTACAGCTTTTAGTAAATGTTTATAGTAGGAATACTAATGCCCTACCCTACTCCAACAGCTAAACGTAATTCCTTGTGTTAGGAGCGGGTTCACTTTGAATGTAATGGGATTGGAACCTGGGACCCTATGTATCGTAAAGTAGTGGTATTGTTCTGATATTTGGTACACACCTTTACTTTAGACAATAATACCACCAATAAAACAGTTTGATTTGCTCTTAATACGAGAGTTCTAAGATCATTTTGAGACTTCGTCGTCAAGATATTTATGACGCTGACTGTACCTAGATTGAAATCAACGTTCATAAAAGACGGGAAATTTTTTAACTTTAAAAAATAAAGAAGAAAACGCTTTAGTAACAGAATTCAAAGAAACGTACACGTAAATACTTTCAAAACTGTAATGTACAACGTATTGTGTAACGTAGTAATATTGTAAATGTCAGTATGAACACGCTTCATAACCGCACAAGTCGGAGTACCGCCAAGTTAGGTAACCGTCCGCTTGCCGGCTTAATTCTTGTGTATTGTTACATATTTACGTACTAATTTGATTACCGACTTTTATTTAAATAGTCCGCGTAATAGCGATATATTTTTCCTCAGTGATAGCCGTTTTTTGTCCACTATTTGGGCCCAGTCCAAGCCGTTACTTTGAGATACAGAACTTAAACTTCAAACCATGTGACTATTGCCGTAGTTAGGCTAAGTATAAATAATCCATACTAATATTATATTAAATAAATCGCGATATAATACGTTCAAAACTAGTTCATTTCAATTATTGATATTCGCCTAAGCTCAAACTTTGAATTATCAATCGACTATCCCTTCCTAGTACCCGAGCCGAGCGAAGAGAAGAGCGATACGCAATTGAATTGGGTGACCGCTCAAACATGTAAAAATGAATAAAATTCAATCATTTCCTTCCGGCTCAAAATTGGCTAAATTACAGTTATACCTAAGTGTTCAAGGAAAAAAAACTTCAACTGCCCGCTGACGCATTTTCCTCCGCGGTATGGGCAGCTGAAATTTTTCCTGACCTGACCTGACAAAATTCAGTCATTTCCTCCCGGCTTAAATTTGGCCACAATATATTTAAGGATAAAAAGGATAAAAATTGTCTAAAGGAGTTTTTTTTTTAATTTTTTTACATGTTTGGGCGATAACCGTTGCTTATCCCACCACTGACAAAAACGAAAATGTATAATTCGGGGAGATAATTGGTCAAGCGAACCTGTCGCTGGCTTGCGGACCATTTTATTAACGTGAAACATAATATTGGTCCTTACATATGAAATTGGCGTTTTGTATGGGAGGAACAAAAAGTCGAATATTTTTAAATATAATATATTTAATTAATCAAAGTATGAACCATTGTTTTCTATGCACTTTTGCCATCTCATAGGTAGTTCATTGATCCCTTTACTAAAAAAACCAGTCGGACGGGAATCAATAAAATCTGTGAAGGCGATTTGCACTGCCCCATCAGAGTTGAATTTTTTCCCTTGCAAGAAGTTACCCAAATTTCGAAAAAAATGGTAATCTGTTGGAGCAAGGTCCGGGGAGTACGGACTACGGAGGATGTTTTAGACATTACAATTGAAGCTCTTCTAATTTGGTAGCCGTCTGTTGTGCGGTGTGTGGTCTAGCGTTGTCGTGAAGCCGCAGTGGCGTGGAGCGATTGACCAGCCTAGGTGGTTTAGCCGCTAGCTTTTCCATCATTGTTTGCAATTGCTGACAATAGACATCAGCCGTAATAGTCTGGCCAGATTTGAGAAAACTGTAATGAACAATAACGGCACTAGTCCACCAAATGCTCACAAGTACCTTTTTTGGGGTTAATTTTCGCTTGGGGCAGGATTTGGCTGGCTGGCCAGGATCCAACCATTGCGCTGAGCGCTTCCGATTATCGTAAAGATCCATTTTTCATCACAGGTAATGATTCGGTTTAAAATACCTTCATTATTGTGCTGGTTCAGTAATGTAACGCAGCAGTCGACGCGCGTTTGCCGGTTTGCTTCAGTCAATTCGTGAGGTACCCACCTTTCAAGCTTTTTAATCTTCCCAATTTGCTTCAAGTGAATTAAAACAGTTTTATCACTAACACCGCAGCCTGCAGCTAACTCGGATGTGGTTTGCGATGGATCCGCTTCCACAATAGCCATTATCAACTTGGGTCTCAGGCCGTCCACGGGGCTTGTTCTGCAGGTCGAAATTTCCAGAACGAAAACGTTGGAACCAAAAACGAACTGTGTTTTCTTTTGCAACATGACCGCCATAAACATCATTCACCCTTCGAGTCGTTTCCGCAGCACTAGTGCCACGGCGGAACTCATATTCGTAAATAATGCGATATTTTAAGTTTTCCATTTTGTAAAATGAGTGACGCAAACAGAAAAAAACAGAAGAAAAAAAAACAAATGAATAACGGTCATCGAAGCACAAATACATAAGTAAATAGCTGTACAAATTTGAATTTGGAATTCCTTACCAAAGAGGAGAAAATCGTGATTAAAGTAGCCAGTACGAAAAACGCCAATTTCATATGTAAGGACCTAATATATTATAGATAATGAGAAAACATTAAAAAAAACACCAATTATGCTTAATTATTATCATAATCTGTTTTTTGCGTAATGAAATTAATTTTAATTGTACCTTATACTTATTAATTAAAAAAAAATATTTCATTTGATGTAGTTATTAATTTATAAAAACAATAAATTAATATCGAAAGAGGTATTAGTTTAGTTTACTTGTTATTAATATTTAGGTAAAAGCTTTCGGTGCGAATACATTAATTCGCACTTAACTTGTTGTTTTGTGTGCGTTAAGTGACATATACTCGTACTTAAGTAAAATATCAAACTTTCTAAATTTTACTGAATTAGACAGTTGCTTAGCTTGACTACGTAATAGCGGTGTTTTCCACTTTCCATATTCACTGTGTAATAAACTGCGTATTGTCAAATCATAGACAAAAACAAGCATCAATATTTTATTACATGTGTTATTTTATTTCTTTCATTACCTGTGGATACTTTTTACCTATATGATTTATATATATATTATATATATATATATATTATGGAATACGGATATGTTTGTCATACATTTTTATTTATATCGACAATCATTGTGGTAAAGGTCTGTGTATAGGTATGGCTCATAATAGATTTTCCTTAACAAACATAGGCACTCACCAAGTTACCTCGGTTTGTGAATTAGAACGATTTCATTAGCTATGTAATTTCGATAAAGATTAATTTTTAATAACTATAAATTGGTCAATCAAAATACTTGTGTAAATATTGAAATATTTGGACTTACCTACATCTCTTGCACTCGACTCATGACTCACGATACCAGTGCTCTACTCTATTAAAAAAAAAAGTCGTGAAATTTACGAGTTCTTATTTCAAATCGTACTCTGACCATAAAGTCCAGTAGTGACACCTGATACACCATCCTCGGCCCGGATACGCGCGGTAAACAGCGCGCTTGCCGAACATCCTGGCTTTTGTTCAAAAACCTGAATCATCGCCATTAGTGACATTTACTGACCGGTAAGTATCACTAGCGTTTTGTTGTTAATAATATTGTACTATGAGCAATGTGACCATACTTCTCCTTATGAACGGGACCGTTGCTTATTTTATCGCGAATCTGCACAGTCGCGACTCGGCAATGTCCCGTTTTCCTAGACAATAATTGAAAAGGCAACAAACTGTGGGCATCGGAATAAACCCATTACATACAGGTCAAGTACCTACTTAAAATCATTTGTCATTACTCATCATCATTTAACTGTCAATAGCGGACGGCAGTCCAGAGCCACGGATCCTACACTCTCTCTAGATTTGGCTCATCTTAGCTTGAACATCTGCAGTCTAACTTCCAATCATGAGAAGGAAGCCTGCCATAGATCTTTGTCCTTTAATCAGCATTTGAGGTTGGCAATTGTCCTGTTTTATTCTATAAATAAATGGTCACATCAACTATGAGTACTTTGACATGTTATTGTTTGATTGAATTAAACTCACTACAATCGTATGATGTGCAAGAATTACCTACCCACAATTGTTTCGCGATACAATGACATTGTTATTGTAGGCCTGGAATTTAGAAGGAAGGCTTGTCTAAACAGCCTTGCTATGAAATGTTTTTATTATGAATTAGTTCAGTGTCGCCATTGGACTCTGATGCAGAAGGCAGAGCACAACAGGCTGTTTGAATTTCCTCTACCGTCATCGTCATTTAAACCTTTCACCTTTTCAAGAGAACTACTACATATTATTGTACACTATTATACAAGCTGTATGTTAAAAAAAAATGTGTCACGGTTCCGGGGTGAGGCTGGAATGAATTTTGAATTTCGAATTTGGAACAAGACGTCTCTGCTCTGTATAGGAATGGAAACAATATTTATTCTGTGGCATAGGCATTTTGTAATGTCATCTGTATGATAGTTACGAAAAGTTGCGGTTCATGATACGTACCTACACGATTTTCCGTTGAATGGAAACTCGGTGAAAGCGTTTGTTAAGGCACACTATGCCTCCTATGTCGGCGGCGTTTGTCAGCTGCTTCAGTATAGCGGGAAAGATTCGTGTTTGAGTCTTGTCGATCAATGATATTGCAGAAAAAAATGTCACGTGGGGAACCAAAATGACTCATTGGTAAAAAAAACAAGAGGCTAAAGTGCACTGGTGGTGGCAGGAGGGATCAGTAGGTGTATATATGGTCACTTCATTAATATAAATAGAGACGGGGTCCTTTATTTCTAACTTAAAATACCTATAAACAACACTTTATAGTTACATAAATAGACACTTGTTGTGCTAGCAACAAGTAAATGTCATAAGCAAAAAGGTCATTGACTTATGAATCATAAACAAGTAAAAACATTTACTAAAACCTCATCACAGTTACGCTGGAGGCATATTGTACAACTACCAACAACAACTATGTAAAAAGTCCATTAAAAATAACGTTGCCAATAAAAGGAGGTCACGAGACAGTAATAAAATAGACAAAAAAAGTCTGAAATCGAGAGCGTAACTGGCTGTATGTTCAAAGTCCAGTGCCTCTCGACGTGTCAGTGAGTCATCGAGACTCTGTGGTTGCGTCTCCGTGACCGTGTGTCACGATTTTTCACAGTTTAAAATTCTTGGGCACTATAAAATTTAAATTAGTTACCTACGTAATAATTTTTACACTATCAAATATCAAGCTTTAACTTGAGAATCGACTTCATTTATTTTTTACGACTATACCGATTTCATTTGTCTTTTTTCAGGTTTTCTAATGCTTTTGGAATGTTCTTACGGAAAGAAATGTTAAGAAAATTACACGAAAAATTGGAAAATATTCAAAGAATTTCACGACTAGGCTCTAGAATTACAAAGGAAGCCTGTCCCTGTGCCTGTGCAAAAAACCTCGTTCAATAATAAGCAGGTGTAAGTACCGGCTATATTAATCTATGGTACCGGCTAATTGCAATCTCTATACAATTAATTTTGACAACAAATTACACTTGCAACCTCAATTAATTAAGTATAGTAGCATTTTATAATTAATATACATATAATTAAAAATAATAATACAATTAATACTACAATATTAAACTAATAAAAACTAAATTAAAATAAATGAATGTGTACATTATGCACATAATTTGAAACCGCACCGCAAACATTTCCTATTAAAAAAGTTGAATAATGAATACCAACATAATTACTTTTATTTTTCATTAAAAAGTCAACGTCTTGAAATTGAAAAAAGAATAAGGTACAAAGTCGCGAGACGGGAATGAATGACCTCGTGTGCACCTCGTGTCACAGAGTACAAAATAAACTGGTCTAGACAAACAAAACATTCTGCACGATGTTCCATTCGTGTACAGCACAGACTATACTTCTTTATACATAGGTTAGCATTAAATATTGTGATAAAAAATATAATTAAGTAAGTAACTTTGTAAAAGTAAACGTGACGTTCTTATCAGACATTTCAAGTAGAAAGTAGTTGCCACAGAGTATATTTATTTTTGTATGTCTATGGTACGTAGTTGTTTTTATGTTCTTTTTTGTAATAAAAAATAAATTAAGTTAGTCATCCTCAGCTAATTGGCCACAACTTGCATTAGGTAGATTTTTTCATCTGTAGAGGCAAAGGTAGAAGGTAGATATCGTTTATCGAAGGCATAACGTATAACTAGTTTGCATAATATACCTTTCGTAAAGGCGTCATTGCCGTTAGGTTGAGCATGGAAGCAAATCAAATCACAGGAAATACTTGACTTGAATTGATAGATTTTTCAACTCCTCAATCTCATCCTTCTACAGAGAGGACACGACCTAATTTGCAACCTTTATTTGCCATTTGACGGTTCGTTGACATTACTAACCCCGTTTATTGGGCGCCAGTGTGACCTTCCGAAGATCCAATATGACTTGACCTGACCTATTATCGAACAAAGACACTTGTAATAGACACCGATAATACATATCTGTGTCATTTCTTAACATAAACATTGTTATGTAAGCGCAATCGAGTGTAGGGGCTAGCGAACTTAACCTGAGGTGATTCGGGCGTCGGAGGTCACAGAACGACCTCCGTCCACCATGTGCGGGCCTGGGAGTGACGGCTCGAGCCGCTTGTCACCCTTGCAGAAGCACGCCGAAACAGCGGCACAATACACGCTTCCCCATTTTCGGGGAGTATATACATTTCGGGGAAATACTTTCTATTTCTCCCTATACTTTCGAAGTAAGATAATTGATCGTATTAGGAGTTGACGTCGGTAGTGCGGTAGTGGTCATTTCGAATCCAGGAGGCTCTGACCCAGCTGAAGGACCTTAATCTAGTCTAGATGTTATTGCTCTGTAGTTTGGTCGTTGACTGTCTGTTCAAGGTTTTAATGAGATTATTGACAATGAGGTCACATATATACTTGTAGGTATTCAAGTGAAGAAGTCTCTAAGTGAAGAAGATCTATTTTAATATTCGTAGTATTCGAAATGGAATAGCAAATTTTCGAAATTGTGTTATGTTATGATAGTGGAATGGATTTGTATCCAATGCACATTTAACATAACGTCCATTCTTAATTGCGAAAGTAACTGTCTGTATTTCACGCTTTCACGAAACACCTAGACCGATTTTGATAAAATTTGGTATAGAGATAGATTAGATGTTAGGAAAGGAATATATGCTATGTTTGATCGTGATAACCGACATTGACGTGAGCGGAGCAGCGGCCGGATGAACAGAATAGCAACACAATAAAACAAAATTAACAGATAATAAAACCCATAAAAGCAAGAGTTAAATTGTATAACTCTATATTGACCAGAAATATAAAATTAATTTCAAAGTAAACAGTAAGGACGAGATGATCAAAAGAAAAACCAAGATCAAATAATATTTAACGCTTGCCACACCCACAAGAGCGGCGCTCTTACAAGAAAAATTATAGATCAAAGCGATATTAATAAAAAGTAAGTCGGACTCGTACATGAAGGGTCACGAAAATCGTTCCCTTTAATTTTTCAGTCTTTTTTGCACACTTAAAAAGGACGAAGTTCATAATTTGCTTTTTCTTACCGCAGTAGGTACTCCGATTTGCAAATCGATTCAGAACTTAATCATGTAAGTATTTACTCTCTCATACTTTTTATAATCCGTAGTATAAATACAAAAAAGTCATTGGGATTCTATCAATGATGCCGATGATGCGTGGTCCTGTCTGTCAAGTTATATAATCTGTGCTAACCCTAATCCAAAGGTGATTTTAGTGCGCCATTAAATTAGGACCAACTTTACGACTTTTTGCGCTTTTTATAGTGGTCTGATTTTACGAGTATGTGTTGGCCAAGATGGCGTGTAAAACGCTCTTCGCCTTTAGACTTACAAATTACAATCCAGCTAAACAGATACATGTACATAATTAGGAATTGCATGCATGCCTCAGAGATGCGTTTTAAATGTAAAAACGATTGGCGGGAAATAATAAGAACTGTCACGATTTTAATTGACAGTGACATATCTATGGTCACATTTATTGTTTTTTAAATAGTCCACAAGAACACAGAATAGATTATTATAGTTTACGTTACTTTACCTATCAAAATAAGATTAGTGGATGCTGTCATTACAGAAAAGATTCTCCCACTTGCGGCTAGTCTGGGTCATATGTTTATCTTAGTATTTATTACACATAATTATGCCTGGGTTCAGTGGACTACACCTTAACCTTCGAAATTCAAATAACTCTCCACGTCACGCTAAAATCGAGTTCAAAAATAGAACGGCACACAATCGCAGGTCACCTTGCCTCACACTCAGTTAGCTTGAAGTTGGTTCCCTTTTAAGATGCAGACTTAGTTCCTTATGTGATTGGCATGCAGTCCTTGGTCGAAGTGGAATTGATTCATCCATTATGCAAGTCAATCCTAATCGATTGTCGCACTTCCTACGCAGAAAAGTTTAATAGAAGAATTTAAATCACGGGGATTACTTTTTACGTGAGCTGGAATTTGATCAACGACCGTATCTAAACAACTATTAGTTGTAATAAGATGATAAAATATGTCATTACTCATTAGAATAGATTTAGATTTAAAAAAAAATAAGAACCAACAAAAATAATATCTTCCAGTTTGCCCCACCAAGCGTCCCCACTAGTGGTGCAAAGTGGACTTAAAAAAATGTATACCCAGTTTGCCCAATTTGAAATATTTCCATACCAAGTCAATTTTTGAAATTTGAAAATTGTTTGTGGTAAACCGATTTTTGCTTCAAAATTTACTTTATTTATATTATAAAGTTAAAAACCTTCATAATAAGTAGATAATTGAGCTTCAAAAACTTTCAAATAAATATAATTGGAAATAAGTACGTTATTGAGTTTAATAACTCAAAAATACTTGCCAATTATTTTTTTATTTATTAGCTCCGAGGTTGTAAACATTTGAAATATTTAATCCTACTTTTTTTTTATTTCGACATATGTTTTTGTAGGCATTGTTCTGTTGCATTCTGCGTGTATTAACCTCGCTCTAGAATATGAAGAACAACAAAAAAACGAAGGTAATGAAAGGTGCAAGTTTTTGGCAAAAGGTGAAGTTTAAAGATCAAGGGCAGATGAAAAATATCACGGCTTATTTATAGATTGAATAAGAATAAAAACAATCAATTTGTATTATGCCATAAATCTTGTGTTTTCATAAACAATTTTTTTAAATGGAGCGTTTGAACGTGACTGTTAGAATGGTTTATCAGCGCATAGACGTAAAAATGGCTAGTGACTGTACTTTTTTTTTTATTCCTTAACATAAAATGTGTGCCAATCGCCTACTACATCATTTTGGAGATGATAATTCGCACACCAATAAATTAACTTAGTGCGAATCACCTACAGAAAAATAATATCTTTTTAAAGGTGTCGATTCGCACGTTTCTCGCGAGTTCATTCGTGCGAATTGGACGCTTAAGCACATAAAAATAAAAATACACATATTCATAAATTCTTATCATAATAAGAGTTTAAAACCAATTGTTTATTCAACAAGCTTTAATCTGTGAAGCGTTAGTTGATAGGAAATTCAACTCAGGCCATTGTCTTTCAAATGTTTACATTTGGTTATCAAAACATCTGACCAAATTGAATGTTTACAACATTGGATATGAGAATAAATTTCACATGTCTCGCGTGGGCCCAGTGGCACTGGTTAAACGTAAACGCATCTTCCGTATTAACTTTTGTTAATTGAAAGTTTAACTTTTGTGAAAGAGCTATAAAAAATTACAATGTCATGTATCTAAAGGACAACTGTTTAAGCTGTATATTATGAATTATTTTGGGTTTTATAATATACATTAGGGGGTTACAGTGGACCCTGGATTGATGATGATTATGAAGATTTAGTTTGTGTGTATAGGACTGTACCAAGACATTCGGGATTAAGTCAACATGCAAGTCGGTTTTGCTGATTCAGTGCCCCAAAAGGCGCAGTAGGTAGACCCTGGGCTCCTAAGTAAAAGCTAAATTAATATAACATAACTCTGTGGTAAAAAGCATGAATTCCAATTGGGAAACAACGTTAAAGTAATGATGTCATTATGTACCTAAAATCCGCTGCTACAGTTTATAATACTTCGTCAACCATTAAATTACGCACAATTATATCCTTAACCACAAGTATGTAGTGGAACTGTTCTGTCATAACATCGTTAAACTCAATGTAACAGTTAAATATAGCCTTGGCAGTAATCGTAACTGCCAATATGGTGCAACCGTACCTTTTATTGTTTGTATATTTTCTAACCTCGTTTTCTCTATAGAAAGACCACCGAAGAAGAAGTTTTTATGTAATACATATAATATATGTTTACAATTTTTGGAATTCATTAGCATTAATTATGGAGATAAATCAAGTTTCTGTGACGGTTAGAGTGCTATTAATACATTAATGTCAGCTGTTTATGTCGTTAAAGTATTGTACGTATAATAACGAAATGAGATGCGTATGGAAATTTGAAGTATTGCAGTTATCACCCACGTGTTTTATTAATAATATTTTATGTTGGCTATACACTAATAAGCCGAAAGTTTATTTAATACTAGCTGTGCCCGCGACTTCGCCCACATTTGTGCGCCGAAGCGTTATTATTTTCTGAAATAAAAGTACCCAGCAGTAAAAAGACATAAATCAGCTGTCTGCCAGTGAAAGTCTTGTCAAAATCGGCCCAGCCAATTCCGAAAATGGTTTGTTTTGTATTTCTGAGAGGTACGTATGTGTATACTTTCAATTAATTAAAAAACTGTTATTTTAATACAAACTCCAATTTTACCAATTTTTTTATTTGTGTGATGTAAGTATGGATCCGAGCGGATCCGCAGGCAAGGACTATAGTGTACTAGCTTCTGCCCGCGGCTCCGCCCGCGCGGATGTCGGTTATCGCGACCAAACATAGCCTATGTCCTTTCTCATGGTCTAATCTACCCCTATACCAAATTTCATTAAAATCGGTTCAGTGGTTTAGGCGTGAAAGCGTAACATACGGACACACAGACAGACAGAGTTACTTTCACATTCATAATATTAGTATGGATTAGTTTAAATATTATAATCGAACCTGACTCACACAACACAATACGATTATTCTTAACTTATTTATAGTGAAATCACTCAACGTGGTTCCAAAGTACAGAAACAGAAATAGAACCCATTCAAATCCATTACATATTCCTCATTCACAGATAATAAAATCACTTTGCTTTTAACGTTCTAGTTTAGTGTCGGAGCTTATTATATTATATTCTAGGTCCTAGAATCTGCCAGGAGGGCCAAACCACGAGGGATGGCCCTGGGTCAGCCGGGGTGCGAGGGATATGTCGATGACAACCTCACCTCCGGCCTAGCACCACGACCAACAGTCGGCGTGCGGTTTTAGTCGGTTCGAGTCCGACATAACGTCCCCTTCCGGCTCCAGCAGGGGGGGTATCCGAGGGGATTTGCGCACGGAAAAAAAAAGAAAGGTCCTAGAATCTAGTACAAAACGCTTTTCAGACCCAAATTAACTATAGCTTAACTAGCTTGTGAAATGGATTCTAGAAATAGGATGAAAATAAATTCGATAATGTTATTTTTAAATTATCGCGGTGTAAACTCATAATTTCTTATATTGTTTCGGGACTTATCGCGATAAGATTTTTGGAACAGTTACTTTAGACGACGTTTCGGGTGCGTTGGAGCACCTGTGGTCACAAATTCGGCAAAATTAAGTGCTCCAAAAATCGTATCGCGATAAGTCCCAAAACAATATAAAAAAAACTATGAAATTAGTTAATTCCCGTCATAATTATTGTATAGGATGTATATAGTTACCTACTTTTTATACAGAGTGGAAGATTTTCATGCCTTTGGATAGGAAGTTCTCGAAATACTGGAGATAGAGGATTTCACTCAAACGAAACATTCCTTTATTTTTAAATGAAACAAAACTGCATTCAAAATTTTTCGAAAACTCGCTTGACGCACCCGTAACGAACCGACTGAAACCCGAAAAAAATACATCCTGTATTTTTATGGGAAATTTTTATTTTTTAAAATACAGGAAGTATTTTTTTCGGTTCAATAGATAGTGGCAATCATAAGGATCAAATCTCTCTAACAAACATGTTAATTAAATGAAAGGAAATCCCTGAACTCTAAACTTATACATTCAATAAAATTGACTAGGTATCTTAAAATGGTGATCCCATAACGGTCTCGATAGATACTTTTTACATACATAACGTAACATAAACTCACGACTGTATTCCCCGAAGGGGTAGGCAGAAGTGCTAGCATCTACATTTCGCCAGTTTATGTTTAGGTCCCAATGTAATACCTAGGTGGCGAGCCTATTGCTATTAACGGGGCACTTATAAACCTGCGATAAATACACACATAACTTCGAAAAGCATCGAAATGGTGTGTGCCATGGTAAACCTGGGATCGAACCCGAGACCTCGTCTCAGCAGTCCATTACCCATACCACTGGGCTTTTTATCACCCCATTTAAGAACTTGGGATCGCAAGAAGAAGGAAACATACGTGCGTGTAGACTGGTAGACTATACCAGTTATTTATCGTGTGATAAGGAAAGGAAAACGAGAATCGAATCTGACATCTGCAGCTCTGATTTACCAGTTGAATGTTCTACCACTAAAGTATAAAGCTATCAATGCTAGCTATTATCTATACCTAGGTTTCACTATATATAAATAAATAAATAATAAATAAATATTCCACAACATTCTACACAACGCTATCTAGACCCATGGTAAGCTTTTTATAGCTTGTGTTATGGAATCTAGAATGCGGATAAACATACTTATATACTTTTTTTTTGTAAATACATACATATTATACATAGGAACACCCAGACCAATGCAAATAGCCATATTCATGCATACAAATATTTGCACTGAGCGGGAATCGAACCCGCGCCTCCTGCGTGGCAGTCGCGTGCACTACCGCCACGCCACAGAGGCTATGGTTAAGTATGGTTATAAGAAATAATAGCTTCATGAATTATATAGTGAGAAGCGATCTAGTGACCTACATGCGATTGCACATATTGATCGTATGTGGAGTAATATCGTCGTTTTCGCATTGCAAGAAAATCCGCTGGCCAAGAATAGTACATTAATGTACAATTGTATACCCGCATTGCAGTTATGTATAAACGTGAATTCTTTTTTTAAGATTTAATAGATTTTTTTTTATTGTCTGAACAGTTTTTATTAACCTAATCGATGCTGACGATGAGGTTTCGCATCGAAATTAAAAAATCCGCAAGGTATTTCGACACATTGGACCTTGAATGGGCCGAGGTGTCTGGTGTGCCCTGGAAATGATATCCCAGAGAAAGGAGTTTTTCTTATTTTTTTTTACATATATTATAAGGATACTCTACTTGTGTAGAGGTCATGTGTTTATTTCAAACCAGTTTCCTTCAATGATAGGTACAGTCAGCGTCATATAAATCTTGACGAAGACTCAAAATGATCTTAAACTCTCTTATTAAGAGCAAATAAAACTGTTTTATAGATTTATATTGTACTATTTTCAGAATTAGAAGTGTGTACCAAATATCAGAACAATCGGTCAACTGGAAGGGGATCAAAAAATGAAATTAAGATCATTTTGAGTACTCTGTTCGTCAACATCTTTCTGTTGCTGACTGTACCTAATTGAGAGATATATGTCATCGTATCGCATAAAGGTACAGTGTTCGACTCACTCAATAATACTGACTTATAGGTCAAGTCAAAGTTCAATTAAAATACTGGTCAATTGAATCGTACTTAATTAACGGACCGTCGTGGTACGTAAATCACTATAGAGAGAACTGCTTTTTGTGTTGTTGTTATTGTGAACTGTAAGGTGACAAGCTCCTGCATTATCGTCTCAGAGACTGGTCAGTGACTGGTTGCTTCCGAAGCCTTCAGGCTCTAGTATCGCTCCTCATACTCCGTGCTATCATCCCCTACGACATCAATATACCGGGGCCTCGATTCTACTAACGCAAAACTATTGTCAAACCACAGAGATTGCAAAAAGCGGCATTAAAGTTTAGACTTTCTTTCTATACACTAAGGTCCAAAATTAAATGACAAAAGTTTCATTACACTCTTTTATTCACTCTGCTAACAGTTATTTAATATTGAACTTTAAATGTATGTTTTTAAAGTCTATAATGTATTGCCGCTTCTTGCAATCTCTGTGGTTTGACAATAGTTTTGAAGCTGAAAACCCCTAGTAGTAGGTGTTAGTGTGTAGTGCTTTTTTTTGTCCAAATTGATTTCATTTAGCCAATGTATTATGTACCTGAAGTACTACTAGGAGTTTTCGGCTTTGGGAGCGTTCCTCTTACACCCGGTAGTACATAACAAATAGACATGAATAGTTCTTGGATTTACCCCGAAACTATTTTTACTTATCATTCCCAACATAAAGCCTTTTATGAAAATCTATATTAAAGGCGTCGGTAGCTTAGTGGTTAAGGAGTCGACTTTACAATAGAGAGGTCCCGGTTTCGAATCCTGGCCATTACACTACCGACAACCCAGTCTTACCACAAGCAATTCAGCTTAGTTGGATGGGTTAAGTATATTAAGTAAGGAAATTACTAATATTCCATTAGTAATTTAGGTTGCTAATATTATTTTCTAAATAAATATGGAAATAACCTCCACACCGCGGATTTTGCGCACGATTAAGAAGGTACATGAATCTCGTCAGCCATCAATATGGATTCAAAGGTTCCAAAGCCTTTTGTGTGTACTACGAAGGAAGGTACGAACTGGACAACCAGTTCAATACAAAAAAATACTTTTCAATCCTGAACATAGAAACAAGGCAAACTCAATAAAAACTTAATATAGTATCCTAGCCTTTGAGCAGAGAAGCAGTTAAGCCTGGCTTGTCTGTCTGCCTGCCAATTACATAAATAGCGGACTGGTACCCCGGATTTTATCAAGCGCGATTTTATTCTCGTCGAGGCTCCCGATTCAGTAACACCACGTTTTCAAAAAGCGTGATTTCATAGAGATTAGAAAGAAAAACGTAAAAAAAATGGGTTTTCCGTGTTCCGCGTCAAAACATAACAATGTTATCATGTGGTTAACAAGTTACCAAATTACTTAACCCCAAATTTTATATACATCTACATACTTAGGTCTTTTTTGGACCTTTATAATTACTCAGTTTGCCTCGTTTTAGGTAATTTTCATACAAATTTTCGTGAATTTTAAACCACACGCTTTAAAAACCTAATTAAAAAACTTAATAGAGCCCCTTGTTCGTTTATGTATTTGTTGACGGAACGAAAAGAACTAGCAACCCCGAAAAAGGAATACTAGCGCCATCTCGCTCGCACTCGTGCGCGCTCACAAAGAGTGCGAACAAGATAGCACTACTTTAGTATTCCTTTTTGTGGCTTCACTAGCTTGTTCTATAAGTTCCGTCTATGTTATTCTTTTAGTCTGAGGTAGGTATTCGTATTTTGCATACAAACCTTCGTCAAGAATATCTGCACGATAGTGAAAAGAGTAAGTACAACCAATCAGACGTAAAGAAAGAAATTGAAGGGATCCTTAGGCCGCGTATGTAACCAGAGTTTGGTAACCAGTATACTAAAAAGAAGAAATTATCCTCATAGGATACCAGTATCCAAGTAATAGGATTTTTTCCTCCTAAATCCTATTACTTGGATACTGGTATCCTATGAGGATAAATTCTTCTTTTTAGGTTACACACGCGGCCGAAGGGGGAAGGGATGGGTGGAAGAAATTAACGGCGAAAGAGACAGGACGAAAGTTACTTCCTAAGCATTACATACTTTACATTACAAACAATGTCTATGTAATGATGATGCTTATCAAAATAAATTGATTCATATTTACCTAAACATTAAAACGATAACAAAAATGAATCATCCACAATCCATAACACAACAGTTGTAATCAAGAAATCCATTTATTTGCATTAAAATTTTCGATAAGATAAAATAAATTATAGGTACCTAAGTACCTACTAAGTAGCTACTTCGGTATTATATTCAAGGATGACGGTGTGACTTTGCTGTTCTGACATTTTATTTTACAAGGCACTAAAATTTCATTAAGATGTTTTGCCAATTTTTATGTTTGACATGGCTGCTGAAAAGTGGCCGAAACGTCGGTTTAAAAGTAAATAATAACAAATATATCGCGATAGAATCCCTTATAAACTGGTTTTATTTCAATGAGTGATATTGGCGTAAACTTTAGAAAATTACCATTTTGACTTTAAACAGACAGTCAAGTATCTATAGAAGGTAAATAATTCCTTCACGTAAATATTATAAAAAAGTTTTATTTCTCATCTTTTTATACACTGTAATTAAGTAAATAAATAAATAAATATTCCACAACATTCCATGGTAAATTAAACATAATTTAGCTTGAGTTAAGGAATCTAGAATGCGGATAAACATACTTAGATACTTTCTTTTTGTAAATACATTATATATAGAAACACCCAGACCAATGCAAATAGCCGTATTCATGCATACAAATATTTGCATTGAGCGGGGATCGAACCCGCGCCTCCTGCGTAGCAGTCGCGTTTACTACGACCATGTAATATCAAAAGTATCAAGAAAAGCCAGTATTGTAAATAATCAACAGAATTAATATCATACAAAATTACGTTTTAATGAGAATCATTTAATTTAATTGCAAGAACCTTTAGTCATTAAGTAGGTAAGTTGCACGTAGCCATTTCCGATAGTCGATAACTTCGCGCCAACGCGATTAATTCCATTATTATCTGCAAGGTCTGCTAACATCCGTATTTTCTTGTTCCTTGTAATGGATACGTCGTATTAACTTTTAACCTCTATTTCATTATTATTTTACATTGTACGGAGCATTTTGAGACTTAAAATTAGATAATATAAAAATACTAGTTCATGCCCGCGGCTCCGTCCCGACAACCGATATCCACGCGATGTTGTCGCAAGTTTTCGTCAAAGTCGGTTCAATTCTACTCAACCAGTTGCGAGTAAACAAACTAAACGCATCAAAATCCCTCTGTATTTGCGTCCATCGCGGACAAGAAATTAAAAAAAAAATCAAATGTCTCTTACGGCTACTTAGCAAATAGAACAGGACCTACAAAGCACACGATCTGGATAGAATGTTGGTTAGAAGCATTAGTGGGTGTGGGTCTACTAAGATTACCAGGGGGTTCAAACCAATCTAACCTGCAGGTCAAAATTGGATTATACTGAAAAGTAGGTATCTACTTCACGAATATAGTTCAACATGTTTCTTATCAGGAATATATCAGAATACCCCTGGATACTCAATCAGCAAAAACACAATTCTATGCAAGTAATGATATTAAATTACTTCCATTGCAAAAAAATATTGAATACAGGTTAGTAGTACGTTCTATACTTGCTTAGTTTATTTTTGATTTGTTTGACACTTGACATCATTCAGTCAAGTCAAAAGTCAAGTCAATTACGTACGTACTTCCTATTTGATATAAAATTTAACAGGGCTTATTAAGAATATAATATAAGAATTCTTAAAGAGCAGTATAATTAGTATGATTACGCCCGTTCTTATTCTATCGCTTTTTTTATTCTTTTTTTAATCATTCACTAAACCACTATACTCCGTCCATTATATTATTGTATTTTAGACAGATCACTGACAGTGGTCGGTATAACTTTGTTCTAGCGTCAACACCTGAAAATCCTAACAAAAATTAGGCGCCAATACGTCATTTATCATTAACAACGTCACGTCAGCCAGAAAGCAATTTTAGGGATGTAGTTAGACTGTGTTTTTATTATAACTTGAAAATGTCACTATCGATATCGACTACAGAAAAAATATATTTTTTAATATAATTTCTCTGGCGGTTTTTAACCGATTTCTGAACAATAAATTCGGATGTTTATATTTTCTATATTTGTATGATTTTTACGGAAAAATTATTTTTGTAACTCCATCATATGTTGACGGATTGTCAAAATTCTTTTTTTGTTTGAAAGAGGTTTATTCCAAAATCATCCCATTTAAATTGCATAAAGATCTGATGATGGGTTTCAAAAACAGGCTACGGAAGTCTTCAATAAATACCAGGAAATCAGTATGTTGGAATATTCTTCTAGAAGCCAGTTGTTTTATTTTGTAGATTAGCGTGTGCGTTATGGTCCACAATCGTTTTCTATTACAATTGGAAATTGTACCTACAGACGCGAAATATCTAAGTACTGCTTTATTATTATGTAGAGAAAGATAATAGATTATAACTCCACACGAAAACATATATTTATCATAATATTTTCATTTATCGATTAATATTTTTTTTAATCAAGGTTTTTAACTTTATCGATATTTTAAATTTTCATGCAATCACTACTTTCATCTGTCTAAAATACAATAATATAATGGACGGGGTATAATAGTAAATTATTTGGCAATATAGAGGTGTGACGTCATGTTTCTTTACTTTTTTAAAACTAACCTATAAAGACGTTCCAAAAATAACTGATTCGACTTGACAGTTAAGTACCCAATTAAGTGATTGAATAGACGACGCCCTCGTTATTGGTCATATTTTCATAAGGTTAGGCTAGGCTAAGGTTAGGCTATTTGGCGACATTTTCCTCAATGATCCTACTCCCATAAATATTAAACTGGTTTAATTTATATTGCACGTGACGACAGCATGACGAAGATTATTTTCATTGCTTCTATTTTTAAACGGATGTTTGATTTCTATTTTTGAATAAACTGTGTTTTTTTTAATCTGAGGTTTTCTTTTTTTACACTTTTAGCACAAAGTAATTTTTAATTTATTTTTAAAATCTTTGAATTCCCGCTTTTTAATGACGTACATAAATTAAGTACCTACCTCATTATCAAAAATAGAGAACAGTTTACAATATTTTTTCATTTGTTACAAACATAACATTAAATGCAGATATCACCTTCAATTATGCAATTAAATACTTTCATTGGTGAATAAATTACGTTATCAATCAAGTACTTAACGTTATAACACAGTTTTCAGTTTGATTTGATCGTGGTTACGTTTATTGATAAAATCCATCTTTTAAGATTCTATTCAGTCAGATTGGTTCTTGAAGTTTTTCATTTTATTTGCTTTTATGTGTATCGGTTTGTCCATGGTCTCTGTTTATCACGTATCACCCCATTACCCCAGTAATTTATTATTAAAGGATCTTGATCTGATAACATTGCATTTTGTTAAACCCTGTTTAGATGGTAACCGTAGACAAGGTAGGCCAGTGAAGAGCTATGATTGTTTTGTTTTTGTAAGTTGCTACTACCTAATACACACTTTAAAAAAAGAAACGGTTCCAATTTCAAATATCTTTATGTGAACCTTTTTAATGTCTTTATTTAGTTAAATTTTTAAGCTTATGTAGGTACTTATGTAGGTATTAATTACGAAATATACAATGTCAGAAATCCTAGAAGACTAAGTAGTGTTATTGTTTATTGGTTGCTATTTTAAGTAGTTATTCAAATATCGTTGTTAGATTTCTAGAAACTTGCATAAAGGTCTAATAGGCGAAGCGAAACGAAAAATATATTCCATTCAAAATTATACGGAAGGCTTCGAATACAAAAAAATATTTCGTAAGAAAAATTAAAATAAAAATAAGTTGAATTGAACTATTATTGAGTATATCCCCTAGAATAAAGAAACACTACAATTAAAGTAGTGGACATGTGGTATGCCTATACGCCTAGTGGTATGGGTAATGGACTGCTGAGACGAAGTCTCGGGTTCGATCCCAGGTTTACCATGGCACACACCAATGACTTTTCGATGCTTTTCGAAGTTATGTGTGTATTTATCGCAGGTTTATAAGTGCCCGGTTAATGGCAATAGGCTCGCCACATTGGGGACCTAAACATAAACTGGCGAAATGTGGGTGCTAGCACCTCTGCCTACCCCTTCGGGGAATATAGGCGTGAGTTTATGTTATGTTATGTTACATGTGGTAGTAAATCAGTATGAACCGCCTACAGCACGCAAAGCCGTGTACGGCGTAAAGTTATGCTGACTGGTATGGCGCCCGGGATCCAACTACACGGTCCAAGTGTTGTGAGGATACTCTAGAAATAGCATTATTTCTGCAAGAACTTTTTACACTAGACACAGGCTGGCTTTTTGTGTTCTATCAGTCTGACCTGATGGCTCTCGTATAGCCCAATTTAGAAGGAGTAGATAAACCCTGGACTCCAAAGTGAACTAGGACGCCTCGGATGCAATCAGGCCCTCGATTCTACTAAATCCAAACCATTGTGGTGTCATCATAGTCAGCGCAAAAAATGACATTGAATTTAAGACTTTATTTCTATACTTCGAAAGTCCAAAATGAAATGAAATAAGTTTCAATACACTTTTTCATTCACTCTGCAAAAAGTCATTTAATATTGAACTTTAAACACATTCCTTTAAAGTCTATTATTTCATGCCGTTTTTTGTGGTCGAATCGATTCAGTAGCGTAGTATATTCAATGTACTAGTTTGAATAAACTAAATCAAATCGTACCAAAATTATAATAATAATTTTGGTGTGATTTTAGTTGGTTAATTAGAAAGCTCGAAATTTTGGTGCCATTCTAAAATAGTGCTCTAAACTCTATATGGAATATCCCCACTGTTGTAACTTATGCACAACACTTCTAATATAGGTGTGTAAACATATTACAGGCACACATGTTTCAGTAGTGATGATAAGTACTTACCAACTCGATTCAACGAAATTGATGAACAAAGACAAATGCAAATGCGTTTCTACGAAAAATTGCACAGACATTTTTTTAGAAAGAAGAAAAATATTCAGTACAGTGAGTTATGTATACTCAGATTAAAAAAAATATAACTAGGTATATCTCAAATTGAGCAAACTGTCTATATTTCGAACATTACCGACTACATTCGAAATACATCGGGAAAAAAGCGCTCAAGTGGGACTTGAACCCACGACCTTTCCCTTACAGGGGGAATACTCTTCCAACTGAGCTATTGAGCCACACCTGAATCGCTTCAAATTTCCCTTCTCTTTATATCCGTTTTTAACTTTCCCCCTGTAAGGGAAAGGTCGTGGGTTCAAGTCCCACTTGAGCGCTTCTTTTTCCCGATATATTTCGAATTTATAAGGTTAGCTTATTAAATGCTATAAAAATTTCATTCAAATTATCGACTACACTCACACTACCGGCTGCCTTGTTAAAATTGATGAAGTTATGATATAGGTATTATTATTATCAAATAATTGACACAAGACTTTAATTTGGCCTTCTATAAGAATAGGTCACCGGATGCCAGTCTACAGAAACTCCGATATGGTAACGTTACAAAATGAATTCAATACAGATGCGAATAATAAGGTTGTATAGAAAATCTGATAAAGAACCAAATGTCAGATTATAAAATAAATAAAGGTATCCAAATAAAGACTGTACTAACTCGTTATTACATCTTTCTTTACAATAGGTCTTCAATTGTTTGGATATTATAGATCTTGAACACAATCAAATCCGGAAACAAGTTCTATAATCCTTACATCACTTATTAATTTTGACAGTTTATTGTCTATGGTCTTGTATCTGACGTTTGTGTAATTGTAACGGTTCGCTTTATTTTTTCAGAGGCTTATTTGGGATTAATTAAATTTTATTACTTAAAACCTATCACAGGTGTATTTATCGACTGTAACATGTTCTTCCACAAAACATTTAAATAAACTATAATACAAACCAAGATCTCCACAACTACTGAAAAGCACTAAACGAAATCCGTGGAAAATTGTTTGTTTTAATTTGTAACAATTTTCCATATTCGAATCATAAAGTTTCCCGCTAACTCTCATATCTCAAACCATAAACCTTCTCCCCACATCCGCAGGGCAATCATTTGTGTCCATATTTGTCCCATATATCGTTTGCGAATTAAATAGTTTTATCTAAGCAGTCCAAACATGGAGTGTCTATGACTTACTCTATAATTTTATTGTACATGGATTAAATTGTTTACCTTTTAAATAGACCATAAGGAATTATAGTTATTAATCTATTATGACTAAGCTGACATAAAGCATTTTGTACTTATTATAACTTTTTATAGAAATAAGTAGGAGAATGGAAAAGATATGGCAATTCGAGTATATACCACCAAAATTATACCATAGTTAACTTTGGTGGCATTCAATTTTAGCTCCCCGGATTTTCAATACACAATATAGCCAGGGTGTCCTGGGTCTGTCGGGGTATGAGAGATATGCTTTTGGCAATCTCTCCTCCGGCAACCAAGGACCCAAGACGGCGTGCGTTTTAGTCGGTTCGAGTCCGACATAACCACCTCCACCGGCTCCGTGGGGGTGGTATCCTTGGGGATTTATCGCACGATAAAAAAAAAATATAGTCATGGTAATTTTATGCTCGCTGCGTATGTTAAATACGCTCTGCATAGTCGGTATTAATTTAATTACTCTGTGACGGAAAGTCGGAAGCCATTACTGCCATTATACTCGCCACTTTGCGAAGTGACACAGGTCCGGGATAATTTACATACTGCAACTCAAGATCAGGGACATCGGGGTGTAGCGGAAAATGTGGCGCCAGTTATAAATAGTTTCCAATACAGTGTCACCATTAGCGGTGAGTAATACAACTGGAAATAATTGAGTCGTCCTTGTTGATAGATTAGCGCGGGCTGACGTTCGTCTTTGTCTTTCTTTCAAGCCGCGTTTGTAGATCGAAACTCCTCTTTTTGTTGGCCTCAAAATGACTAAAACCGCACGCTGTTGCGGGTCTTCAGATGCTAGGGTGTATCGTGTAAGATTGCCTACTACAAGTTACCAACAAATAGTTGAGATGATGATGACAATTCATACTATCATCTATACTAATATTATAAAATGCGAAAGTAATTCTATCTGTCTATATGTTACGCTTTCACGCCTAAAGCACTTAACGGATTTTAATGTAATTTGGTATAGAGGTAGATTCGACCATGAAAGGACATAGGCTATCATATGGTTGATCGCAATAACGGACATCCACGCGGGCGGAGCCGCGGGCAAAAGCTAGTAACACTATATTTTGTACCACAGAACGCTTATTATCGAATCAGATAACTATCTTTATAATCATATCCGATAGTTTCATCTGACAAAAAGTTTTAGCTCTTAATCATCCTATGACGAATTTATAAAATGAATCAGCACCATAACCTTGAACGAGCTGTCTATTTGCTTTTATTTGCTCATTGTATATAGGTATTATCTTCTTTTTATAATGCATCACACACATTATATTGACGAAATAATATTGATCGGACATCGAATGTTAGTAATTTGCAAATTTTTATTCGGGAAATCGTACTCAGAACGTTATCTGCTTTATTTGACGTGAAGATAATACTTATTAGCCGTCTTAAAAAAAGAGGAGGTTCTATATTTGAAATCAGTATGACCTCACCCCAATAAGCTAGGTGTCTTCGGTGTCCAAGCCAACTTCATCTAAAAACTGGTGCTCCTGCCGATCAATGGACTCGGAAGGCTCTAGTGCAGTGGGTTCATTAATCAGGAGGTATAGCATCTTGCAGGGGAAATTGACTAGGGCCTCGAAGATCTTGGTGGATCCTTATACCCGGTGAGGCTCTTCACTCCAGCTATCTACGGCGGCCTAAAAATGTATTGAAGTATTATCAGAATAGATTCCATAACACAAGCTAGTTAGGCTATGCTTTGGATCTAGAAAGAGCTTTGTAGAATGCCGTGGTATATTTTCTTTTTAAAGGATATAATATTAGAACCGAAGTTACTAATATTCCCTCTAACCCCTCCAATTAAGCTAAATTGCTTGTGCTAGGAGTGGGTTCACGACGGTAGTGTTATGGCCAGTTTGTTTGTATAGCAAATAATGATTCATACAGCGTTCAAAACTCTTCTCGACCAATTAGTTCTCTCTCGCTACTCGTGAACCGGTTACCCACTGAAGTGAAACCGTTACTGTTATGCTGGACAGTATTTGTACTCGTTTCAATGGTTTATCACATTAATTACGTAATTTCTCGTCATTGCAGAGTATAGAGCGTCTGTAAAGGCCTGCACACACGACATTTTCTTTAATAATAAGTTAATTTCATTGTGTGGAGTGGGTTAACATTGTCCAAGACCTATCGATCGTAAAGTCAGCTCGTTAACCACAAGCTATCAAGAAATGATAGCATCCTATCCAGTGAACTAAAAAAAAACAAAAAAAAACAAATCGATATACCTACATATAAAATTACTTGTCCCGACTGAATAAGTCACTGACAGACTGACTGATTCATTAACGCAGGGCCTAAACCTCTGGACCTACCAACTTTTGACAGAAATTTTGATAGTAGATGTATTTTATTATATAAGCTAAGAAAGGATTTTTGGGAATACTGCTACTAAACGGTAAAATAAGGGATGGAAGTTTGTATGAAAGTCCGTCATTTTCAGAGCTAGGTGCACTTTTCATAAACCTATAAAATTAATTTTCATCATTTATTTATTTCTTTGATGAATGAAATCAAACAAAAAGATCGCATGCGCAGGCTGTATAAACATGTATGACCAAAAATAAAATAAAAAACAAAGGGAACCTTATTGCACACAGGGGACAATTATGTAGTACATTAAAGTTGTTAACCCAGTTTTAGCAGATTAAAGGGCAGTCCCAACCGGCCACTCGTATGGGAAGTCATTTACATTTTTGAAAAGTTATCTCGTAAACACGTTTACTGCGAATTTCTTTGTGCATTATTATAAAATATTTATGATCGTGAACAACGGTACTTTTGTCATAAAATATGTCCTTATATACTGTTTGATCAGTTTTTAATTCGCGCTACAAAAGCCTTTGTCCGTCTTTTATAGAAGAAAAAAAACAAGACTCAGGTAAAAATCCCTTAAGATTTAAGTGTTCTGTAGTAAAAAATCGTCTTAATAAACCATGTTATCATGACTCAATGAATTTCATTTTGTAAAACGTGAGAATTCTAGCTAAAGCCAAAATGTGGTAACGTGGTTCATTTTGCAACGATTGTGGTTCTATCACCGGTGAAAACCAGCTATAATCTTGATTTTTTATAAATCTACTAAACGTATCACATTTATAAAGACCTTCTGAATGTGCCCTATTTATAAGAGTCCTACTTCTTTTACAAGGTTATCGTATTTTAGTAAACAAATGTTCACGTCGACAACATTTTGATACAAAATTTATGCAACGTTTATTTTTAGTGGTGATACACATGAAGTCTTCGATTTAAAAATGTGTCTCTTTTCAATTTGAGATGAGACATATACTTCCCGTAAGATGGATACTGATCTAGGTAATATCCAAAAAAAAATTGAGTGTGATTTAGCTGACGCACATAGGGGTATTTGGGCCTAAAAGTTGGCCAAAATAGGAAAGAGACAAAACATGAAATTCTAAGAATCTTTTACGCTCGTTAGTTTATGCGTATGTTGAAGAAAAATTACCCTAATTTTATTTTGTAATTGCGTTGCATTTCATTGAAACGCAGTCGTCATTTGTGTGCTCTGTCGAATATACGTGAAACATACAGTGAAATTGAAAAAAAAAAAAATATTTTTAAAATATTTTTTTCTCAATACTCATTCAATTTTTTATCTAGTTATGTCTTTAGGAGAAGACAGTGTACCAGGTATGTGCATTCCACGTAATAAAACAATGTAAAACATTTAAGACACATACAAAATATTGTTATTTTCGAACTACTATAAACGACTTTTGATTTAGTTATTTATATTATCTTTTGTTACACATAAGTGACAACTCGGGCATTCCCCGGCTGATCTTTTTATTAGGCTTGATAGAGCTGTTCTTTCGTATCCTAACCACGATAAAACTAGGTGCCGAAAAGTGCCGGTATTCAAGATATATTTTTTTTTATAAAAAAGTGATTTCACCAAACAAACTTATTTGTGCAGTCAAGCTTTTTAATTTATGGTTTTGTTTTGAATAGGTCCTTCTGGAGTCTAAATTATTACACGGAAAGCCGTATATTTACTGACCAAGGACTGTAGTGAGATGGATTTTACTAACATATTGGATGTAGTGGAAAATCAAATTATTAACACAGTGACGTTTGATGTGCAACGAAAAGATGAATTTCTTAGCAAGTTTTCTGAGGAATAGATGGAAAGCTGTAAGTCAAACTGAGAAAGATTTTTAAAAGAACAATCAGACGTGGTTACAGGGGACATTAGAAATTCCTCTCAGTCGCGGGAGTAGTAACGATGGTAATACGAGCAGGAGATTTTTCATTAATTCCGAAGTATCATCTAGAATTACGGGCATCGACCTGAATTTAATTGAAAGATTCACTACCGTTCTTGAAGTCATATCCAGTGGTCATAAAATTGACTTCAATAAGTTTGAATCTTATTGTGATGACACAGCAAAGCTCTTTGTTGAGCTTTACCCCCTGGCAACCAATGATGCCTACTGTACATAAAATTCTGGCACATGGCCCTACTGTTATAAAGAGAGCTCTGTTACCTATAGGAACCTTATCAGAAGAGGCATCAGAGGCGAGAAACAAACATTTCAGGCAGAATTTTTCTAGAATTTTTTCAAGGGAAGAATGCAACATGGATGTTTTAAACAGACTACTTCTAACTTCCGACCCACTTTTGAGTAGCATAAGTCCCAAACCACCCAAAACATTTAAACCTTTTAGCTTAGCTGCTTGAGAAATGATGCTTCCACCTGACATTAACAATGACGAGGCCAGTGCTGATGTCGCTGAGGAAACGTCGGATTTGGAGGTAGATGTTGTTTCCTCTGATGAGGAAGGGTGGGATGCGTCATCTGAATGATAATTTTGACAAGTTTTATCAGAGTGCCATAAGTATAATTAATAGAGTAAATAAATTAAGTATTTTTTAAGCATTTTTCAAATTTCATTTAAAAGTTGGGGGTGGAAAGGTCCATAAATGTCCGTTATAAACTTTGTTTTATTGTTATTTTTAAACATCCGTATCTACATGACCAAAAAGTAACAAAATAATTTTGGCCAAGTTTTATGCCCAAATACCCCTATGTGTGACGTAAAAATAATAGGGTTTGTCCATAAATTAGTAGATTTGCCACCAAAATTGGTTTTTTATTATCATTTTTTTAAATACAATATAAATAATTAAAAATCAATGACAACTCTATGACGCGATTGACAACACAAATACGAGTTCCGTCCGGCATAAGAATCTGACAACAATGTGACATTTCTGCGTTTATTGCATAGATATAGGAAGAACGCTCGCGCGCTTAGGTTTATTGTCCGATTAAATTAAAATCTGTCATATAAGCGACATTTTGACACTGACTAGCCGATAAACGTGATGTGATGATTTAGCGATCCATAAATAATGTAGAGGTCTCGAGTCGGTTACTAATATGTATTACTATAAATAGTTATTAATTCATATTTGTTCATTGGTTAAACTAAGTATAATTTTTTACCTAGTTTAAGAAACATCATTTGTAAATGTGTAGAAAAATCATAATTTTTGAAACCAATTTTTGTTCAAGACATTATTTTTTCACAATCTAGGGCGCACAACCACCTACGCGCAGAATCTTTTTCTTTAAGAAAGTTTTTCTCCAGACAATTCTCATCCTAGGGAATGATATAATTATTAGCAGGGTACTTTACAAGCGTGCAATTAACAAGCATAAAATACGCCTACATTCTGCACAACAATCTGTAAATCACCCAAACAGACCCGCAAAGAGGTCGGCCGTCGGACACTTGGACCCCTAGAGGTCGGTCTCTTGACATTTGGAAGTTCGCGTTCACTTAAACTTGCAGTAAAAGTCGATAATTACTTAGTAATCTATTCCTGTCAATGAATACCAGAGCTGTAACGTAGGTAGTAAGGCAAGTGGAAACTTTGACATCAAAGAAATGGGTTGAGACCTTCAAATACAGGCGAAAACGGTGATATGCTATATACGCATATAAGTAAGTAAATCTCATGGTAGGTAAGGTAAAGTCGATCGCTACAGCGGCGGCGGCGCAAAGTGCGCCTCCCCGTACCACCTCGGGGCTAGATGGGGTCACTATGGTTCCCACAACCCGAAGGGGGCCATCTCGAAAAAGATGGTCCAGGGTCTGCCGGGGTGCGAGAGATATGCTTTCGGCAATCTCACCTCCGGCAACCAAAGACCCAAGACGGCGTGCGTTTTAGACGGTTTGAGTCTGACATAACCAAAAAAAAAAGTCGGTCGCTAGTCTCATGTGAATCTTCAACGTTCATCCTCTCATCTCAAATATCTCCCAAGTTGCGATTGCCTGCTCTTTTATAGCATAGATGTATGTGATGATTCTTATTCTTAATTCTTAATTGCACACAAAATATAGAGGTTTATATAAAAGATAATTACAAAAACATGTACAAAGGCGAGCTTAACTCATTATGAGTTCTCTGCCAGCAAACCTTTGAGTAGCAGAGAAGAAGTTAGGTAATGAAAGGATGTGAAGTGTACAAAAAAAAACAGATTAATAAAACGGTACCTAAAGAGGTACATAAACATGCATACATAGCAGACATATTGTATACATACATACATACATACATACATATACATACATATATGATGATGTTTTATTAGCAGCTATGCGTTTTGGTCTTCTGTCTTTCGAGCATGAGCATTAGTCTCAGCCCCACTCCTCCTTTCCTTAAATTAGTTTATCTATCCTCTATGGATTTTTGTTTTATAGCGAGCGAGAGCTTACTATCAGACGAGACTCGTTTAATTTATTAAGTATTAACTAGAAAGTTCTAAAAATATACTTTGTTTATATTATCATCATATTATGACTATGCGATCACGCGACAGGCATGTCCCTATCTGGATATAATAACACCTCATTCATTGATAAGTTTGCGGCTGAAGATAACGAGTACCTACCTGTATGACATTTTATAACGGAAACAATGCATTTTATGCTGATATCGATACGTATTTTGTCAATTTTCGAACGATGGATTTTATTGATAATGACGTTTTGCATTTTATTATTTTTGTGCGTAATAGTATTATGTAACTACTTTGGTTATTCATTAGAAAAATGTTTTTTTTTTTTAAATTTTGGACATCAGTTCATTTGAAAAAGCATCACACAATATTTAAACTATTTAATAATGAGTCCGTTAAAATATTCCAAGATTAGGTACTTAATAGTTGCTCTTGTTAACTTCGTTAATTACTTAATAATTACCTGATTATCGAGTTAATGCTCAGCTATGTTTAAACGTGACTACGTTAATTTGGTGCATAGGTAAATAAGTATAAGAAATATTTCATCAGGATGTTCGAAAAAATAACATACTTATTACGTTTTCCTGAAAATAACTAAAAGGTAATCAGTAGGCAGGTAACTCATTTTTTTATTGGAATGAATGACTTGTCATCAGTGCAGCTAATGATTATCATTATGGGCACTATGATCGTTAGTCGTCATCGTCACTCATAAACTCTGCCGTCATCGGAAAAGGGGCATATTTAATAAATATCCTATTTTCTTAATTGAGGTAAGTAGGTATATAGGTATGTATGGTATAAATATTTGGAATTAATCTTTTTCTTTATTCCTTTTTCAACGCTTTTTTGACAAATAAGATCTTCTTGGCAAGCAGACAGAGGCAGTCAGTCGGAAAACAAAGTGACCCTATAAAGGTTTCTTTTTTTTTCATTTAAAGGCATGGGACCCTAAAACGGTATTAGGTAATTAATTAAAGCTGTCAATGATAATAAGACAATTGAAAACCACATCACACCAAATTGCCGCTAAGGAGATGCATTACAAATAACTCGTCACGTAAAAAGTAAAGTCTATTAATACCCAATGGTTTATGGTCTTCTTTTGTTGCCGCCATTTTGTACTGAAGTTGGCGCCAAGAATTTTTTGTTAGTTTATTTTTATTACCAAATCAGCATTGCGTTGCTTTAGGGCCATGGTAATGAGTAATGAGTCACATTGAGAAAGTGAGTTTATATGCGTGAGTTAATTTTATGGAGGACTTGCATTGAATGATATTGTTCATGTTTGAAGCAGGAAGATTCATGCACTTATTCTGGATTGGCAATATATTTTACGATACTTATTTTGGTTGTCCTACTTTGAGAAAGTATTTATGTAACGTAAGCTGCAGTTTTTGGATCAAGGTGAGTACCTAACCATTCAATTTAGGTTGGATCCATCATAGGTATCCTATTTTTCGATTACGAAGTTCAAATGGCATATTGTGTATCGCGAAACGCGAAAATACCGGTACTTACTCATTCTTAAATATTGAGCCTATGCAATGCTTTTGCAACATCTTCTATATTTCTTACCTGTAACAAAAGATAAATAAATTAAATTTGATTGATACAAGAATAGAAAGGTGAGATGTAGAATAGCCTTTTAACGTAGAATTCATTGGTGCTGAGGGATGTGAAATTATAAGATGTCTGCTAATACATGCTAATACCACTACTTTTCAATTCATAGGATCTGTAAGTATAAAAATACCTCCTCATAATCCACACTTTCCCAGTACCCCATTGCCCATTGACTATTGCTCAGTGGGCACGTGTGGATCGTGGACGTTGAGAATCGATTATAATAAGCTACCAATCGTAATCCTTCATCGAAAGATATGAATACAAATTAAATCTTATTCGGTAACCGTATTCATGTAGTGTCATTTCATGCAAATAGTTCCTAGAACTCGCCATGTTGTGTTATGCATTATTCCTTGTAACCATAAAGCTAAATGGCAATAACTGGCATAATAAATAAAGTACCACACTAACATCCGAAGTTCGAACAATAGAATCACCTATTGGGAACGGCGGCAGGAATGCACAGCGCATGCGCGACGTCCATAATGAAAATGAGTGCGGTGCCCATCGCCAGAGCCGAGAACCAACCGTTAAATAAAAACAAGTATCTATAAAAATCACATCAGAGCAAAATAAACTCTAATACAGTGCAACAAGATACAAATAAAGTGATATAAGTATGTTTGTCCGATGTACCTGCAACTTCCATAGATGGGGAGTAATGTAATATCGATCACACGATCGATTTTTCATCGATGTTGAATATGGAATGGAAAATTAAATCATTTATCTCTGGTCTGTCAATGAGTATTCGTTCTCAGAATACAGAATTTCTTTTTTTTTTTCGATATAGGAAAATGTTAATTCTTGTTTGTTTTTCTTTTCTTTTTTCTTCACGACAAATTAGTACATTGGTCATTTGGTGTTTAAATAAAATATAGTTGAATATTATGTTTAATGCTGCTTAGTATGTTTAACATTTTTTTAGATCATTTTGTTTTACTTATACAATTTTGTATTCATTCTTATTATGAACTAGATAATTATTACTTTTATTGAAAGAATATGAATAGTATTTTTCTATTATGTGTCATTAATAGGCTTTATGTTTTTGTAACATAATGACCAATGACAACATTTTTTCTGATGTCAACGTTTTGTTACAATGGAGTTTCCTGTAGTTAACATAAATTGTTTAACTGAGTTTTTTTCCCTATAAATTATTGTAGAGTACTGTATACCTAAATTACATCAGCTTTTATTTTCAATTCTTTCTTCTTCATTGATAATTGTTTGACAATACTAACGAAACAAGTTTGACAGGACTGAAATACCATATGCCCATCTTTGCCATTTTGACAGGATTATAATGTATCCCACATTATAATCCTGTCAAAGTATTTTGCACAAGTTTTGTAACACCGACCGCAATGATATTATAATAATAAGGAGCAACATGAATTAAGTAAAATTAGGAATTATTTCATTCCTTTTGGTTTTTACGTTCAGTGGGAGCACCAGGACATGGGTGTCCCTACCAGTAGAAATATTTAGTAGGAGCCATTGATGTACAAAAAACCTTTTTTGTACATCAATGGTAGGAGCACGAGGACTCACTCGGAAAAAGACTTATTTCGTATTTGACAATAATTTGTCATAGAAGTTACCTATGTAACGTTTATGAAATAAACTGTATTGAATTGATAGTCTATTTAAGCATCGATATCTATTGGTATTTTAAAAATCAAATCGTTTTGAACTTATAAATGCCAACATCATACGTAACTTATATATCTACAGTAAAAAGAGATTTCAATCGCTTTATGTCACTTCTAAACAAAGAGACATTCTATTAATAACAATGATGCATGCACATAACCCGCATTTCAGTAGACAGCTATTTATTCATTCAGATTGATAGATAAAATAATAAATCATTATTTTTATTGACGTTGTGAGAATTGGACAATTTGCGAATTGGACGTTGTGAGAATTGGACAATTTGTGAATTGGACGTTGTGAGAATTGGACAATTTGAACCCGCTGGACATTTAGCGAATTGGACATAATGCGACTAAAGGATTGTTAGGTTACGTTTAAAGCATAAAAAATGAAATAATTAAGTTAAAAAACTTATAGCGAAAATAATCTAAAGTAAAGCCAACGAAGCGAGAGAAAAAAGGTAAACAAATTTTCAGCAGTTCCAAACTATTATCACTTCAAGCGCATTTCAGACAGGAATGAAATTGCTCAAAGATGGCGGATCTGACAGTTTAGAACCGCTGTGCTCACAGCTTTCCGGTACTACGAAACACGCAACGACAGCTGTCGCTCGGCCATTGTCCCGTACGTCTGTTATTTACGACAAGGACAGAGAAAATAATCGCTAGTTATCGCAACGTAACTCAGTAATGGTCGCTTTGTTTACCTTTTTTCTCTCGCCTCATTGGCTTTACTCTTTAGACATAACTAAAACGCAATAAAGCAATTTTTTATTCGACGTAGGTACTTAACTTGAACGCGTAGATATTTTTTTCACTGATGAGAGGACAATTTTTTTATAGTGTTGACTCTCTTTTATCCATTTGCGTATTTGTCTTTTAATCCCCTACTACAGGTGCAACACGCGGGATACCTTGGTATATTGCAAGCCTTCAAACGCCATGCCCAATGCGTACCTACTTTGTAACATAAAAAATGTAAAGCTAGAATTTACCTCCATGGTCATCGGTCTACGATTAAATACCCTACCATAAACAGAAATTCCTTATGAGTATCGGAACCCATATCTGGCAAGACTAATGTTTCACCTGCTATAGATTATTATAGGAGGCTGTAAAATAGATCTAGTGAAACCATTGAGTGCAGCCAAACCGGTTTACTGGTAATATTTAATAACAGCTGCTTACCCGTCAATGTGATTGGTATACTTAAGATGTTAACTAAACTTGTACCAAGCAATTTTATACTTTAACGTAAAGAAATAGAGTAGAAAATTCTATAGCGTGTTGAATAACCGCAGCGTCCGCAGCTCGTAAATATTTTTTTAACCTTTATGAATACGTATTTTGGCGTAAAAAACTGTATATGAAAGTAATGGCCGAAGATGGTTTTGTTTTATAAGCAGCTGACGCGATCCGAGTTTTTACACCGTTTATTGCAATTAACCAACTTGGGTTGGTACTTGTCCACAGAAATGCGACGATGACGGCCACATCCCGTGGCAATTACTTTTTTGTTTGTGGTAACCCTAAGGGTACTATTTTGCTGGGTAAATTATTGAAATCAAGCCGCCTGAGTGCCGCAGACGGTGTTATACCAAGGAATCTTGATGATGGAAATCTGTCAAAACAAAAAAAAATCTTCGGGTTGTGGCATGTCTGTAAGTGATTTAGCGCACCAAGAATCGCAGCGTTATTATGCCGAAGAGCTATCGGATAATTTCGCTGCAGTTTGAGTGAATGTTTTTCAAATTGGTGAGATCAATAGCATGCCTGAATACAGCAATGTCATTTACGAATAAGCACTTAATGCAACTCATCATAGCCCGCGATTTCTACTGACCACTTCAATCCAACTTGTCATCGCCAATTAATCTTTCTATCCGCTGCGTCTTAAAAGCTAAATTGCAATTAATTCTAACTGTTTCATGACCTGAAAACGTTGAAATGAAGTTTACTATTGCGTTACACTTAGTATTATTTACTTAGTTATTGATACAATTTTATTTATGTACTTAGCAACACTTATACGTCATTTAAAAAAATGCGTTTTGGCGCCATTCTAACTGTTATGTGATAAACGTTATGCATTTGCCGTGTAACAAATTTAATTTAATACCAAAAAAACACGCAATATAGGGGCAAAACTATTTCAACTAGGTGCTAAGCTAAGCTAATTGAATATTCATTACTCATTAAAACTGACTAGCTATAGCTAGTAACTTCGCCCGCGTCGAATAGGTACCTCTACTGAAATAGTAATCAAGTCAAGCTTTCCGTATTTCATCATAGTTTTCTATATTTTCTTTCTGTAAGAATCTTCTACAAAGTATTACAAAACTTATAAAAGAAAACGTGAATGAAATCTATCTACAGTCTTTGGCGTGGTCAAGAGAAACCCATAATCTGGTATGGTATTTAAATTCACCAAACAAAAATTTTCCGAAATTTTCATCGGAAATCCAACATGGCGCCCAGAGTCATCTGCCAGCTGTAGGTATGTAAAATTTCAAAGACTCTTATCGTTCCCTACCAGAGGTTTGTAAATCTTACGATTCTTATCATCGTAAAATGCCAAGCGAGCACTCTCAAAGAGTTTTGAAACATGCACATAGGCGTACGAGCATTCTCTAATTAAAATAATACTCATTCTTGTTCGACGTTATACGCTTCAGTGTTTTGTGCATAACGATAAACAAAGAACATGGTGATGTGCATTGTATGCAAATTTTAAAGCAATTTTGAAAGGAATCAGTTCGAATAGTCATAGTCATAGTCATAGTCATTTATTTTTCAATATAGAACAATAAAATTGTTTCTTATTGACGTCAATTTTAATTCTACTTAATCTAAGTTTACCACCGCTTCCAAGGCGCTGGTGGAGAAGAAACGGCGCAACAAACTCCACTGCGGCATTTTTTGGACGTCAATTTACATATTTATTTTCTTAAATCTAAATGTCAACAAGTATATAAAACTCTTTATAATTAAGAATTAAAACAAAGTTACATAATGTAACAAATAAGTCACGTAACTAATACAGTACCATGCTGTAATTATAGCAATTTACGAGGGGCCTGCACCATGCTCAAGCCAGACATTTTTATCTTTCAAGTAATCATCTATCCTATAGTATGCCTTTTTGGATAAGGTGGTTTTTACAAAGGTTTTGAATTTATCGTCAGGCATACCAAGGATCGATTCTGGCAGTTTGTTATAAAAACGTATACCATCCCCCTTAAAAGAATCACTAACCCTGCTAAGCCGATAACATGGAAGTAAAAGTCTATGTTTGTTACGCAGATTTCTGTCTGTAATGTCACTTACTTTTGTGTAATGAGATATATTTTTCCTGACATACATTATGTTTTCAAATACATATTGGGAAGCTACAGTTAAAATGTCAATATCCTTAAATCTTTCCCTGAGGGAGTCTCTCTTGCCTAAGCAATAAATGGCACGAACTGCCCTCTTTTGCAATATAAATATAGTTTCTAAATCTGCTGCATTTCCCCAAAGTAGTATTCCATAGGACATCAAGCTATGGAAGTAACTAAAGTATACGAGCCTAGCAGTAGCTACATCAGTCAACTGCCTAATCCGTCTCACAGCATAAGCAGCAGAACTAAGTTTATTGGCCAGAATAGTGATATGGTCACCCCATTGTAATTTAGAATCTATTGTAATTCCTAGAAAGGTAGTGGTGTTTACGAATTCTAACCCCTTCCCCCCCAGCACAACATCAACGTCTATTTGCCTCACATTGGGTAGTGTAAACTTCATACATTTGGTCTTTTCTGCATTCAACAATAGGTTGTTTGCAGAAAACCAATTTGACATGGCATTCAGAATATTATTAACATTATTTGCATCTGTACTATACCTATTTGCTTTGAATATTAACGATGTATCATCTGCAAACAGTACTATGCCAGCTTGTGCCTCGACCATATAAGGCAAGTCATTGACATATACCAGGAACAGAAAGGGTCCTAGGATTGATCCTTGGGGTACACCTATTTTGACATTTGACCCATTTGACTTTACGTTATTAACAGTAACAGTCTGAAGCCTATCCGTTAAGTACGACTCTAATAGTGCTATTGATTTCCTATCAAAACCATATCGACGTAGCTTGAGTAAGAGTGTTTGATGGTCAACACAATCAAATGCTTTGGAAAGATCACAGAATACTCCAATGGCATCCTGCGATCCCTCCCAGGCGTCGTAAATTAGGCTAACTAGGGCCACTCCCGCATCGGTGGTAGATTTCCCGCCAGTAAAGCCATATTGTTGGCTGTGGAAAAGATTGTTGGTCTTGAAGTACAGTTGCATCTGATTGAGCATCACTCTCTCAAACACCTTACTCAGAACTGGCAAAATAGAAATGGGGCGATAGTTTCCAAGTTCTGACTTGGATCCCTTCTTAAATAATGGTATTAGTTTACCATGTTTCATTAAATTAGGAAATGTACCGTTATCAACACATTCATTAAATATGAGTGCCAAATCAGGTGCCATGATATCAATTACATGACTAATTAAACTGACTGACATGCCCCAGTAATCTTCAGACTTTTTCATTTTAAGTTGCTTGAAAACTTTTAAGATGTCACTGGGATCAATATGTTTGAAGTTAAATTTAGAAGAAGAACTAATATTACTCTCAAGAAGAGCCACAGCACTGCGGGCGCAAGAATTGATTGAAGAAGTGATTTTAAATGGAATGTTGGTAAAAAAGTCTTCAAACGCATTTACAATATCTTTCGGAGAGGTTAAATCCTTATTTTCCAATTTAATTTTAGTAATACTATCCCTCATTTTACATTTACCCGACTCTTTGTGAATGACTTTCCAAGTTTCCTTCATTTTATTAGGGGCCTCAATTATTTTCCTTTTAATATGAATGGCCTTCGCTTGTCTACACACTTTTTTGAAAATTTTGGAGTAATTCTTAACATATTCAATGAAATCATTATCAAATCTGTACTGTTTTTGGGCGTATAGATCAAATAGTGTTCGTCTACTTTTATATATGCCTACAGTAGCCCATTCACAGAATCTAGATTTAGTATTATGCTTTTTACATTTTTGTTTGAATGTGTTGGAAAAAGCATCAGATAATGTAGTAAATAGACTATTATAATGAGCCTCAGGATTATTACCCAAATAAGCTAAAGAATCAAGTTTATCCTCTAACACATCTTTGAACTTTTTAATTTTACTTGAGGTTATGGGCCTACACATAATTTTCTCCTTAGGTTGATTATTAATACCCTTGGAAAAGGATACCATTTGACCCTGGTGATCTGAGGGCAACTTACTAATTAGAGACTTCCTTAAGTGTCCACTATCACTAAAAAAATTATCCAAGCATTTGGCACTCGTAGCAGTGTTTCTAGTCGGCTCACAGAAAATATTCTCAAGATTGTAACTTCTGAACATGTTTAGAAATTGAGTACTTTCCCTAGACTGTTGTAAGATGTTTACATTAAAGTCACCGCACACAATAAGATTTTTCCTACTACTTGATGCAATCCCCAGAACTTGATCCATGACCCTAATAAAAGCTCGAAAATCACTGTTGGGTGGACTGTATACGCAGACTACTATACAACTATCAAGCTCGGCACAGGCCACCTCAGCGCAGCGCTCAACAGAAAGTCTAACAATGTCAACCCGCTCTTTACTGCGGAGACCATTTTTTATAAGGACCATGGAGCCACCTCTAATAGCAGACTTTCTGTTTAAGCAACTTACAATATTGTAATTGTTTATACTAAACATCATCTCACTCTCCTTGAGCCAATGTTCAGTCAAACACAAAACATCCACATTTAATTCCTCTAGGAATAGTTCTACTATTAATTCCTTGCCGGGAAGGCCTTGTATGTTTTGATGAGCTATCTTAAGCTCAGGCATTCCTGTTGTCTGAACATTTAGTTTAAATCAGTCGAATTAGTAGTTAGACATATAAGATTACCAGAGCAAGTACCTGGTAGAACTGTAGATATTGGGTTTTTTGTTTGTTTACAATGTAAACTTCTCCAAAACTTAATATTATTTGCTATTAATGTAGCAATTTTATATTTGTCAAACTTTGTAAGATAGATACTATCTTTCGTCTTAAAACAATAATTACTAATAAAATTATTAGTGTCAAAAAATATAAATTTGTCACTATGACGACATGTCATGGTATGAATAAAATTATTCATGTAATGTATGTTTCTGTTTAAATGACATGAGGACTGGCTAGACACATATGGGAATGCACATAATATTATTTTAAAGACATTTAATTTACTTAGACTGTCTATACAGTACATTAATTCTTTCTTGCCTACTCTGCTACTTCTAATCTTAAGAGGTGTTCAATGTCATCTGTGATATATTGTTGAAACACGTGATAATTTCCTATTTGATAGGATCGAACCAGGGTACCAATAGTACCAGTAGGTACCAGAAGCACAATACTAAGAACACAGCGTAAAGAACCAAGAGTTATTTTTAGCCAGCTGCTTTACCTCATATACATAGTTTTATTTAATTGCCAGCCGATAGCTTTACCCTCGAAGGTTGAATCCATACTAATATTATAAATGCGAAAGTAACTCTGTCTGTCTGTCTGCCTGTCTGTTCACGCCTCAACCACTGAACCGATTTTGATGAAATTTGGTGTAGGGGTAGATTAGACAATGAGAAAGGACATAGGCTATGTTTGGTCGCGATAACCGACATCCACGCGGGCGGAGCCGCGGGCAAAAGCTAGTATAATATAAGTATGTTGAGTAGAGTCAAATTTCGGCAAAGAAGTCTCAATAGTAACTTGGAAGAAACTAAAGGAATGGATGACTCTCTGAGACAATAAAAAAAAATCGTTCCATGACTTGACTTAAGGTCCTTTGGCCCTTAGCTGGGGCAGAGGGCATCCACAGTGAGTTTCCATTCCATACAGTCTTGAACTTCGCGTTTGACTTTGCTCCAAGTTTTTCCAAAGGCTTCCGCTTCGCCGATGATAGTCCGCCGGCAGGTCTTCTTTGGACGAGCACGTTTGCGCTTGCCTTGGGGATTCCAGTCTAGGGCTTACCTCGGTATGTGCTTTGGATCCCTTCGGAGAGTATGCCTATCAATTCCATTTACGGCATTTGATCTGCTGGTCGATCCGGACTTCATCACAACGTCCCAAAGCTGCTCGATGGAAAGTCGTTCCATAATATAACAATAAACATAGTATATGGCATTTAAACTAATACTGAATTTCTTTATGGTGTTGTGCTGACTGTATCTATTTACATCAGGCAAATGCCTCCTCGAATACATTTCATTTCTGTCTAATTCCTGCTAGTCTTATCCTAGTGTGGTCTGCTAAGGTTTCATTTATTCCACCCATCTCTGGAACTGGTTGTACCCATATCTTATCCCACCCTTGGAATTCCTTCAAAACAACTTCTAAAGAAACTACTGAGAATTATCCATTATAGTTTATCTTGTAAATTAGTTCAAAGTGATTATTATTAAAACTTATCGTGCATGCTTTTAAATATTTATACCGTCGATATTATCTGTGAAGTTTTGTAACCAATGTAGTACATTTCGCACCCTCAGTGGAAAAAAGGCATAAGACGAAAATGCTGATTTTTCAGTATGGTGAAAAAACTGAATTTATGGGCATATTTACTTTATTTCCAAACGTAGAAGAATTATTCTTATATCAAAAAAATGAGAAAAAAATGTTGCACTTCGTGTTGTATTTAAGTTAGTGCTAATGTTTATAGTTTATTAGGAATTGTAAAAATAAATTATTATGCTATTTTTCAGAATACAATAAAATAAAAGATTTTGAGTATCAAAATTTATGCCAGACTTTGCCAGAAAAGTAAAATATATTTCAAAAAGTATGTTATATTAAAGCAGTAATGAACTTGTGAATATGAACATTTATGGTAGTATAAGTAAGATTACTGCATTATTTCCTTTATAAAAATTATGTTTGAAATGCACAAGCAATACTTACCCCTTTTTTCAATTTAAGGGCTTGTTAAGATAACTTAAGTAAACAATAATAATTACTTATTCCATTATATGTTATAGAAAAGTTAGCTGCATATTAAGACATATTACTTAGAGTTATTATTTATGACTACAGGGAAAAAAGGCAATGCCTTTTTTTTTATTCACTATTTTTTATTTCAGGCAAAATACTAATTATATTTTGGTAACAATTAAAGTTCGTACTAGCAACAATAAAATTGCACAATAATATTCAGAATTGTAGAGTTTTGGTGAGGATTACTACCACTATTGATTTTTTTATAAACTCTTAAATAATTTTATTTATTTATTTATTTAACATTTATGCACACACAAAGCGAATACAAAATATACAATGGATGTTGAAACGTTAGTACATTGGTACTGCTTATTTCTATAAGAAATTTCTCCCAGCAGACCGGCGAGAGGAGATCGTGACACATAAGAAAATATGTGTAATTGTGTGTACAGTAATTGGAGAGGAAAAGTATAAGTACACACACACGCTTAACATTATAAAATATACAGTAGTACTTAATATCTAAATAAACATACTATACCATGTATCATATATATTAACTAACTAAAAATAATAATATATATATATATATACTAACTAAAAATGATATACTAAACATATTCTACATAAACCTAAATAATATCAAATATACATAAACTTAGTACAATAAATAAGCAAACATTTATGCACAAATAGAAAAATCACCATCCCTCCTCCGCTCACGACTTAGCGTCACTGAACAGAAGAGAGATAATGACTGCAAACTTTGCTTTTAAATACAGACAGCGTGTTGCTAGCTCTGATATCAGGCGGTAGCGAATTCCACAGTCTGACCGCTTGCACGGTGAAGGAGTAAGAGTAGAAATCAGTTTTGTGGGAAGGAAATTTAAGGAGAAGTCGGAGGCTTGATCTGCACGGAGCATCAGAGGCGCGAACAAATGAGAAACGCTCCCTCAGGTAAGATGGTGCAGAGGGGTTGTGTAGAATATTAAAAAGGAGACAGAGAATTCGAGTGTTTCTGCGGTGGCGGATAGGGAGCCACTTGAGTTCTTTACGAAACTGCGAGACGTGGTCGTATTTCCTCAGATTGAATACGAACCGGATACACAAGTTTTGCAGTCTCTCCAGTTTGTTTAAAAGTTCCTCGGTGGCATCTAAGAAACAGGCATCAGCGTAGTCGATAATAGGTTGGATAAGGGTTCGAGCGAGAGAGATTTTAGTTTTTAAAGGTAGAAAACTCTGCAGACACCTCAGGGAGTGAAAGTTGTAATGTACCTTTTTACTAACTTCATTGATGTGAGGTCTCCAAGATAGGTTAGCATCAAAGAGTACACCCAAGTTCTTGGCGGTATCCGAGTAGGGTATCCGAGTTCCGTCCAGCGTTACAGGAGGTAATGTGGAGAAGTCAAGCTGCCTGCGCATCTGACTGCCGCCAATGATCATTGCCTGCGATTTAGTTGGGTTGATACGTAGTCCGAATGATTTGGCCCAGTTGCTAATACGATGCAGGTCGTGATTCATGGCAGAAACTGCCGAGGAGGCGTCAGCCACTGCAAAATGATGGTATAGCTGCAAGTCATCGGCATAAAGGTGATAGCTGGATGAAATTAGACCTGTAACAGAGTTGATGAAGATGGAAAATAAGAGAGGTGAAAGGACACCTCCCTGGGGTACACCCGCAGCCAGTCCACACCAGTCCGAGGACTCCTGTTCCAGGTGAACGCACTGCGACCGCCCCCGGAGATAGGAATCAAACCAAGAAATAGCATTAGAGGAGACGTTAATGCTCTTCAAGGTGCCAAGCAGTATGTCAAAATCGACGGAGTTGAAAGCGCTGCTGAAATCCAGCAATATTAGCAGAGTTAGTTCTTTCCTTTCCATAGCCCAGCGAATATCGTCGGTTACTTTAACGAGAGCCGTTACTGTGCTGTGACCTTTACGGAATCCAGATTGGAAAGAGCTGAGAAGGTTAGAGGAAGATATAAATAAGGACAGTTGTCGGTGAACAATATGCTCAAGAACTTTTGAAAGAAACGGAAGAATGGAAATTGGCCGATAATCGGTCACTGAGGAAGGCTTGGCCGATTTGGGTAACGGGATGATAAAAGCAGGTTTCCAGGAGTCAGGAAAAATACCAGAGAATAGGGAATAATTGAAAATATGAGTTATAACAGGAAGTGTGAAAGGAAGAAGAGGAAGAATCATATTTGAGCAGATATGATCAGAACCAGCAGCAGACGAAGAAATAGACAAGAGAGATTTTTGAACTTCTGCTTCAGATACAGGGTTCAAGTGAAAAGGTGGAGTCTGCGGCGTGGGCACACAAGAGACAGCATCCAGAGCGCTCTGCTTGGAAGCTGCATCCAGCGAGACCGGTGGTAGAGAGAAATGATAATTTAGAGCGCACAAGTCTATATCCTTGGGGTTGGAATCAGGTGACTTACCAATACCAACAGACCTGAGGAATCTCCAAGTGTCCGAGGAGTTTCGGTTATTGAGAGAGTTATGAAAATAACTTCGCTTTACATCTCTACACATACGACTGCAGCGGTTACGTAGGGTCTTGAAAGCGAGCAAGTTATGATCGGAGGGACTACTCCTGTAACGCCTCTTGGCTCGGTCCCTGCGAGCCATAAGGGTTTTGATCGCAGCATTGAGCCAAGGCGCTGGGTTGTGTCTAACCTTGATGCGTCTCAAGGGGGCGTGTTGGTCAAATAATTCTACGACCCTTGAACCAAAAACGTCCACCATTTCATTGACGTCTGTGGAATTGAATATGGGCGTCCAGTCATCATAATCAGTAGATAATTTGTTAGGACTAAACTTAAATAAGTTTTTATTGGCTCCGTACAACAAAATGTTTATGTTCTCTCAATAAAAATCAAAGGTAACAAGCAAAAATTATTAACAAATCAAGGTAACGAGTTATAATACATATTTTGTTATTACACATGTTATTATTAAGGCTAGGCACCCCGAGTGGTGGCATTATCCTTCACCTACTAGTTTAGTTTAGTTTAGAGTTTATTAATATCATTAGTATAAATTAACATAAGCCTATGTTATGGCTATTTTTTTATGCAAATGGATAGTGAACCCTTTACAAGTTAAAATAGAAAAGGATGTTACACGTTAGTAACAGACATTAGGTAATGTTATGATAATAGACTGCGAATCATTCATCAGCCTAGTGGTACGAGTCATCGTCTTGTACTCATATTACAGGGGTTCCCCTACTTGGAGACCAAACGATTGCTATGATATACTAAACTTGTACCACTAGCTTGGCGGTAAGCGAAAACATCGCGAGGAAACTGCACATTCATTCATATTTAATATGTAACCAGGATCCTATTGGTCTGGTCTGGGTGTTTCTATGTATAATATGTACGTATTTACAAAAAAAAAGTATATAAGTATGTTTATCCGCATTCTAGATTCCATAACACAAGCTATAAAAGCTTACTATGGGTCTAGATAGCGTTGTGTAAATTGTTGTGGAATTGTGGAATATTGTTAAGGTTCACCTTTCCGGTTACGAAGGTCAGACGATAGTCGCTTCAATGTACCTAATTACCAGACTATATAAACCCAGACAAATCATTGTTTAAGCGGACCCCGGACTCCCCAAGAGCAGCCGGACAGGAAAAACAAACATCAAGCATTACAGGATATCAAGAGAGTCCGGCATAGAGCCCTCTCTGCTAGACCTTCTATTGACGAGTCGCCTGGACCAGTACAGTGTCTCGGTGAGTGCTGCTTTAGGTAACTCCGACCACTGTCTGGTCCGCTCCACCGTGCCCATTGTAGCGCCCCCACGACCCGTGCAGGGGAAGAGGCGTCTTTGGCACTACTCGTCAGCGGACTGGGATGGACTACGCGACTATTATGCGTCCATCCCGTGGGCTGAACGCTGCTTTGAGGGTAAGAACCCATCTGAGAGCGCTACTGCTGTCGCCGGTGAAATCGGTTTGGGTATGGAATACTATATCCCATAAACCGATGTCACCGGAGTCCGCAGAGCGCGTCAGTGGTTCGGGTGCGAGTGTGCGGAGGCTGTTGAGCATAAACAGTCTGCGTACCGCGCTTGGGTGCGGGCGCGCGTCACACGCGATCCCAACAAGGCCAAGGCGGCGTACAACAGAGCGACAAAGGTCTGCAAGAGGGTTTACGTCAGGGCGGATGCCCAGTGCATAGCACGGCTGGCCCAAGAGCTAGTGGCGCATCTCACGTGCCGTGGCTACTGGCGACTGGCCAAAGCCGTGCAAGCCAACTTCTGCCAGCCCTCGCTGCTCCCGCTGAGCAACCCCGATGGATCTCTGGCCCATGAGCCGCAAGAGAAAGCAAATTTGCTGGTCAATCTCTTCGCGGCCAATTCCCGAGTCGATGATTGTGGTATGCAACCACGGACAATGCCCACTGGTGACCACGCAATGTCTGATATCCATATCAGGTATAGCGAAGTCCGTGCAGTACTACAATCACTCGATGTCCGGAAAACCAGTGGTCCTGATGGTATTCCAGCGGTCGTACTTAAAAAATGTGCAGCGGAGCTATCTCCTATGCTAACGCGGCTATACCGACTGTTCCACAGTTCAGGTACAGTGCCGTCGGCTTGGAAGGAGGCGAATGTCCAGCCGATCCCCAAGAAGGGGGATCACTCGGACCCAGCCAACTCGGAACAACCCATAGCCGTCACCTCAGTGCTGTGCAAGGTTTTCGAGAACATCATTAACACACAATTCATGCGCCACCTAGAGGATCACTCCTTGCTTAGTGACCGGCAATACGGCTTTAGACCGAAACGGTCAATGGGTGATCTTCTGGCGTACGTGACCCACCTTTGGGGTGAGGCTATGGAAAAGCACGGCGAGTCACTGGCAATTAGTCTTGACATTGCCAAAGCTTTCGATAGGGTATGGCATAAATCGCTTCTTTCTAAGCCTTTGGCCTGCCTCCCAGACCTCCCTTGCCTGCCTGCCTTCTTGCAGGGGCGCCGTATTCGCGTCCTTTGTGATGGACGAGCTTCGGAGTTCTTGCAGGTAAATGCTGGATATGCTAACGGTAGCATTCATTGCTATGCAGACGACAGCATCTTACACGGGAGTTGTTACGCATATCCTGCGGCCAAGCAGTCTGATATCGCGGAAAAAAGGCAGCTTCTTGTCACTGAGCTGGACCAGATCCTGGACCACATTTATCAATGGGGCGCTAGGAACCTGGTCGAGTTCAATGCCTAGAAGACCCAGGCATGTGCGTTTACAGCAAAGGTATCTCCTTTCGTTCCCCTTCCCACTCTTCAGAGCACACCATTGCCACTGCAGGATCACCTCAGTATCCTCGGTATGGATGTTCGCTGCAAACTGAGTAACAACTATATCGAAAGTATCATCAAATCAGCCTCGCGTAAACTCGGAATCCTGAACAGAGTGAGACGTTTTTTCACGCCGGAGCAGCGGTGTCTTTTATACAAGACCCAAATTCGTTCCTGCGTGGAATACTGCTCACATCTCTGGGGCAGCTCCGCAAAGTACTTACTAGATGCTCTCGACAGGTTGCAGCGAAGTGCAGTCCGCATTTTTAGGAATCCTGAGGTCATGAACACCCTCGAGCCTTTGCAGATGCGTAGAGATGTTGCATCTTTGGCAGTATTCTACCGTCTCAACTATGGTGAATGTTCCGACAAGCTCTTCCAATTACACCCACCCTCTCCATTGCTACACAGGACGAGACGTGCAGGGCTAAGATGCCATCCATATACGATGCAGAGTATACCAGCTAGAACCAAGCGTTTTAGAGACTCATTCCTATGCCGCACCATTAAGACCTAGAACTCCCTGCCAGCTCACGTGTTTCCTTCTTCCTACAGTCCCGGGTCCTTTAAGCGGGTCGTGAAAAGGCATCTAATGAGGCCGTCAAGCTGAGTGCGACCACTGTTAACATGGTACATGTTTCCGATGGTGACCCTCTTTCCGACACTTTGCCTTTGCTGAACATCAGGCGAGGTGAAGTCAAATTGACGTGTCCTATAAAAAAAAACATTGTGTCATAATCTCTTTTTAGCTTATACTCACCTAATAACTTCAAAATTCTTCTCGCCCTACTGTGCTGCGTCCGGTTATACATTTCAGGTAACTTTACTTTAAAATAAGAAGAAAAACCACTCAATTGTTGTTGTTTTGCTTTCGCAAATGCGTTAACGCAGGTATTACCTTGACCTATAAATGGGCACTGACTGTCAAGCGCGTGGATACGCACCCGCCCCGTTCCCCGCATCGATGTATTCACACTTATGTTAGCACTGTCTACTCCCACGCCACAGTATCTATTCTTACTTCTCGGTGAAAGGAAAATATTCTAGTGAAAGAAAGAAGTAATCGTTCTTATTTTACAGCCGCGCCGCAGTATGTAGTCTTATGTTTCGGCGTATAGAAAAGTTTTGAGTGGAAGAAAGCAGTATTTATTCTTATTCTAATTTATTTTGTTCATAAAAAGTAAACAGTCATACAGCTGTTATTATTTTCTAAGTTTATCTTTTAGGCTAAGTAAGCGCATTTAAGATAATTTCCTTAGCTAGTTAATATAACAAATAAAAAAATAATCGTGTATACAAGACTAACGATGTAAAAAAAACAAACGCATTTAAATTATAATAATTGTTACTTTTAATTTTCTACATAAAATATTAGGGATAAACGTAATAATAAGTAATACGTCATATTTCTCAATTTATTCTTTGCGTTATATCACATAATCTACTAATCCGTAAGAAAAAATGTAATGGAACCAAAATTCTCAAAACGAATTTCTTGTTTTAATTCGTCAAATTTAACAAGAAAAATATGAAAAAAATTTAGCATATGTATCTTTAAACGTATCTTTCAAATATGGTAAAATCGACGAATCAAAGTAAGATCACTTATGCCTATTTTCCACTGGGGGTGCGATTTCTTTCTCGATTGCGTCCGTAAATGTAGCGAATTCCCTTGCTGTTAGATAACGTGTTGACCTGAGGCCCCGGCATTAAGCAATTTAACCCATTTAATGGGTTCATTCAGTTGATTGTTGCAATCAACCGTGGTTCTGATTGATTGGCACTAGAGATGCCGCGAGCCGCGAATGGAGAATGGTCGAGCACCGATTAATCGCCATTCCTTATGACGATTTATCGAATAACTTGCCATTATTATTCGATATAAAAAGTAATATAAAAATGATTTATTCGTTATTAAATGATGATTCTAACGCTTGTTATATTGCATTTGTTACTGTAACCTAAAAAAATCTTTAGAAAATCCTATTAACTTCCACATGACTGAGTTTTGGCTGACTTTTTAATAGTAGTACCAAGTACTTCATACTAAATTGTACATGTGAAAGTTTATGAAGCTGCTTAAACGGCTGAACCTGTACACAGAGATAGATTATACTATAGTCTGAAATAACTCTTACATACACAACAACATTAAAATACCGTATTAAATCTTGTTGTACTATCATTCAGTATTCGACGCACAAAATCGTATATCGAATAATATTGAAATAAAACCACTTTTTACGGATTCTATCGCGATATATTTGTTATTATTACTTTTAAACCCGACGTTTCGGCTGCTTTGCAGCAGCCATTTTCGCCATTTCGCGGTTTCGCGATAGAATCCGTAAAAAGTGGTTTTATTTCAATGAGTGACATTCGCGTAAACTTCAGAAAATATCATATCGAATAATATTTAGCGACTACTAACCGCATCACTAATCCACACTCTAGATGTAATTAGGACTCGCATAATTGGTGCAGACGAGTCAGTTGATAAGTTCAAAGTTGTTTACTGTCATATTGACAACGACAATCTTTCATTGAGTATAGAGTTATGAGTTTGAGTGGATAGTAACATGTTTACGAGATGAATGACATGGAACGACTTATATTTTGACGGACAGTCGCACTGTATAATTGTGTCAATTATATTCAGAGATGATGTCTTTAGAATCATGAGTAAAATGACTGCTACAGGGTCAGTGTTTAGTTCATTTATTTGGTGACAGCCTGACTGATTTGCACACCACTGGAAGTGTAAAGGGTAGGTACTTTCCAAATGGTACTGCCGGTAGTGACAAGTTGCCTGTGGAGTCGTGAACATATGTGGTTGTGAATCTAGTTTGTCCTTTCCCAAGGTTTAATCTAGCTATCCCAATTCAAAACTTCATGAAAATCGGTTCAGTGATTTGGGCGCGAAAGCGTACACAGGCAGACAGAGTTATTGTCGCATTTATAATATAAATATAAGATGCTTTTTCATGCCCCACTTAAAGACCCAGGTCTGTAAGAAGAAGTAAACACGTGAGTTACCTACTAATTAAAAACATGATTGCATTGTAAAAAGAGATTTGGATTTCTATTTTAGAAGCCTACATTCAGTATACATGGACAAAAACGATGGCGATCGATCGGTACTCGCAGAGACTTTACTGAAATTTTCATCCCTCAAAAACATAATTTCCCAGGAGGCCTAACGAGTTGTTCAGCAGGCAAAAGCTAGCAGCTTCGCCTCATATAGACCGCTTTATTTATTAGCCAGCCGTCAACTTCTCCGTTGGAAGTTGAATATGTTTGAACGTTTTCAGGATGGGGTAGTTTTAAAACTATTTTCGATGCGCTGAAGTACCCACTTTTAATTGCGAAAAGGATTTGTCTGAACGCATAATTGAATGCGGATAGACTCTACAAGGGACAGGACCAAAAATATAGATTTGTTTTCCAGGATCACAGCCTACACACATCCATAGCTACAGCATATATAGAAACAGTCTCGAGAAATCCCAGGACTTCCCGAAGAAAAATTCCAAAAAAAAGTAAAAATCACGCATTTTTAATAAACTAAAATCCTCAGCTTAGCGTTGCTTGGTTGCATCCTCTTGGAGCCCGAGGTCCGCTTACTCCTCATCCTTTTGATTTGGTTTATACGGTTTTAATAGGAACCATATGACCACCCAAATCCGAGATCAAAGCTTGCGCCAGAGCCTAGACCTTCAATCAGAGGCATATCGACTTGCGGCTTAGCTCCGAAACTCATGATACCACTCCCATATTAAACTTGTATATTTTCCTAATTATGCGTTCACAAAATGGACGGTCCAAGTCCATGTAAAAGTGAATTGAAAGCTGTACACATAACCGTATTCTGTAAACATACCATAAGTTATAACGCGGCAGTCACGATTTGATCCTCACTCTAGCGCACGTGTTGGAGAACTGGTTTTTCAAGACGGGTAACGTTCGATGTTACACGGCATATATCGATGTTTGTTGCATCGTGTAAGTAGTATCGATTAATAAATCGAGGTACCTATATTAAGTTAGACTTAATGAGAACGAAGGACGCAGTCTTAAGATGTTATCACTAGCAAATATATTGGGTCTCAGTTTCGGATGTAATTTGATTGCCCGTTGGGTTTCAAGAGACTTTTCAAGACGGAGCCGCGTTGCAATGCAAAATAACGCACGTTTTGTATAGTAAACAAGATTAAAAGTTAGTTAAACTTTGTTCATTTTTCCGGTTCCATCTAAAGCTTGAAGGAACTAGGATTTCGGGAGTCCTTTTTTTGACATCGTGTCAGTGCTACAGAATAATATTTTTTTGAGTTTGACAGTCAAGGATCGTAACCACCAAAGCCTGCTTTACGTATTTATTTTACGTATGCATTGCGCGAGGTAACGGTGCAGTATGGTATGCCCGCATCGGCCATTACGCAATGTAGTACGCACTGTCCTGAATGCTATTATAAACGTGCCGGATCATTGGGAAGGTCGTGAGAAACGTTAATTTATTATTCGGAAGAGTTGCGTTTGGATATCGTACAATTACGGTGCCTAACCTCCTTACGGGAACTAAATTGCTTTTTGACGTGAATACATGTATCTACAGCGCGAAGCAATCTATGAAATTGATGATAACATAATCGAGGGATACAGTTTGGTATAGCAGTCAGATATCAAGATGATCAAAATCTACCCGTTTCTTAACCTAGTTCATCCGAACACTATACCCAGTTAAATCCAGCCTGGGGTCCGCAATCATACCTACTCCTCTTTTCCTTGTCTTACAGACTGTTTTCTCGGGTTCCATGGGAGCGACTAAAGACTAGTTCTCCATCTCAAAAAGGACCAGGTGAACCTCTCAGACTAAAAGAGTAATATAGACGCTAGCAAGTGAAGCCGCAAAAAGGAATACTAAAGTAGTGCTATCTTGTTCGCACTCTTTGTGAGCACGCACGACTGCGAGCGAGATGACACTACTTCAGTGTTCAATTTTGTGGCTTCACTTGCTTAGTTCTATAAGTACGTTCCGTCTATGTTATTCTTTAGTCTGAGGTAGTCCTATACTAGACCCGCGTCCGTCAATTAGCAGGAGTGGTTTGGTTGAGCTGATAGGTGAGGTGAGGTCTATTGAAACCTCAGCTAAACTGACCTCAACTGCAAGACGCTAAAATTTAATATTAATGTCTGTTAAAAAATTGACGATGAAAAGTATATTTTTTACTGAACACACTATCACTTTATCCATCCTCGTAGCACGTAATTAGCAATTAATGAGCAACTCCATCACAATTAATCGTATGCACCAAAAGGCATCTGATCAAAATTAAACTGTTCACAACCGAAACGGACTTTCACTCGATTGGAAAATAAATTCTTTGTAATTATAACTGAGATGCGTGAAAGTAGGTAATTTAGTAGTGCCGATAAGATTTGCGCGCCATTACATTTGTCTATGGTGTCAATACTTTATAATTTATTGTGAATGACGAATGTTTTGCCAAGATAGCAGTTACGGAGCCTTCACGAACAATAGACAATTTAATGACATGTTGTATTTTTTAATCAATGTGTTTGTTTGTTTGAACTATTGTTACAATGTCTTTAAAGTAAGTAATCGTCAATTGAACAGCTGAAATACGTCAATGTTTTGTTTTTTTTCTTTTATTATTGTAAACTATAGATAGAGAGTTCTGTGGTTCTGTGACTCTACTATGTAAGTACGAATTTGAATTTAAAGACTGAAAGGATAATTTAGTCTGAGATCGATAGTAACTGAGGAAAAGAGATGTCCAAAGTTTTTAGAATAATAATAGAATAGAATAATAGAATAGAATGTCCCGGCGAACTTCGTACCGCCATTTTTTTCCCGCCTCGCGATCGGCGTCAGATCCCGTTCCCGCTGCACCATTTAGGGGTATGAAAAATAGATGTTGGCCGATTCTCAGACCTACCCAATATGCACACAAAATTTCATCAAAATCGGTCAAGCCGTTTCGGAGGAGTATGGCAACGAAAACTGTGACACGAGAATTTTATACATATATTAGATATCTGCATAGAATTTATGAATATGTAACTAAGTAAATTATTTCCTACCAGAATGAACTAATAAACTAGTGTTATACAGCTCGACATTACTCAAAAACTCAACGGTTCGTCGGAATTTTATCTCGATTACAACATTAACAACAGAATTTCTAACTGCTAAAGCTGTTGTTAATTACTGTTTATGCATAGAACGAAGCGCAACGCCCGTCTTACATCATTGCCGCATTCCGTTCCATTATTCGAATTTCAAAATTATAATCTTACGATAGTAATAAATCTATTGTTATATACAATAACGTGAATTTCCGGCTAACAAAACTTTCTTGTTAGTATTTTTGTCAAATATTTGCCTGTTTTCGAGGGAGCATGAGTTCAACCAAGCTATTTGGAGCCTTAAGTCACATGATATAGTGAGATCAAGACCCCAGACACAGAGCTGAGTTGAACACAGTTAGATTTAAAAAAATACCTTTGGCTGTGGAATTCTTGTCTGTAAGTTCGCGATGGACGCAAATACTACTGAAAAGATCTTGAAGAGAGTTACAACGATAACCAACAATATATGCACAAATGTAAGTCTATGACATTCACATTATTTACGTGTTATCTGAAGCAAGCCAGGCAATACAAGGACAGTCGCCATAATATCTCTATAAACATGTTCCGTCCTAACGACACTACAAACCAGTAGAAAACCCGGCTGTAAAACGACTATATTCTATCAAGTTTACGAGCTTACATAAACTAAATATAAAATAGAGAGGGTACATCGTCCTAGTTACGTGATAGCCTTGAAATCTGTACCGTAATTAACATTCCAAGTCTAATACATTACTTTAAAATCAGTCTTACTTTTTTCTACATCAAATGCGCCGGCCATAATGGTCTCAGACTGGATCGTCAACAAAAAATGGTAAGTATGAACATCCCGAAGGCAGCGTACCTTTTCTATAAGGTAAGCGCTCGAGGTTTTTTTTCTTTTTCATTTTCGTAGAAGGCAAAGGCACAAAGAGTTGAGGCAGCTGTTAACTACAGCTGGCTATAGTTATCTTTATATTTTTTAAATATCACCTGGTCAACCTGTGATAATCCCGGTACGTTCACCTATAAAGAATTTATAGATTTTTTAAATTAAGTAATTGAATAATTTGAACATTCGGAACGCGGTCTTTTGGTCGAGTTGTGTAGCGTCGTTTTAATAATATATTTTAGTGATAGAATAATGGCGAAAATTGTTACATTTCCAATTTATGAAGATACACAACATTATTAAGTTCAACTGATCTAATGTTTAACGAATATTGTTGAATACATAGTGAAAACAACCACCGATTTTTTTAATAAAAACATTACACGGAAACTGGAATCTCATTACACTGTCAGTGTGATATATGTTTCAGTAAACAAAGTCCATAATTTTCTTCCGCGAACAGGTTATGAAAGACGAAAGTAACATTTGACATAAGCACGCAAAGGTTTGGTCAATAAATATTAAAATAACCTTTACAATCATTAACACGGCTGCATCCGCCTTGAAAATATTTTGAGGTATATTATTCATGTGTAATTCAGGATACGCCCATATAAATTGCTCCAAAATTTCATTCAAATCAGGTTGCCTTGTTTGCCCGCTGCACTTCTTGTCGCGAACATCCCAATAGGGTAGTTGACTGTCAGGTCAAATTAGTTTCTTTTTAGGAAACTTATGAAATAACGAGGTATATTAATACAACCCGTATGACGTCATACCTAGTTGTCATGAAAGGGTTATTCCCGTGCGCTCCAAATCTATTGTTCTCTAAAATTCATATTTTCATACATTGATTACCAGGAGCTCCACGGATGTTTTTATTAAAATAATAAACAAAGCCAAATTTACCAATTTCATTCCCTAGAGCTCCAAAATATTGTTTAGGTACTTTGACATATTATTCCCAGCAGCTCCAATACAAAATTCAATTCTTCAATATAAAAATCGTTCCCACCAGCTCCAAAAAATTAAAAGTAACGTCGGCAAAACCCGAACGTAGTAAAGAACGAAATCTGTCAGTGCGGCGGTGCGCCCACGCAGCGTTGTCGCGTCACCCCCACCCCGCACCTTTCCTTGCAATCTAACATTGCCTAATGATGTGCAAACAGTGGTCTCGAACCTACCGATTTTTCGGTATTTCTATTTCCGATATGGGCTCTGTTTTACCTAAATATCGAAATATAAAGTTTTTCTACGATTTCAGAGTATATATGGAAATTCTCAATTGATACAGAGTGGCGCATTTTAAGAAATTGTGAATAAATCAAAACATTTCCTACTACTACTACTACTACTCTAGCAGGTATACTCTGCGCCGTATACGGATGGCCTCTTAGCCCTGCACGACTCCTGTGAACGAAAGGAGAGGGTGGGACTATTGGAGAAGCTCATCCGAACATTCACCATGGTAGAGACGGTAGAATACTGCCAAAGACGCAACATCTCTACGGCTCTGCAAAGGCTCGAGGGTATTCGTGACCTCAGGATTCCCAATAAAGGAGACCGCATGTCGCTGCAACCTATCGAGAGTATCTAGTAAGTACTTTGCGGAGCCATCCCAGAGATGTGAGCAGTATTCCACGCAGGAACGAATTTGGGTCTTGTATAGAAGACACCGCTGCTCCAGCGTGAAAAAAGTCTCACTCTGTTCAGGACTCCAAGTTTACGCGAGGCTGATTTGATGATGAGTTATGATTTGATGAATATGTTTATTTGCGTTGGTCTGGATATTTTCATACCTCGGAGATCACGTTAAGCCGTGGGCCCCGGTTGTAATACGGACATCTATGGTAGCTATTGCAGGTATTTTGAGCCCTAAAAAGTTCAATAACTGCAATACTTCAATATTGCCAAGAGGTTTTGGAGGGCTCGTTTCGTGGAAAATAGGAAAAAGGGTGAAGTAGTACAAGGAACACTAAACAACATAATTCTGTAAATTCACTCAATATGCACGATAACTTTACAACAGATGGGCCTTGTGTTTGTCTGCCACTTAAAGTATAAAAAATTTACTACATACATATATAATCACACCTTTATCCCCAGAGAGCAGGGGTGGTTAGGCAGAGGTGAATTAATTCTCACATTTCACCTATTATTGGCTTCGGTCCCACGTAATAGGGGGTGAGCCTATTGCCGCATTTCGGGCACTATTGTTGACTCAAGTCATGCATCTGAGGCTGAAAAAATTAAATCCTCATACATTTAACTATAGAGCGTATCATTGGTAGATCTTGTAATGTTAGTTGGGTGTTATTTCAATCTGCTACTACCGATAATACAATATGGCTGCAATCTTATCGATTGCGTAAGTATCTAATAGTAAGATCCCAGAAATGATAACAGTATGCCAGGAGAAGCCAACCTATTTATTATTAGGTATTAAAGATACCGCTGCTCCTTTTATATAAAAGAGACCAAATGTGGGCAGAGAAACACTCAGTTCCGGTAAATTTTATCAGACCAAATAAATGCGGCCGCGTGGATATCAACTCCAGTACCTATCAATTTGGAAGTATCTACATCATCTGCTGTTACACAAGCTTGCCTATACAAGGAATACGAGTATATAGAAAAATGAGGCTATATGACCCCATCCCAGTCAATGCTGTATTTGCTCTCTTGCCCACTGCGCCTCTCTCCTCTACCTGTGTGTAAGGCAACGAACAACGGTGTCACTGTGGTCGATGGAATATATCATAAAACTGGAACTAACCACCATTGGCTCGTCAAAGCAGAGGACCAAGGCTCCGGGTTTTCTTGAAACTATTTTGTGTGATGCTTGATGTATTATAATGTGTAACCGATTTCAAAAATGGAGGAGGTTCTCAATTCGTTTCTCAATTCGTATTCATAATAATTTTTTTTTATGTATGTTCACCGATATTTCCGCAAATTATAGACGGATTTCAAGTTTTTTTCTTTGTTGGATAGAGTTCACTTCGGAGGTTTTTTTTTTTTCACCAGGTCAGGATCGGATGATGGGATCAAGGAGAAATCGAGGGTAACCACCGAAAATTGTATGCTCGTATGGTGCTTTTATGCTTTATATGCTTTAGGGTGTCAACATCTGATGCTGTTGTGCTGATGATGAAGCTACCGAACTCCTTAACGGTTAGGAGTTGGGGGATAGTACTGAAATTGGTCGATGATAACATTTAGTATTATGTAGGCCTAATGTGTTGCTTGTGAGGTATGCTTGTATCAACATCTGATACTGCTGTGCTGATAATGAAGCTACAGAACTCCTTAACGGTTGCGTATGGTGTTTTTGTTACGTAATAATTTCTTACTCAGGTATATGCTTCAGGGTGTCAACATCTGATGCTGCTGTTCTGATGATGAAGCTACTGAACTTCTTAACGGTTAGGAGTTGGGAGACAGTACTGTCATTGGTCGATGGAAACTATTTAGTAGTATGTAGGGCTAACGTGTTGCTTGTGAGGTATGCTTGAATCAACATCTGATACTGCTGTGCTGATAGTGAAGCTACAGAACTCATTAACGATTAGGAGTTAGGGGACAGTACAGCAATTGGTCAATGGAAAATAGGTAGTAGTATGTAGGGCTAACGTGATACTTGTAAGGGTAGGTGCTACTTCTGAAAAAAGCACGAAATTTCAGAGATATCGTAATAAAAATCTCAGTGAAACAGAGACAGTTCCTCAATTATTAAAAATAATAAGTATGCTTATAAATGGGGTTTATCTACTCCTGAGGTGGTCTTTTTTATCGTGTTTATTTATCGTGCGCCGGAGCCGGAAGGAGAGGTTATGTTGAACTCGAACTGACTAAAACCATATGCCGACTGAGGGTCGTAGTGCTAGGCCGGGGGTGAGGTTGTTTTCGACATATCCCTTGCACCCTGGCTGGCCTAGGGCCATCCCTTACTGTCTGGCCCTCCACGGGAGAGGGGACAACGATGTCAACGACTCGCCCCCGGAATGGCTCCCCATTCCGGGGGCGAGTTGTTGACACCGTTGTCCTACGCGCGTTGCCACCGTGGCCTGCTTCTGCTGAGGTGATAGGCGGCTCCACACGTCACCCCCAGGCCTGCACTCATGGGGGACTCTCTAAATCCTGTTATTTTAAACATTTTTTCCTATTTGGTTTTGGAGTCGGTTCATTTTTTTTAAATTATTTATAATTTGTTCAGTTCGTAAGTTGTAGAAACATGATTTAAGAATTTAGGAAGAAGGAAGAAGAATATTTAAACCATTATAACTGATGAACATGTTTAGTCCACGTTTAGCAATGTTTATCCACATACTTGATAATGATTTTGTCAGCAAAATATTGAATTTTTCAAAATCCTTCCGCAGTATTTGCCAAGCCTATAGAAGAAGTCTGTCTATTTTCGTAGTTTTCAGTAGTTTAGCCCTGTATACATTAGTCAGTCACTCAAAAAAGACTGTCTTCATAATATGTAATTGAAAAATACAGTTTGGAAGATGTCAAGAAAAAATTTGAAAACATCTTTGTTTCTTTTTTTAAATAAAGGAATGTTTTCTTTGTGTAAAATTCATTATTTCCAGTATTTCGACTACTTCCGTTCCAGTTGGGATGAAAATCTTCCACCATAAATAATTTTGAGTTTGAGCTATTCGAAACTTAACGCGCACGAAGTCGCGGGCAACAGCTAGTGACAAAATCTAATAATAGTAAAATAGAAATAAAAGCATTAACACTCACATTTCATTAAACAATATAATACCTAGTCAGTCCCACGTAATAGGGGGTAAGCATATTGCCATATTCCATGCACACTCGAGTCATGAATCTGAGGCTGAGTTAGCTGTATATTATATAATCTGTCTGATGTTAAACAGCCCAGTGATGTTATTATAACTTCAGTGCAAACATGCTTTCTCTGTAAAACCGCTTGAATACCAAATTCATACCTAACTCAAGACTTGGCTAATAGACACTACTTCCTGTTAACCTATTGACGTCCTATTATCGTATTATAGTATTAAATGTTTTTAATTCTGCTAACCGTACACTTTGTTTTGGAGCTGTTGGGAACACAGTATTTTTTTACTTAAAATATTATAATTTGGAGCTCCTGGGAATTGATGTATAGAGATAAGAAGTTTCGAACGAAAAAGCTTACATACGTTTTTGGAGCTCTTGAGAACGATTTTATAAAATAATATTAATATTTAATTTTAGTCTTGGAGCGCTTGGGAGCAAAATCGTGGAGCGGACGGGAATAACCCTCATGAAATAGTGGTTAACCTGCTGAATGATTAAAAAATAATTAAGTACCAGCAAAGCTTCGTTTATTTATAATACTAACAGGAAATTGTTCCACTTAGCTACACGCTATTAGATTCTAAACGACAGTTTAAACAATTCCAAATTTAAATTAAATTGATGTCAGTTGGTCATTAACTTTTTTATCAACAAAAAAAACAACTTCCCGAACTATCTATTTCCTTGAAGAGTCACTAAGTGCATCTGTTCTTTAAACTAATATTTACAAGACTTTCTAGTTTCCTGACCTATTTACACTTTAAAGCGGTATTGTGAGTATCTTATTTCTATTATTTTCAGCAATCAACCCTTATTAGTGCCCAAGTTTTAGACTTATTTGCGTTGGGACAAAGTTACCCGTATGCAGTAGCTAAGAAATATAATTATAATCTATAAAAGATGAGTGGCCCTAGCAGATGTTGTAGACTACTGTCACAGAAACTTTAAAGTATTTTTTAGATCTTGCTAACAGCATCTATTGGGTCCAGTTCCCCCATTACAAATACAAGAAACCACTAGCAGGTGAGACAGGTTTGGTACCTATCCAAAGATTCGTATTAGTAAGATCCCACATACACTCTCTATTGATGAAATATTATTGTGTATAATGTTATAATAGGAAGCAAATTCTAGAGAAGGACGAGTAAATACTTCGTGTTCGTACTTTAGACGCACAATGATTCAAGTTTATGCACGGTCATTGACCTATTTATCTGTGTTACTGAATTGGCTTGGCATAGCGCTCAGCTGTTTCGTGTTTGAGATTATTAAACAAAGAGTAGTTGCACTAATTGTACCTACCTCCTTTAGTTGACGTCTGATTAATTCCAATGCGGGTTCTAAAGATAGTTTAATTTTGCCTGGGCCCAAGTGTCATCATTATTCTGTGTTATGTGGGTCACTGCTGTTACCGATAGTCCCGTTAAAAAAGTTGTATTATATGGAAATCTGAGACATTCATTAGCGTACAGTAGTTGGAGCCCTTAACTTAAAGTCCGCCTATGTTATAAACCATACGGTAACTTAGTTTTGAAAACGCTCGGAAGATGAGGAGGCAAAGAGCATAAAGTTGATGTTTCCATAAAACATAACATAACATAAACTCACGCCTGTATTCCCCGAAGGGGTAGGCAGAGGTGCTAGCACCCACATTTCGCCAGTTTATGTTTAGGTCCCAATGTAATAGGTGGCGAGCCTATTGCCATTAACCGGGCACTTAAAAACTTGCGAAAAATACACACATAACTTCGAAAAGCATCGAAAAGTCATTGGTGTGTGAAATGGTAAACCTTGGATCGAACCCGAGACCTCGTCTCGGCAGTCCATTACCCATACCACTAGGCTACCGCAGATCCTTTGATGTTCGTTCGTTGATGTTTCCAACCAAATAAATATCGTTTTCCTGTATACCTAGTTTAGAAATGAGTCAAATTATGAGTAACTTGGTATCAGTACATCGGTATATCTGAAGAATTTTATGAGTAAGAACTCTGTACCTACTGTTCGAATATCATACCTACCGGTGGGCATTAACTTGGAATACACTTCAAATTTCAAAAGTGCACTGACGCCATTATAACCGATTGCATAATGCTAATTCCGTTAAGAATTACGCGAAATTCTAAAATAAAAACATTGGGATAGCTACGTCATCGAGTTACGAAGAGTCATCATCGTTACCTTAGCAGATGGACGGACCAGGCTCTGGTGCTGGTTTTCTCTCTTATTCGGGAGGTCAGATGGTGGTGAGAGCTCCCAAAGGAGACTGAAATGATTACATACAATCTTGGGCCTAGTTGTAAGAAGATGAAAGTGGTGTCAATTAATAGCTTATATATTATCAACCTTTCACTGAAAATTCTGCGGATTTTGTCAATCTGAGAACACAGATAAAAGAGATTATGTAAAAGTGGGGTTATGTTACAATCTTTATCTAACAGCTGATTCTTGAAGTGCAAAATGTGTTCTTTTGTACTAATAGTTATTATATTTACTAGAAAATGTTTGAAAAATCATATGAATGAACGTCAACGACTTCAAGCGATAGGTAGGTAACAAGTAAGGAGATAGGGAAAGGATGTCTAAAATAAAATAAAAAATCATTGAATATAGTGTTTTATTCACCTTCTATTAAACACATTTTACATTTTAAACCTGCCAGGATGGTAGCTGGTTAGATGAGGTTACAGGTATTTACTTACAGACCGAGGTGCAAGCCATTGCCGAATCACTGACAGAATTGTTTCATCGTGTAAGGGCCGTCGGTCCATACACGATGAAACAATTCTGGTTCTAATATCCACTGGTCACTGCAATACACTGGTGTATTGCAGTGACCAGTGGATATACCACAATTCACACAGCGATCCATAGTTTCAATAATATCCAATCCACAAGCTGGCGGTAAAATGCAAAATAACAATAATTCCAAGTCAAACGTGTGAGCTATCTTCGGTGTCCAAGGTGAAAGCAAGGGTCGTACAATGTAGGCAGGGTCAGAATCCGTAAAATACAAAGCTGTTGTCGTAAAAAATGACGAATAATCGGGAAAGCACTCAAAACGCATCGGAAAACACGAAACGATGAGCAAATAAAAACAGTCAGCAACTGTCTAGTGTCAATGTTAGTCAGCTGCCATGTCAGTGACATAGACTACAAATATAAGAGAGATTTGAATCGATATGAAATCGATAATCTTTAATATTGGTTTTTCAGTAATTAATTGATATTTGATTTAATAATATGACTGTAATTATATGCACTATAATGCATGTAAGTATATATGCATTTAATTGCTTTGAGTTAATTATTTACAGCAAATATTTTGGTGTAATCGATTACTCAATTGATAATCTCACGAAAACTATTTTCTCATATTTCTCCGCATCCAGATTGAGAATTGAGGTGATTTTTCATATTCTAAGATAGAAAAATATGACTAATTTTTTAGATCATATCTCAACTTATTACATTTGGGCCCACCATTTTCCATCTCCTTTGCTGTATGAGCCAAACCCAAAGGATGAAAAGTCATAGCCTTGCATGCAACCGTAAATAATGCTAAGAATGTGATGATAATGGTAAACTAGCTTGTAATATGGTTTCTAGAATGCGATAAACGTACTTGTACTACACAGAGACATATTCAGTCCAATGCAAATAGATATTTTCAACCAAAAAATCATCATCATTATTTTTGAGTCCCGATCGCATCCGAGGCCTAAACCATTAAACGGGAATCGAACCAGTGACCTCCAACGTAACTACCGTAGAGTAGACATATTTGTACACATTTGACATTCATTCGAAGGCAGTTCAGTCATAAATAAGTCAATGGCCGTTCTTGAACCTGACTTAATAAAAACGTTTTATTGTTTGTTTTACATAAACATGTTATGTATGACTATATTAGTTTTTAAATCATCCCAAATGTTTTTATAAGAAACGCCGGTTTTATTACCATAAATAAGCTGCATCTGTCATTGACTCATTGTCTATGCTTTTTGATTTGCGACACAGATAACATACAACACAAGGATGTACATTATGTACATTATACATAGATATTTTTTTTATTTACAGTGTAATGAAATATATACCTATATTATTAAAATAAAACTAAAACTAAATAAAGTAAACCTAAAATACATATTTACAAATAATTCTAAAATATTATTAAAATGCGTCATGAAATTCCTCCGCATCGCATGCCTCTTGCTTATCCCATATGCTTAATCTCTGACCTAAAAAGAGGCCAGCCTTCTGGTCACGAGAAGCATCGACCATACGCTTCGCAAACTCCCTGAAGAGATTGCGGGCGCTCGGACATAGATTAAATATTAATTAATAACACCCGGAATACGGCAATAGGCTCATCCCCTATTACGTGGGAATGTATACAGTGATTGGTGAAATGTGGGTGTTAATTAAATCCAGGGATAAAGACGTGATTGTATGTATTAATTTTTATTCGGTAAGTATTGTACAGAAATGATTCAGCCATGACAGTTCCCGGTAGAGTAGAATATGGATGTATGTATTAAAGGACATTTTACACTTGTTTGGGTCTAGATGATGCTGTACTTATATAATATTTATTTATGTATGTGTTACCGGAAATGTTTGAAATCAAGGAATTGTATACAAATCCTAGGAAATGTGTGTAAATACATAGAATTCCTGCCGTTCCACCGGAAATGTGTGATATAAATGGGTTATTGTCTATATTTGCGGATGATTTTGTGGAAAATTAATATTTTTGAATGAATAAAAAAAAATAACCACGAAGATTAATGCGGGAGCTTCGCTCCGCTCCGCTCCCGCATTAATCTTCTAACCTAATCTATCCAAGTTAAATTGCGTGGTGTGGACACTGCGCCCCGACCTGGATATATTATAGGTTAGAAGACTGAAGCGAAAGCGAGGCTCCAGCATTAGCCTAAGTGGTTGCATTTTTTATAACCACCATCAATATTCTTTGTTACCATTTCATACATTACCTGCTGCGCACTCGCCATTGTATAGAATGCCTAGGCATTGTATAGAATTCCGGATTATACACATTTCCGGTAACATATGCACAAACATATAACCCGCTTGATAGAAAGCGTCCACCGTAGCCTGTCCCATTTAACACCAGGGGTACCTATTGGCACGCGTCGAAAAACCCTTTTACCAGTGAATGAATCGTTTGTTTGGAATAAATAAAACCGAACTCGTTTGCTTATTTACTCTACACTCGAACAAGCTTTGTTAGCCATAGATATATTTTCATAGAGTATTAGTTTGCCCACGTGTCACTTAAATCTTGAAAATCAACATTACTCGGAAAAGATCTGATTGCGTTTCGGTGTTTTTATTTTATTTTGTGGTTTTTTAAAATGACTTCACCTTACTCGTTATTATTCTAATGTATGTGTGGGATCATAAATAAAAATCACTATTCACATAACCTTATGTTTCGCCGTGTAGTCGGGTAATAAATTTAATCGTGAAGCGGTTTTGTCATAAGAGAAATGGCAGGCTCTTTCATTTGGCCGGTAGTATACGAATTTCTTGTTCGCAATACCTGCCTGTTCTCTCTCTGTCTCTACTCTGGTCGTTCCTCTGTAATCAAAAATACATCGCCTATGAAAGTACCAGCTTTCTAAAGCGTGATAGAAAGCTGAAATTTTACCGTTGAAAAGCTGAAATTTTACAACTGTAGCCTGAGGAGAGGAAGGAAGGAAGGAAGTCTGAGTAATAGGGTTCCGATTTTACCCATTGGGCACTGAACCCTAAAGCAGCTGAGAAAATCAGGGTTATCCTAAGACATCTTCTTCTGCGCTGATATTATAGGCAGGAGTAAAAATAAAATCGAATGCCAAAACAGTATGACAGAAATACCACCACGGCCTAAATGCATTCCATCATCAGTTTGGGCACAAGCATCATTCGACATTCGACCCAAATCTATCGCCATTAGCGTCGTTAAAACTTCCGTGCCTACATTAAAATTGCCGAATAGCAATGACTTAATATGCATCCTACTTTAAGCAAGCTTTTTAGAACAAAAATAATTGTGTCACGCACGGTTCCTGGGTGAGGTGCATATGGAATTTGAATTTCGAAGGGAACGGGTCGCAGGAACTTTATTTCGATCCATACGGTCGAACCACGTGGCCAGGACGTTATTACATACAGGCCATTTTGTCGTACCGGAGCTGACCATGCGTCACCTTGAAACTAGAGATAAAACCTAGGGTTAGCCGGGTTGTGAGGGATTATTGGGCCATCTTACACCCTGACAATTGCAACCATAGACAGCGTGAGGTTACTCAGTTCGAGTCCTACATTACCAGCCTCCGCGGACATTATCAGTGGGAATGACTGCATGAAAAAGTGTAAAAAATATACCTAGCATGGATTTCGTGCAAAAAGTCCTACGATTTGCACGAAACAGGGCAGAATGCGGGAACCCGCATGCATGACACGTATGAGGCAGCATGCCATGTAGTAATAAGAATAACCGCTTATTATCAGATCTGTTGTGAATATGTTCTCTCTAATCTGAATATATCTCCGCTTTTAATAATCACTGTATTTGGATTAATAGAACAAGCTGAACAAGTGTTCTTATGCTGTAAGCAACAGTTTCGCCCGTGAATCTGTGGGTCTGTGACCCGATTTGATTGCAACACGGTTCCCTTGAGTTCATCGAGAATATAGGCCATGTCGAAACAAATGCACGTAACAAATAAACATTGTGAAAACTTTCGATTTTAAAGCATTTTTATTACCAACACAAATACTTGTTGTACTCAGTTATTTATGTAATTTTTTATCTGTTTAAAACCACAAAATAATAATAAGCGGTATTTCTTATTGAATTGAAAACCTCATTACGCGCATTCATATTTTTGATATGGGGAAAAACCATTGAACTCGCGACTTTGACAAATTGTAATAACACTCCGATTGTGAACCAAACATGAAGGAGTAGAAGAGTTGAACTCGGACTCCGAGTTAACTTCGGACTCCAAAGCGTATAATAGGTACAAGCTTTGGAGTTTCGAGACAACCGGGATTGTGTATCTGGAAACCCTCTGAATAAACTTTTTCTTTCTTTTTTATTTAGGACACGTCATAATAATTTCACATCAGGAAGGTAAGTAAAATTTCAGCAAGGAGGGTCACCATTGCAGTGACATGTTAGGTTAGAGCAATTGAGACAGTTACCATGGTGGCTCTTGACGGCCTCATCAGACACGCTTTGTAGGAAGAAGGAAACTGTTTGTGCTAATTGCTGGTAAAAAATATGGTCCGGCAAAGAAAACCGCTTGGTTCTTGATGAAATGTATAATCTATGGGCAATTTAAAATACCCGAGTTCTATAAAAAAATAAAACTAGTTCATCGTGCCTATAAAAAAATAAACCGATCTTAGTCACCAGCCTTTTTGCAACTTGTTAATGGTTAATGATCACGTCCGTGCGTTCTCCATTATGAAATATCGTACGCAACACTGACCTTCGTATAATATAACAGGAAATATTACGATTAATTGGACTTTTTAATTACAGAAGATTTCTTTTTATATTTCTATGTAATTGCTACAACATATAAATAACTGTAATAGGTAAAATTCCTCAGCCGGGATGAGAGAAATTGGATATGGCTCAATCTTACATCCCGGTATCTAAAGATTTGAGATGGTGTAAGGTTCTATTAGTCAGTTCGAGTCCGACATAACTGATTGGTTATCCTCCAAGGGGATTTCCAAACAAAAAAAAATAACAATTTTCTTTGACCTTTTTATTACCAATAGGTTTTAAACCTAATTTTTAACCAATAGGTTTTAAAGTTGATTTTTGTGTCCTAAAACGCAAATATAAAAGGCCCTGGCGCGCGCAGATTTTGAATCTATAAAGAATCTATACTTGGTGAATTTGAACTCGTCCAGCACCGTAGCACCCCGTCCTATATTCAAAATACATCCAAGATTATTTTTTTATTTTTAACCCCCGACGCAAAAACGACGGGGTGTTATAAGTTTAACGTGTCTGTGTGTGTGTATGTGTGTGTGTGTGTGTGTCTGTCTGTGGCATCGTAGCACCCAAACGGATGAACCGATTTGGATTTAGTTTTTTTTGTTTGAAAGGTATATTAGTCGGGAGTGTTCTTAGCTATGTTTGAAAAAAATCGGTCCAAGATGGCCGCCGCCACAACATGTTGGAACACATATTTCTTTATAACTCCCTCAATATGGGTATCAAATAAAAGAGCTTGACTAGTAGATCAATTTAAAAAGTATAAAATAAAAATTAAATTAAAAATTTAAAAAACCCCCGTCACAAAAACACCTCTAAAAAGTTGAAAATAAATGAATAAATTTTAATTCAACGGTTGCCATGTCGGGGGACCTTTCGATATAAAGGAGTACTTAACCAGTTAAGGTCCCCCGACATGGCAACCGTTGAATTAAAATTTATTCATTTATTTTCAACTTTTTAGAGGTGTTTTTGTGACGGGGGTTTTTTAAATTTTTAATTTAATAGGTCCAAGAAGTGTCTGGGGATTCTAGTCAGATTCGTGTGTCTCCTGCAATAGAGAGAACCCTACAAAGAAAAATCCTATTGGTTAACCGCCTTTCACATCATGTCCTTATAATCTACTTCACCGGATACCTTAATCAGATAAATAATTCATTTAAATTATAATAAACTACCCTATTCGCATGCTCGGATGGCAACCGGCGAAAGTACCAAGTACCAACATTGTCTGCACGCTTTCACACATTAGCATGCAGCCATTACCTTGGAAACTTCCAGGTACACCATGATATACAACGTGTGTTCAGCATAAGCAATAGTTTTATGAATGTATTGTGTAAACGCGGAAGATGGCCGTTTCTTCATTCATAGTGACGTGAAACGGCTAATGCCAATCATTTCTTAGGAAATTTACAGTTTGCGTGGTTACTGCCGTTACTGGATAATATAGGCAGGTTGGGCTTTATTTCTAACCATAATGGTGTAGGTAGTGTAGCCCGATTCATATGTATTGGACCTAAAATGTGCTCAAATTCACCAAGTAGGTATAGATTATTACAACTTACAACACAATCTGCGCGCGCCAGGGTCTTATTATATCTAAAAAAATAAAAAAAAAACTCGCGATTTAGGTCCAAGATATATGATTCGAGCTATAGCAAGGATTTGGAATTAAATGCAGTAAATCCAAAAGTCAAGATGATAATGTCTGATGTTTAGATCAACAGTTGGGTCACGGCACGGTTCCCAGGAGAAACATTTTAGAATTTTAAATTGAACGGATACATAATGTTCTATTTATTTATTCATACATAAATAATAATACTCACGCCCGTAAATCAGATCCGTAGGCAGAGGTGTATAAAGTTCTTCGGTCCTAATTAAGTATTTAAAAATTATATATTTTTAAAAATACAACCAATATTTGAATTTCAAAAGTGTTGGTAACCCTACATATAGGCTAACCGATTTAGCATTCAGTTAATAGCGGTTAAGCTAACCACAGACAGTGTAAATAATAATTTATCTGGTTAGGTACACAGCCACTGACCATTAGTATATTTTGCAACAGTGGTGGGTTAAATATCATTATGTCATAGTCAATTACATTCGCAACTCAATTTGCAAGTCGTTAGCACGAAGACAGATAATAAGCAACGCAATATTTTTAATGATCATATTTACCACAATTACCACATTATGGCAACCAATCCATAGGTACTAATATTATAAATGCGAAAGTAACTCTGTCTGTCTGTATGTTACGCTTTCAAGCCTAAACCACTGAACCGACTTGGTATAGGGGTAGATTATACCTTGAGAAAGGACATAGGCTATGTTTGGTCGCGATAACCTACATTCACGCGGGCGGAGCCGCGGGCAAAAGCTAGTGGTAAATATTGAAAAAAAAAACAGTAAAAACAAACGAGCGTAGATATAATAAACTTTTTAGATAGAATTTGACGTCAAAAATTATGTAATTTTGTTAAACTTTGCTGTTGTTAAATAAATTGAAATTGCCACTGTTTTTTACGAGATTTCGAATAATTTAAGACAAAAATAACCAGTTTCAAAAAAATAACAAAGAATTGCCCTTTCCCTTTACTTAACGGTATTTTATTTAGAAGCCGCATTGGCTGTTAAAGGGATTTGTCTTTTATTGGTTTCTCAACGAAGCGAGTTCTTTGTCACAGACCGTCACTCACAAAGGGACAATAGACACCGCTCATTCTAATCATTCTATTCGTTTTCAAAACCCTTCATTTTGTCAGCAGACATAGACAAAACAAAGATGGCGTCATCCTCTTTGCATAATCTCGTAACGTAATAAATTGAACAAATTACTATTTTACACTCTCATTTTCTACAAAAACTACGAGTTTCACACAAACAAAAACATTAATCAGATGTTTAGAACTATTATACTATGCATTGGTAATAAATCTTATTAAGTTGCTTAAGATAATGTTATCTATGATAGATTAATTCTCAAGATTCGCTAAAAGCGGTGAAACGGATCCTGTCATCATGAGTGATTGTAGCTAAAATTAGATTTCTTTAGGAAAATCTAAAAGGAGGAACGCAATCTAAATTAATTGAAGCATCTGTTCTATTTAAAGAGCCAGTATCTTTATATAGAACAGGTATAATATTGCCGTGTTGGTTCCTTGAGGAGTAAAATAGGGCCCACCCACCTCATGCATTGATCTCTTCTTGTGGGTGTCGTTAAAATCGACTGGGATAGGGCTGTTCTGTTATTGGTGAATATCCGCATTTGATGTTCTTTGTAACAAGTGAAAAAAAAATTGTAAGCTTGTCTATTTTTAATCGTAGCATTACTTAATTTATGCACGTCATTTAAAAGCGGGAATCCAAGGATTTAAAAAATAAGGACCTTTCAAATTCGGATCGTACTATAAATTTATTTTTTCAAAAAGTGTAAAAAATAGAAAACCTCAGCGTAGGAGTAGGCAGAGGTGTATTTATTATACACCTCTGTCTACTCCTTCGGGGATTTACAGGCTTGAGTATGTGTATGCGTGTGTGTTTGTATGTAATATGGTACTACCAATAATGGGTAAGAAAGAACTACTGCTTCTACTAGACAAACAATGCCTATACATTTGAAAATCGTCATAAATTCGTTTATACGCTGATGTAAACATAACATAACATAACATAAACTCACGCCTGTATTCCCCGAAGGGGTAGGCAGAGGTGCTAGCACCCACATTTCGCCAGTTTATGTTTAGGTCCCAATGTAATAGGTGGCGAGCCTATTGCCATTAACCGGGCACTTATAAACCTGCGATAAATACACACATAACTCCGAAAAGCATCGAAAAGTCATTGGTGTGTGCCATGGTAAACCTGGGATCGAACCCGAGACCTCATCTCAGCAGTCCATTACCCATACCACTAGGCTACCGCTGATGTCGTACAGCTTTTAATGATCTTCAGACTTAAAACTTATCTGAAGGTCGGAAGATCGGAAGTCAGTTGTTGCTTAATGGAAAATATTGAAATTCGGCCAATTTGGTTAGATCAAAAAGCTGACATCATTGAAATGGCAAATGGCTCAGAGGATAGTGATGAAATGTGGTTTCCTGCATACCATATTCAAAATGTTGGCCGTAAGAAATGAAGTTTGAATTTCGAATCGGTACAAAAAACTATATCGGGAGCGTCTAAAATAATACTATTAAAAAGTTGGCCGCGGAAATAAAGTTATAGGATGTGAAATGGGTCCGGAAAACTATATCGGGAGCACTTAGAATTGGTTCATCGGAATTTCATTGCCTTTTTGTATCAGGAAATTCAATTATCGATGGTCACAATAATAATCTGATTCTCTGAAACATAAAGTGCAATGAAGTACACAAAAAAGTGTTCGAAAATTCTCTTACATAGAATATACACGCGAAGAAAATAGAAGCGTGTTGAAAATTGTACCACCCGATTATTCGGCAAAACGAATTCTGAACATATTTATTTATTGGTGGAACCCTTGTCTGTTCGCGTTGGACGTAAAAATTGAACGGATTTTGGTGCGGAATTTTAGTTTCAGTCAGACTTAGCATCTAACGTAAGGATGAATTCAATACGCGATATGACAAAAACTTGTGATAACCACCACACATTCACAAAAAAAAAGAATGATTAAAAAAGACATTATACGTAAGTCGCCATTCATATTAAGTACAAGGTATATTTTATACAGGCAACATTACTGGCTCCGGCTCCAGTACATCCTCTTGATTAATTAATGTCAACTCTTTGTTCCATTTTGTATTCACATCCCAACGGTGGTGTAACATTAATTGGTCGCGGTAATAGCTGCTACATATTAAATAGGGTCAAAGAACGCAGGTACGTGTAGGTATGGCAACAATCCTGCCTTTTTTTTAAATTTTGGAGTGATATTCTATTGTCAAACTATGTTAGGGCATGACAGGAATTTAATTTAGGAATCTATTAGGCCGAATACGGAGCTCTTAGGCACGGGAATCCTTAGATAATAATGCTCTACGTAATCGATTTACATAAATTATAATAATTAAACTACGATTACTATTCTCCATTCTAAAATAAACATCCCATGACAAAATGTCCGCATGACGACAGTAGGCTCGCTCCTAGGATTTTTTTTATCGTGCGATAAATCCCCACGGAGCCGGTGGAGGTGGTTATGTCGGACTCGAACCGACTAAAACGCACGCCGTCTTGGGTCCTTGGTTGCCGCAGGTGAGATTGCCAAAAGCATATCTCTCGCACCCCGGCAGACTCTCGCACCCCGGCAGACTAGCTCCTAGGATAAGGGAGATCGAAGCTGAGCTCCAAAGAGTTAGCTTTGGATGCAACCGGGATTAACAATGAGATTATGATAGTGTGGTTGCTGTGTTGGTTCACGGTCCAGTAGAATAGGACCACCCATCTCTGAGAGGTCCCCTTAAGTTTCGAGGAAGGCGATTAAGTAATAAGGCTATTCTCTATCTGACAATAAACATACTCATGACAAAGTGCCCGCCTGAAAGTAATATGCTCGCTCACTATTTCGTGGGATAGAAACTCATAGTTGATGAAATGAAATATGGGTGTTAATCCACCTCCGTCTACTCCTTCAGGGATTTAAAGACGTGAATATATTATGTGTGATACTAGTTTCCACGCGAGTGCAGCCGTGAGCAGGAGCCAGTCATATAATCCATGTACAAGTTTATCACCGATACAACCACACCGCGGCTTTTTTTTTGCAAAAAAGAATATTAGAACCGAAGTTACTAATATTCCCTCTAACCCCTCCCACTAAGCTAAATTGCTTGTGCTAGGAGTGGGTTCACGTCGGTAGTGGTCACGTCGGTGGCCATTACGCCAGGATCGTACCCGGGACCTCTCGATCGTAAGGCTGACTCCTTAACCACTAAGCTACCGACGCTTTATAAGGACACTTTGAACTTAATTAATTCTAGACATGTTTTAGACCTTGACAGAGGGACAAAGCGGTCGCGAATAATGTTGTTTACCTGCATACACCATTAGAATAGTAAGCCGAGGTCATCTTTAAATAAATTTCTACAACTATTCTTCATCTAAGACGGTAATTCTGGCTCTTTCTTACCCACGATGGAACGGAGAAGGTATATGCGTGTGGGGTGAGAGGATGTTTGTGTTTGTTTGTGCAAATCCATTCAAAGTAGGTATTTATTCAAAATTGTGTAGCACTACTACAGCTTTTTGACGTCAAATTCTGCTTAAGACTAAGTTTATCACCGCTTCCTGGCACCAGTGGAGAAGAAACGGCGCAACAAACTCCATGTTGCCATTTTCTCCGAAACTACCAATCCAATTTTGATGCAGTTTTCATTTATTTAGCACTTAAGTGGCAGACAAGCACACGGCTTATAACCTGGGCACTGATCTAACTGGGGTAAGTGGTGGAAGGAGGCATCACACTCGTGCTGCCGACCCTGTAAGAACCTTCTGATACTCTTCTTGAAGTTCCTTTTCCTTCTCTTCATAATTTGGTTTGATTGGCTTTTACAGAAGAGACTGCGGTCGAATCCCTCAACAATACTGCGAGGAAACCGACAGAACGCAGCAGTGGAGAAATATTATTAGAGGTAGGTATCTTTTTTTTTCCGGAAATCCCCTCGGATACCTCCCCTGCCGGAGCCGGAAGGGGAGGTTATGTCGGACTCGAACCGACTAAATCCGCACGCCGACTGTGGTTCGTAGTGTGTGGTAGGTATGGGTATATTTACCATGTTGTATTGTTTCGAGGTTACGATATCTCGGTGCTTTTCAGGTATCATGATCTCGGAGGAACTCATACCACTTTCATATAAACAAATATCTATACTTATCCTTTGTGTCGTGTCCTTTTAGACATAATATAAAAAAATATTACTAAAAGGAAAGATTTTAAACTTTATTTATTTAAACTCAATAACTACTGGATCCATCTCAAAAAGTATTTTGGGATTAGAAAGCCGCATTATTAGGACCAAAATACGCTATGTAATTATTATCATCACGCTACTATCAGTGATGAACGGGCTCAGAATTCCACGCGGGCGGAGCCGTGAGTGCCGTGAGCAACAGTTGGTCTTAAATAAATGGATTTACTAGCAATAAAACAAATATCGAATTCGCATTTGTTCCACGAAAATTTCAAGTAACTGATAACTAGATTTTCTGAGCGATAAAAACGTTTTAGATAACGTATATTTAACCATGAAATGATAGCACTATATAAGATTTCAATTATCGCTTTGATGTCGATGCGAATTTGTATTTTTCCGTTAGATAGCCTGTTTACTGTGTTGCAAGCTAACATTGCGCTATAACTGAATGCAGTGAAGCAGTAGGAATATTATGTATGTATACGAATTATGATCATGACATCATCATCATCCACATAAAGACGTTAGTCCTGATTGCATCCGAGGCCACGGTGTCCTCGAAGCTCAGGGTCCGCCTTCCGGCTCTTCCTCCTTCACTTTACACGATCTTGGGCGTCCAAGGTAGTGAGACCGTTTGCACGCATGTCACCCTCCACGACGCCAAGCCAGCACTTCTTGGGCCTACCCCTTCTACCTGGACCGGGTGGGGGTGCCTTTTTCAGGCATTTGTTACCCACGTAGCTGAGCGGCTGATGATGACAATACGTTTATTATCATCAGCAATAATGTAATGACACGCATGTTCAATTAATCGTTTTATGTAACAGTAACAGCAGAACACTGACTCCTAAGTCACAGGATTACCTAGTTTAGGAGCCAGCAGGGTTTATAAAAAAAATTGTATTACCTTAACTACATTTTATTGTGTATTTATTTTATTGTATATTTGTACCATTTAAGACATAGTTTCTTTATGGAATGTGGCATGAATAAAGTTATTTATTCCAATCACTTGTCACGATGCAAATCGTGTATTGCATAATTTCAATTTCAACGGTTTAGTTGATTGTAGCTTTGAAAATTATTTTATTCTATAATTTTTATCTGTCCTTCTAGTTGATCTTTCTGATCAGCTGATTCTGTACATCCAAAGACCGCACTTATGAGCCTGGGTCACAGAATAAATAAGGGTCGACCCGGGTCTACTGCCATTTGTCTCTCTGCCAGCAACCACCTCCGGTGTTGAGATACCCTCTTGGTAGTGGGAAGTCCCCACTAACAAGAGGGCATCTGGGAACCATGCCACTGGGAACCATGGTTTCTCCATCTTGGCCGCAGTACGTGAGGGCGGGGGGGCATTTTGAGTATTCTGACCACTACACTATCGATGTAAATCCACTCCTAATACAAGCAATTTAGCTTAGCTGGAGGGAATATTAGCAATTTCAGTTTCTTATATTTTTTGTAAAAAAAACATGTAAGGACGTAAATACTTGTTGGCTATAATGACAAAACTTTTTAGACACTCGTATCGAAGTTATATCAGATTTAAAATCTAGACTTCCAAGGATGTGTTAGGTTCGCAGAACTGTTGCTTGATAGATAAGATATCAGTTTTATTAGTGACAAGGTTGGTCTCGGGGTATAACGTACACAATCAAAATGACAACATGTTTTGTTATTCATTGTGGAAATGTTCCTTGTTTTTGAAATATGTATCGAATTGAGATACGAGGGGGCTTTCCCGTGATGCCAGCTTGTTTTGACCTATCTTAGCGGATTTCCCGGCTGCATTCGAGAAACTCTGCATCCACTAATTCCTTTTGTTTTACAAACTTTAGATCTTACGTCATGCGGCTTAGATATAGCCCCCTTGAACCTGTATACCAACAATGCAATGTTAACTCAAGCTCTCTAGTAATCGTCGTTCGTCAATCAACAGATGTAAGAATCAGCTGCCTGCTTACGTCCGCGTCCGTAATATAACGTTAAAATGATAAATATGTACAGTAAACTTCAAAAGTACCTTCACACATTACAATGTTCCGCTATTTCTGAGGGCGACTGTACCTAAAATTTATTCATGACAGCTGGTAGCCCTTTGTGCTGCCCTAAAATAACAAGGTTGAACTTTTTTATGGTTGCAAGAACACCTGACTCTATTTTCGAATTACCTTTACCATTTAACTTTATAAATTACTTTATAAAGCTACTTCGAAACTTGTTGCCATTTAAAGGTAACTATTCAATTAGGTGCTCATGCGCTGTTGTGAGGTAGCTGGGGCGCATAACCTTTTTTATGGTCGTAGGAAATAAACCAAATATTGTAACAAAAAGGTTAGAACTTGAATTCGAAATTCGAAAATTGTATTCCAAATATGTTAGAAAACGCATAGACCACTCATGTACACTCTTATTGCTGTCATAAAGGTGACATTACAAAAAGTACACTATGTCTATACACATAAGTGTCAGAACACTCAGAACACTCACAATTCATTATCTAGCACCATGTATTGAAACCAAGATAGGATAGATAGGAAACCTATCCTGAATCGCGCTATGTAAGTTCTCGCGATTTTTGCGAATAAACGACATGGTTAACTTCAGCCGTTAGCCGTCAGCAGTGTGAGGCTACCCTTTTGTGCCAATCCTTACTACTATTATAAATGCGAAAGTAACTCTGTCTATCTTTCACGCCTAAACCACTGAACCGATTTAGGCTATGATTGGTCGCAATAACCGACATCCACACGGGCGGAGCCGTGGGCAAAAGCTAGTGAAGCATAAAGCATACTATCCGTTCTGCTTCGTGAAGGCCTACACTCAGTTCTTTCCGTGGTAAAAAAATTACTGTGCCCTGGGGGGTTACTACCATCCACGTGTATTAATACCTACATTTCGACAATATTAATTAGCGAAAGACATGTACAACATTTTGATACTGTTATAAAGATGACATTACAAAAAGCACTCTATATTCGCACCCATAAGCGTGACAATTCAATAACTAGCGCCATCTATTGAAACCAAGATAAACTACTTTGGAACTACCGATCCTGAATCGCGCTATGTAAGTTCTCGCGATGTTTGCGATATAAACAATGTGTTAACTTCAACTGTTGACCTTATACTGTTAAATTCGATCTCGGTGATCATTTTTAACAGTCTAAGGTCAATCTTTTGTGCCGAGTAAGTGTAAAGCATGCACTCCATTCGGCCCCCGAGGAAGTCCAGACCGTAAGGGACGGCCCTGGGTCAGCCGGGGTGCGAGGGATATGTCGATGACAACCTCACCTCCGGCCTAGCACCACGACCCTCAGTCGGCGTGCAGTTTTAGTCGGTTCGAGTTCGACATAACCTCCCCTTCCGGCTTTGCCGTTTGCCTTTTAAAAATTTTCACCCTTCGCTACTGCTATGTAAGTATGACAATTCATAAACTAGCACCAAGTAGAGAGACCTGTGAGTCCCGATCCTGAAACGCGCTATGGAAGTTCTCGCGATGTTTGCGATATAAACAATGTATTAACTTTAATCTGTGACAATATACTGTTAAACTAGATCTCGGTGATCATTTTTAATAGTGTAGTGTCAATCCTTTGAGCGTTTCTGTGGCAGATAGGTGTCACAATTGATAGGTAGGACAACTGACCCTGAATCGCGCTATGTATAAGTTCTCGCGTTGCTTGCGGTATAACCTGTGTGTTACCTTCTACCGTTGAACACCTACTGCTAAATTCGGTATCGGTGATCAGCTTCAGCAGTGGGAGCTCCTTCTTTTGTGTCGAAAAATGATACATTACAAAAAATTTTAGACAGCTAACAGCTAACTAAGCAGAGAGTGATATTTCCGCGTATTGCAAATGCACGGACTGCAAGAGAATATCACATTTATCTTAATCTACTTTGCGTTTACACGTATAGTTCATAGTAAAGGTGATATTAAATAATGTAATTAACAATCTAAAAAAATGACTGAATTTGATTGTTTATATTTTGACTTATTTTGGAAATTATAATAAATGAAAAGTCAAATTGACTATTTCTTAACTAGCACCATCTAGTGACAAAAAGATAAACTACATCGAAACTGCCGATCCTGAATCGTGCTATGTAAGTTCTCACAATGTTTGTGATATTAAAATTGTGTTAGCTTCTGCCGTTGATCATATACTGCTAAACTAGATCTCGGTGATCAAGTTTAACAGTACACGATCATTCTTTGGTGCGGAAAAGGCATAAATTTAAGTCCGTTATAGTTCGAAAACACATAATCACACTCCGTTTTTTTTCGTTCAAGTGTAAATTTTTACGGTAAGTAGGTGCTTCTGCTCGGAACATATATCTTGGGCCTAAAATATCTTTATACGCGCAGTACACGTTTCTTGGGTGTCTTGAGGAGCTACAGCGGAGGACAAGCTTAAATTCACCAAACATTAGAAAACAAACCGCGCGCGTCAGTGCCTCGTTTGTATCGCGATTTAGTTACGATACCTACGTGTCATTAGGTAGACTTCTGGTCGTTATAATCATCATCATTTTCTTAGGGTAGGTAGTTCCCGGTTGCATCCAAAGCTTTTACTTTGAAGCTCAGTTCGAGGTAAGTACGGTCAACAAAGGAGATATGGTTCCACCTTGACATACAACTTTATATGAAAAAGTGGAACCTTATCTCCTTTGTCGACTGTACTTCTCCTTTTGGTAACGCTTAGGTGGTATACAGTTTTTATGCAACCAGGGATGACGTTAACATCATGATGATGTTAATGGTTGTTGAGGTCAGGGTTGTGCCTTTTTAGTGCGGAAATCCTCTTAGATATCTCGGAGTCCGGGGTCCGTTCATAAAATTTTGTTATAAATTTAAATTTTGAGTAGATTCGAAATTCAAATTAAGAGTTGGAACGATCTTACGATCATTGTCAGTTGAAAGGCAGGTTGTTCAACAGAATATATTTACAACACTCGAAACAGACCTGTCTTTATTTACGCGCGAATTCTGAGTAAATCGTGAACTGAGTAATCTGCGTCGTGATTTTTCGATTATGTTCATTATGTACAACATTACAGCTGTTCGGTGTCTGGTAAATGTTACCGATGCACTTCAGTGGGTTAGTAGCGTTATGTTTCCTAGAAATGCCGTCGTAACGTGTTTGAAGGCTCAGAATTATTTATAAACACTTGTAAAATGTTGAACACAGAATTAGTATCACTATTTCTTAACATTACTCGAGTTCTACATTAATGTCTTTTAGGAATTAAATACGTGTACCTATTACGTAAGAACTGCTTTATATATTACATGTTAGGGGATACTCAGATTGTCAGTCTAATGGACCTCGGCTGGAGGAATCAAGCTTTCAGGGCCTCGATTCTGCTAATAGGCTAATGCCAAACCATTCTGGTGCCACCGCCCGCCACTGCAAAAAACGGCATTAAATCAAAGACTTTAAGGCGGCGCTGTTAAAGTTCAAAATTGAGAAATTGAAAAAGTGTAATGAAACTGTTTTCATTTAATTTTGGATGTTAGGCTATAGAAATAAAGTCTAAAATTTAATGTCACTTTTTGCAGTGACTGCTGCACCACAATGGTTTAGCTTTAGTAGAATCGAGGGCCCGATTGGATAAAATTCGATATCCCTTGCCGTTGCCCTTCATCCCAGCATAGTGGTGTACCCGGTGTACCTATGTCATGAAAGTAAATGAGAAGATATGGAGTGTCACGTGATAGTCAGAACATGTCTTCAACAAAAGTTTGAAACGAGTTGCGTGCTGTTCGAGAACAAAGATGGCGGTTTGACATCTGTCAGTATTTGACAGCTGTCAATATTGATGGCATCTATGAAATCAATGTGAATAATTTTATTCTATTTCTACGAATAATTTGAATATAAAAACTTATTATTAAACAGCTGAATGCCATAAATTACAATGAGACAATTTAAATTACCTATGTAATATGAAAAAAAAATGTTTCTTAGTGGCCAGTTATAAATTGAAATGAGAAAGCGTAACAGGAATTTTAAATAAGAAACCGACCACTGTGTTATTGCTGCGTGTGTTTAAAACAAGTTTCTTTTGTTGATAAGCCAACAGAGAATATCTGGAAGTGTCGTTGACTCTTGCTGTGTGCTTTTATTTCATACATTAATGCATGGATATTTGTTAATGTATGTACCGTCAGCAACCAAACAATAATCAACTAACAAAAATAAAATAGTTTTATTCCAATGTGACAAAAAAAAAATCGTACCTATACCCAACCTATTAAAAATTCTTCTTAGACAAAGTCGATTGTCCTATAAAATCGTACAGGTCACTCATTACTCATTATTTAACTACAAAGAGGAGATACCCCACTTTGGGCCTGAGTGTACAGACATCAAACCTACCTCAAAAAATTCGTCTATTTTGTGTTATAATTTTGTTTAGACTTCATTACAATCAGCAATGGCCAAGTGCGACAAAAGTTTAAAAATGTGATTTTCATTAATCAACAAGCTTCGTAAACGTTGAATGTAATACTTAATCCGATCTTCGTAAATGCGCTATGATTATGCTTGCTTTATCGATTCGATTATGAAATCAAATCGATAACTAATAACTATGAATTTAAAATTCGTGGCTTTATTAAATGATTTCAAAATATCTATGTAGCATCTTTATTTTCGTTATTCAGTTTACTAATCAGAAAGACACCTGTCTCTTTCATAATGGAAGTCAAAATATCGATTGTAAATAATCGTAGTGTATTCAAAGTCTATGTAAATAATCGATCATATAGAATTCATAATAACCTGTAACATCATATGTCATTTTCACTCCTGTCATTGAAAATGTCGCATTCGCTTTCCTTCGGCTCCCTGAGATCATGTGTTTTGCTGCTTTTACTCTGTGAATTGTATATGATTTTCGAACTAATTGACCCTTGCTTGATTATGATTACCGGACACCGTTATTTGCTACATTTGTTGACCTTGGCTTTAAAACTGGACTAGACTTTACCACATCGGTTGAAAGCTATCACAATGAGTCTCTGTGTGAATTGTGGAATCGCTACCGATCGGTGCAATATTATAGGCAGACATTTATTGAACGATGCAGGGATACTAGCTTGTATACGTGAATGGGTCGCACCACATATAGTAAGTACCTATTCGTTATTTCTCGCTCTTTTGAAATTGTTATTATATGTATATGTACAAGACACAGATTCGCTCTTGTGTGGAATACTGTTCTCATCTCTGGGATGGTTCCGCGCAATACCTGTTAGACGCTCTTGACAGAATGCAGCGACGTGCAGTTCGTATCATAGGTGATCCTGAGGTTACCAACACCTTGGAACCTCTGCAGTTGCGTAGAGACGTTGCCTCTCTGGCCGTTTTCTACCGCCTCTACCACGGCGAGTGTTCTGAGGAGTTATTTCAACTGATCCCACCCTCTCCCTTCCTATCCAGAACAACACGTGCTGGTCTGCGGTGCCATCCACACACGGTGGAATCCATACCATCTCGCACTAAACGGTTTGGGGGCTCTTTCCTCTGCCGCACGATAAAGAGCTGGAATGCTCTGCCCGCATACGTGTTTCCCTCTTCTTACAGTCCCGGGTTCTTCAAGCGGGGCGTGAAAAGGCATCTATCAAGGCCGTCAAGTTAGGGACCACCATTTTACGTCCAATGGCACCGGGAATGGTGGTCTGTATCTTCTGGACTGCACTTCAGCTTTGTTGCCATCTAGCGGAGTGCAGTCAATTGACGGACCAAATATAAAAAAAAAAAAAAAATAATTAACGTTAACAAGCTGTGTGATAGCTGCTATAGAATAGAAATAACTGCGAGTCTACCTAATCCCGTAGATAATTATGCCAACTTTTGTATATGACAATGTATTTTGACTGATATGTGTAACGTTCATGAAGAACTAGCCTATATGACTAATGGAATATTCAGTGCTTATAACATGATCTCTGTTTAAGGTGAATGCAAATGACATCATTTGCGAATCTTGCTGGATTCAAGCTCAATGTGCATGTTTGGATGAGAACAGACCAGCACAATCACCAGTGGGGCACAGAAAAGTGTGTATTCTGTATGTCATTGAAGTGTGCAGCGAGGTGGATAGAGACCTCCTACAAGAACTGTCAATATCTCAAACGACTTGGTTGTTAAGAGGAAAAATAAAGTCCAGGCATATAAGTAGTAGAACTTATTACGTATATATATTAGTTGACAGTTCTTTGAGCGGGAGGAATGCTATATTACAGCATTGCTGTAATTGTTTTGTAGGTAAGAGAACAGTCGGGTGCTGTGCCCACATAATGAGTGTAATATGGTATCTCGGTTGGGCACGGTTCCAAGACAATATAACACCTCCTGCACAGTTTCTTGACAATATTTTAATAAACTATGATGATGCTTAAAAAGGGGAGGAAAGACCTAAGTCCTAGTGTAAGCATTTCTACAGCCAAATAGGAAGATACCCGGGATAGAGATTACAGTACTTTTTTAAAATAAAATATTCTTTAAAATAATGTTGTTTTATTTTATTACCTACTTATATAATTAATTCTATATTACTACAGCAAACAAGTATGTATACAGCCTTGTGGAAACTGGTAACCGTAGCAAAAGGATGTCATTCAGATGTTGCCATCTGAAGTGAGGGTAGGGAAGGATTGCTTTACCACCTTTAGAGTAAATGTCAGTTGCATATCATAAAACTATAAGGTTTAATATTGTGCAACAAAAAAGTAGCTAAAGCATGTCTTTGCTTCGACATATCAGTTTTATTATTTAGCATATAGTTGACCATTCCACATTAATGACTAAAAATATTAATGACCTGCCCTTTTCTATACTAATAAAACCTGCTAACCTACTTACAAATAAAAGCGATACGCGAATAACTTGTGTAGCTATCACACACAACACAACATAAGACGCTGTTTGACCGCATTATGTATTACAACATAACCTAAAAACCTATGAACAATGCTCGATTTAACAAACTTGGCCATTGTGAATCGTCGTGAAAATTAGGCAAACAAAATGTCCTTAGATGGTCTAAATATTGCCTAATTTTCAACCCTGTACATGCGGGCCCAAGATTGTATGAGAGTTGGGGTTGTCCTTTCAAAAGTTAACTTATTCCTTATTTTCGTAATCCTTAACCTGAACCAGGTTAGCTTAACAATAATTAATATTTTGTTTAGGTATTATTTAATTACATTTTATTTTTGTAAAAAAGGTTTTACAAAAATAGGTAGGTAAGTATCTGTAATATGGAATTACTTTTGTACCCCTAGTTAGTTACCTACTTTTGTTGCTCACTGTACTTTATATTGAACAGTCCGAGTTCATAATAGTTCACAATACTTTTTTAGCATTAATCTTCTGCACAAAACACAAATTAATTGCATTATGCGCCGTATTGATATATTTAACTGGGCTCCCAATACCGATGGTGCGAATGAAAAAGCCTAATATTTCAGCACCAAAATAATATTTTTTGAAGGCATATAAAGTAAGCTAACATTACAGGTTGTTATCATTCTTTATATTATAATTAGGTACACTATTATGATGATTATTACGTTATTAGATAAAAATAATCAACATTTTTATCAACCGTGCATTCTGAGTCATCACTATCAGTCCTCTTAAATATTTAAGTTTATATAAGTGAGATATTTATACATATTATAATATTTAGATGTTCATATCAAGATATTTTCGCTTTGTTATCAATGCACGTGCGTAATTTATATAATACATTTTGTGCTACGCGGTTTTGTGTTAACTTGGCATTTTGCTTTACTTCAATAAGTCTGTATAACTATAGCCAATAAATTATAATATTCGTTCATATGAACACATATAAGAGATTGTCACACAAACATGCTGCTGTGGATGTGTGGATTCACAAGTCAAGATCGAGAGAGGAACTCCCACATTGCAGCCCTCATGTCCGTGACATCGCAGATAAAATGCTGGAGAGTCATGTTCGCTGGTGCGGCCACGTTCCATGCTTGGCTATAGGCACCCCCGTTGTAGAAAGTGTTGCGTACCAATCATCTCACTACCATAGACGCCTAAGATCATGGGAAGTGTCGGAGGTGAGGGCCCCGAATGCCGTCGGGACTCGAGTACGAGTTCTAGACTAGCAAGAGAGGAAGGAGGTTCGTATTTTGCCAAAAAGACTGGTCTATCCTTTTTGGCAAAACACGAACTGTCCCAATTTTATTCAAGATAGTTGCCAGGTATCAGTACAAACATTATTAGTTATTATGAAAAATTAAAACTCGTAACATCGCGCCGCGCCGCCACCGTGACAGTAAAATGGAACATACAGAGCATGAAAAGAATGAATCTCATGTGAGTTTGGCACTCACTCGTAGCGTAGTAATTGTATTTATTATCTGTACAGAAAAGAGATGCGCTAGATCTAAATTAAGGAGGTTTGTACGAAACAGACTTAGGCAATACAACTCTAGCGTACTGACCGGCGCGGTTATAATATGTAAATGTAACATTCGTAGTGAATATTATATTACGTCATACATATATTACGGTGATCTGTGGCTCTTGGAAATGTGCTGAAACGTGAAGACCTAAGGGCGACCTATTGCTCCAATAATTCTTAAATCTGGGTCCAAACTTGTACTCATTCGCCCGCGTGGAATTCTGTTCCAATTCCCGTTCCCGTGACAGTGGGAAGGATTTTTTTAAATTCTCTTTTTATAGGAAGCTGCCATGGGTCTCACTAAGAAACATTATAGGTACTAAATAAAAAATCCGAATTGGTCGAACCATTCTCGAGTTTCATTCATTTTTATTTAGAGTTTCTTTCGAACATAAAATATTACCTATTGGTTAAAAGTTCCCAGTTTTTAATAATAATTCGGTTTCGATTATGTATGTAACAGTTCATTCTAATACCTACTTATAACAATAGAGCATACATAACGAATTTGTATTTAGCATAATGATGAATTAAAAATTAATAAAATGACGATGGTATTTAGATTCACCACAACTAATTGTAGGTACATAGGTACATACCTTGTATAATTTAACCCTGCCTATGGTGTTCTCTGTTCAACCGGTCCAAAGTGCATGACACACGCTGTAGGTAAGTATAACCCGTATAACCCACTTTATATTGTGCAGATAATTTTGAAAATTTTATTCACCAACTTTTCTTGTTGACTGTACCAATCTATCAACTTTATTTATTTTGATTAGTTTTCGGCACCTTATTAATAGGCAATTTGGGTAAGCAATCAGTCGTAATACCTACTCCTAATAATCTTAACGAACTTGTTTTTAAAATACTTTAATTTAAGTTGATCTACAAATAAATAAACATACCAAATAGGTACCTAGCTACATACCAACCTCATTCTCATGTTGTGTGCACCTACCTAATTCTTATCTCGAAAGAATTGTTTAGTGGCGCCAGTAATAACAAAACACATTAAGTTTACGTATACCTACTAGTATCTAGGTAGGTAGGTATGAAACCAATGCACATAGCGATATGATTGTTCCTCAAATGATATCTGTACCTACTACAATATCAATTATCAATACAAATCAGGGACATTCGCGATAAGTCACGCAAGGCGCAAGATACGAAATCCGTCTTTGTCCGCTATTCTGAAGAATTTAAATATTATTATGTTTGAAAACTTACCGTTAAATGTGTCGTATGCTGTAGGCTCGTATTCCTCTCTGAATTTATTCTGCGCATATGCAGCAATCAACGAACTCTTCCCCACAGCTCCATCACCCACCAACACACACTTAATTTTCTCCTTCTTCCCACCTTTCACCTTCCTCCTATCTCTTATCTGAAACATCCGATTCAAAGTCCGTTTGCTCTTCTTATTACTTACAGCCCACTCGTTCACTTTATCACAGCAATTCAACTCGTCAGACACATCGTCTCTCATCACTGTGCGACCATTCTCTTCAGCTACTTCCGAGTAATCGTAGTCGTCATCGTCCCGTCGCGATATCGGGAACTGGCTCGGACTGTGCACCCCGAAGACGAAAGGGCCGTCTCTTTCGGGCACATGGGCGGCGAACCCGTTCGCTGGAGTCGCAGGCTTAGCGTAATGCACTACCGGAGCACGGTACTGATTCGAAAGGTAGGCATCTGACGCCTGCGGTTCGAACCTAAACACTAGTTCCGCTTCCCTGCGATCCAAACTCAAATCAGGAGTAACTTTGTCTTGAAAGTATCCTACTTTCTCACGTGCCCTCGCTTCCTGAAGTCGCCTTTCGAGTTCGACGTTCGATGGTTTCCAATAATCAGGTCGGTATTCGTAAGGGTTCGCTGTAGGCAGGTTCCTCGACGGCGGCAAGGCTCTATGCGGGCCTGTATCGCGGGGAGGTGCGCGTGGTGGGACCATTAGAGGCTTTTGCGGTTCCGCCAACAACGGTCGGCGCGCCGAGAGGTTTGCGTTTCTGTTAAACATAATCCCTTCTAAACTGGGAGACATTTGCACTGTCACGATTGGTTGCGTACTAAGAAATTAACACTGTATGCGTTCGCGCACATAACTCGCGCGGCGTAATTACAATAGATCGCGGTTTGTCGAGCGTACGGGCTCGCGCAGTGACGTGCTCTCACTTCGGAGGATAAAACGCGACTGCTGGCCGTGGCGCTCGGCTCGGCTTGTCTCTGGCGGTAGCCGCGCGCCCCTCACCCGGAGAAATGACCTGTTGCTTCTGTTATTACCTGTTCAGGTACAAGCGACCGTTTCGCGAGCAAAGCGCAGCTGCTGCCCGCTAACAAAGCCCCGTCATATGGCGATGCCAGCCGCCTCACATACCCGCAAGGAAATTCATTCACGATATCCAAAGATGAATGAACGACAACGTGTTTTGCTTACCAAATGTTTTATGTTTACGTATTAGGAATACCTACCGAGTCCTACGTCCTTAGTGAATTCATTATTTGTATTGTAATGGTCGAGTTAACGACAGCGTAAGTTATACGACCAAAGGTATCAAATGTCTTAAGGCATAAGTTTACGTTTAGGATTGCATACGATTCTTAGGGTTTGGGTTCGATTATTGGGTCAGGCTGTCAGGCAAGGTTCGTTTTAAAGTTTTAGGCTTTCGCAGACCAAGGTACCGGATTACCACATGGCGCTTGTTTGCTACCTTCTTTTTTTTGCATCTGGGGCTTTATTCGGCTTGATTAACCATAACGTGTCAACGCGCGTTTGTGTTAGCTAGTTTTTCTTCAGTTCTATCTCGAAACGTAATGTAATTTAATAAATCTTCAATGTTATCCGTTTTAAATCACTATCTACTCACGATATGACTCAATAAAACTTAAAAAGTTGAAATATTTTCAAGGTGGATGGCCCCTGAGAGCTAGTCCCGATTGCATCCAAAGCATGCAATGCAATCCAAACCCGGGAGCCAGTTTCTTTCTCTTTTTTTCATAATTTTGACTGTTTCGACTTTTACAGGAGCGACTGCCATTCTCAGACAATGAGAGATAAGCTGGTGCCACAACCTCATCCTTCAATCAGTTTAATTGGATGTTTTTTTCACATTCCATTTTTTGGCATGCTTATCTCTATCACTTATCACTACCACCTACCATCTACTCTTTTTTTTTTTTTTCGTGCGGAAATCCCCTCGGATACCCCCCTGCCGGAGCTGGAAGGGGAGGTTATGTCGGACTCGAACCGACTAAAACCGCACGCCGACTGTGGGTCTTGGTGCTAGGCCGGAGGTGAGGTTGTCAAAGACATATCCCTCGCACCCCGGCTGACCCAGGGCCATCCCTTACGGTCTGGCCCTCCTCAGGAAGAGGGGACAACGGTGTCCCCAACTCGCCCCCGGAATGGGGAGGCGCACTATTCAGCGCGCCGCCGCCGTGGCCTGCTTCTGCTGGGGTGACAGGCGGCTCCACCCGTCACCCCCAGGCCCGCGCTCATGGGGGACGGAGGTCAGTCAGTGCCCTCCGACGCCCGAGTTGCCTGCGCGCGCGGGCGGCGCGATCCGCGAGTCTTTCTCGCTCGCGCCGCCTCTCCCGCTCCGCCGTCTCCTTCACGACCATTACCTGCTCGCTGAAGGAGACGCCAGCTGCCCACGCGTCCGCGCAGCGGACCATTGCTGTGAGCAGGGTAACGAGGGTGAGAACTCTCACTCCTAGGGCCGCCACTAGCTCCCGCCTCGGTCCGGCCCATGCCGGGCACTCGGTGAGCGTGTGCAGCCCCGTGTCCTCGCTCGCGTCGCAGTGATGACACTCGGACGTTGGCTCCTTTTCGATCCGACACAGATATCTCCCGAAGCACCCGTGCCCGGTGATAATCTGCGTCAGTCGATACGAGAGGCTGCCATGTGGCCTCTCGAGCCATTCCCCCATGATGGGCCTTACCGCCTCTATGACGGCATGCCCTGCGCGTCGTTGCTCAAGTCGTCGCTCCCACTCCGCCTCCATGATCCCGTGGAGCCGGGACCTCTCGGCCCGAATGTCTTCGGGCTCGGGATCGTATCCCCGCTCCCGCGCCTCCTTACAGAACCGATACAGTGCCGCAAGGGATCTCGCTTCCAGGATCCACGGTGGCGATCCGGCTAGGAGACTCGCCGCTTCAAAGGATATCGTGCGGTACCCCCTAATGGCCCTGCAGGCCATCGTCTGCTGCGGCGCATGCAGCAGTTGCACGAACCTGGCCTGCAGGGCGTCCGCCCACACGGGGCACCCGTACAGGGCCATGGACCGCGCCCATCTAGACTCTAGAGAGCGATCTTACGAATAACCAGTAACCACCAGGTACCTAAGTATAAGTTAGTCAAATAATAATTATTTGTCATAAAGTAATTCGGCAATTCTATGAGAATTTAATTGTAGTTAATTCTGTCAAAATCACGATTAATACAAAATGAGCTATAAAAGCTTGACGTTCAATTAATATGGGAATTAAATTATCATAGAATTTTCGAATTACCTAAAACGTTCAGACGACTATCAATGTGGGGATGATGATGTATTGCTCGGGACATATAAGTTACGCGGGACATAGGTATACGCGCAATAGGTACAGCAGTATCTCGAGTGTCTTCTGTGAATGGAACTGCGGGGGACGAGTTCAAATTCACTTATCCAACTAAACGTAGATTATTACAATCTGCGTGCGCCACAGGTCCTTGTTTGTCTCGCTATTTAGGTCCAAGATTCCTGTCCCGAGCATAAACTTATTACATACTAAATACTAAGTTTATGGTCCCGAGGTATACCGGGCATAGAGTTTGAGTATGGAGGAAAGGCATAGAACCACAGATATAAAAATTCTAGGATGATGCCCTTAGATATCTGTGGTATAAGCCAAAGATTTCGTTCACTAGATGAGAAGTGGAAAAATTGTACCAAATAAAACGGACAAAAACTACTTGTCTGAATTTCTGTGTAGCTTATTACCTAAGCCATATTAGCAGTAGTATCTAGCATAGTTTTATTGCTTTGCTTGTGTGACTATATTGAATAACTTTTGTATAAAATAATATTTCTGTTATCTAATGTAAAATGTATCTATGGTAAAAGAAAAGCACATGGCAATTGTCAATGTCATCCCAGCTATGACATTGTCAGTGATCGCCATGCTTGATGTCAAACACTGCGGTTCAGAGCAGTTGGATACATTCTTAGCATATCTTACGCAGATAAAAAGAGATTAAACGACCCTAATGTACTGTCCAGAAAGAGAGGAAGATATAGAACATGAAATGTATTTGTGTTGGTTGCCAAAGTTGATTGAATAAGGTTAGGTTTAGGATAACTTGTGAAATTTATTTTATAAATTACGTATTACTTGTATTAGTGGTATTTATAACGTAATTTTAAGTAAAAAGATTGCACAATGGCCAAATTCAAATTGAGTAAGTAACTTATTACTAAAGATAATGTAAGATTCAATGTTTCCACATTTTCAAACCCCCATGGTTTTATTTCTATATTGTTTAACTAATTTCATCGTATGGTTTTGTTTATTAACGTTCAAGTGAGCTATTAGATTATTATAAGTTACATATTAGTTATACAATTCTTAGTAATCAGTGTTAATGAACTAATTTAATCTGTAAACCTCTGTGTGTTACAAGTGTTACTACATTGCAATACCTATCTATTTAAAAGAATACATTGGGAAAAGGGCGTGACTGTATGTATGTATTACTACTAAATCTCCTGAAGGGTATAACTCAAGTACATCAGGTTAAGCCTAGTAAATGAAAATAACTTCAAGAAATAAGTTATTTTAAGCCTACTAAGCACTTTGATATAATTTCTTCATCGGGTGGGGAAATAGATTACCATTTACCCATTACCACTACATAATAACATTTATTATCTTTCAGAGAAACCTTCTAAAAGGCAGCCGGCTCGTCTCCGCTACAAAATAGAAAAAAAAGTAAAAGAACACAACAGAAAACAAAAGAAAGAAGCAAAAAAGAACCCCAAGTCTAAGAAAAACAAACCTATTCAAATTCCGAATGGATGTCCCTTCAAGGAGGATATCCTTAAAGAGGTGGAAGCAGTCAAGAAGCATAAAGAAGAGGAAAGACAGAAAAGGAAAGAATTAGCAAAGCAAGAGAAGCAAAAGAAAATGGAAGAAAAGAAAAATAATAATACTAGCATGGATACTATGGTAGGGTTACTTTGTTTATGAATACTTTGGGTATAGATGGGCCTACCAAGTCCCTTAAGGATCGATAAGTCAGTACAACTGCTAAACAATGGATAAAGCTCTGCTGCAGGCTCTCAATGTTGGAGAGTTGATACTTTTTTTAATGTTCTATTTCATCTGCAATGGGCTATAGCCATAATGAGATATTTTCTGTTTGGCTGGGATTGAATGACATTCCATCGAATGCCGTGCCATTCGATGTTAATTTAGGTTAGTTTGCAGGAGGCATGGGTTCGATCCCCACTCAGTGCAAATATTTGTATGCATGGATATTAGTATTTGCATTGGTCTGGTTGTTAGCATGTTAAGCTGTTGTGTAGTAATTTCGGTTCTAATATTTGTTATTAATGAAATGCTCAAGTGGGACTTAAACCGTCTGCCGGGGTGCGAGAGATATGCCTTCGGCAATGTCACCTCCGGCAACCGAGGACCCAAGATGGCGCGCGTTTTAGTCGGTTTCAGTCCAACATAACCGCCTCCACCAGCTCCGTGGCGATTTTGCGCACGATAAAAAAAAATGTGGGACGAACAACCTTTCCCGTACATAGGAATGGTCTTCCAACTAAGTTAATGAGCCACACCTGAATCACTTCAAATTTCCTTTCTCTTTGTCAATGTATTCAAATTTTAAAGTAAGCATAATAAATGCTATAAAAAATCAATCAAATGCTTTATTATAATTGTAATAAAAAAAACATGTATGACAGTCATTATTGGGGAAATGTGTGAAAATGGCCTACACAGAAGTGGTGATCACCCATCCAGTCACTGGTCCGTCCCCACTGGCAGTAGTTGTAGTAGTAGTATGTTTACTAGTTCATAGGTTCACCGTATGAACGCAATATAAGATTATTTTGACTTGTTCCAATCCAATTGAGTGTGTTTCTGTCTGTCTGAATGTGTGTTTCTTCCTAAAATCTGACAGTAACCATACAGCCCAAGAGAAAGGGCCCACTGGACAGCAATAAGCTCACCTCCCCGTCCTTTTTTTTTATCGTGCGTAAAATCCCCACCGATACCACCCCCACGGAGCCGGTGGAGGATGTTATGTCGTACTCGAACCGACTAAAACGTACGCCATCTTGGGTCTTTGGTTGCCGGAGGTGAGATTGCCGGAAGCATACCTCTCGTACCCCGGCAGACCCAGGACCATCTCTTTCGAGGTGGCCCCTTTGGGGTTGTGGGCACCATAGCGTCCCCATCCTCCCTCTCCTGGAACTAAAAATCATAATTGGCGAAACGTGGGTGCTAATATACCTCTGTATGTATGTATGTCTGCCTAAAATTCCATTGTTAATTTCTTTACAGGTAGCCAATGCCACAGCAAGAGGAAAAGTACACGAAGCATTCAAGAGTGATGAACCGACAGATGATGTCGAGTTTGGCAAAGACAGGAAGAAGGAGAATTCTCTAAAGACTTATTACAGAGAGTTTAAGAAGGTCATCTCTGAAGCTGAGGTTGTTTTAGAGGTGGTGGATGCAAGAGATCCTTTAGGTAGGAATTTTATTTGAATGAATATTATTATAGCATTTATTATGCTAACTTTTTAATTTGAAGACATCGGGAAAAATGAAATGCATAAGGGGGACTTGAACTCACGACCAACTGAGCTATTGAGCCACACCTGAATCACTATTGAGCCACACCTGAATCACTATTGAGCCACACCTGAATCACCCACCGGGTTCAAGTTCCACTTGAGAATTTCATTTTTCCTGATGTATTTGAATAGGAATTTTATTTTATTCTTAGTATATACTGAACCAAACCAGGCATCTTTATTATTCCAAAAGGGCACTACTGAGGCTACTTTACTAATACTCCTCTGACCTTACTAAGCTAACTTTCCTTGAATAAGCAGACAAACAGACAAGATTGTTGAAATATTTCTTCTATTATGGTATTGTAAATAACACACAGTCAAAATCTGTTATTTTTTATCATATAAGAATATTACTTCAATTTTCTTTTGTGAAAAAATAAGAAACGAAATTTTTAATATCTCTTCCAAGTCTAAGCAATGACCAGAATTCGAATCCGGGACCTTTCGATCGACAACCTCTGTGGCGTAGCGGTAGTGCACGCGACTGCCACGCAGGAGGCGCGGGTTCACATGGTTTTCTAATCCCTTTCCCTCAACCCATTTCACCCTATTTCAGCGATAAAATGTACCTAATCAAAGACACAAATCATTCTTTTACAATCTTCAGGTACAAGATGTACACAAGTAGAAGAAGCAGTACGCGATGCTGGTAAACGCCTGGTCTTAGTCCTCAACAAAGCAGACCTAGTGCCCCGTGCTAACCTGGAGGCCTGGCTGAAGTACTTACGGCGGTCAGCCCCGGCTGTACCGTTTAAGGCGTCCACACAAGACCAGCAACATAACCTGGGGACTAGGAAGATGAAACATGTTATTAAGGAGAAGCAAATGAAAGGTGAGTTTCATAATGTTTGATATAATGTTATGTAAACTGTTGAAGAACGAAAGAATGGTAAAAGAGCGGTAAACATTGCGCCGCTTCTTATTTTAGAGGTTTTATTTATTTTTAATCATCCACCTAATCTATGATAGTCACTGATTTGTCTATTAAATTTTATGACGTCACTAAATTTTTTTTTCATACAAGTTACTATACCGTTTATACTGGAGATTGATGGCACTTGGTGGAATTCACTGTTGCGCATATTGAGAACACTTGTACTTTTTCCACAGTATTTATTCTATTACACGTGACCGGTTTCATTTACCAAAGGTTTTGGATGTTCTAATTCCTAAAAACTTTAATTAGAACATCAAAAACCTTTGGTAAATGTAAGTAAACCTTTGAGAATGCCGTAAGGCGAAACCGGTCAGGTGTAATAGAATAAATACAGTGGAAAAAGTACAAGTGTTCTCAATATGTGTTTGATATAATGGTTGGTGCAATGATATTTTCCATGATGCTACTATCACCTGACCTCCACAACCTAAAGGCGATTGGACTTTTGGGCTTTTGAGGGGTCCAACTACCCATAAAGACTGCCATAGATGTTCGTATGGCAAGGTGCACATACTTCGACCAAATCGGATGAAAGTTATGCAACTTCATAATCCAATTGAAAGTGACTCCTATCTTCACCTCGAATATTAAGTAAAATTATTGTATTCTATTCCAGGGTCTGCCAGCGTAGGTGCAGAACTACTAATGGGTCTACTAGGCAACTACTGCCGCAACAAGGGCATTAAGACCACCATCACAGTGGGTGTGGTCGGTCTACCGAACGTTGGCAAGAGCTCCATCATTAACAGCTTGAACAGATCTAAGGCTTGCAATGTTGGCAGCACTCCTGGGGTTACCAAGTAAGTGATTAAAATTATAAAACGCAGCACCATCTGGACGTAATCTAAGTATAGTTTGTGATTTGATATGGGTTCTAGAATGCTATTGGGATCAAAAAATATAGGTGGCGAAATTAGACAGCCTCTGTGGCGTTGCGCTAGTGAATGCGATGCACATATTCACACATACAAATATTTGCATTGATCAGTAATCAAACCCACAACTCATGACTTACCACGCCACGCGCAAGGTCAGTAATTATATCAGGGATCAAAAATCAAAAATCAAAATCAAAAATAATTTATTTTGCATAGACCATTAAATCGGCACTTACAAAACGTCAACATAAAGTAAATATTAAATACTAACTAATACTAGTAAATGGACCACCACCGGTTCGAAACGCGGCCCAGACCTGAGAAGACTCCGGCAAGAAACTCAGCGGGCTTTTTTTTTTTTTGGTCTATTTACAAAACATTTACTTAGCCTAAAACTTATGGTCTAGATACAATGTTTTGCTTGAGTAGCACAGCAGAGCGAACAGCTCATTTCCAAGCTTGTTTATCATTTAAATATTCTTGGATTTTATAATAGGCTTTCTGGCACAGTTTGCTCTTTACTGTATTTTTAAATTTATTAACAGGTAAATCTCTGATTTCATTAGGAAGCTTGTTAAAAAAGCGAATACAGTTGCCCTGGAAAGAATTACTTATTTTATGGAGTCTGCTATGACAAACTACAAGATTGCTTTTATTTCTAGTATTTATATTGTGCCTGTCACAAAGTCTTGGAAATTTTGCAATATTTTTCCTGACATACATTAAGTTTTCGAAAATGTATTGTGACACTACGGTTAGAATATTCATCTCTTTAAACTTATCTCGGAGGGAGACTCTTGGGCCCAAATTATAAATAGCTCGCACAGCCCGCTTTTGCAAGACAAATATCGTGTTTAAATCTGCGGAATTACCCCAAAGGAGAATTCCGTAGCTCATAATACTATGAAAATAGCTGAAATAAACTATTCAAAATTGATGGGCAAACTACATGGCATATGGCCCGTGATAAATTTATTTTGACGGGCCAGAAGTAAAAAGTAGATTTCGGTGGTAGTAGGTAGGGAGTAGGTAGGAGCTACTTGAGAGCAGCTTTTACTCCGCGATGCTAGGGAACGCGTGGGCTCGTGAAGGAGGCGCTGGAGCGGGAAGGGAGAAGACTCGTTAACCGCATAGCCCGCGTCTAGTTGTAATAATTCTGGCCCCTTCTGAAATTTCTTCAACTTTCTGGCCCCCCATCACAAAAGTTTGCCCACCACTGGTTTATATGAAATTAAAGCTGAACTCCCAATTACCCTTAAGCTATATTAGGTATATCGTAAATAATAAAACTCCATTTTTATCCTCAGACAAATGCAAACCGTACAACTAGACTCCAAAATCAAAATCCTGGACAGTCCAGGGATAAAGCTGAACTCCCAATTACCCTTAGGCTATATTAGGTGTATCATAAATAATAAAACTCCACTTTTATCCTCAGACAAATGCAAACCGTACAACTAGACTCCAAAATCAAAATCCTGGACAGTCCAGGGATAAAGCTGAACTCCCAATTACCCTTAGGCTATATTAGGTGTATCATAAATAATAAAACTCCACTTTTATCCTCAGACAAATGCAAACCGTACAACTAGACTCCAAAATCAAAATCCTGGACAGTCCAGGGATAGTGTTCCACTCCGGTCCGGAGAGTGACTCCTCCGTGGCGTTAAAGAACGCGGTACGAGTGGGCGCACTCAAGGACCCACTCACCCCCGCGTCCGCCATCTTGCAACGGGCTCACAAACAAACGCTGGTCGAATTGTATTGTGTACCTGAATTTAATACACCACAGGTAAGTGGCCATATTGAAATTAAAATATTCCACAACAATCTACACAACGTTATCTAGACCCATGGGAAGCTTAACTAGCTTGTGTTATGGAGTCTAGAATGCGGATAAACATACTTAGATACTTTTCTTTTCAAATTCAAATTTCCCTTCTCTATAAATCAGTCTTTAAGGGCGGCAGTAGAGCCATCTACCAACTTTCTTACGAACTGTTGGAACCAATGAATGATTATTCAACCATTTTTCAACATTGATTTTTGATGACACTGCCCAAATATTTGAATCTAATAATTATAATCAGTATCTATTAATATCTATGTATACCTATTACCTGGGGTATACATCTCGTATACCTCGTACATCAAAATCTCTTATTTCATGTACACTAGACTTAGCCTCTCGTATTGCAATTCCTCTGGGTACTCCCGGGTTTGCTGGAAGAGAACTCAACTCTGAGTTAAGCTCGCCTTTGTACATTACATATCACTATTCTGTTTAAATACAATTTATGTGTACAATAAAGTGTAAATAAAATAAAATAAATAAATGATTTTTTATAGCATTTATTATACTAACTTTAAAATTCGAATATCTGATTTTAATTTTGTTACAGGAATTCTATGCACACCTGGCGTCTCGTATGGGCAGGTTCAAGAAAGGCGGTGTACCGGACCAGGAAGCAGCCGCCAGGATATTGCTGAATGACTGGAATACAGGCAAAGTACGAGCTTTCTGTTACACTTTTATTGTATATTAGCTTTTGCCCGCGGCTCCGCCCGCGTGGATGTAGGTTATCGCGAACAAACATAGCTTATGTCCTTTCTCAAGGTCTAATCTACCCCTATACCAAATTTCATTAAAATCTGTTCAGTGGTTTAGGCGTGAAAGCGTAACGTACAGACAGACAGATAGACAGACAGAGTTACTTTCGCATTCATAATATTAGTATAGATTTATTATACTAGCTGACCCGGTGATCTAAGAAACTGCATCAAAATCTGTATCGTAGTTTTGAAGATATAAGCATACATAGGGACGGACAGATGCGGAAAGCGACTTTGTATTATGTAGTGATATAATATAGCTTAGTGGTTAAGGAGTCGGCTTTACGATCGAGAGGTCCCGGGTTCGATCCTGGCCATTACACTACCGACGTGAACCCACTCCTAGCACAAGCGATTTAGCTTAGTTGGAGGGGTTAGAGGGAATATTAGTAACTTCGGTTCTAACATTAAAAAAAAAAAACTATTTTTTTCTAGGTGAGATATTTCACGGTGCCTCCAGAGACGTCTGAAGCCGATATACATGTGGACGCTAAGATCGTGTCTGCTATAGCTCAAGAGTTTGACATCAACTCCTTTGAAGCTATGGAGACGGAGGCGATAAACGAACTGGCTTCACATGACACTGGGGTTGAAGGCATTAAGGTATAGTAAATCATTTTTTTTTATGGAATAGGGAGGCAAACGAGCAGACGTATCGCCTGATGGAAAGCGATCACCGCCGTCCATGGACACCCGCAACACCAGAGGAGTCACAAGTTACCTTCCTTCTAAAATAGAGTACGCTCTTTTCTTGAAGGTTTGAAGGTCGTATTGGTTCGCAAATACCGCTGATGACAGCTTTTTTCTTTTTTAAAAGAATATTAGAATCATATTAGAACCCTCCAACTAAGCTAAATTGCTTGTGGAGTGGGTTCACGTCGTTAGTGTTATGGACAGGATCGAACCCGGGACCTCTCGATCGTAAGGCCGACTCCTTAACCACTAAGCTACCGACGCTTCAAAGTTCATTCCACAGTTTAGTTCATATTATACTTGAACACCGGCTTTGATTGATATTATCGACTTTTTGGGAGTAATGGCCGTCCCCATACTGAGAGAAACACTGCGCTGGAGCGTTGTCCATTTTTTTGCAGGTGTACCGACTAGCATAATGAGTTCGACTAAGATCCCATAGGTTTTGGTGAGACAATATTGTATTGAGTATTTGAAAAAGTGTAATGAATCTGTTTTCATTTCATTTTGAATTTTAGGCGTATAGAAATAAAGTCTAAAATTTCATATCATTTTTTGCAGTGACTGCGGCATCACAGCGGTTTAGCTTTAGTAGAATTGAGGGTCTATATTCTTTACAGTAACTGTACTGTTGCAATATTTTCGGGGCCATATTGGCTAGGACTCCAAAAATCTAATATATATATTCATCCCGTTCCTAGTACTAGTACTACAGTACTTACCGATTAGCGGACTAGGCTCTGGTACAGGCGTTTCTCTTAGGTTTGGGGAGGTCAGGCAGGAGTCCCCCGCCGAGATCCACCAAACCGATAAGGTTTTATGCTAGATTCCTCCAGTCTAAACTGGATTCGCACATTTTACTAAAGCGAGAGAAAAAAGGTAAACCAAGTTTCTGCGGTTCCAAACATTTTTATTTGAAAATTATTACGTATCACTTCAAGCGCATTCCAGACAGGAGGTCAGACAGGAATGAAATTGCTCATAAGATGGCGGATGTGACAGTTTAGAACCGCTGTGCTGACAGCACGAAACTCAGTAATGGTCGCTTTGTTTACCTTTTTTCTCTCGTCTCGTTGGCTTTACTTTAAATTATATTCCTGGAGCTAGTTTTAATTGATATTTTTTCTATCAGAGTTGAAATCCGTTTTATAAAATACATTATTATTACATTATATATTACAGATATCAAGCACAGGCCCAGTCAAAGCAGCTTTAGAAGATAACATGCAAGTAGACACAGAAGACACAAGTCTACTACCAAAATCTGTAAACATAAGAACAAAACTAGAAAAACGTAACAAAGGTAAAGGAAAGGAAAAGACAAAGATAGACGCAGAAATGCAAATAGAAGGCAACACTAAACAGAATCAACTAAGAAAGAAGCAGTTTAAGAAAGATAAAAAGAAAAAAGCAAGGAATGAGAAGCAAGCTGTGAATTTGGCTGACATATTAGAAAATGTTACTCTTAGTACGTATAAGAAAGCGGATGACTACGATTTTAAGGAGGACTTTTCGCTATGAAATGTTGATGTTTAATAAACACAGAAAAAAAATATAATCTTTTTATTTTTATTTTCTAATAGACGAACTAACCTATGACCACGACTCGCTTGACCATATCTCTGGTTTTACTCGACAGATTTTAAGTCACATCAAGACCTTTCTAACATGAAAAATCGTATCAAAATCCGTTCAGTAGTTTTCGCGTCCATCGCGGACAAACAAGAATCAAAAAATATGTTCGGTATCTTACTAATATTATTGAAATTGAATGAATGAAAATGAAATTCGTCCTTTTCATAGTCATTACTAAGAAGAACTAAGAAAGACACAACCATAGGTACCAATTACCTAATCTTCGACAGCCTCGGTGGCGTGGCGGTCGTGAACGCGACTGCCACGCAGGAGGCGCAGGTTCGATCTCCGCTCAGTGCAATTTTTTGTATACATGAATATGGCTATTTGCATTGGTCTGGTTGTTTCTATGTATAATATGTATGTATTTACAAAAAAAAGTATCTAAGTATGTGTATCCGCATTCTAGATTTCATAACACAAGCTAGTTAAGCTATGCTTACCATGGGTCTAGATAGCGTTGTGTAGAATGTAGTGGAATATATAATGTATTTAAAAAATATTCACGTTTAATGTGAATTCAATCACGCTTTAACGGATCCTGCCGATCCTGGCTAGCTGGAATAACACAGGCTGTTTATCTCGCCAGTGGGATCAAAATTCCACGCAGGCGATTAGTACATTTTTATTGTTTTTTTTTTTTAATATTATACTTGGGTCGCAACAGCCCCGAAATGGCCATAAAATACTTATTTATTGCTGTGGTTTAATTATCTACCTTAAATGTTTAAAAGCGATAAGTGACAGCGTTTACGGCAACGACTACAAGGCAGTTAAATTCGGTGTGGAATTGCAGAATTTCAGTGTACCTACTGTAATGTGACCATTTATTTATGGTGAAAATGGGACAGTAGTTTAACATAAACGCAGCTATTATAGTGAGGATTTTAATTGGGGTTTGGGGTCAAGTCAACTTCACCTACAAGCTGCAAGCCATTCGAAAATTTTTCAAAATTTTCATTTTTCATCCAATATTCTTGCACATAGTTTATAAATTGATTTACTTTTGATAGGTCTGGACAAAGGGCAATTAAGTAGAGGTACCATCCCTGCATGTATCTGCATTCAGTGGTACGACGAGGAATGACAATTCCTTCTGGTGCCAGTGGTGGAACAAGTTGGTGGAACGACGAGGAAGAAGGGCAATATACAGGATGATTGACTGACGAGGCTGGCAAAGGCTTTCCTTTACTCTCAGGGTTTGCAGGTCAAACAGCAGACGCAAAAAACGTGTAGGTGAGCCAAGCCAAACGAAGTTAGCGGATTATGAAGTTTTATGAGGGCATATGAGGTTCTTATAGAGTTGGCATCGCGAGTGTGACGTCCTTATGTTGCACATGTCTATAGATTGTTGTAAACATTTCCCATCAGGGGGGTCGTGTCTTTTTTTTTTTTTACACAGTGCACGTCAATTTGACTTCACCTCGCCTGATGTTAAGCTAAAGGCAAAGTCTCGGAAAGAGGGTCACCATCGTAAACATTTACCATGTTAACAGTGGTGGCACTCAGCTTGACGGCCTCATTAGATGCCTTTTCACGCCCCGCTTAAAGGACCCGGGACTGTAGGAAGAAGGAAACACGTGAGCTGGCAGGGAATTCCAGGTCTTAGTGGTGCGGCATAGGAATGAATCACTGAAACGCTTGGTTCTAGCAGGTATACTCTGCACCGTGAATGGATGACATCTTAGCCCTGCACGTGTCGTCCTGTGAAGGAAAGGGGAGGGTGGGACTAATTGGAAGAGCTCGTCAGAACATTCACCATGGTAGAGACGGTAGAAAACTGCCAAAGACGCAACATCTCTACGCATCTGCAAAGGCTCGAGGGTGTTCGTGACCTCAGGATCCCCAATAATGCGGACCGCACGTCGCTGCAACCTGTCGAGAGCATCTAATAAGTACTTTGCGGAGCCGTCCCAGAGATGTGAGCAGTATTCCACGCAGGAACGAATTTGGGTCTTGTATAGAAGACACCGCTGCTGTCTGTCTGTCTGCAACTTTAGTCATATAAAAAAAATATCATGTTCAAAACGAGATACATGGTCACATTAGTGTGCACTGACGTGGACAAATTATTGCCAACCAACACTAATGAATAGTACCTAGTCGTAATACCTAACTGGGAATAGGTGTTGTTGTGGGATTTTGACCTTCGTAATTAACGGATGTACTGATAAAAAGTAATTAAGTAAGTAATCAGTAAAATTTAAAGATTAGGTATAATTTGAGGCAATTAATGTTAATTTGAAAATTGCCAATCGCAAATAATTTAACCTTTGACTTGCGGTTCTGGCTTGGCGTGGCTTAATAGGCGGCGGCGTGGCCAAAGTGGGTAATTAAAAAAAAACAAGAGCTTGGGAAAGCCCGCAAGATAGGTAACTATGTTTGGTCGCGATAACAGAAGCGTCGGTAGCTTAGTGGTTAAAGGAGCCGGCCATACGATCGAAAGGGTTCGAATCCTGGCCATTACGCTACCGACGTGAACCCACTCCTAACACAAGCAATTTAGCTTAGTTGGAGGGGTTAGAGGGAATATTAGTAATTTCGGTTCTAGTATTATTTTTAAAAGAACAAAAAAAAAACCGAAATCCATACGGATGGAGCTGCGAGCAACCACTAGTAGTGAATAAAAATAAGATGCCGATGCGTGATGATGTCATATAACCGATTATTCTCCGAACAAATAACGGAAATACCTCATCTACTCGTAGATATCATTCTTCTGAAGAAACTTCCCTTACCAGTATGTTTACAAACAACATCAACAAAGATAGGTATGTATTTTTCATGGAACATCTCGTCCCTTGTAGTCTTTCACTAACTACTTATGAGGAAATCTGTGCAGTCAGTGGTAGCCTGGAACTGCAATTTTTTGTACAGTCGCCATCAGATACCTATATTGTAGCAGACAAGGTGACAAAATACTTCTGAACAATTTAAAATGTCAATAAGTTCTATTCACTACAACTTACTATTAATATCTGAATGAGCAGATGCTTATCAATAATTTCTATACAAACTCTATACACGGCATTAAGTCCGCCTTTGTACTCTAATTTTTATGTTCGTGCTTATAGAATAAATAAAAAAAAATCTATAAGTCGCAACCTGGTCAACCCAGGAACAACTGACAGCCTATGGCGTGGCGGTAGTGAACGCGACTGCTACGCAGGAGGAGCGGGGTCGATCCCTCTCAGTGCAAATATTTGTATACATGAATAAGTTCCAAAAAAAAACTATCTAAGTACTATGTTTATCAGCATTCTAGATTCCATAACACAAGCTAGTTAAGCTTACCATGAGTCTAGATAGCGTTGTGTGGAATATTGTGGAATATTAAATTAACTCTTTCGAGCTAGCCCTATTCACAGACAGGGTGTCAAAATTCACTAACTCATAGCCTACCAGCGTACAAATGTACAAAGTACCTAAGTCCGCTGTCTCACTAGCATGCCATGGCCACTTTCAGTTATTATTGAAATGTATGGCACCTCACTTACTTGGCGAAGGCTTGGCCACCGTAGGTACATTCTATAACAGACTGCTTGGATACGTAACTGGTGACGTGGCCAATGGCATCCTAGCGAGGCAGGGGACTGAGGCTTTCACTATATTCTGCAACATATAATATTACTAGCTTTTGCCCGCGGCTCCGCCCGCGTGGATGTCGGTTATCGCGACCAAACATAGCCTATGTCCTTTCTCAAGGTCTAATCTACCCCTATACCAAATTTCATCAAAATCGGTTCAGTGGTTTAGGCGTGAAAGCGTAACCTACAGACAGACAGACAGACAGAGTTTGTTTGGTCGCGATAACCGACATCGAAGCGGGCGTAGCCGCGGGCAAAAGCTAGTATTATTATAAATGCGAAAGTAACTCTGTCTGTCTGTAAGTTACGCTTTCACGCCTAAACCACTGAACCGATTTTGATGAAATTTGGTTTAAGGGTAGATTAGACCATGACAAAGGACATAGGGTATGTTTGGTCCCGATAACCGACATCCACGCGGGCGGAGCCGCGGGCAAAAGCTAGTATTATTATAAATGCGAAAGTAACTCTGTAAGTTACGCTTTCACGCCTAAACCACTGAACCGATTTTGATGAAATTTGGTGTAGGGGTAGATTAGACCATGAGAAAGGACAAGGGTATGTTTGGTCGCGATAACCGACATCCACGCGGGCGGAGCCGCGGGCAAAAGCTAGTATTATTATAAATGCGAAAGTAACTCTGTAAGTTACGCTTTCACGCCTAAACCACTGAACCGATTTTGATGAAATTTGGTGTAGGGGTAGATTAGACCATGAGAAAGGACATAGGGTATGTTTGGTCGCGATAACCGACATCCACGCGGGCGAAGCCGCGGGCAAAAGCTAGTCCTACAATATATCTACAACCCACTATAGTACAGCCATAATAAGTCCTTGATATCAAGGCTGAATCATCAGGAGTAGTGTTAGTTGTCACGCTCGTGATTCTGAAAAACACTTGTCCAATACAAGCGTGAGTCACGAACGTCCACTATAAACTTTATTATTTACATTAATATTAAAATTTACATCTAAACGTGACTCACAAACCGATCAAGGGGTGTACCCAAGGCGGGGCGGTGCGCTATAAAGCGCGCCTCCCCATTCCGGGGGCGAGTCGGGGACACCGTTGTCCCCCTCCCGAGGAGGGCCAGACCGTAAGGGATGGCCCTGGGTCAGCCGGAGTGCGAGCTAGCACCACGACCCACAGTCAGCGTGCGGTTTTAGTCGTTTCGAATCCAACATAACCTCCCCTTCCGACTCCGGCAGGGGAGGTATCCGAGGGTATTTCCGCAAGAAAAAAAAAAGGTCAAGGGGTGTACAGTGCAATTCTTGAAGCATATCTACATCGTCTAGCACGGCGCTGTGACAGCCCACAGAGATTGTCATTGGTTGAAATTGGGTGACGTCACTGGAGATTGACCAATGACAGAAGATTAAGGCTGTCGTAGCGCTGTGATCGACGCTGAGGACCAATCAACGTCCTTGAAACTCAAGACAACGTAACCTAGACTCTGGCCAAATTTAAAAAATCAACACACTGCAACACTGTATAATACAGCAAAATAACGTAGTCGATACTAGAATATTTTTCCTATTAGGCAAAACTAGCCTATTATGGTACATACATGGTCTCAGTCTTGTCAGTGTTGCAACCTGTTGGTTTTTCTAATGTGGCGCTAACTAGCAACAAACGGACCCGATTCTGGCGAAAGTTGGGAGGTCAGCAGATGGTCGTGAAAATCGTTTTAATAGAGTTCTAGTAACCAATTTACTTAGTATTCCCGTAAAACTGTTTAAGTTGATTTGCTTGTGTTAGGAGTGGGTACACGTTGTGTAATAGCCAGGATTCAAACTCAGACTAAAAGAATAATATAGACGGACAACGTGAAGCCACAAAAAGGAATACTAAAATAGTGTCATCTCGCTCGCACTCGTGCGTGCTCACAATGAGTGCGAACAAGATAGCTCTGCTTTAGTATTCCTTTTTGCGGTTTCACTTGCTAGTTCTATACGCTCCGTCTATATTATTATTTTAGTCTGAGGATTCGAAGCCCTTACCTCTCGATAGTAGCACCGTCTTCTTAATAAAATGCCCTTTTTTTTCGTGAGGAAATCCCCACGGATAGGGTAAGTGCTCCAATGAATGAACCCTTAAGACAATTTTGAACTTTAAAAAATATTTACATCTATATCAGGGTGGCTAATCCATAATGTTGCTATTGTTTGATATTAAAAATTTATTCAAGACTAGCTGTGCCCGCGACTTCGTCCGCGTGGAATGTACTTAATAAAAAAAATCAGTTTATTTTTTTTTGTTTTTGGCATTGTTTTTTTTTTTAGCCTAAGTTACTCCTTATTACATAAGCTATCTGCCAGTGAAAGTCCCGTCCAAATCGGTCCAGCCGTTCCAGAGATTAGCCAAAACAAACAGACAGACAGACAGACAAAAAATTTAAAAATATATATTTTGGTATGTGTACCGTAGGTATATACATTCATATGCATGTAGTAGAAAGCGGTTATTTTAATATTACAAACAGACACTCCAATTTTATTTATTTGTATAGATTGAAATTACTTGGATCATATGTCATTAATATGTATAGTTAATAAGATATTTCACATTTTATGTAAAAATACCCAAAATCACCAGTAAATGAACCCCAAAATTCAGTGTATGAACACATAAAACTCCAGTTAATGAACATTAGAGTCTTATCCAAATTGAGTTAATTTAGTAATCAAGTAAATAGTATTTTCTTTATGTTTTTTTTTAAATATCTCAGTGAATGTAAGTAAGTGGCTGCGGGATAAAATTGATGTTTAGAAACCCAGTGGTGGCGTAAAATGGCTTATAGAATCTCAAGGAAATATCTTGAAAAGAAAAGCAGTTGAATTTTTATGCTTCCACTTCCACTAGCATTCACCAGCTTTTCTTCAGTGGTCCTAATATTCCTACATCATAAGACTGCAAAATGTGCGTTGAGTTGGGATATAAACAGAACAACATTATTCGTTTTTCACGACCAAATTCTAACATATCACGATTGATATTTGACTTGTGGCCATCAAGAAACAGCAACACCGGCTACTTGATATTATTTTGCATCAAACATTCATGGAACAACTTAATGTAGGTGAAAAACACTGCTGACACCATCCACCCAGTATCAGAACGGCCAATATACCAATCATCTGGAAAGTTCTGAACCTCCTGGTGGCATTCTTTTATATGGGTAATAAACAAAGGTAGGAACATCAGTTCCATCAGCCGAAAATGTACATAAGACTGTGTTGGTTCTTTTATTTCCGATGGCGATTTCATACCTATTTCTGTAGTTTTTGGATCCAAGATTAACCCTGTTCTTAAACAAGTCATAACACCAGTTTCATCAGAATTAAAAATACGACTTGGGTAACTTTTAATGTCTAAGGAATTTTCTTCCTCTAGAAACGTTTCGAATTCAGCAAACCAAATTCTAATGGCTTCTTCTGTAACCGCTGCCCTTGCTTTTGATATTATTTCAGCATTTCTTTTAGTTACTTCGGGATGCCTCCGCAAAAACAATTCTAGCCTATTTTTCCCCAGTCGGTCGTTTTTGAATGTATTAGCTCTTTGATTTTGTTTTAAGAATGTTTCTACCGTATCAAAAAAAATCTTCAGGGTGCATTGGAAACCCAAGTTTAGCTTTCGCCAAAATCCAGTCTTTCTCCTCGTCTAAAGTTAATTCCGTTGGTATACCCATTTTTCATTGCCATGGTGCTTTATTATTTAATTTATTGCTCAAAGTAGATTTGCGGTTGCTATCTTTATTCATCGTCAAATCTTTATTATTTACGCGAGTGAGAGCTTCTTCTAACTGCGTTTAAGTGTAACGGAATCTTTCGTATTTTTTGGGATTAGATTCTGTGATGAACTAAAAAGAAAAAGAACTATAATGAAAATTGAGAAAATAAATGTTTTTTTTAGCTATAAGGTACTAAAATGAATTTATTAAACCGATTATGCTGCAATCGCCGAAAACGAAAATGAGCTGCAAGAGCTGGTTAACATTATGAACAATATTTTTACTTTTTACCGATTGAGAGAATAAATAGTAAGAAGACGAAAACAATGAGAACATAGACACATCCAACGAGATACAGTCATATTATATTAGAGGATAGCAACTTATAGAGCAAGTGGATAGCAACTTAGAGCAAGTGGATAGCTTTAGGTATCTCGGCAGTATTATAAACAGTAGCTCGGGATGCACACCGGATAAAATGACCAGAATGATGTGAGGAATGTGATACGTGGATTATGACACAGAAAGACGGATGACGCATTTGAAATGTGGTGCTGGAGCAGGATGGAAGGGATAAGCTGGACGGGAAGAATGTCAAACGAAAGAGTATTGAACAAGGCACAGGAAAGTCTTTATTGGAAATAATCGAGAGCCGAAGAGGAAAGACGATTGGCCACTTGATAAGACACGACAGATTTAAAAAAAATATCATAGAAGGGAAGGTAGAAGGAAAGAGAAAAAGAGGTAGACCAAGAGGAACGTTGCCGTGTGCCATAGCACAAATAAAGGAAAGGATACAAGTCGCATCGTATCAGGAGGTCAAAAGATTGGCGGGGGAGAGAGATGGATGGCGATTTCTCTAGAGACAAGGGCACAGCTCTTAAGCAGAGAGAAACCGATTATTGCTTGAAATTATCATAAAACATAACACAGTGTTCATTCATTGGTTTCAAATAACCAGTATATGAACACATGATTATTTCTATAGTTCATTCAGTGGTTTTTAGAAACTAGTAAATGAACATAGGTGTTCGAATACTGGCCAAAAGATTGACAACCATTTATTAAGCCTTCTCACGAAAAATGAACTAATTCCCATAACATTAAGAATCAAAATTAACCAAAAATAATAAAACAGACTATACCTAATGAATGAACCCCCGTTCATTCACTAAATTAATTTCACTTTCATGATCCAGTGCTCGAACATCCTTTTATATTGTTAAAACTCATGAAATTACAAACAAATTCCTTTCTATCCAGTAAAATAACTGTCGATACATCTTATTTGGAACATTTAATTTCACAGGATCGCATGTAACATGTACAACATCAATATCAAAATGCTCTGTCTTAACTGAGCTCTAACTTCAGGCTCATATAAAAACGTAACACAGCACAACACGCGTACTTTAAACAGTGGTAATTTTGAAACTATGTATATCAAAGCAATGTTAGTGAGACCAGTATGCGTAAGATAATGTGGGTAATCCTAAAAAAAATACAATGTCTGGTAGAAATATCTATTTTTCTTAATTTTATGAAAAAACTCTCTTTTGTTCATTCACCGGTGGGTGTTCATTGTGAATGAACACCCACCGGCACTTACCCTACCTCTCCCGCTGGAGCCGGAAGGGGAGGTTATAGATAGATAGATAAATCTTTATTGTACACCAGTAATACAGTAAATGTATGGACAATACATGACATTCTGTACAAATGGCGGCCTTATCGCTAAGAGCGATCTCTTACAGGCAACCTTTAGGTTATGTCGGACTCGAACCGACTAAAACCGCACGCCGACTGAGCGTCGTGGTGCTAGGCCCGAGGCACGGAGGACAGAATATGATTAAGTAACGGAGATGCCCCATTGATATTTCGGACAATTACACACTGCATAAAAGATAACGTGTAATACTTAATGCATTTGTAATTCTTATGCCAAACTCGCAAACCTTGTCACCATTACCTCGACCATGCAAACACGTGAGCTGGCCGGGAGTTCCAGGTCTTAATGGTGCGGCTTAGGAATGATTCACTGAGCCGCTTGGTTCTAGAAGGTGTAATGCGGAATTAAGCTCCTTTCATAACTCACGACTACGCTCCTATCTCTCATAGCAACATTATCAGTAGGTATCACATTTATCACGATAAGTCCCAATTAGATGGGTACCAGAGGTATAGCAGAGATTGATTCCCAATGGACAGACAGACTAGTGAATCGCATTCACTGAAAACACTTTGTTTTCTCAGGCAAAATGTACCACATCCGGGAATCGAATACGGGATTTCTGGATACATACACATAGATATTACATCACAGAATAATCAGATTCCCAAACTACTTAGATAGGTATTTTATATTTTAAATAATTACCGAGCACTAAGTATTTAGTGAATTATTTTACTCTGTGTAGGTATTGTTAACTATTTGGTCTACTCGTGATTCTACGTAAGTATCTAATGTTTTATGGTGAGCCTAATTAAAAGCAAATTAATACATAAATTACCTAGCTAAATGAATGTTTAAATTTCAAGGTCTTACTCATACCTAGTATTATTTAATCAACTACATACGTGTAACAAATATCTGAACAAAAATATCGTACAATAATTATTACAACACAGCTAATCTAAAAAGTCCACGACATTCCCAATCCACGTTACCGCAGCAATAGCTTACCTTTTCTTACAAAGGAATTTTTATATTTCGCTCTCTTTCTGATGCCATGTGCACTAGCGATTGGTGGCGGTCGACCTTTTAACGTCAATACTATGAATGAACTTTCTCAATGATCCAAGAGAAACGAAATTAAATAGTTATGGAACATAAACAAAACTTACTTCTTTCTTATATTTATTTAGTACATGATTATGAAGATCTGATATTCGTCAAAATCCGTTGAATTTAATCGCTGATGATATAATATTAAAAGAGCAAAATAAAATTACCCACCCAATATTCGAATTTTCCCGCCATTTGAATTGAATCATGAATTTTCCTACTGTGTAGTGTGTTCAATTCCTATTTGCTAACAGTCCGCCAATGGTGGCTTTCCATCTGTCTGCGTAATTTTATGAAAAACGTCAAAGCTTTTCTGGCGTCCCTTTCGCACTTACTGTAATTTAAACGTCATTGAATATCTCTGTCTCACCCAATTATTTCGTAATAGCATTACGTTTTCTTGCTTTCTCATCTACTCTACAACACTTTGCTTTAAACAGAGAGAGATGGTGAATCAGTGAAGCTCACTAACCGGTCGAAGTAATAATAGAGAATTCGCCAAATTTTGAAGTTATTCGTGGCCAGTCCTTTGCGAATAGAGGTGGTTGTGTGAATCAAAAAATGAAGTCCCTTGTTATAGTTGTTGTCAGTTTACTGGCATTTTCATCAATTAATTGTGAAGTGTTTTTCGAGGAAAAATTCTTAGATGGTAAGTTATATTTTATTTAATATAAAATTTCAATTTTGGGACGAAGCCGGCTTAGTTGCCGCGTGTGCGATCGATTCGTTTGGTCTATCGCCGGTTTATTTTAGGGCGACTCTCGTGTGTAAAAAGAATATATTTTCCTTTTCAGACGCGTGGGAAAATGAATGGGTTTACAGTGAACATCCCGGCAAGGAATTCGGCAAGTTCAAGCTGACTGCTGGAAAGTTCTATAACGACCCCACGGAAGATAAAGGTGAGTGAAGGCGTACCTTTCTAGTATTACAATATACATAATTATCTTATAAGGATTCTGTATTACACAATGCACAAAAATACGTAACTTCTATATACTTTCTAATAAACATGAATTATTGCAAAGTTCAGTGAACCTAACGACGTACTCGTACCAATTACCAATACCACCGGTAACGTAATATATACCTATAGGTGATTCAGTGATATGCCCTCTTGACGGCAATAGGCTCGCCACCTTTTAAATGGGACCGAAAATCATAGTTGGGGAAATGTAGGTGTTAGACACCTCTGCCTACCCCTTCGGGTAATACAGGCGATAGTGATATACATAGTTGACATAGTGATATGAAGTACTCTGTCACAATTCCTGAACATCCCTCTGTTTTGTTAATCCCCAGGTCTGCAGACTTCTGAGGATGCAAGGTTCTATGCCTTGTCACGTAAATTCAAGCCATTCAGCAACGAAGGCAAACCCTTAGTTGTACAGTTCTCCGTTAAGCATGAGCAGGACATTGACTGCGGAGGTGGTTACGTCAAGATCTTTGACTGCAAGCTGGACCAGAAGGACATGCATGGAGAGAGTCCGTATGAAATCATGTTCGGTCCAGACATCTGCGGCCCTGGTACCAAGAAGGTAAGAATGTTGTCATACGTAAAATAAACAATGCTTGAGAACAATCACTGATGGTTGTTTACAAAGAATGGGATCTTCAACAACAATGTGTTGAATTAACCAAGTTGATTGTAATCCTAATATGATGTGATGATGAGATTCTACATAATTCAACATCAATGATTCCATCACTTCTAAACCCTCTCATCAAGAGTACAAAACATATTACAAATGCATAAATATAAAAATCTTTTTATAAAATAATAACAACAGTTTCTTTAAAACAATAAAAACAAATGTATTCATATTGGGCACTTATATTATTCCAATTTGAAAACTAAAATTATTTCCATGTGAAAACTAAAACTATTTCAATATTAAAACTTAAATTTTTCAATAATAAAATTATTCCAATTTGAAAATTATAATTATTTCAATTTGGAAATTAAAATTATACCAATTTGAAAACTATAAACATCCTAATTAGGTTTTAAATATTTTCTCACCAATATCATAAGAAATATTAATTCAATATTAAAGATATCTACTACAGTACCAAAATACAATAATCAATTTATAAAAGCACAACATTTTCAAATAGGTACAGTAAAACATGTAATTAAATATAAAACATATACATTATAATGACACTTGTCTGTCATTACCAGATCCTTGTCTAAATTACATGTGCGTGAATACTTACTCGTACAATGTCAACTGAATTATTTAACTAATAAGTATTGATATTATTGATGGCAGTTATGATAAGTTTGACAAGGTACCTACCCAATTGACCATTTACCAACTGGCCTAACAACAAACCTAATACTTATCTAGAAAAAAAACTACTGATTTTGTCTATTATTGCTGCTAAGTGTAACTTAGTAGGTACAAACAATATTATTACATTCTAATAAGAAATGAAATACTAAAATATATTCTCATACTTATTCTAAAGTAGGTAGCTCTTGTCAGGCTTTTCATAAGGTCTAATCTATTTCTACAATCGAATATCAGGAAAAGTGAATCGCTCGAGCGAAAAATCATTGTTTAAAAATGAGTAAGATCATTCATTGGTTCTGATATTTCGTAAGAACATCGGTACATGATTCCACCGTCGCCATATAGGCGGATAAATATTAAGGCACTAGCTTTTGCCCGCGGCTCCGCCCGCGTGGATGTTAGTTATCGCGACCAAAGGACATTGGCTAATGTCCTTCCTCAAGGTCTAATCTACCACTATACCAAATTTCATCAAAATCGGTTCAGTGGTTTAGGCGTGAAAGCGTAACATACAGACAGGCAAATAGTTACTTTCGCATTTATAATATTAGTATGGATGTAGATAACTGCACACTGATTAATCATCTGGTGACAGATATCAGCTTTTTAAATGATTAACCTATTTTTTTTCTTTATCTGTTTGGTGGAATTTGATAATGGTTGTGATAACTGAATACTATCAAAATATCAATTTTTTTTTTCCCTAGAAAGAAAATATATTTATTCATGAATATTTTTAAACTATTAATTAGAAATAAAATAAAAGAAACCAATTAAAAACTAAAACTAAGACTAAAATTAAAACGCGTCGTAGAATTCCTCCGCATCGCATGCCTCTTGTGGCAGCGTTCCCAGAAGACTGGCAGCATAAAAATGTTAGAATAAAATTGTCAGTATTTTTTAATTCATTTTATGGTGTTGGTACCCTTTCCCTGTATAATATTTGTTTAATGGAATCTGGCTAGAAAGAACAAATAGGTATTTCGTTGTGAAATATAAATTTGAAAACGGAATTCCACGTTTCTTATCAAAACTGCATGGGAATTAATTTTTAACTGCCATGGGCCGTAGTTAACGAGTTGATACAACTTGATAACGAACTACAGCTATTATCTGCTTACTGAACTCGATTTTTTCCATGGTAACATAATTTAACACGTTTTAGTACCATTCCATCTTACTGTTCTATTAAATTATGTGTACGTAATAGAAGAGGCTATGTACCCGTTCGACCCAAAAGTAACACGTTTTAGTACCATTCCATCTTACTGTTCTATTAAATTATGTGTACGTAATAGAAGAGGCTATGTACCCGTTCGACCCAAAAGTTTGGACTAGGTCACAAAACACCCGTACGACCCTCATTTTGTAATCCTAAAACGATTAGATTCAAAATATGGGGTCGTAAGGGTACTTAACCGTTTATTACCATGCGGTGGTATCCAAGAGTATTCCACTTTCAAAAAGGATCGGGCTCAAATCAACACCCGTTATGGATGTCGAATGATTTAAATTTATAGGTACATATTTGACTTGAAATAAAATAAACCTACATTTTTTTTTTCGTGCGGAAATCCCCTCGGATACCTCCCCCGCCGAAACCGGAAGGGGCGGTTATGTCGGACTCGAACCGACTAAAACCGCAGGCCGACTGTGGGTCGTGGTGCTAGGCTGGAGGTGAGGTGGTCTTCGACATATCCCTCGCACCCCGGCTGACCCAGGGCCATCCCTTACGCTCTGGCCCTCGGGAGGGAGGACAACGGTGTCCCCGGCAGAATTGCATGTGAAATTTTAATTTATGGAGAGTAACAATACATACTGTTATCATTATCATTGTCACAACTGCGTCGTGATTAATGGTTATTAATGACCACGTCACGTCATTAACATTATGTGGTATCGTTGCTGCAATCTCTGTAGGTATACCTAGATTGCATTACTACTAAAGATTCTAGTGCCAATTCTGGGGCTTATTCCACTTTTCCCCGTTGACAATCCCCGTTGATGGGGATTATTGAACTTTTTGTTCATTATTCCCCCTTGACGCCAAAAAATTATTTAATAAAGTTCACTAATCCCCATCATGATAAATCACAAATTTGTCTCTTACTACAAAACGCGAACTAGTACCAAATTTTGTAATAAGCAAATTATAGAGTACCTGATGCACTAGTGGTGTAGCGAAAACAAACTACAAAAACCTTATGCTCATCAGAGACCTCATCCTCACCAGAGGGAACGCCGTTTACCGGACAGTTGATCATATCACCCTTCAGTCAACGATGTCGCACATGGTCCGTATGGCGATCGACGGCTTAACGTGCACTCCGTGGCACGACCAGACCAATGCAAATACCCATATTCATGCATAAAAATATTTGCACTGAGCGGAAATCGACCTCGCGCCTCTTGCGTAGCGGCTGCGTTCAATACCAATACGCCACACGCTTGTTTGATTACCGGATCGGGGATTTTTTTTAACGAATGTCCAATGAGGTGGCTGAGGCAACCAAAGGATATTGCAAGGTCTATTTTCCGGCTAGTCGATTTCACGCGGTTTCTTTTGTCTTCATTTAACAATTAAGTTCTGTACTTACAAAATTGGTTCAAATCAATGATTTCATAATAAGTGGAACATTATATTACTGATCTTGTTATAGCTAGTTTCATTATATTTGCCATGTTGCTTTATCACTAGTTTTTGTAGCATCGCAAAAAAGACAAGAACTAGTAGAAAAGTGGATTCAGGATTGTTTGTATTTTAATAGACTTAAAAATTTCCATTTAAATATGTATCTCACATGTTGTCAATAAGTACAACCAATTTACAATTTTATAATAGGAAAGATAAATTTAGTATCTAACAATTCGAAATGTTGCTGATATAAATTTTACAATTTATACTCATATACATCGTCACGAGTCATGAGCACATACGTAATATTATCGTCAGATTTTTGAAGTTATCGCATATTTATAATTTTTATACATACAGCGCTCCACGGAATTTCTGCCGTTTTTTAAAAACACTCATGAACACCTCTGTGGAGTGGTGCCTAGAGCATTTCTTATGTCCGTTGAGGAAAGCTGACACCAGATAATCCTTGCCACATTTCGTGCCATTTTCCTCCTCCACTGCGCACTGGTTTGGATGGCCCTGACAACGAGACTACTACATGCATTTGTTTCATTACGGCGTCAAACAATCACTTCATGGGTCACCCTCTCCTATTTGATTCGGAGCAAGCGAGTCTTCCTAACCATTAACAGGGGTTGTACCATAATTATGTCATAGTTTTGTCGTTGATAAACCTAGCTTTTCACATGTCCTTTATTATAGATAGAATAGCTGGATTGTCAGTATTGTCACGCTCAGACTCAAAATATTACTTTCCCAAAATGTCCATAGTTTTCAAATAGTCCCTTTCCCGAAACGTCAATTTCCCATAATGTCCATTTCCCAGAATGTCCCTTTCCCGAAACTTCCATTTCCCAAAATGCCCCCTTCCCGAAATGTCCCTTTCTCAAAATGAAACTAGGAATGCTTAATTATTAAATCTGATTTGAGGTCGTTTAAATTTAAACCATACTTTTTCTTTGATTTGAGGTTTAATTACACCTGATTTTTGCTAGAGGGCAAGTGAATGCACCAAATGTCCACAATCTAATTTACATAACTGGTTAGCTTTAACACCATCAAGTCTAAAATAGAACATAAAATCATTTAACCTTATCCTTTGAGGACAAAAAATCTCTAACATTAGTTATTTATTTGGTCGTTGCCCCTGTTTGTACATGCTTTACCACGAAATGTGTTTTATATAAATTTATAACATCGTCTTAAGTGCCAATACTTATAAAAAACGATCACTGCATATATTATTTATGCGAAACCGAATTATAACTAAGTCATCTCATAACTGGTTCTAACAGACACTAATAAATTGTGCGAATAGTAGTCAACGTTAAGTGGAAGTGCAATGACCTTTCAGCTGACACCAATCCTGTGTACAAAATGAGAAAGTTTGGACGTGACTATACGTCACCATCATTCGTCACAATAGTTTTTTTAACGTTTGTACAGTCACGTGCGTTAATATATCTCACGCCGCCTTTGTGCTGATGCTTTCATATCTCAGAATTTTGGGCACAGAGTTCGGATCAGACTCGAAATTAGTGTTCACCGATATAATTCTTAGCGGAGCAACATGCGTGTGGCGCTTGTGTACGTATATGTACAATACAGTTCGATAGTTAGACATGTACTTGGTATATGTCCAGGGCTTAAGTTAACCTCATTAACAATAGGTGCATGTACCAGCTGTATAGCAGACAAGGTTCTGACGTAGGCTTACCGTTCAGTGTTGTTGGGGAAAAGTCTGTGAAAAATGGTTAAGGGAGTATTAAAGTGGTCCCCGGACCAAAAGGAAAAAATATACCACACTTAGATATTACTATAAAATTCCCGAAGAGTATACGTCTAAGTCTATGAATCAGTTCCGGTCGCTTCACACATTTTGACTAGTGTTCAGATTAAAAAAACTGGATTATATCGCGATTGCTTATGTAATTTTTTAAATAAACTTACGTGAATTTAATTCGTGAACTTACATTAGCATGATATAACTTCGATATAATATTAATAAATTGTCCGACAGTATTATAAATTTTCAGTCTGGGTGTTCTTATATTGTCGGCAACGCAAAATCAACCGCACGATATAATAATATGTTCTGTATAATAATTGTCACCGTTTGCCGGCTTGAGGGTTAGTGAGGAATCGAGTTGGAGGAGACGAAATAATTTCGATAATATTTGGGGAAACTAGCGAGGGGAATCAGAACTTAATCCATTACCATAAACTACAATATTTAAATCTTTTTCAAGGGGAGACAAGAATATGTACCCAAACTACAATATTGAAATCCTTGTTTGGGAAAACAAGATCGTGGAAAATCCTCAGGGAAAATCATAATTTACCCGTTCTAACCTTCAATATTATAATGATTGTATCTAGGGTAAACAAAAGCAGGGAAAAACAGAATGTACCTATTACCCAACACCAATCTTATTTTGCATATTCTAACTATCAATTTCCTTGTCACAGGTACATGTAATCTTCAGCTACAAGGGCAAGAACCATCTGATCAAGAAAGACATCCGTTGCAAGGATGACGTGTACACTCACTTGTACACTCTGATCGTTCAGCCCGACAACACCTATGAAGTGCTCATCGACAATGAGAAGGTGGAGTCTGGAGAGCTGGAGGCCGATTGGGACTTCCTCCCACCTAAGAAGATCAAGGTATTGTATTATTTTATGTCATTGAGTGAAGATATTTTGCGGCAGGAAATCAAGTGATTTGCCGTAGCGAAATTTTAGGAGTAGTCAAAACGTATCGAAAGACCCATGAGGGGGGGCCCATAGAGGAGTTCTCATCTTCTTAACATTGAGTGTGGCGAAGGAGCATAATAGATTCGGATCATACTGGAATATCCGGGATTTCTTATTTCAAAAAAATCTGGCTGCTCTCGTATTCAGTGCAATTCGCTGCGTGAAATATGCCAACACAGTTTAGACTTGCATAGAATGTGATTACCTTACTAGTGAAATTCCACTTTAGTCATAAAGTTACTGCCGTTTTATATATAGAGGTACGACCTTAAACGAGGCTAAGTATTCACTCTTCAAGCAGACATTTATTTGGCTACTTAATCCAATTTTTGTGAGATAATCTTTAGGACAGTAACATACGTCTACTTTCGGTTTTGCGATTGACATATCGACGCGTTACGTAACTCTAACTCCTGAGTTGAATGGATTCGAAATTAATCAAAACGTTGCTGCAGAAACATTAAAAAAGATCATGTATTCAGGTCTTGATAATCTAGTAGTTCGCAAATTTTTCTGGATTGTTTAATTTCCGTCCCAACTTTCACAGTAAAATTGTTCTTTCAGTAAAAACCTTAAGTAAAGTATTAGAAAAATCGGTCAAGACTATCCAATCAAAAACTTCTAAACAAAATATTTTAAAAACCTCTTCCTTTCTCTCAGGACCCCGAAGCCAAGAAGCCCGAGGATTGGGACGAGAGGGTCACCATCCCCGACCCCGAGGACAAGAAACCCGATGACTGGGAGAAGCCTGAACACATTCCCGACCCTGATGCCACCAAGCCTGAGGACTGGGATGATGAGATGGACGGTGAATGGGAGCCACCCATGATCGATAACCCCGACTACAAGGGCGTATGGGCGCCTAAACAGGTAAGAGTTGTTTTTTTTAGATTGAATTATGTTTTTTTTGGTGTCATGGTTATAGGGTCTTTCACTTCAAATTCATTTCATCTCTTCTTCATTCTCTTATTTAATGTATTGAATTGTGTATCGTAAGTGATTGTATGGTTTAGGGTCCTAACCAAATTATATAGGACCCAAGTACTTGCAAGCCGAAGCAATCAGAAGGTCTGATTGACTGACTAAGCTCTGGTGTACATTTTCACCTCAGGATTGGGGGTTAGATGATGTATGTATGTATACATCAAAGTTTGGACCTTCTCTAAATGGGTTTTAAAAAGAGGGTCGTACGGGTACTTTTATGATCGACCTAAATTTTGAGGTCGAACTTGTACCTAGCACAACGCAAGAGGTGTTAGCGGACCTTTAGCTAGAAGGTGAAACCGTCCGGAATCGGGAACAATGTATTATGACGTGACTTTTCACAAATCATTTTATATACGAAATGAACGCAATTTTATCATAAATTAGCCTATGTTTAACATCTCCGTGTCTAACTCTATTTAACACTGCAGTACACGCACCCCTAAATTGACCATGAGCGCACGCGCGGGGCACAGGTGTAACCCATTAACAAGGAAGTAAATTATACATATATATCGCAAATTAATAATTTAAACACAGTGTATATTTTTAAACATATTTATTTTTATTATAATTGTTTATAAAAATAGGTAAATTCAACTTTTTAACTTTAATTTCAAACAAAAATGTAAAGTTCTTGAAAATCAACTAATATTTGGCAAGCTTGAGCTCACTAGGTCATATTATCAATTAGGTATGGAACAATTAGTAGAAAATTATGTTTTTATAATCCAATTGAGTCACCTTCTTGATCACAGATAATTATTCAGTCTGTGGGCAAACATTCGAGACATACCAACTGTTGGTGTTCAGTACAAATGCGCCTCAAACATTTTGCAGCAATGTTTGCGCGTACTACGGTCTCGAGCCCTTGTACAAAAAGCACACTGGCCAATTCCTACCCGAATAGCCATGTTATGCTGCGGAGGTTGTTCTGTTAAACCCAGAAGAAGTCTGCCTTTCAGTTTTATGGCTCTAGGTATATTTTGCTGAGATATACGACGTTCAGTGCATGGCCTTACTAGATTGAATCCGACATCTTGGAGATAATGGCGACGTGTCACTTTAGACTGGGCCTGGTAGACGAGCTAAAATATTATGGCACCTTGTTCTTGAAGTAGGTGGTGGGTACCTACTCCACTTGGTTCTGTTTCGTGATTGGTAGGAAACCCATGTCCACAGAGGCACGTCGTCGTCTTCCTCATCGCCTGATTGTTCCGTGTCAGAATGGTGAGGTGATCCTAGTGCGTCACTTGGTCCTGCAATTTCTTCCTCTTCTTCTTCGCTTTAGGTCAAAATATCTTCGCCTTCACAAACTTCATGAAGCCATCGTTCGATTTGTTTGGATACCGCCATCAATCTGTGAAAAATAAACATATACCAACAATAAATAATGCATACTTACTATTAATATGTTTTTATTTATATATGTATCATATATGTATAATTATATAATATAGTTAAGTTACAATAGAGTATATTTACCTTAATTTTGTCACTTGTACACTTTCACGATATTATTCCTCGAACGCACGCGCGGGGCACAGGTGTAGCCCAGCAACTTCAAGGACATGTATTATAAAAGTCTGTGCACCGCAAGTGACGACGCACTACTGGTGTGTGCAGGGGGTAGTTGTCGAGGAATACATGAGACGATAGATCTATAGCGTGCCTAGGTACGATAATATACGGCAATATTACACGCTGGGCTACATATGTAGCCCGCGCGTGCACTCTAGTGTTAAAACACAAAGAGTTGACTACTGATTCGTGAAACTATGACGTCACAAAAAAGTTATAATGTCGCCTTATTTTTGCGTAACTTATAAAACGTGTAGTGACCGGACGCATTACCGTTAGATTTCCAACGTGTTCTATTTGGCAAAGTTCGTTAATCTTACAAAATTCGTCTATGGTTGGGGAATTCCATCTTGTATTTGACTGTACTTTTCCAAATTTAACTTTATATTTTGGGAAGATCGTAAAGATTCAATTCCTGGATTAGATAAAGGCAAACTTTTATTGGATATTTTTAATAGTTGCACAGGTTGATAATATACTCGTGCCGTTACAGACCTAACACCTCGTAAGACTTAGGTAGAAGACGCGGGTTCGATTCCCCCCAGTGCTAATTATATATATTTGCATTGAACCTGATTTTACAAAAAAAAAGTATCAGTATGTTTATCCACATTCCAGAATGCTTGGGACAAAGTCTGCTCAGTTTAATCACTAGAATATTCATTTATTATGACATATTTAGTTTTTTTAGATTGTGATTTAGGTACAGTTTTTAAATAACTATAAAAAATATATTTCATCTATTCCCAGATTGATAACCCAGCTTACAAAGGCCCATGGTTGCACCCTGAAATTGACAACCCTGAATACACTTCGGACCCAGCCCTGTACAAACGGGACGAGCTCTGCACAGTCGGCTTAGACTTATGGCAGGTCAAATCCGGCACCATCTTTGATAACTTCTTCTTTGGTGATGACCTTGAGGAGGCTAAAGAACGTGGAGAGGCGCTCAAGAAGAGGCTAGAAGGAGAGAAGAAGATGAAGGGTGAACAGGATGAGGCGGAACGAGAGAAGGAGAAGGCTGAGAAGCCTGATGATGAGGAGGATGATGAAGATCTTGATGATGAAGCTGGTGATGCCTTGCCTGTGGTAAGTTGAATTATTTTTTTGATTTGGTTTTGAGGGCCCAGCAATAAGGGTCAATCTCCATTGAACGAATATTGGCTGGCGTCGGCCAGAATTTGTTACTAGAAATAGTCGGTTATCGCGACCAAACATAGCCTATCTCCTTTCTCCTGATCTAATCTACCACTGTACCAAATTTTATGAAAATTGGTTCAGTGGCTTAGGCGTGAAAACGTAACATACAGACAGACAGACATAGTTACATTCGCATTTATAATATTAGTATGGATTCTAAATGCTTTGTAAGAAAAAGCCTTTTAGTTGGAAATTGATCATAATGATAGCCCAGTAATCAAAATATTATGTTTAATAATGATTGAAATTCATCATGAATTAATAAATCATTTAATATTTCCGTTACTCGTAATTATGTAGGTAGGTGGCTCCACGGTCACATCTATATTCTGTAGTGACAGTTTGCATACTTTGCTTCAAAATTGGATCAAAAGACTTATTTATTTGCTGAAGATTTCTTTGTCCAGTCCACACGAATATCGTCGTAATTACTCCGAGATATTAATAATGACTTTGTGTTTAAAAATAAACTATTACAATGTATTTGTAAACAGTCATACCTAACTACGCGTTATAACCTTTCTTTGTTTCCTCTTGGCAGCTAATGGACATTAAAGACGTACTCTGTGGCGTAGCCGTCGAATGTCTACCGTTTGATTGTTAGGAGTTCGCGGGTTCAAATCTCGCTCAGTGTAAATGTGTTCCTTACTAACTTCGAGACGCCGATGATAGGATAGTTGCTTTGCCCTTCTATGTGGGTCATTTGAAGCGTCGGTAAGTGGTTAAGAAGTCGGCCTTACGATCGAGAGGTTCCAAGTTCGAATCTTCATTACACTGCCGACGTGAACCCACTCCTAGCACAAGCAATTTAGCTTAGTTAAAGGGAATATTAGTCATTTTGTTTGCTAATATTCTTACTATAAAATAAAAAAAGAGACCCATTTCTCTTATTCCTCTTCTGGGTAGGCGCATGTAGCACTTTACCCGGGAACTTACCAAAGATTTACCTTACATAACGGACATAAAAAAACATCCAATTCGGTGCAGTCGTTCAGAAGTTTTGCGCGTACGTTTTAGTGATTAATTTCTATACATATAGATTTATAATGTCGTTCTGTTTGTCCACAGGAGGACCACGATGAGCTGTAAAAAGTGTTTCAGTGAGTGCAAAAGACAATAAGTATCGCCGGGTACGTGAGGTAGTGAGTGCGTAAGCGCATGGGTACTGTCGTTCCAAAAACTTAGAAGGACATTAAGTTCGTCGTAGTGCGTATAGTGTGTACGTTCCAATCTTCTAACTATATGTATAAATAATACAAGCTGTAAGATTTTATTCACTACCGTATGTTTTAGTCAGCGTGACTCGAAATATTTTCATGTTGGGTTGATTGTCACACCGATCTATCCATAGAATAAAATCATAATGAAACTAAATCACCTTTTCTGTTAACATACTACTTAATAATAATTTAATTGTTAATAAGATAATAATTTCTCTAGGTGATTATTATAAAACATCCATAAATTGATTTTTAGAATACCGAATTGGTGGAAATGGGACAACCAAAAAAGGGGGAAATCGCTGGACATAGATTGCGACGAATTCTAATTTTACGTCAAATAATTACCACCTTATTTGTCGAAGTTGGTTAAAATGTTACTATAAGAAGTAGAGATTTGGATTTTTGTTCTATGGATAGGTCGATATATTTATTTTGTCCCAACACGTTCTGATTTTGTATAAAGTTGCAATCACGCTCAGTTTTATCCTATTAATGTTGCGGCACCGTGTGTCGTGAGTGCTGGGTTTATTGTACAATACTAGTCGTTGTAAACCTAAATTTTTTTGTAAGAATTTGACTATTGTTGTAAAATAAATCTGTGAGTGAAAGTTTCTCATTTTTGTTGTGAAACGAGTCTGATTAAAATTAATATATTAAATTTATGTTTTGTTTTATTTATGATAAGGGTGATAGCCCTAGCAGAAATAGGCTGGAGTGGTGCCTCTCCTTTCCGGGGGTAAGATAAGGACTCCCATAGTTCCCACATCCGAGGGAGCCATCTTGAAACTGAAGATTATCCTGGGTTAGCGGGGATGCAAGGGAATGCCTTCCTTTAGTCGCATTATGTCCAATTCGCAAAATGTCCAACTGTCCAGTTCGCAGTAGGTCCAGTTCGCAGTAGGTCCAGTTCGCAATTGGTCCAGTTCGCGATTGGTCCAGTTCGCAGTAGGTCCAGTTCGCAATTGGTCCAGTTCGCGATTGGTCCAGTTTGCAAATGGTCCAGTTCGCAAATGGTCCAGTTCGTAATTAGGGATCCTCCTTGATTACGAGATGCTTTTTTGACAACCTTCTGAGAGGCTAGATTCAGGTCGAAGTAATAATGCATGTAATTTATGATCAAATCATTTATTTTAAAAAAAATCTAATGAAAGTAATTAATTTTAATCAAAGATTTGCTTTGATTTAAATAATTTGCAATAGCTGGCAATAACAAAACGCGGACATGTATTTGTCTTATTTGAGGGTATTTACTAGGATTAAAATACCTATGTTGATTCCAGTTTATAAAAATACTTATAATTATGTTTTGATCATAATTATTACCAAATTATGATAGATATGATACATATTTTGCATATTATTTGTTAAATAAAAGTGTTGATCATAAATTATAAAGGCATTTTTATTTCGAGCTGAATCACGCCTCGCAAAAGGTTGTCAAAATGGCCTGCCGTAATCAAAGACGACTCCTATTTTATGAACTGGACCAATTGAGAATTGGACATTGTGAGAATTGGACGTTGTGAGAATTGGACAATTTGCGAATTGGACGTTGTGAGAATTGGACAATTTGCGAATTTGACGTTGTGAGAATTGGACAATTTGAGCCCGCTGGACATTTTGCGAATTGGACATAATGCGACTAAAGGGAATGCCTTATGAGATAATAATGCATGTATCTGAAAATTCGAGACAATGTCCGGTTTTAGTCGGTTCGATTCCGACATTAACTGCGTAACTGAGGAGATTTAAAAAAAGGGGCAAGGGGCCATTTTGGTTTTTTTTTAAATCCCCGCTTGTTCCTTCTTGATACTTTTACAGGCGAATACAGTTCCATTTACATACCTATTTTAAAAATTAAACAATACCTCTATCATAATTAACAAGAATCACCCATAGATTTGCATGGTGGGTGGAGGGGGAAACTTCAGTGGGTGGACGGGTCGGGACCCATACTTTCCTGTAGGTAATTTTTTAAAACAACCGCTTTTTATAACATATTGGGGCAGTACACAAAATGATGGTACGCTTATTGATTCGGCTTCCTGAATCCGTAAGGTTCAGCTTTGGAATCTTAAAAAAATCTATTTATCTATATGTATTACCTAAGCGATATAAAATCTTTATAAAAATGTATTTTTGTGTACGTATGTGTACCAAAAAGTGTATCCTGTGTATCTAAAAGAAAGATTGCTTGAGTTTGAAAGAAAGTGTAGGTACCTATTACTACCTATCATAAACATACATAACATAACATAAACTCACGCCTGTATTCCCCGAAGGGGTAGGCAGAGGTGCTAGCACCCACATTTCGCCAGTTTATGTTTAGGTCCCAATGTAATAGGTGGCGAGCCTATTGCCATTTACCGGGCACTTATAAACCTGCGATAAATACACACTTAACTTCGAAAAGCATCGAAAAGTCATTGGTGTGTGCCATGGTAAACCTGGGATCGAACCCGAGACCTCGTCTCAGCAGTCCATTACCCATACCACTAGGCTACCGCAGATTATACCTACCTACCTACCTACCTACCTAGACTACCTATCAAAAGGGTACAAAAACGGGAATTGTGAAAAAAGGTAGGAATATCTAAAAGGAGAGTTTACTAACAAAAACCATCACTGTGATAATAATGGTATTCAGAGGAGTTAATCAATGACAATACAATAATAATAAATTTATTTCACATAGAAACAGACACACTTCAGACAAACTGGCTGAGTTTTAAGTTTGCGACATTATACTATGTCCAACCATTAACTTTGTATAGTTGTCAGAAATATCTTCATCTACAAAGTCTCAAAATGATCTTAAAAGTAAGGTATTAAGAGCAAATCAAACTGTTTTATTGATTTAAATTATATTATTGTCCGAACTAAAGATGTGTACCAAATATCAGAACAATCCGGTTAACAGGAGGGGGGGGGGGGGGGAAGGTAGATCATTTTGAGTACTTTGTTCATAAACATCTTTCTGTACACTCACAGCGGTTTTGGAACGTAACTATTACGTATTTGTAAAAGGAAAGAACGGCCAGTCCTTACATAAAATGTTTTGATATGACATAATATTGCTTGATTTTTAAAAAAAAACCACAGAAATCCCTAACACTTTATTTTTGACTACCTACCTACATTTTGAAATTCGAGCCAAAACAAATAACTTTCTAATTATAATAAATATATTCACCCTATTTATAACCCAATAATAACCCTAAATGTTAATTCAAATTGATTAATGAACGTTTAATAAAAAAAAATGCATTCTTTGACTCAAACTTAAATAACTGGTTGGACAGAATATAAGTGATTACAAATTTCAAATTATACACTAATTCCAGAAAGCTCAGCCCATTTTACAATTAAATTACAGATACTGAAATGTCAATTGATTTCCTATTGTAATGAAAATATATAAGTAATGAATTTTAGATAATTAGAAATTAATTCCTCGAGCGGGTTAGGAGTCGGAGTCGGTGTCGGAATTGACTTGGCAGTTGTTTCTGTTTTAACACTTTTAACTATTTCGGTTTGACTAGTTTCTTCTGCTGGCACCTCGACCATAACTGCTCAGAAAACACTGATTAAATGTAATATTAACAAATATAATGATTATAAAGATAATATTTATTTTAATTTATAATTTAAAAGTAATAATCTCTAAAATGTGCTAGTTAATTTATTCATAATTATGACGTCAGTATATAGTATATCTAGGCCAATATACATGATTATAAAATATACAATATTTATTCTAAAAGTATTAATGTCTAAAATGCGGTGGTTAATGTTCATGGTCTCACGAAGCTGTGTTAAGCGCCATCTACCGTCTTGTTTTTGTAACTTCAAGGGAAAGCATCGATTATCGACTTACCTAATTCGAAGATGTCTGAAAATATACAAAGATTATACATCAGTATATCGACATTTAATAATACTATTAAATGTTATCGCCAGTGGCGCTACAAGTCGCCTTATTGCGACTTATCGCCTAATCTGGCAACCTTCACCTCTCACGGAGTTAAGTTAAAGCTCTGAGAATGAAGATGTAATTGCTTGATATTGTGTTAAGCGTCATCTTTCATAAATATAGGGTGTCTCAATAAGAGTGCACTTTTTAATTTTAAAATAAAAGCAAGTATTTTATGGCAGAGTTGTGATATTTTTATTGTATTTTAAAGAAGACATGTTCCGATTAATTATGGAATAAAATATCCGGCATTTTCATGAAATTTTCCATGACTTGCACAGAGATGTGGCTGTATCTCACCGATTATGCGTTGGATTTTCGATTTCAGCTCAGGAATTATTTAGGGTTTATTCGCGCAAACCCGAGATTTCACAAAACCACAAAGAAAAAAATTGCACAGCGTTAAATCGCACGGTCTTGGTGGCCAGTTGATATCACAATTTCGTGAGATAATGTGTTCTGGAAATCGTTGCTGCAATAAATCGATTGATTTGTAATAAGTTTTGTAATGAGTTTTTACAATTGTAACGGGTTGTTATTTCGAAAAGCGCTCCATTTTTAATAATCGGAATAAACTGAGGTGACAACTGTAAAATTTCAGAGTTACCACTTGCATGAAAAAAAAAAACAATTTTAAAAAGTGCACTCTTACTGAGACACCCTATATTATGAAACAACATATTCTAACAGTTTTGTTACGAGCTTGAAGATGTAGTAAAATCTTCAAGCTCGTAATAAAACTGACTTCACTTCTGTTCAAACCACGTTCAAATATTAGGTACGGTCATGATAAAAAAAACGTCTGTAGTTATAAATAAAAATAAAACATAAGCGGTCTAATAAAAATAGTTACAACAAAAATATTACAGTAGTGTATTCTAGTGAGACAGAAGAATCTTTGGGTAGAAGGAAAACTAAACCGTAGCTTTTTTTCATGCAGATATCCCCACGGAGACCTCCCCCGCCGGACCCGGAGGGGGAGGTTATGTCGGACTCGAACCGACTAAAACCGCACACCGACTGTGGGTCGCAGTTCTAGGCCGAAGGTGAGGTTGTCATCGACATACCTATCCTTCGCACCTCCGGTGACCCAGGGCCATCTTTAACGGTCTGGCCCTCCTACCACTTGGGTGGCAGAGAAGTACACTACCATACCACCCATTAGCATTGTCACCTCCGGCAACCAAAGACCCAAAGACGGCGTGCGTTTTAGTCGGTTCGAGTCCAACATAACCACCTGCACTTGCTCCGGTGAGGATTTTTCGCACGAAAAAAAAAATACCGCCCAGTTAATATATGGGAAGCAGTTAGCGAGGCCTATGGACGTGAGCAACACCACTGTCTCATGCTGCCGACCCTGTAAGAACCGTTCAGCTGATTCCACTTTTCCCCGTTGACAATCCCCGTTGTTGGGGATTATTGGACTTTTTTGTCACTATTCCCCGTTGACGCGAAATTTCTAAATAATGGGGATTAGTTAACTAAAAAATTCACTAATCCCTATCATGATAACTTATATTAGAACTAAACAGTTCAATAATCCCCATCAACGGGGATTGTCAACAGGGAAAACTGGAATAAGCCGAACCGTTCAATGTCCTTCTTGAATAAACTAGGTTCTTCAAGCAATACATATATACGCTCACGCCTATTTCCCTCCGGGGTAGGCAGAGACAACAGCCCGCCATTTGAATCTATCCTTATATACTTTACGAGCTTCCTTTACTGTCATTAATTCTTTCATGCAAGCCGCATTTCTGACCTGCCCTTTTGTCTGTCTGTGCTGTGAGGTCGACCCAGGTTGATTTGCCCATTCACCTGTGCCTTACATACCTGGCCCTCGATTCTACTAAAGCTAAACCACTGCGGTGCCACAGTCACTGCAAAGATGACATTAAATTTTAGACTTTATTTGTTTTAACAAATAGAGTCTAAAATTAAATGACTTTTTGCAGAGTAATTGAAAAAGTGTAATGAAACTGTTTTCATTTCATTTTGGACTTTAGATGTAGGGTAAAGGTTGGCTAATTGGTGATATATGGCAATATGGTGACAATTTTGGTTTTTCCTCTGCTTATATTGTCCAGCGCGATTGTTACGTTTTTTGAATGTACCCAACGCAAGCTACTGCCCCTCCCCTTCCTTCAGCCGCGCGCTGTTCTCCAGGGCGGACGCCGTTCGTTCGCTTCGCGCAATATTAAGTGCAAAAATGGAGGATAGTCGGTACGTAAATATCACCATATTATTAACAACGTTATATAGTTTATAATTACTTTATTTTTAGCGCGATTTTAGTGAGTTTTGCAGAAATAGTGAAGCAATAAACATTACATAATAATATTTAAATAAAAAACAGTTATCATTGAAATTGTTCAACTTATGACCTTAGGAATTAGTTGATTTTTCTTACAGAAACAAGTCGTTGGTGAAACGAAAGCGCCACATGAAGGGCTACAAGCGAAGAAATTATGACTCATCTAGCTACAAAGCAGCTTAAGAGTTAAGAGGGAAAAACACCAAATTCAAAATCATATATGGTATCACCATATTGCCCCCGTATCTCCATATTGACAACGTCAAGAGGTTTTTTTAAATTTAATTTTTTTTTAACGTATAAGACTTAGAGTCGCTGTGATTTATAAAAATTGAAAACAAAAGTCTGATTAACCTAATAAGTAAAGTTCGTTTATAATAAATGTTACTTTTTGTATATTTTTTTTTATTTTATTCCTTATTATCACCATAAAGCCAACCTTTACCCTATAGAAATAAAGTCCAAAATTTAATGTCATTTTTGCAGTGACTGCGGTACCACAGTGGTTTAACTTTAGTAGAATAGGCCTGTAGTGATATTTGATGCACACCTTTAGTTAAAAATTAATAATAAATAAATACCACAACGTTACATAGACCCCTGATAAGCTTAACTAGCTTTTGTTATGGAATCTAGAACGCTGATACTATTTTTTAGTAAATACATACATATTATACATAGAAACACCCAGACCCATGCAAATAGCCTTTAGTTTGGACAGTAGTGCATTAAAAATCAGTAAAACAGTTCAATTTGCTCTTAATATTTAAGTTTTAAGATCATTTTGTGATTTTGTAGTCAAAATATTCTGACTCTGAACTGTAGTATACTTTTTTTTATATAGGTCACGTCAATTTGACTTCACCTCTCCTGATGTTAAGCAAAGGCTAAGTCTCGGAAAGAGGGTCACCATCGGAAACATGTATGATGTTAACAGTGGTGGTACGACTGCATCTCCAAGTAATTGAAAGCAAGTTTTATTAGCATAGTCGCATGGAAAGTTCAGTTCAGTAAAAGTGTACTTACTCTTCTTAACCGTCTTGAGCTTCTCAATCTTAGTTTCTGGAGTCGTTAGAGGGGCAGGCGTGGTAAGTGTGGGCAGTGTTGGCAAAAGCTTCAAGAACTCGCACGGGACCGGATGCGCCGATACTGTGGATCATAAATAATTACCATTTATTTTCTACAATAGTAAATAAATAAATAATTATATAAATACTAGCTTTTGCCCGCGGCTCCGCCCGCGTGGATGTCGGTTATCGCGACCAAACATAGCCTATGTCCTTTCTCAAGGTCTAATCTACCCTTATACCAAATTTCATCAAAATCGGTTCAGTGGTTTAGGCGTGAAAGCGTATCATACAGACAGACAGACAGACAGACAGAGTTACTTTCGCATTTATAATATTAGTATGGATTTCCCAACATTCTACACAACGCTATCTAGACCCATGGTAAGCATAGCTTAATTAGCTTGTGTTATGGAATCTAGAATGCGGATAAACATACTTAAATACTTTTTTTTGTAAATACATATTACACATAGAAACACCCAGACCAATGCAAACAGCCATATTCATGCATACAAATATTTTCACTGAGCGGGAATCGAACCCGCGCCTCCTGCGTAGCACCCACATTTCACCAATCATTGTAGGTAGTCGGCCCCAAGTAATAGGGGGTTAGCCTATTGCCGTATTCCGGGCACTACTGTTGACTCGAGCCGTGCATTGTGAGTATGAGACTAGTCTGTATATATCTGTCCGATCTTAAACAGCCGTATCCCTTAGTCGCCTTGTACGACACCGCATAGGAAGAGATGTGGTGGACCAAATTCTACTCTGTCGAGAACCACGCAGCTAATTTGATATTTTAATAGTACTTTATTATCTTTCTAATAGAATTTACAAATAAAAACGAAATAGAAAGATAATAGGACCAAATCAGAACGTCGGAGGTCGCAGAACGACCTCCGTCCACCATGGCCTGGGGGTGATCGGTGGAGCCGCCTGTCACCCTAGCAGAAGCAGGCCGCGGCGGCGGCGCAAAGTGCGCCTCCCCGTACCCGGGGCTAGATGGGGACACTATGGTCCCCACAACCCGAAGGGGGCCATCTCGAAAGAGATGGTCCTGGGTCTGCCGGGGTGCGAGAGATATGCTTACGGCAATCTCACCTACGGCAACCAAAGACCCAGGACAGCGTGCGTTTAGATGGTTCGAGTCCAACATAACCTCCACCGGCTCCGTTGGGATTTTTCACACGATGAAAAAACAAGCACTAGTCTATCTATGTATCTATTCTGTGCTTTTTATTTTCATTGCCCACCTTCTCACTATCCCACAGTGCCCTAATAGATACTTGCACAATGGAAGACCTCACCAGGGTGACTGTTGCCGAATTTTGGGGCTGGACATATCTATTGGCATTGGGCCCAAAAATTGTCATCGGCTCGACGAAGAAGAAAATTCTGACGTCAAGGTAAGTTTATATTAAGTACCTATGCCTGCCATAAGTACACATGCGTAACAATAAAACAATATGTGCGTAGGCATTTGTTTACGTTCATAGGACGTGTCTAAATGTCTATGAGTATGACTTTATGACACTCTATAATACAAATTATTGTATTTTATTTCCCATTATCTCAGTAAGTAGTAAGATAGGTAACGACATACTATAATTTAAGATAGATAGATTTTGAACTAGGTAATTCAGATTTTTCTGGTTAGGTACTGCTTCCGTTTCACAGGTCAAAAAAGCAGTAAGTGCTAGCAGGAGAATCATTGCTTTGAAAAAAAAACCAAGTTGAAATTCTCGAGTCCTTGCTACATATAAGATCTTAGTGAATAGATACTCGTTGTATGACCGCTCCGTCCACAAGTCATGTCTTATTGTTAAAAATAAAAGCTTGTAACAAATAAAATAGAGATTCTGAATTTGTCCTGTTATTTGTCTACTTTGTTTTTTTCTGAAATTTATAATAGGAAGATAATTTAAGATCCTATTTCACTAGACATGGGTTTGGGTTCTTGAACACACATACGATCAGACGCAGATACCACCCGAAGCACCCGTGCCTGGTGATAATCTGCGCCAGTCGATACGAGAGGCTGCCGTGTGGCCTGTCTAGCCATTCCCCCATGATGGGTCTTACCGCCGCTATTACGGCGCGCCCTAGATAGATTCTACAAAATATTGGTACTATGATGTAAAGTTGAATCACCTGAAGAAAAATGGCTATTCCGATGTGAATTTGTGATAGATGATCAATGCGACTTGGGCTCAAAATCATATGATGGTAACTATACCTACTTAGGAAAATGCCTTCGGTGAAATTAACGAAGTGATTTTTCAAAAATGTTTCCATAACATTTTTCCTTACCTTCATGATGGGCACTCAGGATTAGAATCTGGAAATACAGAGGTCATATTATTGGTAAAATCGTTCAAGGGATTCGCTGTCGATATGTGGATTTGATTATAATCTTTCGTGTAGCAACTCCCCGCGTCATTATCAGCAAGTAACATGGCAAATTCTACAGTAGGTTTACTGCTGTGCTAGACCCGATCAAAAGCCTTCGATAAATCTATGCTATCGTCTTGACAATTCAAGCAGTGTGTGAAATATTTGGGATTCAAGCCAACGTTATCTGCTGACTTTTTGGAGCTAAGTCACGATAAGCCAAGAGAAAGAGTAGGAGAGCGTATTGCGGGCTGCTAAGTACAAGCTTATTAGTCAACCATGACCAATGTTGTGATGATGATGACTGGTTCCGTTGCCAATCAATAGGATACATTATGTAAGCTATGTGTTAATTACACGCGTCACTACTTCAAGGGAAATAAGATAATCACGTCGTGATAGGCCTGTATTGTTAATTTTATTTCCTGGATGGTAGATATTGTTAAATCTTTGATTAGTGGAAATACTAAAAATAATATAGGTACGAGTTTTTGGTGTAGGTTTTCATCTCAGTGTTAGAGGTTTTGGGGGTTTTGGGGGTGTAAGTGTAGAAGAACCGACCTCGAGTCCAACCGGACAGAACCACGATTAATGATTAACCATAGTTAATCCCGGTTGCGTCCCAGTAACGTTTCCTATGGATGATGATGATTGGTGACTATTTTACTTGTCCTCGATGCAGATATCAGATCTTATGATAGTTGTTAATACTGGAGATTGAGGGCTCTTAGTGGAATCTACCTACTACACAAGAATAATAATACACTTGTACTTTTCCACAGAGTTTAATTTTATTTCTGAACCTGACCGGTTTTCTTTGAGAGTGCCGTAAAGCGAAACCGGTCAGGTTCAGAAATAAGATCAAATTCTATGGAAAAGTACAAGTTTGGTGTATTATTTAATACTTAAGATAGTTGTTAAAAAGACATTTGTGGTCCTAGCCTTATAAGTTTGTTAGGCAGCTTGTATAGTCTAACCTCTTCTCTTCAGTGGGTTGATTAAACTACGGTTGCTTTTTGTCATCTACTGAAGTTATATGCGTTCATCTTTTACCTAAAAATGTAACGTTGGATGACATCTAGAATCATCTTGACAGTAGCTATTGCACAATTTATCTTCTGTAACGAAGTAAAGCTGTCTGTAAGTTATGTAAATACCTACATATATACATTTAATCACGCCTTTATCCACGGAGGGTTAGGTAGGCGTAATTACACCCACATGTCACCAATTATTTTATTCAGTCCCAGAGCCTATTGTCGTATTTCAGGTACTATTGCTGAATCGTGCCATGCATCTGAAGTTAAGCCTGGGCTGTATTATATCTGTCTGATGTTAAACAGTCCTATCTCTTAAGAGATGGGGTGGCCCAAATTCTATCTCCTCGCTCCCAATCTACTGATTTAAAGAGTCATACGGCTCACAAACGTCCCCATTTTATTGATGAGGTGATTCTAGCCGTGCGAATGGCACCCAGGATTGCACTTGTGTGCTTGGCAACGCTATGATATCTTTGAATGAATTTTTTATAGCATTTAATAAGCTAACTTTTTAAGTTTGAAATACATCGGGAAAAAGAAGCGCTCAAGTGAGACTTAAACCCAAGACCTTTCCCTTACAGGGGGAATGCTCTCCCAACTGAGCTATTGAGCCACACCTGAATGACTTAAAATTTCCCGTCTCTTTATATCTGTCTGTAAGGGCGACGGTAGAGCCATGTAACTTTCTTGCGAACTGTTGGAACCAATGAATGGTTTTTCAACCATTTTTGTGACACTTGAGCGCTTCTTTTCGCTTTTTTTTATATTTCGCGCCATGATATCTGTTGAGTCATGTTTAGCCACTAGTGAGACTGACTGTTTAGCTGTTCCGTGTGAAGCATTAAAATTGGTTAACAATAGGTGAAAAACGTATACCTAAACATGAGACGAATCGCAAAGTTCTTCCTTATTGCGAATGGTAAAAACATGTGTTAGTTACTTGCAAAGTCATAGGGTACAGATTGTTCTGGAAAAAAGTCTGTTAGAGTCGTTAAGTAGGTACCTACATAAGACAATGGTTGTCCTTTAACGCCGTGAATGACAATATATTCAAATATTTATTAATATTAGAAAGATACGTGTATTGTATTTGAAAATATGTTCGCAAAAATTGTTAGGTAGGTATAAGCAGGTAGGTATAAGATGAATTAAAGAAATGAAATCCATAGTTGTTGATGTTGTTTATGTAGCTGTAAATATTAATTAAATGAAAAAAAAACGCGATACCTACTGGGCAAAATATTTTTTGGCAATATTTTATGGCTATCGTGAAATTGTACCCTCAAAAAGTAAGAATTCAACACATGAGGCCTGACGACGTTACACACACGTTTTTGAACACATGGCTAATTTGTGAATATGTAAGTTAAAAAAAAGTTGCTCAAATACAATGGAACCTTTTTCTGGTGGCAATAATTTTTAAAATAAGTGACTGCTTTTTTCACTCTTAGATAGAATGGTTGTTTCTTCATAATTAAATTGATTGATATGTCTTAATTTTGAACAATAATTTATATACAGCTATTTAGATATTATGTATTTTTATTTGACGAAGCGACCATAATGAAACTCAAGGCTTTTTAAAATAAATACTCAGTTACTTGGGTCACACACTATTAGTACCTATTGTCACAGGTGCACATCGAAGCAAAACCACTCAGACAAATCAGGGGTCAGGGTCCTTATCACATAGTTTAGTCCACGAATTACAAGGTTAGTGTTGAATAAAATATTTCAATCTCACCAAAACTGCGGCAACAGAACACAAATACGCAGAAGCCCGCATGTTGTCTATTGCCAACCATATACAAATATACTGGAGCATATAGAGCGCTCGTCTTATGTTTATATGGCGGGAAAACAACGCCACAGATACGGTATATTACACGGTTGTTAGCACAAGCTGTGGGTATAGAATGTGCCAAAGAAAATAAAAATAAAAATCCTTTCAGATATTTTGTCAAGGCATTGTTTTGTAACAAATAATAATGATAGGTATTTGTCTTAAAAGGCTTAGTACACCACACCTTCCGTGATGTCGGTTCACGGTTAATATACTGCCCTTTATGCAAACTCTAAACATAAACAGTAGATTTGCTAAAGGCTGTGTCCAGACTAGATTGAAAATAAAATGTTTTGTGGTTTTCCCAAGCGACTACAATATGGGATTCTTCAAGAGGGGCATTAGAAGGTTTCTTCAGGGTAGGCAGCACGAGTGTAACGCCCCTGGTGTTGCATACGTCCACAGGCTGCGGTAACCACTTTTCATCAGGTGGGCCGTGTGCTTGTCTGCCACCTAAGTGGTATAAAAAAAAGCCTTCAGTATCTCTACCCCCACAAAAACACCCCCCGCACCCCCGGCAACTGATGGCGCGAAACGGTCGTGCGGTTTTGATCGGTTTGAGTCCGATATAGCCACCATGTCTCCGGTGGGGAAGAAAGGATAGGATACCGGACTTCGGACCTGAAAGTGCAAGCTTTGGACGCGACCATGGCGTGAACCCTGTTAATCCATCAACAAGCCATGGTCTCCACTGTAAGGTATCTCAGTTGAGATTGCCGCGCAACAGGTCTATATTTACGATTTTACGATAACATATTCTCACCAATTCTCAACTTTCTTAAAAAAAAAAAACTTTTGCGATTCCCGAACATAAAACATAAGTTAACCAGCTCTATAGAACGTGTACAACACTAAACTTTAATATAGAAAACCCCAAACCTTTATCAAGAAACAATATTTTTGTTAGCTCCAAGTTTATTTTGAGCGCCGCGCCGTTTTATAGGAGCCGCCCTACACAGCTTTTGTTTTCATAAACACCCTTAAGTTTCACACTTTTAGAACCCTATCTAAAGCACTTTGTGTGAAAGGAATAAGGTTTAAAATGGTTTGTACCCAAAGTAAAGTGTGTTGGTGCCCTTAGGGCGGGGTGATAACGAGAGGTGTCAACATTTGTCCTGCATCGTGCTGAATATCCGGCGTTGAGTGACACGACCGTCTCTTATCTAAGGACAAGAATATGGGTGATTTGGAAGTGATATTGGGGTTCTAAATAGGTCGGAAATATAGGAATATGTATAGAGATAGGTGAGAAAGAGACAGACAGGTAAATACAGAGATAGAGATAGGAAAATTAGATTAGGATTCATCAGGCAAGAAGTTTTTATGCGAATTTAAAACAATATCTAAATGTCTTTTAAATACTTTTTTTTTTAGATCGAGGTTGGATCTTTAGATTTCGGTAACGTAATGGTAAAATATTCGACTTCTACGGCGCGGCGGAGGTCGCGGACTCGATTCCCGCCCAGTGCAAATATTTGTCAATCAGATGCGCCATTTTACACTTATCACTCTCCGTGTTAAGTTACAGTAAGTAAGAAATATATAAATGCTTTAAGCGGGGAATGAAAAGGCATCTGATGAGGCCGTCAAGCTGAGTGCCACCACTGTTAACATGGTACATGTTTACATACATGGTACATGTTTTAGCTCACCATCAGGCGAGGTGTAGTCAAATTAACGTGTCCTTTATAAAAAAACATTCAAATTACAGTAGTAAGTAACTTACAAAAAGTTACATTAAGTTACATTATTTTGATATGTGTAATGATTCGCTTTTTCGACTTGACTTCTCAGCATAAGGCTATAAAAAAATACTAGTTTAGCTGAAGTCGAACCCTGCTGACTAGGTAGGTAGGTACTATATAGTTAGGAGTTCAATTAACAGGTGAATGACTGATGACCGATTTGGTTAGTATATGGTACAAACATCCAACAAAATATTGTCAGCCCCTTATACGAGTGTTTTTAAATTTAGAACGAATGAGTTATTTTTTTTGTTTATTATCTATGCCAGTAATATTTCCCGCCACTCCCTACAAAACTCTGTCAACACGATTAAAAACAGCTAACACAGCTTGTTCAGCTACTGATGGACACTTTACTGCAGTATTAAATTCATGATACCGGCCTGCCTTATGACATTTTTATGCCTGGATAGGGACGCAAGGGGCCAAATCGATGCTAACTCGATTAGGGGAGCGGACACCGTTTGCGCCCCCGACACTTCGGAATAGGGGAATTCTAAAATACTTATAAATCTTGGAACAGAAACATATGACATTGCGGTCGAAATAAATTGACCTTTCGTAAAGCGAATAGATCCAGTAAAATGCAAAATACCTAATTATAATTTTGTTTCAAGATTTTCATTGAGTGAAACGTGCGAATCCATACTAATATTATATTATTAGTGACTTTGGTTCTAATATTCTTTTAGTAAAAAAAAAAAAAAAAAAAATGCGAAAGTAAATCTGTCTGTCTGTATGTTACGCTTTCACGCCTAAACCACTGCACCGATTTTGATGAAATTTGGTATAGGGGTAGATTAGACCATGAGAAAGGACATAGGCTATGTTTGATCGCGATAACCGACATCCACGCGTGCGGAGCCGCGGGCAAAAGCTAGTCTAGTTATAATGAGATTTTTCTTCTTCATGCTAGCGTGAATCCCAGTCGCATCCGATGCTTTCATCTTGGAGTCTGGGGTCCGCTTTATCCAGTCTACCTGCGGGTTTGGCTGAATTTCGATAGTTTAAACCCCCGATGCAAAGAGAGTGATGTTATAAGTTTGACCTGTCTGTCTATGGCACATAGCTCCCGAACGGATGATGCGATTTTAATTTTGTTCTTTTTGTATTAAAGGTGACTTATGTGCGAGTGTTCTCAGACATGTTTGATGAAAATCGGTTGAGTCGTTTAAAAGTTATGGGGGTTGAAGTGGGAGGAGGTTGAGAGTTTATTAAAATTTTAAATTTAGATTAAACGCGAAGCAACTGACATCCTACTTCCACAACCAATTAATGATATTTAAGCATTGCAGTTAGACCAGTTGTTGGACTATTTAGGGCTCTAAATATCCGTCTTTGAGACACGACCAGACCAATGCAAATAGTTATATTAATGCATGCAAATATTGGTACTGAGCGGGTATCGAACCCGCGCCTTCTGTGTAGCAGTCGCGTTCGCTACCATCACGTCATTCACATCAATTGTCATATGATAATTCTTCAGCCTTAGTATTGAAAAGTTCAAACACTTATCCGTATTTCGTAAGGGTTTTTTTGATAAAAGGACACGTCGATTTATCTTAATCTCGCCTGATGGTAAGCTAAAGTCTTGGAAAGAGGGTCACCATCATAAACGTGTACCATGTTAACAATGGTAACGGTAGAGCGTTGAAAAAATGCATTATAAGCATCATCAGCTTCACAACTTGCACTATAGAGTCTGACGTCGCCTTTATCAATGTCGTCTGATTTTATAACCCCAAGGGGAATCCCCCGGGTGGAATCGTCCGCCCATTACGTACCGGCTTGGGTCAATATAGATCCTGGTACTCAAATTGTAATGAACTTACTTAGTTACAAATAAGCATGTCGTTCGAGAGGACGTAGACACGATCCTCAAAAGAATTAAAAATAAAAACAAACTAGGTAGCACAAAGCCATGTTGGTTCCCGGTGGACTAGAATAGGACCACCCCAGCACTTCCTGTGGGTGCCGTAAAAGGCGACTAAGGGATAGCCTGTTCTCCATCCGACAGTATACATACAGCCCAAGACAAAGGGACCGCTAGACGACAATAGGCTCGCCCCCTATTACGTTGAGAGACCGAAAATCATGGCGAAACGTGGGTGCTTGTTACACCTCTGTACACCCCTTCGAGGATTTTCAGACGTCAGTATGTATGTGTGTGTCTAGCAGGAAAAAGGTGCATGTTCATTTCAACTTTTTGAGAAAACTGAGCTTTAGATATCCTACTACAATAATATCAAAAGTTTATACCAATATTATAACGGGTGAGTAAGTTTTTCCATGATGAAATGGCAGAATATACTGAAAACTTTTCACTTTGACAGATACGTTTGGGCGCCATTACTAATCAGTACTGCCAACCTGAAAACCTTAACTCTTAAAAAATCACCCATTACGTTAAAACAAAGTTAATTTTAACAGATTCTATCGTGATTTCGCTCCAATACAAAGTGTATGACGTTTGTAGCCTTTCAGACGGCAGCCATGTTTTCAACTGTACGGTTCTTCTACTTACGAATACAAAAGATAAGGAAAATCTTGACTAATTCAATTAGACTCCTCTTAGCCGGGGACCGTATTGACTGACTGACTCATATTTACAATCATAATTATTTCTAAGAAGTTTTTCATGACAGAATAGTGTATTAGGTAATGTCAGCATCAAAAAGATGTTGATGAACAAAATACTCAAAATGATCTTAATTTCTTTTTTTACGCCCTTCCAGTTGATTGTTTGTCCTGATATTCTGGTATACTACTTTATTTCGGCCAATAATACCAGTTGAACCAATAAAACAGTTTGATTTGCTCTTATTACGAGAGTTAACCTATACCATGATCGCGTTAATTCCCGTTAACATTATTGTATACTAGCTTTTTCCCACGGCTCCGCCCATGTGGATGTCGGTTATCGCGACCAAACATAGCCTATGTCCTTTTTCAAGGTCTAATCTACCTTCATACCAAATTTCATCAAAATTGGTTCAGTGGTTTAGGCGTTAAAGCTTAACATACAGACAGACAGACAGACAGAGTTACTTTCACATTTATAATATTAGTATGGATTAGCTGGTGCCCGCGACTTCGTCTGCGCAGGATTAGTACTGCTCCGTTCCCTTGAGTATAGCCTATGTGTTATTCTGATGTTTATCTATATTATTGTAAAGTTTCATTAAAATCCATTCAGTAGTTTTTACGTGAAAGAGTCCATACTTACAAACTTTCGCGTTTATTTATTTATTTTATTTATTGAACTTTATGCACACATAAAGTTTATAATATTAGTAGGATTATGGAACGCGATATTTAAAAAATATTATTATATAGCTAAAATACACAATCTCCTACAGAAGACAGGGGAGACATATTAGACAGCGATTTAATTAAAGTCTTGAAGAGTATTTTTCGTTTCTGTCTTTTAAGTGTCAAATAGAATATGCGCGCGCGCCGTGTGGCGAAAGCATTTGTCTCGCATTCGATAAGGCATCGTTCAAGGTCGTAGATATGTTCGTATTATGTTAAGTAGTACCGTGTAGGATATTCGTACGTTTATACTGTTAAGTTTAAGACCAATTTATACATACACGTATCAAAATATATTTTTTTAGCATTTATTATGCCAACTTTTTAGGTGCGAAATACATCGGGAAAAAGAAGCGCTCAAATGGGACTTGAACCCTTCCCTTACAGGGGGAATGCTCTTCCAACTGAGCTATTGAGCCACACCTGAATCATTTCAAATCCCGCGCCGCGGCCGCCGCGCCGCCGCGCCGCCCCGCTGCCCACAAGATTCGAGGCAGAGGCCTTAAGGTCCTTACTAGAGACGATGCCTTAGAGCGAATGGGTGGAGTCTACGAACGTAATAATCGCAGCACCGCTCCACCCCGCACACATGTCACTAAAATGATTATAATATAAAAATATGGGAAAAGATGTCGGTAAAAAGGGTACAGAGTGGACACATCATATTCTGCCTAACTTCACGTACCTAACTGATTTGGTATTTTTACCCGACTACGGCGAGGCCAAAGTGGGTTATGATTTTTGACAGGCTATGTATGTATGTATGTACATTTGTTCCGTCATAGCTCCTTAACTACTTATTAGAACTGGACAAATGAGATATCGTTACCAGCGGTTCTCTCGTCCGATGGCTATATGACGTGGCACTCAATCTTGTGTGGCGCCCTCTAGCGCTCATAAGGTACTGTGTTAAAAAATAAATTTGAGATAAATATACAATGTTTGGTATCAAATGAAAGGGCTTAATAAGCACATTTCAAAAATGTATAAATTATTAGCTTTACCTAGCCCCAAAATAATATAAATAAAAAATAAAGTTTAAAACTAAAACCCGACTACCGAAAAATCACGCTCTAAAAAGTAACAAACAAGAAAATATCAAGGATAGCCGTGGTCGTATGCCACTTACTCTAACAAAACAATATATTCTAGGGAAAAGTGGCATACGACCACGGCTATCCTTGATATTTTCTTGTTTGTTACTTTTTAGAGCGTGATTTTTCGGTAGTCGGGTTTTAGTTTTAAACTTTTTTGTTTTGACATCGATGTTGATTGATTTTTGATTCTTTATTATATATATAAATATATTTATTGTTACTATCACGAGCAGTATCACAGTATGTACCTACTTGATATTCATAATACACATTTTTTGGGTGCGTTTTGTTGATGCAGCATGGTGTAGCACACCTGTCTGAGGAGTGGTGTCTGAGGAGGGAAATTAACCAAACATAGATAGTGCTCGTTTCTATCGCGTTTGGGGATCAAGATATCCTGTGGTTTTCCTAAGCGACTACAATATGGGGTTCTTCTTCAGAAGGTTTCTTCAGGGTCGGCACCACGAGTTTAGCGCCCCACAGGCCACAGTAACCACAGTCCATCAGGTGGGCCGTGTACTGGTCTGCCACATAATTGGTATTAAAAAGTTAAAGTTTGAACTTTAACTTTTAAAGTAAAAGTGTAAAAGTAGTTAAATTTTTAACTTTTACTCTTAGTAGTAAAATTTTGACAAACGCTGATACACGTGTTCATTTATTTCTTAAAAGACACAGATTTAGGAAATTTTGTGAATCTAGCTCTGAAAATGACGTACTTTCATACAAACTTTCATCCATTATTGTACCCCCCCAGTAGCAGAATTTCCAAAAATCCTTTCTTAGTTGATGCTTATGCATAAAACGCATCTACTGTCAAAACTACAAATTTGAAGGTCCAGCGGTTTAGGCTCTGCGATGATGAATCAGTCAGTCGGGACAAGTCCATACCCATATTCCATATTATTCATATTGTAAATGCTAAAGTAACTCTGTCTGTCTGTCGGTCTGTTTGTCTATATGTTACGCTTTCACGCCTAAACCACTGAACCGATTTTGATGAAATTTGGTATAGGGGTAGATTAAACCATGAGCCTTTCTCATGGCTCTAGGCTATGTTTGCCGCGGGCAAATAATTTTATATGTATATACCTATATAGATGATTGCAACCCAGAGAAACGAGTGCCTGATTTACGGCAAATTTTATTGTTGTTTACTACCATTACGCCCAAACATAGCGTAAAATGGGTCTAATTCAAGATTTATTATTACTGCCTATAAAACTCTGCTATTTAGTAGTTTTTTATGAATTGTGTAGTTACCAGGAATTGAAGTTACACTTTTTTATGTTTATGTTTCGTGTGTTAGGTTGTGCAAGATATATAAATACATCCATCTACATACATACATCTACCGCGTGGTTCCCGGCGGGTAGAATTTGGGACGCTCCACCTCTTCCCATGTGGTGTCGTACAGGGTGACTTTTTTTTTTTATATATAGGACACGTCAAATTGACTTCACCTCGCCTGATGTTAAGCTAAAGGCGAAGTCTCAAAAAGAGGGTCACCATCGGAAACTAAGGTCGGTGACTAAGGGCTCTTTAAAATTAGACAGATGTATACAGCCCAGACTCAGCCTCATATGCATGGCTCGAGTCAACAATAATGCCCGGAATACGGCAATAGACTACGAATACAATAATGGGTGAAATGTGGGTGTTAAAGATAGCCTTTTTACGCGAAAAGTGACTTTGCTTTATATGTAGTGATTTATTGACAAAAGAAAATATATCTGAGTACGTAGTAGAAAATATAGCTATACTTTGATAACTACTTTGGGAATATAATGTTGTGTACAATGTCGAAGAATAATTTGTTATTAATTAATTATTATATTATTCAATTCTACAATCAAGTCACTATGAGATATTATTAAATATATACAAGCATATTATACAATACCTAAGCATTGACCAAAAATATTATATTAGAAACCTCAATAGCATTTTTAATAGCCCCGATACTTAGAACTGAAAGTCAAAAAAATATATTTCATCAAACCCATACATGGGGGTATCTATAGATAAGCTATAGATACCCCCACATGTATGGGTTTGATAAAATATTTTTTTTGACTTTCAGTTCTAAGTATGGGGGACCCCCAAAATTTATTGCTTTTTTCTATTTTTGTGTGAAATTCTTAATGTGGTTCACAGAATACATCTACTTACCAAGTTTCAACAGAATAGGCCTTATAATAGACAGACGGAGAAAAGTGACATACGGACGGACAGGCATACAGACAGACATGGCGAATCTATAAGGGTTCCGTTTTTGCCATTTGGCTACCGAACCCTAAAAATTGTAATTTTAACATTTTAACAGACACTTCAATTAATATTTATTTGTGTAGACTACCTTTTTATATACATTCACAAACAAACACTTGAATTTTATTTACTTGTCTATATAAAGCTTAGCATTTTTCCATGCATTTCGTGGTTGTTCTTGATGCCTTATCTCTTTAATTTAAATATATTAGGTAGGTGGGTGCTCGTCTCGTTTATCCTTATCTGTGGTGATAACAAATGGCATTGAGCACACCGGTAATGGCGGCCAGGTAACAAATAATTTAATAAAAAAAAAATTCTAGAAGACCCGCTGGTCGGCAGCCTTGTTTTGGTAGTTGATAGTATGTATTATTGATATGATGATATTTTTATTTTTATTTTATTTTTTATTTATAGTAGGTATGGATTAGTAAAAAAAATGGCCGAATGCGTCTTAATTTAGTTTACTTATATTTGCTTATGGGAGGATTTAGGAGATTAAAGGGTGCCTGAATAGGCCCTCGATTCTACTAAAGCCAAACCAATGTGGTGCCACTGTCACTGAAAAAAATTACAATAAATTTTAGACTTCATTTCTATACGCCTAAAGTCCAAAATGAAATGAAAACAGTTTCATTACACTTTTTCAATTACTCAGCAAAAAGTTATTTAATTTTGAACTTTAACAGCTTCGCTTTAAAGTCTTTTATTTAACGCCGTTTTTTGCTGCGGCTGTGGCACCACTGTGGTTTCACTTTAGCAGAATCGAGGCCCCGGTGTAGGTATATAGGCTACTATTTAGTTAGATACAATACTCAAAAAACATCGGAAAAAATGAAACGCTCAAGTGAGACTTGAACTCACGACCTTTCCCTTACAGGGTGAATGCTCTTCCAACTGAGCTATTGAGCCACACCTGATTCATTTCAAATTTTCCTTCTCTTTATATCCGTCTTTAAGAGCGACGGTGGTGCCATCTACCAACATTCTTACGAACTGTTGGAAACAATGAATGATTTTTCAACCATTTTTAAACATTGAATTGAATTGGGGCGGAGGCATCAAAATTCGGGCGGAGTCATTAATTAAGGAAAATTTGAAATGAATCAGGTGTGGCTCAATAGCTCAGTTGGAAGAGCATCAGCAGTTCAAGTCTCACTTGAGCGTTTCATTTTCTCCGATGTTTTTCGAACTTTAAAGTCATTAAAATGCTATCTTTAACACCCACATTTCACCCGTCATTGTATTCGTAGCCTATTGCCGTATTCCGGGCACTATTGTTGACTCGAGCCATGCATCTGAGGCTGAGTCTGGGCTGTATACATCTGTCTGATTTTAATCTTAGTCACCGACCTTATTATAGTTTCCGATGGTGACCCTCTTTTCGAGACTTCGCCTTTAGCTTAACATCAGGCGAGGTGAAGTCAAATTGACGTGTCCTATAATTAAAAAAAAAAGAAAAAAAAAATCACCCTGTACGACACCACATGGGAAGAGGTGGAGTGTCCCAAATTCTACCCGCCGGGAACCACGTGGTAGATGTATGTATTTATATATCTTGCACAACCTAACACACGAAACATAAACATAAAAAAGTGTAACTTCAATTCCTGGTAACTACACAATTCATAAAAAACTACTAAATAGCAGAGTTTTATAGGCAGTAATAATAAATCTTGAATTAGACCCATTTTACGCTATGTTTGGGCGTAATGGTAGTAAACAACAATAAAATTTGCCGTAAATCAGGCACTCGTTTCTCTGGGTTGCAATCATCTATATAGGTATATACATATAAAATTATTTGCCCGCGGCAAACATAGCCTAGAGCCATGAGAAAGGCTCATGGTTTAATCTACCCCTATACCAAATTTCATCAAAATCGGTTCAGTGGTTTAGGCGTGAAAGCGTAACATATAGACAAACAGACCGACAGACAGACAGAGTTACTTTAGCATTTACAATATGAATAATATGGAATATGGGTATGGACTTGTCCCGACTGACTGATTCATCATCGCAGAGCCTAAACCGCTGGACCTTCAAATTTGTAGTTTTGACAGTAGATGCGTTTTATGCATAAGCATCAACTAAGAAAGGATTTTTGGAAATTCTGCTACTGGGGGGGTACAATAATGGATGAAAGTTTGTATGAAAGTACGTCATTTTCAGAGGTAGATTCACAAAATTTCCTAAATCTGTGTCTTTTAAGAAATAAATGAACACGTGTATCAGCGTTTGTCAAAATTTTACTACTAAGAGTAAAAGTTAAAAATTTAACTACTTTTACACTTTTACTTTAAAAGTTAAAGTTCAAACTTTAACTTTTTAATACCAATTATGTGGCAGACCAGTACACGGCCCACCTGATGGACTGTGGTTACTGTGGCCTGTGGGGCGCTAAACTCGTGGTGCCGACCCTGAAGAAACCTTCTGAAGAAGAACCCCATATTGTAGTCGCTTAGGAAAACCACAGGATATCTTGATCCCCAAACGCGATAGAAACGAGCACTATCTATGTTTGGTTAATTTCCCTCCTCAGACACCACTCCTCAGACAGGTGTGCTACACCATGCTGCATCAACAAAACGCACCCAAAAAATGTGTATTATGAATATCAAGTAGGTACATACTGTGATACTGCTCGTGATAGTAACAATAAATATATTTAATGGACGTAAATACCCCTAGATAATGAGTATCGCCTTCAATCATCGTTGAATATCACAATACAGGTAATTATTACCCAACTCGTGGCTATCACGGCCCTAGACAATGACTAGGAGTTAAGAGGAAGGTTGAAGTGGAATTATACGTACCGGCATTTTTTTATACCATTTAGGTGGCAGACAAGCACACGGCCCACCTGATGGAAAGTGGTTACCGCGGCCTATGGATATATGCAACACCAGGGGCGTTACACTCGCGCTGCCTACCCTGAAGAAACAATCTAATGTCCTTCTTGAAGAACCCCATATTGTAGTCGCTTGGGAAAACCACCTCTCAAACATATTTAAAACTAGCTTTTGCCCGCGGCTCCGCCCGCGTGGCTGTCGGTTATCGCGACCAAACATAGCCTATGTCCTTTCTCATGGTCTAATCTACCCCTATTCTAAAATTTCATCAAAATCGGTTCAGTGGTTTAGGCGTGAAAGCGTAACATACATACAGACAGACAGACAGACAGACAGAGTTACTTTCGCATTTATAATATTAGTATGGATCAATCAAATTTTAGATCACCAAGATATCTTAATGTTGATGGCTAATGGCTAGATTAAGCCCGCGTTTCCTATAATCAATAGAAAAATACATCAAAAATATTACAAAGTGATCAGATTTTTAGATCACTAAGATATCCAGACGTGATCTAAGCTGGCGGAGTAGAACGGCTGCAACAATCACCTAAATGCAGCGTCGCGGAACTCGGCCGAACACGAGTCGCCGACCTTACTTGCAGCCTCGCCGACACCAATACATTCTCACTTGAGGCGGTTGGTACGAGTGACGCGAGGTACATCGCTGGTTTTGTTTGGTTCGAAGTATTTATGACGATTTTATAGCGCAAGCAGAAGTTACTGTAATTATAAACAATTGTGAATATCTTGAGAAAAAATCGCTCAGGTTTAAAAATAATATGCTGTGAAAAAGTACAAGTAAAACTTCATGGTGCATGCCGTCTCAAGGTGAACCGGACGTTGGAGGTTGCAGATCGACCTCCGTCCTCCATAAGCGCTGGCCTGGGGGTGATCTGTCACTCTAGCAGAAACAGGCCGCGGCGGCGGCGCAAAGTGCGCCTCCCCTTACCCAGGGCTAGATGGGGACACTGTAGCCCCCACAACCCGAAGGGGGCCATCTCGAAAGAGATGGTCCTGGGTCTGCCGGGGTGTGAGAGATATGCTTTCGGCAATCTCACCTCCGGCAACCAAAGACCCAAGACAGCGTGCATTTTAGTCGGTTTGAGTCCGACATAACCACCTCCACCGGCTCCGTGGGGGTGGTATCCGTGGGAATTTTTCGCACGAAAAAAAGGTACATGCCGTGTATGTTAAGGGGCTAAAAATACCTTACCTGCTAACTAGCACGAAAAATGCTGATGACCAGATGAACTCTGGCGCATGGTTTTCTTTCTTGGGGTTGCGGCATGCATGCGGTGTCAAATGGTGGTCGCTACCGTATCTAAAGGCTAAATGCAGAATCAAGAGAAAGAACTTAGAATGGACCTCAAAGTGTAAACTTTCTACGCAACTGAGACCAATGATGCGAAGAAGATGATGCTGAAAACTTTTTATTATTTATTTTGGTTTCCAATCTTGTTAAGTACCTACATATTTATGGGCGCATTAGCGCTGCTGTAGCATATACCTAAATTCGATTTAGTTTCAGAGATTAGAACTATAAATAAAATGGTAAAAAAATTAAAATAAGCTTAGTTATCTTTGAATTAAAAAATATTTTTATAAATTAATTAATGTAATACAGTCGTGTTTTCATATTTTGATACGGACTAATCAATACAGCAGGAATTTCTACCCTTTTTAACTACTAGATTACTTGCATAGTAAACGCGCAATGAATGTCGAAATAAAGTAAGAATCACAAGAGGAGGATCAAAGTACGGAGGCGCTCAGCCCCGCTTCCCTCACAGAGAGGACTTCCCTCAGTCCTCTCTCTAACGTCGTACGGAGTGCACGCCTCCCGCGTCGCAACTGAGTGTCGAATAAACAGTTGCATTTTTTGTAATAAAGATATAACCGTGTTGTGTATAACATTTTTCTAAGAGAACTTTGGATTTTTATTTATGTAAGTATAATTATAAATTACAATTATTGGAATAGTGAAAGCTTTGAGCTTTGAAGGTTTAGCTTAGGCCATTGGAAAGGTGAATGAAACAGGGTGAGCAGCTCACTGTTATCTATTATATTGTTACTTTATTATTAACTTATACTGTTATTTAGACGTGTATTTTAATCAATTACAATAGCAATACAATTAAAATATCCACCATAATAGGGTCTCATATTTTTTATGTGTTCTCGCATCAGCTGTTTTGCCGCTCTTTTCAGATCAACGAAAGCAGAACGTAGATTATAAACAATAATGTATGGTAATATTGTCTCTAATTATGCAGTTTTTTATTACACGACGAATATAAATGTCCTAATTAATTACATAAAGTATAACGCGTAATTATATATAATGGAGATACTCTGTGTTTTAACTGAATCTGACGTCAACGTCAAGCAATGAGATTTTAAATTTATTTTTTAATTTATAAGTTACGTGTGGCTGTGACATCATATTTAAAAATAATTATGTAGGTGTAGTAGATGAGTAGTTAAAACAATAATTGTGTTACAATTCGGAGGTATAGACTGCAGTGCGAGGGCGCAGTCACAATATAATTATATAGAAAAAAAAAACACATTCAATAGCATAGCGTATCTTCTTTACAATATATGATTATAATTGCCAATACCTCTAGTGTTTTGACTTCTGAAAAGAGCTCTGGGGTAATTTATACTGTGGTCGAAACGGCTTGTAGGTTGACACGACACGCGATTCTTTCTATAAGTAGACAATCTTCTTGAACCTTTGTAGTTGCGTAGATATATTGTTCCCAACAACCACCACCAACCAAGTTTCAGTGACTTATTCCTATGTCGCACCATTAAAACCTGGAACTCCCTGTCAGCTCACGTGTTTCCTTCTTCCTACAGTCCCGGGTCCTTTAAGCGGGGCGTGAAAAAGCATCTGATGAGGCCGTTAAGCTGAGTGCCACCACTGTTAACATGGTACATGTTTGCGATGGTGACCCTTTTTCCGAAACTTTGCCTTTAGCCTACCATCAGGCGAGGTGAAGTCAAATTGACGTGTACTTAATAAAAAGCAGTTGCTTGCTCTGCTGATGTGAGTGTTAAAATGAGCACTTTCAATTAGTCCCACCCTCTCTTTTCTTATCAAGAATAATACGTGCAGGATTGAAATATCATCCTCATATGGTGCAACCAATTCTCTCCAGGACTAAGCAGTTCGGCACCTCCTATCTTTACCATAATATAAAGTCTGGAACTCTTTACTAGTAAATGTGTTTCCTTCTTCCTACAGTCCCGGATCCTTTAAGCGGGCGTGAAAAGCATCTGATCAGGCTTGAGAACCATTTTATCAATATTAGTGTCTGCAAAGGTGAATTTCATACCTGAGAATTCACCTAAGTAGGTATAGTTTACCACCCGAGGTGATTTTTTACGCTTAATATTTATATTTCCTGTAAATAGATAGCAAACGGATAGTATTAGATATCTACTTACCGGCCTGCAGTAAAGACTAAGTACTTCATAAATAATAATTAATAACTTTTTAATATTAGAATCTTGGAGGCCAGGATGTTATAGAAAAGGTCAGCTGATAAAGAGTTTTTTATCTATGGGAAGGTCAACATCGTAGTTAATTTTAATTAGGTATATATTTGAATGAATTTTTATAGCATTTATTATGCTAACTGTTAAGTTCGAAAAACATTGGAAAAAATGAAATGCTCAAGTGAGACTCGAACTCACGACCTTTCGCTTACAGGGCGACTGCTCTGCCAACTGAGCTATTGAGCACCAGTGGAATCATTCCAAATTTTCCTTCTCTTTATATCCGTCTATAAGCGTGTGTAAGCGAAAGGTCGTGAGTTCGAGTCTCACTTGAGCATTTCATTTTTTCCAATGTTTTTCGTAGGTATATATTTTTAGAGATACCTATTAAAACTACGTATTAGTATTATTATATGTATTAATTTTTAGCCAAATCCGCAATTAGACTGGTAAAGTGGAGCCCAGACTCCAAGTTGAAAAGTTTCGGATGAGACTGAGATTAACCCTAGGATGAAGAAGAATATATATTTATTTTTCATACAAAATAACATAACATAAACTCACGCCTGTATTCCCCAAAGGAGTAGGCAGAGGTGCTAGCACCCACATTTCGCCAGTTTATGTTTAGGTCCCAATGTAATCGGTGGCGAGACTATTGCCATTAACCGGGCACTTATAAACCTGCGATTAATTCACACATAACTTCGAAAAGCATCGAAAAGTCATTGGTGTAAACCTGGGATCGAACCCGTGACCTCGTCTCAGCAGTCCATTATCCATACCACTAGGCTACCGCAGTTTACAAAATACATCAGCATAAAGCCAATTTTCAATTCTCCTAATAAAAGATGTTAAGAATCAAATCTCAAATTGCCAAATGTGAAAAATGTTAACAATTTCAATGAAATTAGGGACAATTCTCGCACAGTGTGGATTGTTGCACCCGTAGATTAATACTTACCTACTTATTTGTACTTAGTGAGAGGCCCACTGTGTGGAATTTAAATAAAATATTTTTCTATCTATCTTTCTTTCTAATAACAAAATCTTGTAAATTAAATCTCGATCTAATGTTAAAAACGATCACAATCTTAAATATTACGGAAAAACTATTTTTGATATTTCATTTGATTTTGACACATCGGGGGTTGAATTTTGAATTTACCATCTAGCGTGGATGCAATCAACTGACGGACCAATATAAAAAAAATAAGTGGCCTTCTGGCTCTTTTATTTTATGTGAGAACCTTTTCACACTATGAGTTCAAGCTACATACGACCACATAAGTTCTGTAGAATAGACAAACTCCCAATAACCGGTGTTGCAGTAAAATTTGGTAGATGGATTTTCAATATTTGTTTTCGAAAGAAGTTTTATCTATTTGTAGCTATAGATTTAAAAAGTTTTTGTTACTAAACATCCATCTAATCTATCAAGCTGGCGATATATCGACTTATTTTTATGTGCTTCTAAAATTTTTAGCTTCTGATAACTCAATCCGATAATAAATAAATGAAATTCCTTATGAGTTATCGTTTCCTCTTCACGGCTCATCACTATCTTATCTTATTCTTAAAAAAATCCGTGTAAGAATGTGACATATTTTAGCCTGTAGTTAAATGGTTAAACGGTTTGTCAGATATAAAATATTTTCAACTTGTGTCTCTGTCTTTTTAAGTTCCAGCTAATCACTGAAACGGCTGGGTCAATTTGGACGGGCTCTTATTGACAGATAGCTGATTAAGCTGATGTTATGAGACTTAGGCTACTTTTATTTCAGAAGTTCAGAAAAATTAAAACCCGAATTTCGAACTGAAACATACATAAACATAAACTCACGCCTGTATTCCCCAAAGGGGTAGGCAGAGGTGCTAGCACCCACATTTCGCCAGTTTATGTTTAGGTCCCAATGTAATAGGTGGCGAGCCTATTGCCATTAACCGGGCACTTATAAACCTGCGATAAATACACACATGACTTCGAAAAGCATCGATAAGTTATTGGTATGTGCCATGGTAAACATGGGATCGAACCCGAGACCTCGTCTCAGCAGTCCAGCACCCATACCACTAGGCTACAGATACCGCAGATGCTCGAACTGAGATTTGGTTTAATTAAAAAAATAGTTACGGCCTGATAAATGCACAAATTGCACAATTTGTAAAAAAATATAGAGCAGGGTTAACTTTTTGTGTCAGAATTATTCAAAATCAGAATGTGTGGCGGAGTGAATGACAAATTTTATTCTAAAATAAAATGGTCCGCATAAAAATAACAGTCAGTTCTAAGTTCACGCGGTAACATGTGAAGATGCAGTGTCTGAAGACTGGTTCTCGTGTAGAAGCCAACATTATTCGATTTCGGTTGCTGCAAACATGCTTTCATACTTTTTAATGAGCCTCTCTCGAGAACCGTACATAATCGGTTCAGTCACTTGCCAACTCATGTTGGATGTCGGTGGCTAGGTTAACGTGAAAAAAAACTGTATTTCCAGATATTGACACGGTCAAACTCTGATTGGACTAGATTTCTCCAGTGAAAATTCCTTTAAACTTTTTTTATACCACTGTGCTGGCAGACAAGAACGTGGCCTATCTAATGGTAAGTGGTTACCGTGGTCTGTGGGCGTTTATAGCTTCTTACTCTCTAGAATAAATATAGCAATTCTTTGAGCGAGCCGATTAGACGCGTCGCTATTTCTTTGAAAAGCGCGGATTTGGACCCCACGGACCCAACGTTTAGACTCCAAACGGCTCAAAAATATAATTGCCAGTTAAATCGGTATATATTGGTATTTTTTTATTTAAGTTTAAATAAATTCATCAATTTATCCATTACAGCAAGATTAGAACTTATTACGTATTAATCGAATTTTGAAGGTGCTTCGTTTTGATCGTAATGTTTTTTGTTTGATCGTGGTGTCATACAGTTCAATCAGTTGTAGTAGGTATGACCCATGGTCAGATGACCTAATAGTTTCCATGGGTGACCTCATGTACCTTTGGCACATTGAGAGCAAAATGGTATTATGGCATAATTAAGTGGGCATGTTTCAAAAGTAGATGATCTTGTTCAGATTGTATAAAAATGGGTTTTTACAAAACTAATTTATATTAAAAAATATTGAGATAATTACTAAACTCGATTTAAATACTGATTATAATAAAATAAAAACTTCCGTTTAACTTTTTACCCGACTGTCAAAAAGGGTAATGTTTTTCGCGCATATCTTGTATATATGTTTGTAATATTCTTTATTACCTCATATCTTTTGAACTACACAGATTTCAATGATTGATGTCCCAAATTCATTGCCCAAGTGTTCTTAGGTACATAAAATGTGAATAAAAAGTTATATGGTGAACTTTTGGTGCCAAAATGTATGCTGTCAAAAAAATATTTTTACTCAAACTTATCGAGTAGGGATGAATATGAAGGAAATTGAAAGACAATTACAAAAATATATGTCATAACTAAATAGTATACAAAAAACAAATTATTACAACTACCTGTAAAAAAAATACATCACACTAAAAATTGCATTAATACCTAATGCAATTTTTAGTGTGATGTGGTTTTTTTACACCTACTACCTTTCCTGTTTTTTTATTGATTCTAATCTCGAGCTCCAACAAAATTTGCTTCTCCCAAATATAAATGTAATTGACATATGATCGCCATTACTGAGGAGTCCTTTGTTTGCCAATTAGTTCATTGACACAGACAGAACGACACCACTCAATGGTAATCGTGTGAACGCTGCTGAATACCAAGCAGTAGGAAACATTAGGCGTCGAGAATCTGACGAATATATATTTATGAAGAAACATGACGTATTTTTCAAACTATTGTTATAAAGGTGAAAGTTTTGATGGATGGATGAATGCCAGGATGTCGAAGGGAGGTGGATGATTGAGATCCGGTTCTTAGCATTCCATGGATTCACCGTGCGGTCACCGGGTCCATGGCGTGGTACAGAGAGGAACACTGTGACGGCGCCTGGGGCTTGCGACCCAGGTGTAGGTTTAGGGTGGCCACCTTGTGATGCATCAGCGCTCACCTCCACCGTCAGTCGTATTTTATTTTATTGAATGCCGGGGTGAACGTGAACTCGTATAGTTGATAATAGAAGTTTATATGCAATTTTTAACGGACGACTCAACGGAACAGGCTTCCCTTCTTCTATAAATATTACTCTATGAATATCTTCTATGAATGAACCGAATGCAAGATTTCGGCATTGTAGAGAATACAGTAAATTACATAATTAAGTGGTTAGCTTGTGGATGCCGATTATAAATACTTTTAATATACATTACACAATTATAAACATTATACATAAAATATAATATACAAAAAACATTATACACATAATAATTATAAATACATAAGATTTACTTATCTCAAAGTGCTATAAGTGTATTTCAATAATCAATAAGTCCAGACTACTTTCACATTGATACTTTCTGTCAATGTATTATTAAAATGTCGGTTAAAATACGGAGATGATATCAATAATCATGTACATAATATTACTTTCTTTGACACAATATTCTTAAAAACAAAATGTAGCTTGTAAGAATGGATTTCACTGATGAACATAAACGCGTTTAATTCTATTTAAAGTGCGTTTATGCAATGGTGAGTTTAATTCAGAAAAATCCATACTAATATTATAAATGCGAAAGTAACTGTCTGTCTGTCTGTCTGTATGTTACACTTCCACGCCTAAACCACTGAACCGATTTTGATGAAATTTGGTATAGGGGTAGATTAGACCTTGAGAAAGGACATAGGTTTTGTCGCGATAACCGACATCCACGCGGGCGGAGCCGCGGCCAAAAGCTAGTGTGGTAATAAATAGAAATACTGTTAAGTTTAAAAGGATTTTCATTGGTGAAATTCAGCCTTAGTAAGTTAAATATATAAACATTCTGAGATATTATATTTATTAGATTAACTCATTAGTAATAGAATGCGGATAAACATTAATTTTCATAGTGTTTTTGTAGATCTATATGTATTAGTTAAGTATACATAGAAACAACCATTTCAATGCAAAACATATACCTAAATTTCATTCATGCAAAAAATTACAATGCACGGGAATCGAACCCGCTACCTCTGACTTAGCAGTTGAAGATTACTACGTCACGTAGATAAATTATGCCAGTACCTACCTATATTAGATTATACATAAGAATCTATAAAACATCGCACACTTTACAAGAATAGAATTACATATTTACATATCTGTATAAGCACTTATTGCAAGGTTGCAAGAGGTCTGCGCCGGCGCATCTTTGCATCGTGTTCAAGTATTAAAATATTCTTGTGACCATTCCGGGAAGTGACTTCATGTCTGCTGTTGCAGTTATATTATGTTAGTTGCACGGCTTTGTCTATTATTATATCACTGTGATAGAAATATATAGAGTGGAAAAAGTGAATGCTCAAGACGGGTCCTGAACCCAAGACCAGTGCCTCATAAGGCCCTGGCCAGCTATGTATTATAAGCTGCAGTGGCAAAGGGTGCAAATTTTCAAAAGATAAGCCGGTGAACATTTTATATTGAAATAATTTAAAAATTTAAAAAAACACGCATTCAACACGTACTAAAAATTACAAAACGTCCGCCATATTGGATTTAAGTCACGTGACTTTTTTCGTATTCCTGACAGCCAACCCTTTCATTTGCTACCCATATCATGGGGGTCGATTTCAAACAGCCAGTCCACCATCTTGGGGAGGCCGCCCTTAGCTCAACATCAGGCGAGGTGAAGTCAAATTGACGTGCCCTGTAATAAAAAAAAATTGTATTGACGGTTCTTAGCTAGTCATGTATTGTCATCAGATCTCAGAGTGTGTGCAAAATTTCATCCTAATCGAAGACCGGGAAGTGGGTCAAATTAAGATTCCAAGATTTTCTTACACACATGGTTACAAGTAAAGCTAATAAAAGCGTGTTAAAAAAAGAGGAGAGTAAATATAAACATCTCTACCACGGCTTGCTTTCCTTTGCAGAGCAAACTGGCAGGAATCGTGTTATAACCCCTCGCCACTGATGATCAGTGATCATCGTGAAAAACATATTGTGCCTGACATCAAAGTACTGCTGTTTGTAGGTGGTATAAAAATTGATGTACCACCTTATGTAAAAAGCATATTATAGGACACTTGATTACTATATATACACAAAATTGTCTGGTTTGAGCATGGTGCACTGCAGGTCCCTCCTGAATTACTTTAATTACGGAATAATATTTAAATAGGAACGCAAACTTCTTAGTCTTTATTTTTATGTTAGGTTAATTATTTTATTATAAGTTTTTTTTATATACTTTATCTTGACACGAGACAAAAATGTGAGGTATTCCTCGAAGCGCCACAGTTTTGAGGCGCACCTAATGAGGCGCACCATATAGTCGAGGAGGAAATCACTTTTTTGTAAGATGTCTGTAAAATGCTACAGTGGAGTTTATTGCGCCGTATCTTTTTCACTACCTACCAACCTAGGAAGCGGTTTTAAACTTAGTTTTAAGCAGAATTTGAGGAAAAGCTGTAGTAGGTAGAGCTAGACAATTTTGATTTTGATGTTAAGCTTGTTTGCCTAAATCATCATACTCACAGGGTTGTACAAGGCTTAATCCGTACCAATAGAACCCAAGCCAACACATTGTTATACCCAAGCCATCGAAAACTGCTCTGGTGTAGATTTCCCTCTTGGAATTGAACGGTCCGACTGCATTTTTCACACTTAGGCCTGTAGTCTAGAATGACACTCAGCCTGAATCACAATTTATCTGATGATAACATATAACATAACATAATATATAAACAGATTGATAGTTTCACAAATAGCCTGTACATTCTGTCCTCAGGTAAATCGCGATTCGGGCTGAGTGTCACTCTAGAATATGGGCCTTAAAGGTGTTGATAGACTTTAGTATTCACTTGTGACAGAATATCGAGAATTCGCCTTTCTTAAATTTGTCAAACTGAACCACGGATCGAGCCAAGCTTAGAGCCGAACATCGCTACGAACATTTTCATGACTTTTCTAGCGAAAGTTCTAGTCGATGCTAATTTACTGTCATTTCGCGGTAATGCTTGCTAGAATGCTCGCCAGAACGCTCGCTAAAAGGCTCTAGTTTATTTTCTGTAATGTAATATTTGCAATAATGCTCATTCATTAAAAATGAATGTTCAGATCGAATTTATAGTTCCGTGTCTTACACCATTAACTATAAGTTTTTATTTTTTGTTTCTGTATTACGTCAGTAGGTACCTAAGTCCAAATACCTATACTTATGTCTAAGTCAGATCGAGATGTAGGTGTAGATAACTTATTTAAACAAGTATTATTTATTTAACATAAAGTTGATTGAAGATGATTTTGTTTGTACAAGACATGAGTGTGCAGATATAAAATTAAATTGCAAAATATTGATTTTTTGCATTTAATCTTAATGGTTTAGTCACGTAGTAAGGATCATAACAGTCTTGAAATGGTGCATAACACCGGTTTCAATTAACGCCTCTAACGTTTATTAACCTTGTATAATAAATCCTCATTTTATGAAGTCCCCTTTACCATTCATAAAAAGAACTATAAAAAAAAAACACAGAAAATGTCAACTTTAAAAAAGGAACGCTTTTTCAAATCAAGCAGAGCGCAGACATTTCACTTCACAATGGCAACACCAGCATCTAGATAAATATACATTATCTACATTTTGCATTAGGGAATGTCAGGCTAGCATTGTTTGCGGCTCCCCTTCCGTAGATGAACGGACAGCCTCTGATGTTGCCTTGTTCGATGCATAATTTATGTCTTGAATTCTATACGAGGCTGTATAGCTTTTGTCCAGTGTACATGTAGCCGAGTAGTGGAAAATTATGTATTCTGTGACGCAATGTTAGCCCTTCTCTTTAGGGAATTTGTATTTATGGCTGTGGACGAAGATCGGGTTTAAAAAGTAATAATATGGGGACCCGTGTCACGAGCTGTCAGTCGATTCTATCTAGCTATATAGTCTTTTCACTTTTTTAGAGTAACTTACAAGGTTAATTAAGGGAGTACTGTTTGCAGTTTTCACTTGATATGTTGTCAGGATTTAAACATTATGGTAAAGTAAAAATTGAGCATTCTACTAGATTCTATTAATAGGTACCTAACAGTTTTATCTCTCTGTATTGCATCCTCCATATTTTTTTAAGCTTTTATTTAACTTGCAATATAATTTGTACATATAGCTTATTACCTATTCATTCATTCGATCAAATCTTGTAGGTAATTACATTTTCGAAGCAGTTAAGTTTTTGATTAGGTTAAACTGATTGAGATGAGATTTTGTACAATTTTCACGTTTTTTTGACAATTTCAACAAAACGGTTTAAATATTTCCGACGACAGAGCCATACAGAAATCGGTCTGTTCGTCGAATGCAAAGCAACATTACACAACGCAAATAAATTTTATATTGTCTTTATTTTCTCCAATATGTAAAAAACTGGTAATTTTTATGAATTTTATGGTAAGTGTTGAACTTTCACTAAGGTTTCGACGAGCTTCAAGAGGCTACTGAATTGGCACTTATTACCCACTTGCAGACTGCCAAACCATTCGGCATTCATGGTGAATCCACGGCAAAAAACAAAAAAAAAAAATGCCCGCTGTGTTTCTTGCCGGAATCTTCTCAGGTCTGGGCCGCGTTTCGAATCGGTGGTCCGTTTGCTAAACTAGTATATAATATTTATTTTATATTGACGTTTTGTAAGTTCCGATTTAATGGTCTATGCAGAATAAATGATTTTTGACTTTGACTTAAAAGGGATTGTGAGGTGTCGGTACCTATTCTATGCATCATCATATTTCATCGTATTACGTTGTAGATATCCTGATTGCATTCGATACCCGAGGTCCGCTTTCCGACTTATCCTCATCCACTTCGCACGATCTTGGGTTTCCATGGCAGTGAGACCGAGGACCGGAATTGACATATCAATGTTAAAATCGCAACGATATTCCAAGATCGTGTGTTTGATTGTCACCTTTTACAGCTGCTAAACTAAAATTTAATGTTACTTTGTCAAATTTTACGCTGCGTAAATGCTATATAATCCCCGTTTTAATATGTAACAATCTTCATAAGAACCTATAATACAATAGGTATAACAATAGTGCATAAGGTACATCTCTGAATGAATTTTATAGCAATTAAGTATGCTAACTAAGTATACAAATTGAATACATACGGAAATATTAATCTTCTCGGGCGGGACTCGAACCCGCGATCTTTACCTTACAGGGGGAATGCCTTGACCAAATAGGCTACCGAGACACGCCCGATGTGATTCAAAGTTCCCTTCTATTTTTATCCGTCTTTAAGGCGCTGGTGGAGTCATCCACCGATGTTCTTACAAACTATCGGAACCAAAGAATGTTTAATTCCAATATTTTTTTTAAATAATGATTTTTGAAAACTCCGCACAATATTTGATTTGCGGGTTCGAATATCACCCGAGAAGATAAATTTTTCCCTATATATTCGATAGGTGCCTACATATCGTATCTTAGTGGACTTAAAGTTTCGGAGGCGACCGGGATGCAAGCAAGAATGATGCATGAATTATATCATAATGATATACGCACTTAAGTTAACTATTAATTAAGTATTGACTACATGCACTTGTACAAATATGTTCAAAGATTTAAATCATTCCTTTGAAATGATTCACGGAATATTCTAACGAGAAGTTAAATGCATGACAATTCTTTAAGCAACTTGCGTTGGCGAAGGGTGAACTTTTTCAAAAGAGAAAAATGTAAGTATTTTTCACCGTTTCCCTTTAAAAATGTTTCGATCTAGTTTGCCATGCACCATGCGAACTATCAGGAAGCTGGCAGGAATCGGATTATAGGGACTATTCACCACTGACAGTTTGACAAATAACTTAAGAAAATGTCATGCTTATGAAAAATGTCCCTAAAACACTTTACTGGTAGAAATATATTTAATAATGCTGTGGAAAAATTCCAGAAATATTACAGAAAGCTTTTAGGGTGTTTGGAAATATGGCTGCGATGTGTACTCCATAAATTGCAGCTTCTTAGTGAAGGTCAGGTCGTAATGTCGGGTCGGGTGTATTTATGCAGCAAACTCTGTAAAAGTCATAATATAAATAAACTTGTGAATTTGTGGTTTCGTGTCATAACTTGGCGTATTTTGCGATTAGTTTGTTTTCGTCGATAGCTTAGTTTAGGTGTCCTACGATCGAGTGGTTTCGGGTTCGAATACTAGGTGTATAATAGGTACATTTTATAACTAAAGTGACAATAAGTGCGGAATCCTTGCTTTGAAATAAGCGCGGAAAACGTTTAATCGACGTCACTCTTTTGCGACTAAAGAATTAAGTTATTAAAATCTGTAATAGGAATTGCCATTGATAAATGACATTTCCACACTCAGTAGTAAGTAATCACTCGAAAAGCGTGACAAAATTGTCACGCTTTTCGAGTGATTACTCAAAATGTTTTACAAATTTTAGTTATACCCATGCAAAAAAAAAACCCATGGCAGTGTTTTTGTGCTCTGTAGAAACGTAAAAAAAAAATACCTCCGCTAAGTGGTATAAGTACCTACATGAAAGTAAATAAAATAACCAGTAAGCACCTTCAAACCCATGTATTTCCAAACAAAATTATGATACATCAGCAAGACTGAATGTTATTTCACGAAGTTTCAATATTTTATTTATTCAAAATAAACGACACCTCCTTCACCACTTTGTTTGTACAAATGCACACGGCACTCATAACACGTCACATGTTTTATAAAATGTTTTTATATTAATACTCTGTGGTCCTTGAATGATATGTTTCTTTTGTCAATTTCGAGACGGCTTTTTGTTATCTGTATTTATTTAGGGATGCGGGTTCTTAATTTGAAATGAGATTGGAAATAGGGGTGCTGACAATGTTGACACAGCCATTTTTGTTACAAAGATTTCGGATATGACGTGTGTGATGTGATTCTTTTATTAAATTACTTATTGCTTTGATATAGTTTCTTGTTTTTATACATAGATGAAACAATAATTCGTGAACGAAATCTGGATTGTCAGATTTGGCGTGCCCATCCTTTTTATCCGCAAAAAAATATACGAATTTCAGTAATAACGAAAGGAAAAATTCAGATTTTTACTGTAAATTCCAGCTTAAAAGACATTTTAGATAAAGCAGGGCTATTTTCCAACCGTGCGTAGGCACCTAGCTCGAGTGCCCGATGGCAACAATAATACATGGCCTTTAGGCGCGATTGGTCCAATTCGCGATTGGTCCAATGTTCAAAATTATGTCCTATTCGCGTTTGGTCCAATTCGCAGTTGGTCCAATTCGCATTTGGTCCAATTCGCAGTTTGGCACTGACAAACATAGTTCGGCCTCAGGCTATGGAATTTAATAAGTGTTTTTAGGAATTTCTCTATGCCTTGCCCTCTTAAAAATAAAATACCTATCTATGGTTATCAGTCAATAGTAAAATAAATCAGGCTGTCCAGACATAAATGGCGATGTCTGTATTGTGAACTTTACTTGCGCCCACGCATCGCCCACGGAGTGCACTTTCCTTATGCGAAATGTTTTGAGCTAAATGTACTCTAGATTGTGTTATGTATGCTTTAAAATACTTATACATAATATAAACTGTAGTTACGACATAATATTTTGTTAAATAACTTGTAACTTGTTAGTAGAGAGAGCGCGGCATAATGAATGCATTTAAAATTACTCACTTCTATTATAACATTACTCCACAGATGTATGGATTATTTTTTTGCGTTTTAATTTTGGTAGGACGCTGAATGGCATACTCCGAGAGAGTCTGGATGTAATAATATTTTTATTAATGCTTTTTTAAAAGTATGGGGCGCGTTTCTGTTTCTATATACATATAAACCTTCCTCTTGAACTACTCTAACTATTAAAATAATCACATCGAAATCCGACGCGTAGTTTTAAAGATATAAGCATATACATAGGGACGGACAGACGCGGCGGATCGCGCCGCCCGCGCGCGCAGGCAACTCGGGCGTCGGAGGGCACTGACTGACCTCCGTCCACCATGAGCGCGGGCCTGGGGGTGACGGGTGGAGCCGCCTGTCACCCCAGCAGAAGCAGGCCACGGCGGCGGCGCGCTGAATAGCGCACCTCCCCATTCCGGGGGCGAGTTGGGGACACCGCTGTCCCCCCTCCTGAGGAGGGCCAGACCGTAAGGGCAACCTCACCTCCGGCCTAGCACCAAGACCCACAGTCGGCGTGCGGTTTTAGTCGGTTCGAGTCCGACATAACCTCCCCTTCCGGCTCCGGCAGGGGGGGTATCCGAGGGGATTTACGCACGAAAAAAAAAAACAAAAAAAAGGGACGGACAGACGCGGAAAGCGACTTTGCTTTATCTATGTAGTGAAGTGATGATGATGATGTCCAAACTGAGATACCTACATATTACAGGTCCCATGTAGCTAGTAGATATAAATAGTAAATCCATACTAATATTATAAATGCGAAAGTAACTCTGTCTGTCTATAATATGTTATGCTTGAGAAAGGACATAGGCTATGTTTGGTCACGATAACCGACATCCAAGCGGGCGGAGCCGCGGGCAAAAGCTAGTTTAGAATATTTAGATCAATGCTTTTAAAGTTAAAAGTGATTATTACTTTCATAATAATAAGGATATGAATTACTATACACATTTGCTTAAACGAGAATACTAAGAGACTGTGCCACTTATTATGTAACATTCAGCCTGCAATAGGATGTAGGTGGACACAGTGAAGTGCACTGTAATGTATAAACATAACAGTTAGTATACATTATACAAAAATAATAATATAAGTGTACTTAGCCGCATCTGATTGTGCAATTATTCAAATAGAATATATAATACGGATCCAAAATAATTCATTCAAAATAATATCCCCCCATAAAACTCTCATCTGTGGTTCCAGACAAGATTTATTTATTGATCACCATAATCATTATCATGGCAATATTCCCAGGATGGCCCTGGGTCAGCCGGGATGCGAGGGATATGTCGAAGACAACCTCACCTCCGGCCTAGCACTACGACTCACAGTCGGCATGCTGTTTTAGTCGGTTCGAGCCTGACATAACCTCCCCTCCCGGCTCCGGCAAGGGAGGTATCCGAGGGGATTTACAGACGAAAAAAAAGATTATGCCGGGACTTTTCCTTCTAGTCTTTTTGATTTGGCTTATGTGGAGCGACTGCCATCTGATCTCCCGATTCCGAGAGGAAAGATTGCGCCAGAGCCTCGTCCAACAATCAAGGGATGATTTTGGTGTAATATAATATAACCTCAATTGATACATGCTATGAAAACATTCGAAAAAAATACAAATAAAAATACGCGGGAGCTACATAATAAAATAAAATAAAAAAACAAAAACATATTCTATTTTCAAAATGTTGATTGATTGACATCCGGTGTTGCCCGTAATTATACTATGTTTACATGCTGAAGGAAATTAAAAATAAGTAAGACATAATTTAAAAAAATATTTAATTATGTTAAATCCAATTACTACAATGTTTGATTTCATATTTTTAATAAAAATCAGTAATAAAATTAACATTGACCTCAATGTACTAAAGTAATAAAATTTGACTCGTATAATTTCCTCTGTTTCATCATTTAGTAAAAAATTAGGTACACCAAGGTATACACCGATACAGCAGTTTTTAATGTCACTTACTTAGGTGACACACTAGCAAAATAGCATACGACCCCCGTGATGGCATGACGGTTACCGCGTCCAATAGAGTTGGTACACTCGCTCTGCTACCCCTGTAAGAACCTTTTAATCCCATTCTTGAAGAATCCCATATTGTAGTCGCTTGGAAACCACAGCAAGAGCTCACATCTTGAGCTTGTTTGGAACTTTTTTCATACCTGACTGTGCCCCGTTCCAGTAGCAACGTGTGATTTGATTATAGAAAAAAACCACAGGCATAATTTCGACCAGTTCCAGAAGTTCCAGAAGTTAAACTGTTCTTCAGACATCTTGGTTTAAAATTATTAAAACTTTTATACCTATTTCGCCTACGTAAAACAGCATTTGTATCAAGTTGAGGCTAATCAAAACATTTAATACGAAACCAGTTTTGTAATCCATTTTGATTTTGTTTTTTAATGTTGTGTGGCTACAGTTCAATAACACTAGATTTGAATTTTGTTTTTTACTGGCAAGGCCATTTCCTAGCTTCTTTATTTTTTTTAATTATCTCGCATGTCACCTATCTAGTAAGAGGTACTCGTCTTCATCCTAATCTTGTGCCTCATTCCTATGCCGCACCATTAAGACCTGGAACTCCCTGCCAGCTCACGTGTTTCCTTCTTCCTACAGTCCCGGGTCCTTTAAGCGCGGCGTGAAAAGGCATCTAATGAGGCCGTCAAGCTGAGTGCCACCACTGTTAATATGGTACATGTTTCCGACGGTGACCCTCTTTCCGAGACTTTGCCTTTGCTTAACATCAGGCAAGATGAAGTCAAATTGACGTGTCCTATATATAAAAAATAAAATTGTCACCAAGTAAGAGGTACTCGTCATCATCCTCATCTTGTGCTTCAGACGTGATAAGTGAAAGAGGTACTGGCTTTCCTCTTGGAGGAGTTAAATGGTTGTTGCTGCAGGAGTCAGCAGGCGTGCATTTTGGTGCCCGGGGTCCCGGTCCGGGAGCTATGGATGCAATTCGGGCTGTCTTCATTCAAAAGAATCGTCGTTACCAGTTTAGTGATATCGCTATACTAAGACGCAGATTTTCCATATCGCCAGTGGGCTGTAGAAGTCAAATGATCAATGATTCAAATGGTCAAACGCTTCACGTAAAATATCAAATTTCGGAAGTGACTTCATAATTACTCCCAAGCCTGAAGCCAACCCCAAACATGATGATTGACACAAGAAAAGGCTTGGACTGGAAAGGCTTGGAAAACTAAAACATATTCGTTTAGTTTCTTTCCCACCTAAGTACGAAATAGACACAGCAATGTTAAACCAGTTAATTGGACTGGTTGTTATGCTTCTTAACATAGATTGTACGTAAAATGTCAAACAATTTGAAACTGGACTACTAAAAACATGTTAAAAAGTATTTTTAGTCGCCACTAACAAATCAAAGAGACAGAACTAAAGCCTCCGTCTTCCAATGCCTTATTGATATACAGAAAACTTGTATACAGATTAAACCAGTTCTCAAGTCACCGCTTTAACAAAAAGTAACGCGTTGGTTTACGTTCATTTTACATTGTTTCCAAAGCAGGGGCATGACGAAAACGTGGCTAGAGCACGTTCGGAAACGCTCACCGGTGAGTCATCGACTATAGATAACGTTATGTTGATGTCGATATGCAGTAGAACGGGTGACTCAGCTGCTTGCATTGAATCAGGACCTAATCCTGATAACATGCAATGTTTTTACTGCTTTAAGCCTTGATTAAGACCTTGTCTAGACACCACTTCACGCGCTTGGATTGTAGATATTATTTTTAGTATTATGACTTCTTGAAATAGATTAGTTACGGCTTAATCCATTCAGTTCTGCGGTAGCCTAGTGGTAAGGGTAATGGACTGCTGAGACGAGGTCTCGGGTTCGATCCCAGGTTTACCATGGCACACACCAATGACTTTTCGATGCTTTTCGAAGTTATGTGTGTATTTATCGCAGGTTTATAAGTGCCCGGTTAATGGCAATAGGCTCGCCACCTATTACATTGGGACCTAAAACATAAACTGGCGAAATGTGGGTGCTAGCACCTCTGCCTACCCCTTCGGGGAATACAGGCGTGAGTTTATGTTATGTTATGTTATGTAATCCATTCTGTCCTATAAAAAGGAAAGGACCTCCGTATGACTTTCCTTATCCCGTATGACCCCAAAAATCTCCAGTACAGCATAACAAGCCGTCTGTGGCATTGTAGCTCTTGAACGAATGAACCGATTAGTTTTTTTTTGTTTGGAAGGTATATAAGTCAGGAGAGCTCTTAGCTATGTTTGAAAAAAAAAAGGCGGCCGGTCGGGTCCGGACCAGACTCCGGGCCCGGGAAGCCCGTGCAGAGCGAAGGCGAACCGGACGTCGGAGGTCGCAGAACGACCTCCGTCCTCCATGAGCGCTGGCCTGGGGGTGACCGGTGGAGCCGCCTGTCACCCTAGCAGAAGCAGGCCGCGGCGGCGGCGCAAAGTGCGCCTCCCCGTAACCGGGGCTAGATGGGGACATTTGGGTCCCCACAACCCGAAGGGGGCCATCTCGAAAGAGATGGTCCTGGGTCTGTCGGGGTGCGAGAGATATGCTTTTGGCAATCTCACCTCCGGCAACCAACCAAAGAGCTTGACTACTAGAAAAAGTGTAAAACAAAATACGTGGCGGGGGTTTTTTACATTTTTATAATATAAATTATATGAAAGTTTGTGAAGATGTTTCAATCAGGCTCAGATGAGCGAATATGGCTGAAATTTGGTCGGTACAAGTCTTTATGTTTATATCGGTATAGGATAGATTATAGTTTGGAATAACACACAGATTACTTTTTATCACGGCATCAGTTTCCCAGGGGTTGCGTAAACGGGTTCAAAATGTGGGCAACAGCTAGAAGGTACGAGTACCTACATACATAAAAGTTAATGGCTTTTACCTTTGACATCTTCGGACTAGTGGAGGTGCATTCTCGTGATGTCGCGTCGTGTAAAGTTATAAATTTAATGGAGCGTGAGAACGCTTTCGCTAATGGATGGGGAATGAAGTGTCATGAGAAGAACATGGATCCACCATAAAAATATTTGTTCGTAAACTATTAAGCTAATACCTACAACACAAGTCGTGGCGGTAGTGTACGCGACTGCCACGGAGGCGCGGGTTCGATCCCCGCTCAGTGCAAATATTTGTATGCATGAATATGGCTATTTGCATTAGTCTGGGTGTTTCTATGTATAATATGTATGTATTTACGAAAAAAAGTATTTAAGTATATTTATCCGCATTCTAGAATCCACAACACATGCTAGTTAAGCTTACCATGGGTTTAGATAGCGTTGTGTAGAATGTTGTGGCATATTTATTTATTATTTATAAAAAAAAAGTACAAGTCTTTCGTTTTGTTGGCGCGAAAAATTTGTTAAAACGCAGTAGGTACTGCATTTAGGGTATCCAGGGCAACTGCCTCGGGGCGTTCAAAAATAGGGGACCCACAATAGAGACTGGAAAAATTAGTCTTTAAAATTCTTACTAGTAAAGACATTTTTTTTTACTTTACTTTTTCTGGTGTTTGGCCATTACCTGTAGTACTTTGCTTGGTTAGATAATATCACCATTTTTAATTCTCTGAGCCTTTTCCCATTTCAGGGTCAGCTTTCTAGTCTTACTAAGATACGGCTGAACTTGGATATTTTCCATTGATTACATATATTGTTCTTAAATATGAAAAAAAGGATCCATTACATATTTCTGGACATGAAAAGCATTAAGTCGGGTTGGAATACTCAAGCCAGGGGGCCTCCACTCTTTTGTTGCCCCGGGGCCCTCACACCGAAATTCGTTATAGGTGGAACCGCCTGTCACCCTAGCAGAAGCAGGCCGCGGCGGCGGCGCAAAGAGCGCCTCCCCGTACCCGGGGCTAGATGGGGACACTAGGGTCCCCACGACCCGAAGGGGGCCATCTCGAAAGAGATGGTCCTGGGTCTGCCGGTGTGCGAGAGATATACTTTCGGCAAAGAAAAATCTCTCCTCCGGCAACCAAGGACCCAAGACGGCGTGCGTTTTAGTTGGTTTGAGTCCGACATAACCGCCTCCACTGGCTCCGTGGGGATTTTGCGCACGATAAAATAAAAACCACCGAAATCCGTCCCTGTTGATACGATTTTGCTTCTCCGTACAATTGACGCCATATAGCTGCGTCTTTCTCGAGTATAGCGTTGACATGAGCAAGAATTGTAATTACGGCGGTTGACGAATAGAAATACTGTTGCAATACCGTACGCTTCGCGAAGCGGTTAATTGATTCTTGATTTAATGCCATGACTAACGTTACGCGTTATTTAGCACTTACTTTAGTCATAAACATCTGGATATGTTATGTTTATAATGTGCTGACCACAAATTGTGATTAAAATGAGACATTTATTTGATTAGAAAGATATTGACGAACAGAGTGCCCAAAATGATCTTAATTTAGTTTTTTGACCCCCTTCCAGTTGATTGATTGTTCTGATATTTGGTACATACCTCTAGTTCGGCTATGCACAAGCTAGTTAAGATATGCTTACCATGGGTCTAGATAGCGTTGTGTAGAATGTTGGAAAATATTTAGAGAAAAACAAATATATATTTAGATTTAGAGTTCGGACAATAATACCATTTAAATCAATGAAACAGTATGATTTGCTCTTAATTCGAGAGTTTTAAGATCATTTTGAGAGTTCATCGTCAAAATATTTATGACGCTGACTTATACTTGTATAGATAGTAGCTTTTTCGAAGTTTTAGCAATGATTTGTTCGTGGCTATATAGGGTATCATTCGCCTATTTATGCTTGGTGTGTACCTGACATTACAATTCCCTACGCCTCTACTATATAGGTATATATCGGAAAATGTGAAGTTACCAGTTCAATACCCGTTTTGGGTCTTAATTTTTCCAATCTTATCCATCTATAGGAAAAGTTAACATTATTAAAACTTCATTAAATATCTTTCTACGTCTCCTTTCTGCCTTTTTGCTAAACCAATTTCTTTCAAATAATTTTGGATGTAATTTCTGTAACTACGAACCACTACGCACTCTTTTATGAGTAGCAAATAGGTACTTACATGACAAAAATCCTCCCTCTATAATACTATTGTCACTAATATTATGTAATTGGGCTACCAGGTGACCCATAATAAAAAAATACTGTCATTCAGTATCAACATGATCTACTTTATTTAATGAAAAATATTTCAATTAATTAAATTGGGTATCCGGCATCCATATAATCAAATAAAACTCCCGGATTCCCGCCCTTTTTTATGCGACCATAGATTAAATATAATTATTTTTAATGCGCCGCGGGGCCTGTCATGGCGTATTGGTCACGGAAACCAACCCCACTGTTTACATTTGACCCATTTCTCATAGATTAAACACATTTTAAAATTGATTAACGTAGAATTAAAATTTGTGGAATGTACTTCACAGTGAACAATTTTAATTAGTTAATCTTGAAACTATCTGTGATTAAAACAGAAATATGTATTGTGAGTATCGTTAGGTAATATAAAACAACACTAATTACATGTTGGATATTTTCCCGCGCAGCTTGCTTATATAGGTTGTAAAGATACAGAGATTATTATGATATTCATACATTTTATCAAGCAAACATTAAAACTTGAGTAACAAGTTTTAGACTAGTTTTTTATGAAAGGTTTTATCTATGGACTACAAGGGTGTTAACAGCTTGTTACGTTGATAAAAAAGTTGTATTCGCGTATTTCGCGTGGGGATGCCATATTACCGGCTGAGTTGTAGGTTAGCTACCCCAAAACAACGGTTGCAAATTATGACAATTTACAAAAAAAATTTGCTGCTTGCGTGTTGTATACTTTCGATTATCAGTCATTGTAGGTACTATGAGTCAATCTAGCGGTAGTAGACATTATATCTAGATATCATTCGAGGGTATATTAACGAACTACAAAAAATATACACGGGTTTTTTCAACCCCGTCCAAAGATAGGGTTTAATTTAACTTGTTCTTGTTGTTTAATTTAAAATTCAAATCTCACCCTCCTGCGAACTCCTATGTGAATATTTGTACCGGTTTTTATTTGAAGGTGTCGTGGACCCTGAAGGTCTTGGTAAGGCATCCTACTCCATTTTAATTACAAATGTAAATGATCAATACGAAGTAAAATAATTAAAAAGTAAAAAGATGCGCATGTAATTAGATTCGTTGGAACGTGATGCGGTTCTTGATCTGATTTCTGTAACACGCGCTCGATGCGCAGGAGTTGAATTACAACGACGATGATATTCTCGTTTCATTTTCTAATCACTTTTATTTGCAATTTCAAATCTGTGTAATTTATATTGAAATTGCTATTGCCCGCGGCATAGTCCTCGCCTCCGCGAAAGGAGTCTGTATATAAACCATATTTCACATTTATGATATCAGTAGGATTAGTAGGAAGTACCTAATATAATTATCTTCTTTCTATGGTATATTACAGCTGAAGATGTTGTCTCTTTGAACACGCTAGACTGTAGCGAACATGTGCGATTTCAGAAATTCTTTTTGCATAAGGTATTCATAATAATACTTATATCTACAACATCATCTTTGTAGATAATAATATAATCAGTCTGATTGACCCTCAATAAAACCAGTTAATTATGTTAAAATACGTATTCTATAAAAAAAAACGATATTCACTATCGCAATAACGTTTCATAAGTAAATAACGTTGAAATTATGGTAGTAACGTTTTCGTTTAATTTATTTATTCTTTATTCGTGCATCTTATTTGAATAGCTGCATTGAACCGCAACGTCTGCATATTGCAGCGGTCTGCTTGCCATTGCATTTATTGTTTTTGTATTATTTACAATCCCCTTCTAATACTGCTGGCTACATGACAATATTGTATATTTCGATAAACATAATATATTTTGATATATTTAAGTATATATTTCGGCCTTTTTTCAGTATCTTCTAGCACGACTTATGAAATAATTATTTAACTGTAGTTATTAAGATTGGTCTTAATGCTTTATAAAATATAAATTTACTAGCTTATGCTCTCAGTTTTGCCTGCGAGGAATTTTATTCTCGATTTTGTGACCCTTATTTCAAAATAAAAAGATACATTTCACTTTAAGAAACGACAGCCGTTGAAGGGACCGTTCTCGAGTTTAGCGCTTTGCATCATTCATTTTTATTTATAAAGATAAATATATAGATCATCAGTCTAGATATAGCTTAAATTAATTAAATCCTGGGCAATAATTAATCATTGTGCGTAATTAATTATGCGTTTTTCAGTCCCCACTGCACTGGAGTAACTTTTTTGTTTACATTATCCTGATGTTAGACTCATTAGTAATTAATGAGTAATGACACAGATAAGATAATACTAATGATTAACTGTACACCTTTATTCGGTCCGAGTTTAGGTGTTATCTAAAAAAAAAGCTAGTTATGTAGATAGTGATTACAATAAAAGGGATCACTAACTCAAGGAAATGTAATTTTAATAGTTTCAGCATCGTAAGAATCAATAATAATAGCTGGAAAATAACGGGTTATTCTAGGTGTTCTATCATCAGATATTGTTATTTTAGACTTGTCTACACAGTTATGTTAGGAAAGCATTTTAAATTTAGGTATACCTATTTTTAATTAAGGCCATACTTCAGAATAGGGAGGGTGGCCTCACCGTGAATTCAATCTTACCTGCAAGCGTTTACACCAGCTGATTGGTAGACGTGGCTCTGATGCGACTTAGTTGGGAGTCGTTCCAACACAAATGGCATCAGGCCAATGTAAAGAAGGGGTAAACGGACCTCTTTACCCCTTCTGCAACCATGTAAAACGCCAAGAAATTGATTCAATAAAATAGTTAAAGAGTTTTTAAATATGTAAATAGATATGTACTACGATTTTGTAATAAGTATAAGCTTTATAGGACCGGTTACCGGAAACAATAGAGGTTGCAAGGTTGCGTTTATTTCTGCATAGAAATATGGAAGTCGATGCCAAGAGGTGGCGGAGGAATATAAATTACGGTATAAATTTTATATCTTGTGGCGCTTTGTTATAAAAATAAAAATATTGATGTTACACATTGTGAGGATCATAAATAACATTATATTTTTCTTTATAAGAATCTTTATTTCTTTATTTTCCTAGAATATGGTTGGTTAAAGTGGTGTTGGGTGATATAGGGTATACAGCATATTCTGCCAATTGTATTCTTTCTTATATTCTTTCTTAGATATACGAGATAGGAGTGTATAAAATCAATTGATTTCAATTCTGTGGTATTCCGTATAATCTGTCAAAATAAAACTACATACATATGCTCACGCCTGTGAATTCCCGACGGTGTAGGCAGAGGTGTATTATCATCCACATTTCGACAACTCTATGTTTCGGTCCCACGTAATATGGGGCGAGCCGCGAGCTATTACCGCTAGCTGGGACTTAATTATGAGCTGTATGTTTACTGTCGGATGGAGAACAAACCTATCCCTTAGAAAGAAAGAAAATATGTTTTATTCAGAAAACACAGCGTACATTTTTATAAGTAGGTAATATTAACACAAAGGAATGCTTAAAAATAAAAATAATTGTTGAATGAATTTTTTTACAGCATTAAGAATGCTAACTATACAAATCGAATACATAGGGAAAAAGAAGAATCATCTCGGGCGGGACTCGAACCCGCAGTCTTTCCCTTACAGGGGGAATGCCTTGACCAATTCGGCTACCGAGACGCGCCCGATGTGATTCAAATTTCCCATCTTATACGTCTTTAAGGCGACGGTGGAGTCATCTACCAATTTTCTTACGAACTATAATTGGGTTTTTTTTTCCTAACCATCGAGAATATTTGCTGTCTATGGTCGCCGCACCTGCCTGAGTTGGCGGGCAGCGCAGAAAACTAGCCTAAACTTCGCCTCCCTGCCAATCCTGTCAGTTGACAGTGACATATTCATGACATAATTGGCATAAATTGCCTTACACCGACTAAGGCTTACTCACTTTCTACAACACTCCCGGGAAGAGATGGGTGGCCCTATTCTACTACACCGGGAACCAACACGGCACAAAATAAAACCTACCTATAATTTCGTGAGGATATAAAACTTTCATAATCAAATATCTAATATTGAAACGTAATTTTGCCTCAAACATATATTTGAACCTACTCCTCACTTTATTCGCACGACATTGAAGAAATTCAAAGAAACTGAGATGCTAATTCGTCCTTAAATACGAATTAATGCCAAAAAACAGAACTAGTTAGAACAATACTAACACAGTAGCACGTTCGAAGGCTCTTTAGATAAATAATCTCAACCGGTTTTCCTTGATTACGTTCGTGTTCGTTATGCTTATGTGTTCGCACAAGCTCTGTTTGATATCCAGCCCCCTTAAGTGGCATATCATTGGCAAATCATTAGTATTATAGAATAGAATAATCATTGTATGGGATTTACATTCTATTACATTGATAGACTCGTAGAACCTAGGTTTTATGGTCTTTCTACAGATCTTAAATTCATAATTTTTTTTTTTTTAAGAATATTAGAACCGAAGTTACTAATATTCCCTCTAACCCCTCCAACTAAGCTAAATTGCTTGTGCTAGGAGTGGGTTCACGTCGGTAGTGTAATGGTCAGGATCGAACCCGGGACCTCTCGATCGTAAGGTCGACTCCTTAACCACTAAGCTACTGACGCATTTGCATACTATATGACATACAGAGTGTGGCCGCCACCTAAAAATTAAGTAAAAAAGGAGAAAATAGTAGAAAAGGGGTCCTGAACATAACTCTATTTTTTTATGTAACCAAATATTTTCTTCAATATGTATCCAAATAATCTAAAAATTTCACATGTATGTTAAAAAAGGATATTTTACATACATACATACATAAAATCACGCCTGTTTCCCATAGGGGTAGGCAAAGATCACGGATCTCCATTTGCTACGATCCTGACATACTACTCTCGCTTCATTCACTCTCATTACATTATTTATGCATTCTCGTCGGTTTAGGGTAATCCTGACCTGATATTAAAATGTGATTACCTACTTAGTTAGTAATCGTTACCTATTAAATTCTCTAGCGAAGGTATCTCCATATTGCATATTTAGGGTATGAAACTGTGCCGACTCTCACAAAGCAAGCATTCGGAGATGCAAAAGTAAGTAAGTAATTGTTCACTTTCATTTTTATCATTTGTTTTATGCAATTGAAGAAGATTGTAATACTTAGTCGAACGAGTGTTTAGTTAGACTAATGTAATCTTATTTCTGCCGGCCTTTGTGGGATAGCGGTATAGTGTTCGACAGATACATGAGAGTTGCAGGTTCGATTCCCGCTCAGTAAAAGTATTTGTGTTCAAGAATTTGTATGCTTGCATGGTCGGGGTGTTTCCATGTAGGTACAAAAAAAATTAAGTATGTTTGTCTATATTCTAGAACCCATAACACGAGCTAAGATAAGTTAAGCTCACCTAAGGCATCTAGATTGAGCTGTGTTTCTACACATTCTTGTCGTACAATATTTATATAGAATCACTACCAACGTGCACCCATAAGGAACCCACTCCATAACACCATCAATTTAGCCTGACGGGAGGGGTTAGCGGTAATACGATTAATTACAGCTGTCAGTCTTAAAAAAAAAGCAAGTTTTTTTATTATTATTTAACGTAACTTTATTCTGGGCAAACGTATACGCATAGCGACAAAGCCCTTTCAATAAAGAGAGAAAAAAAACGTAATTTTATTCTGTATTTCAATATAGTATTTACAGCAAACAAATTATATCACAACCAAATCATAATGTTACCTTCAAACAAAAAAAAACAGACTTATAAAATAAAAAATAGATTTTATCTTGGGAACAAACATTAAAAAAGTAGCACTAAAAATAAAAATAAAACACAAAAACAAAACTACGACCTCAACTTATCACCGAAACCGTAAACCACCTCAGGTTTTCCTCAATTTGCTCCACCAACAATCCCAATGACAAACTTTTTCTTTTACTTCCCTAAAGAAATATAAACAGGTGTGTAGCAAGGTGACATGGATACTCACTTACATTTTCACATTTGTATAAACGAAATAAGGTCAAGTGAGTGCTTGATAATATTACAAACAGTTTGCGAAACAGTCACACTTCGCTGGAGCATGTTATTCAAGACATTTCAGTGTTAGAAACTTCATTTGGCTTGTTAGTATTTGTTGCTACATGTTAGGGACTTTCATTCTCTAATTGACTTCGACTAGTTGGTATATTACGCATGTTAAGTTATAAATTAGGCACTTGTGTGGTGACGGAAAAAGTATCACCACCCCCTCTCATCCGAAGAGGCAACTGACGGACCGAGGCGAGAGCGGGAGAAAACTCTCCCACCCGAGTTCCGCGCCGCCGACGTGTCTTCGCCGAAGACCATCGGCCTCCATGACCATCGGCCTGAGGACGGTGAGTTGGCTGCTCTCTACAGAAGCAGGCCCATGACGGTAGCGTGACGTGAGGGATTCACGCCCCCCCCCCCCCCTAAGAAGCGGGATAACACCCGAAAACCCCCCCATAGACGCGGGATAGCACCCAAACCAACCCCAAGGCGAGGCCGCAATTGTAGCCGTAGGTCTGATTGGAGTCCTGGGACATCCTTACGAGGGCTTACCCGGGGCTCCCATCCATAGGCTTCTGAGCGTTACCGTGGGGGTTTTTAGTCGGTAGGAGTCCGGCATAACATCCATGAAGGATTTTCCCACACGGTTAAAAAAAAAAAAACAGCCAACCGACGGAAAAATACGCAGATGATATCACTGCGAGAAAAGGAAAATTTGAAATTAAATCCTGTACCAACCCGTCTGGTAAGTGTTGAAAAGCCAAAGCTTCCCAACATTGGAAGGGGCTTTGTTCTGTAGTGGATGATATAGACTGGTTGATTGAAATCACTTTTAGAGACTAAATTAAATGAAAAGTTCAACTTTTATTATGGACGGATCGAGGTAGTTCATTTGATTTGAAATTCGAAGGAAGAAGTAGCGTAGGCACTGCTTCGATAGTGATTGAAGTATTCTTAAAAAATATAGCAAATAAATTACAAAATGAAAGGTATGTCAAGTTGTTCGTCACACACATTTGGCCAAATACCTAATAAGTGAGTCTATTACAATCAATCGAGCGTATTTTCCCTACTTTGTGATGTTACTGAGAATTTCATGAGCCATCACACTCGGGACGGTATTATAACTGTATTTTATGATGTGAATGTTTATGATACAGTACGAGATATTACGACATGATCCATTTTCCCAAGTGGCATTTAAATTTAACTCGTTTCTTGTTAGGTTATAACTTAGATGTCTTCTCAAGTAAAATATGAGACAACGGGTCTCAAGGTATATTTATTATTATTATTATTATTGTCTTTATGGACGAGCAGCATACATGCTGATGTGTCCACATCACTGCACTGGAGTAGGGTTTTTCTAACATTGTAGATCACGGTGTTTTTATGCGTCACTTATAAATTGAATTGTTCAGTCAAGTGGGTTATTTTTTTCTAGCCATTTGTCTAGTTCACACTTAAAACAGTTCACTGACTTAGCGGTTACGACACTTTCCGGGAGTTTATTCCATATACGAACAACGCGATTGTTCAGAGTGTGATAGGCTACCAATGTATGTGAAGGCACGCGATTAAGGGTTAGGGTGTGTCCACGTGATGAGTATGCTTTTTTCTCCAACGAGAACATGTCCTTGACATTCGGAAGATTGTATCTTGAGCTTAGTATCTTGTAGGTTTCAATAAGATCACCTCTCATCCTTCGAAGCTTTAGTGTTGGTAATTTCAGTAAACTTAAGCGTTCCTCATAAGGTTTACGTCGCAGGCCATATGGTATTTTTGTTGCTCGTCTTTGAACACCTTCCAACATGTCAATGTCCTTCTCAAAGTATGGGTTCCAAATTTGAAAGTTATATTCCAACAAGGGTCTAACATATGTTTTATAAATTTTGACAAAAACTGATGGAGTTATGTGTTGGAAGGCACGGCGTATTGCGTATAGGAAAGAATTGGCCTTTTTAACTATATTGTTAATGTGGTCGGACCACTTAAGATTGCCTGTCATAGTTACTCCAAGATCCTTTTGTGTCTTGACAGATTTAACTGTGGTGTTGTCTATTATGTATGGCACTTCAGGGTTATTTTTGCCTAGTCGTAGGACGGTGCATTTGGTTGCATTAAGTTTCGCGATCCACTCCATGGTCCAGTCTTGCAGCTTATCTAAATCTGCTTGCATTTGCCCTGACTGAGTGATGGGGTCTCCAAAGAACTTTCCATCGTCAGCAAAGAAACAGGACTCAGATTGTATTATTGCTATTAAATCTGTTGTAAAGATATTGAACAGAACAGGTGACAGAACTGATCCCTGGGGGACACCACTGAGGACCCGCTTTGGTTCAGACAATATATTACCCACTCTAACTTGGTATGTTCTATGCAAAAGATAGTTTTCAAGCCATTTCAGGAGCTTTCCTCGTATGCCAAAGTGCTCAAGCTTCAACAGCAGTCGATGGTGGGGAACCTTATCAAAGGCACGTTCAAAGTCCAGATAGATGACATCCACACTTCTTTTTTGATCGAGTTCCTTGCTCCATGCATTCACACATGTCAGTAAGTTTGTTACTGTGGATCTCTTCTCGACAAAGCCATGTTGCTTTATGGAAATAATGTTCTGTCTATTGAGGAATGATCTCATTTGGCCAGCTATAATTTTTTCCATACATTTGCCTATGGTACTGGTGAGACTTATAGGTCTAAATTTAGCTGGGTCAGTTCTATCGCCACTCTTGTATATTGGTGTAACAATCGCGTGTCTCCAATCGTTGGGTAGGCTACTATTAGTAAAGGAGATTTGCATTAATTTTGCTAATATGGGAGTAATCAGGTCCACATTATTTTTTAGTATTATGTTTGGGATACTGTCTGGTCCAGGGGAGGAGTTTATATTAAGGTTCTTCAGTACCTTTGCAATATCTATTTCATCGAACGAAATATCACAAAGGGAGTCTTCGATACGTGCAGTACCATTGATTTTGGGTGTATCGTGTATAGGTGGCTCTACAGAGTATGCTTTGTGAAATTCCTCAGCAAAGGTATTGGCAATATCCAATGGACTCGTTACCAAGTTGCCAAGCGGGTTCCGTATGGCAGGTGGAATGCTAACCTTAGAAGAGGTACACCTGCGCAAGTAAGAATAGAAGCATTTATCCCCATTCTTTAGTATATTTGCTTCATAGTAACTTCTGTACTTTCTAGATTCATTGACACATTTGTTACTAATGTTTCTATATTGTGCATAGTCCTCCACTTTCTTACTGACCAAATATATATCCCAAAGTCGTCTTTTTTCACGAGTTAGTTTCAATATGTCTGGTTTTATCCAAGGTTTGATTTTACATTTTTGAACAACTGTCTTTAGCGGTGCATGTTTTTCTATGTTGGCAGTCAGTATAGTTTTAACAGAGTTCCAAGAATGATCCACCTGTTCGTACCATTCTATTTTATGCAGATCTGCAGTAAGGTCGCATTTGAACTTATCAAAGTCAATATTCTGGTAATATCTTCTTTGTTGTGGGTGTGTAGCCGACGGGGCAGTAAGACACTGCATGTGAAATTGCAGTACACAGTGGTCACTCTTCCCAATTGCTGGTCGGTGCTTTATGTTAGACACCAAGGTTTTGTCATTAGTCATAATGAGATCCAGTAATGAAGGTATGTTGTTATGTCGGAATCTTGTTGGGTCAGTAACCAGCTGGTGTAGATTACTGGCAAGAAACATATTTCTAAACAGCTCTGGTGAGCCACTCAGTTTTTGGTATGGACAGATAGGCCAGGTTAAGGTTGGATAGTTAAAATCTCCTACAATAAGTATATTATTATTTTCAGAGGCTTGTGACAGGTTGTGGAATAAAATATTGTCATCAGTTGCCCAGTTGATATTAGTATCTGCACGGTAAACCCCAACCAGCAGGAAGTGGTGGTGGGCAAATTGTATATCAAGGTACAATGCTTCCACCATATCAGACATGTACCGTTTATTCTTGCGAGCAATTATTGGGGTGCCATTGACACAGGTTTTAACATAAATTGCAACACCACCCCCTCTTGTTTTATCACCTTTTGCTCCTGGTCTCCTCTTACGGTCTTTTCTAAACAGAGTATAGTTCGGAATTACATAATTACTATTCCTGTCATTACTATTAAGCCAGGTTTCTGTTAATATTATAAAAGTTGGTTTCTGCACATGTATATCAAGTAGGAATAAGTCGAGTTTGGCAGATAGGGAGCTTAGGTTGGTATAGTAGAATGTAAGGTTGGTGTATGGAGTGTTAGCGTTTATATGTTTTTTGATTTAACAATCTTTGGTATTCCGCCAACATATTTAATAATAATATCTGTCTCACCTTTATCCATTCTTACTTTGAGACTCTGGCGCAGCTGGTTGAGTTCCTCGCGCTGTTGGGGTGTTCTATCGTTGTATATTCTTACTTCCTTACGTGCTTTGGCCTTATTTTTCAAGATGTGGATAGAATCAGTTCGGCTCCGCAATACAACTTTCAGTGGTCTCGACTTGGAGCCCTCTTTACGCCCTAAACGGAGCACCTTAACCACCTTTGCGGATACATTACTGTCCCCAGTGACTTCTTCCAGGATGTTTTTAAGTTCTCGTTCATCATGGTCTTTGCGAGTGGCACTATCATCAGAGTCGGATTCTTTTATACCAACTATAATTAAATTGGCAGCTCGACGCTCACGTTCTGCCATTTCTTCAATTACAGAGTTGGTATTCATGGTATTTGTCAGCGGTAATGAAGACGGAGGGACACATTGTGGAGAAGTTTGTTGGGCTAGTTGATTTTTAATTGCATCCAGCTCTTCACGTACTGCATCATATGTCTTTATTAGTTTCGGCACTTGAAATAACGCCTCGCGACAGGGCGTGCATAGGTATAACAATGTGCGTCGCGATTTGAGTCCCATAACCCTGGCCTCGCTGCTAGTCAGGTTACTGCATGTTGAACATACATTCCGCTTGCACCCATCACACTGTACCACACCATCATCACTAGTAACATCACTTTCACATTGGTAGCACTTCATTTTTAATTGTATTAGAGCAAGGTGAGAAAAAAAAAAAGTCGTTAGGTTGTCGTAACTTTTTCAATTACACAAAAATAGTTTTAATTATTGAAAACCACTTTGACTGTTTATGTAAGTTCTTTAGCACTTGGCACCTAACTGTCGCATTGGGGCAACCTGTAATGGTGGTTAGATGATTGAAATACATAAATAAATAAAAACAAACAAATCACAATGAACACAAATTATCCAACTTACGTTGTATTTATCTTTAATTGATTGTTTAGGTCCCTTGGCAATAAAATAATATTTGTAACGTTCTTTTAATGGATCACAAATATTGTCTAATTGTACATTCTCTTCTTCACTTTCTAAACTCCAGAACCTGTTCGAGGAAATAACATGAATTACTTATGTAAGCTACATTACGTAGGGATCAGGTGCAAAGAGCCTCCAGCACTTACAAACAAATTTACAACTGCTATCGAAAAACACTCTAAGTAGTGGGAACTAGGTGGGTCCCCTGGAGAACTCCATTGTAAAAAGAATTGTTGTACAGTAGAAATGTAAGGTATATACACTTTCTTTTCTAATTTAATCCTTAAATGTTTAGAAATAAGGTTGAAAAATAGTTATTCGATGGGTAGGATTAAGTTCAAGCTCCGAAAAAGTAGGGCAACGTGGTCACGAGCTTAAGTCAGAATGTTTTATTTTAAATCGTGACAGATAGTAGGGCTAAGGTAGGAGTTTACTGTAATTGTAAGTATTAGATAAAATTACTGGGCCTAATATCAAATGACACGGCCTCACGACAATCTTCAAGTCAGACTAAATAGGACGATATGGCTTATAAATCAAAGAATGCTAATATACTATACGAGTATGACCTCCAACTTCGCACCTCAACTATAAATGGATCTTAAAATGAGGTTTGTACGGTTTTTTTTTAATAAAGGATCCATATAAGGTACGGGTACGTAACCAAATTTTAAGTTTACAAGAAAGTTTTTGTAATTCTTACAAAGATTGTAATTGTGAATTGTAATTATAATTGTTTGTAAAAGGAGAAGGAATTTAACCGAATAGTGAATGTTTTTATTTAAAAGAAAATAGTAAGATAAGTGAAAGTTGTGTTCATTATCATTAAAATAATGTCCCTATCGTGTCTTTGGCATTAATCACCGCTCAACCCTCATTTTGTATTTATTTATTCTTGCAATTACATGTATTTGAATGATAAATAATTTGGCATTTGATACGCTTTTTCTCATTGACTTTTGGGATAAATACCTAAATGTCTTCATCAATTTATGCAGTTTTTAATAAATAATCTTTCTATTTATAATTTACTTGAAAATTACATATTTAGGATCAGTTGCAGAATGTGCACCATAAAATGTAATAAAACTTTATTCCCGCTGACCACCACTGGTGGCCATTGGGATAAAAAATGATAAAATTTCCCAATGTCCACCAGTGGTGGCCAACTATGTGGTGGCCAACGGGAATAATACCTGGAAAAAAAACACGATGGTTTGCAATCTTCGGAAATATATCTACCTATTTTTGAACCAACATAAAAGGAAGCGGTTCTATATTTGACGTTAAATTGTCCATCAGCGATGTATATTCATCGATTTTCCCGTCATTTGTGCACCGATTTTTATAGCTCAAGCAGACAAATAAAACACCGAAGATTCGTTATTTCACACACTGATAAAAGATTCTACATTGACTATCGCCTCAATTGCACCACGATACAAATTGATAAGTGCTATATGATTATTATCTCGGACAGCTTCAATCGATCTATCATGATATTTTGCATTGCTTAACACAACATCTGGTAGTACCCGAACCTTAATTAAGTACTTGTAATTGGACAGCCAATTAAACCCTTCTAATAAATTTTGGAAGGCCAGCGGTGGGATCAAAGTGGTGACTTATTCTGTTAATTGTTCAATAATTACTCAATTGAAGGAAAGTTGTAATCGGCTTTGTTTTGTGTCTCTGCATGCATCGCAAGTAATTTCTCATTCGGTGTTTTGAAATAATGTAGGTAGTGTAGACATATTCTTTTGTGAATCTTACTCGGATATTCTTGACAGATTCATTTTTAAACATTTTCATTCGTGTCGTCGTAAGATTGGTACTTCCTGTCAAATTTCGATCTTAGGTACAAATATAAGTGGCCCAAATAAAGGCGGAAGGCCAAACCTCGTAATAAAAATCTGTTCAAAATTAAGTTTCAATCTAATCTTAATTACCTAACTGTCAAAACTATTGACATCACTTTCGTGAACACTATGTTACAAAAATACTATTTATATATTTGGAGGTTGAATTTTGAACAGATTTTATTATGAAAACTGATGTTCCTAAAACTGAGGTTCCTAATAGGCCCTATACCTATTCAAAATGTTAAATCAATGTACTCTAGTCTTAAGAGTATAGACACTAGTGATTTTCGATCAAAAGGGGACAAATTAGCGGGGGTAAAGTTCAGGGCAGTTCAATTACAGGGAGTAAAGTATCGACAGTTAATAAATCTGAAAAGGAACCACACAAATACTTCACCATTAAAGCATACAATTTTAATGTTATGAAAGTTCAAAGTACTCCAAATAAATGAATCCTTAATTCTATAGGACTTACACCTAAATTAGAAATGGGCACTGAAATTATTGAAAGGTAGCAGCAGGGTCTCGAATTAAAGGTCAATCACCGTTGTATGTATCTAGATTATTGGTTAGAAAGGTTATTGCTAACGTCTGTGGCTTAATGGTTACGGAGTCGGCCTTACGATCAAAAAGTCCCTGGTTCGGATCCTGGCCACCACACACACACTACAAATGTGAACATACTGCTAACACAAACAGTTTAGCTTAGCTGTAGATGTTATTTAGTAATTTCGATTCAGTCAATTAGCCCATAGCAGTCCACTGCTGGTCATAGGCCTCTCCCAATGTACACCTGATACATCGCCTTCCATCCCAAGCACCTTTTCCAGGTCGTCTGTCCATCTTACTTGGTGTTCCACCTTCCATTTATCGATTCGCGGTCTCCACTCTAGGACTCGCTTGCTCCAGCATCCATCGGTCCAACTTGTACATTCTTCGAGCTATATCGGTTACTAGTAGGTACCTATTCTTTTATAAGTAAACTAGCTGACTTAGCGAACTAGTACCGCCAATTTTTTCGCCCACGTGGCGCCCAATCCGGTTTCCGCTGCACCCTCTACTATATTAAGCATGTATTATACATATAAACCTTCTTCTTGATTTACTCTATCTATTAAAAGAACCGCATCAAAATCTGTTGCGTAGTTTTGAAGATAGAGCATACATAGGGACATAGGGACGCGGAAAGCGACTTTACTTTATACTACTTAGTGAAAAGTAAAAACATTACCTATCGAAAGTTCAAAGCACTCCAAATAACAATGAATCCTTAATTCCGTAGGATTTTCACCTAAATTGGAAACGAGGACTGAAATAATTGGAGAGTAGCAGCCGGGTTTCGAATTAAGGGTCAGTCACCTACATTATCGGTTAGAAAGGTCACTGCTTCTATCAGAGCATGAAACTGTGAAGAAAATGATCATTTTAACTGTTTTTACGCGACATAGTATGACTTAAGTTGAGGCGGAGAATGATATAAATCTTATAGCTTTTACCCGCAGCTCCGCCCGCGTGGATATTAGTTATCGCGACCAAAAATAGCCTATGTGTTCATACAGGGTATCGGCTAACTCCATACCAAAGTTTATTAAAATCGCTCCAGCCGTTTAGACGTGAAAGAGTAACAAACATTCATCCATATTTACAAACATTCGCGTTTATATTATTAGTAGTAATATTTAAATGTAAGTTTGTAATGTTAAAATACATAATACGAATGTATAGACAGTACATACTTACGAAGTTACTCTTACGACAAACCACCATTTTAATTTGAGTATTTTTTCTGTCTGTTCGACGTGATAAATCTTTGCATTTATACTGACAGATAGCTAATGTTGTAATGCGCAACCTACGTTATTATTATTTTGGAAAAAGAATTAGGATTCCGCGTAAAAAATCAAATCCCGTCAGTATCTAACTACACGGAGTCGCATCTAGTCTTTTTTTTATTTTTTATAAAAGCGCACGTCAATTTGACTTTACCTCGCCTGATGGTAAGCTAAAGACAAAGTCTCGGAAAGAGGGTCACCACCGTAAACATCTTTTTTGCATATAATAGCCTAGTTCAAACGAATTATTTAACATCACACTTCGCCAAATAAAACTCCCTAAAAGCCGGGTGGGTCTAAAATAGAATCAATAACAGTAAGTGAAACTACGAAGCACGGCTACTCAAAGATAAAAATCTCGAATACATAATGAAAAGGCTTAAGACCATCTGTAGCCTGTCATGGCTGCACTTTATCTCAGTAGATCACAGAAACAATATTGCACTTACGGCTGTATCTTATCTAATCGTAGCCATTTTTGTAACAAGTTTGACATAAATAACAACAACCTAAATATGAATTACGTAAGTGTAAAGTAATATTCAGTTGTTGTTCTTATGTAAGGGATTTAATAGGGCGGTTTGTCGAAATTTTGTTGAGGCACAGATTAGGTATGTATTTGTTGGTTTACCTACTGATCATAATGTTTGATTATCTACTAACGGCCGTTCCCAATAACATACTTACAGTTGAAGATAGATCGCAACAGTCAAATTTGACGTATCGGCTGTTTAAATTGAAAACATGGTAACAGATTTTATGCGGGAAAGCGCATCGCGGTGTAATTTTATTTTCCGAAATTGGTGTGAAATAGGAGTTACTATGTTTTGAATTTAAACAGTCGAGCACTTTATCCGTAGATGTGATCTATCTTTAACTGTCAGTATGGTATTGGGAACGGCGGTAAATCAATGCAAATGGAACACACGATTGGAACGCTTTGATTCTTTGATTCTTGATTCTTGAAAGTGGTGTCGCAGTCACTGCAAAAAATGACATTAAATTTTAAACTTTATTTCTAAATGAAATGAAAATACTTTCATTACAGTTTTCAATTACTCTGCATAAAGTGACCACTGTGGCTTAGCTTTAGTAGAATCGAGGTTCAGGTATACATAGATACATTATATTCACGTCTATAAATCCCCGAACGTGTAGACAGAGGTGGATTAACCCCTTCGGCCGCCTACGTAACCGTGGACCCGTAACCAGTTACGAATGAGGAATTAATGATCTTTATACGAAATCAAATCAAATCAAAAATAGTTTATTCTGCATAGACCATTAAATCGGCTCTTACAAAACGTCAACATAAAGTAAATATTAAATACTAACTAATACTAGCAAATGGACCACACTGGTTCGAAACGAAGCCCAGACCTGAGAAGACTCCGGCAAGAAACTCAGCGGGCATTTTTCTTTTTGGTCTATTTACAAAGCATTTAGGTACTTAGCCTAAAACTTATGGTCTAGATACAATGTTTTGCTTGAGTAGCATAGCTGAGCGAACAGCTCATTTCCAAGCTTGTTTATCATTTAAATATTCTTGGGTTTTATAGCCTTTCTGGCATAGTTTGCTCTTAAATTTGGCTAATATGATTTTCGGTCCAATGTACTCGTAATAGGGGGCAAGCATATCACCATCTAGCAAACACGTTGTCATGGCGGTATGGTAGGTACTGTTGGATGACAAACTAATGAAGCGTTGGTAGCTTAATGGTTAAGGAGTCGGCCTCACGATCGAAACGCCCCGGGTTCGAATCCTGGCCATTATACTAATGACGTGAACCCACTCCAAACCAAACACAAGTAATTTAGCTTAGCTGGAGGGGTTAGAGAGAATATTAGTAATATCGGTTCTACTATTCTTTAAAAAAAAACCAGCTCTATCCCGTAGTCTACGAAACCACGGGAAGGGATGTGGTGGCCAGAGTGGCCTCCACCGGTAACCAACATGACTTACTTCAGAAAAACTGGGAAATACAAACTATATTTGCCCCACAGTTTCATTAGTGAAGTAACATGTAATGTAGAAGTTGTATAACCTACCATACCTACGAACCATAAACAAAATCTTTTTTTATAACAACTGAAGCATAGATAATAAGTGCACCGTCTTGTGCCTTGACCCGAGGCCATGCTGCGGTTGCTTGGCTGCATGAATAGTAATGGCTGTTCTCTCGACTACAATCATAGAACGGGTTTAGAATATTAGTTAAGGAAATACGAGTATATTTTGGTACATTAGATTCATTTTTACAGATATATTTTGTAATTTGAACCGTTTGTTATGGATCGATATAATTATATTGTGAATTATGTAAAGTTTTTCATTTAAAATCATGTTTTCTCAAATTCGCTAACCTGTTTATTATTTACATACTTATTATTATTTCAATCTGGTGGAAAATTTTGAATCCTAAGATTAGCTACACGTGCTAATTATACAGATACAGTTTTGTGTAGAATCCTATAAAATGTTGCCATATAAAATTAAACAACAACAGTAATTGTTTTTGTTTTTCTCAATAGGTAATTTATCAATCTATGTGTTTTAATGTCAGATCTGTACCAGATTAGTAGTATCGGCGAGTCGGCAATAATACACAGCACAATAGCAGCAGCTTTGTAACGCGAAAATTATGGCAATTGTTGTCATTGATGCTAATTCTGTTGTGTTTAAACTAACTAAAATACACTAAAAATCTCTAAGATTTGATATACACCCAGATTGCTTAGTCTTTTACTAGAGAAAGATTACTATGGTGTGTGGCCGATTCTGGTCAGCGCAGACAGATTTTGGCCAGACAGTGTCGTGTCGACATGGCCGTATGGAAATGTTTTTAAGGTCGAAAATCGTTTTTCTGCTCTTAGTAGCCCTTGTACTCGGTTCGAGTCCCACATAACATGCCCACCTAACGATTTTGCTATCGAAACTGTGTCTAAAATACTTTTGTTACGAAACGACTATACAATCTGGGTGTATAATACCATTTTAGAAAAAACATTACGCTCTTTCCTTCGGCAGTCGGGTAAATCAGTTTTCTTTTTTTGTATATCATGTATTGTGTATGTATATTTATATATCATTTATGTATTTCTTTGTATATTACTATTTCAAATATCTAGATATATTACATACAATCGCCGGTAGCTTAGTGGGTAAGGAGTCGACTTTGTGATGGAGAGATACTGTTTTCGAAGCCTGGCTAGTCAACGCAATCCTAAGTAGTACGAGTAACACTAGTAATTTTAGTGACTACCGTCGCTCTAAAGACATATAAGATGGGAAATTTGAATCACATCGGGCGTGTCTCGGTAGCCGAATTGGTCAAGGCATTCCCCCTGTAAGGGAAAGACAGCGGGTTCGAGTCCCACCCGAGAAGATTCTTTTTCCCTATGTATTCGATTTGTATAGTTAGCATACTTAATGCTGTAAAAATTCATTCAGTGACCACTTATTTTTCTATGAAACGTTTCTCCCAGTGGTTGGTAAATAATACCTTAAGTTGGGTGTCTAGGGTGAGCCATTTCACAATGAATGTAGTTATTATCATCCATACGTACCTATTTATAATAAACTAACCATATTTTTTGAAATTTTTAGGTACATTGTTTCTATGAAATATATTCCTTATCTTCTTCTTCCACTTAGCGTTGATCCCAGTGCGACGCTGTCAGCTTGGAGTCTGAGGTCCGCTTTTACCAGTCTAACTGTGGATGTGGCTGGACTTCGATATTTTCTGTGGAGCGACTGCCATCTGACCTTCACAACCCAAAGGCGATATCGAAGCATTGCAGCTAGACCAGTTGTTGGACTTTCGAGGGCTCCAACTACCCGTAACGACTGCCATAGATGCTCGTACAACAACCGGGACCGACGGCTTAACGTGCTCTCCGAGGCACGACCAGAACAATGCAAATAATCATATTCATGCATACAAATATTTGCACTGAGCGGGGATCGAACCCGCGCCTCCTGCGTAGCGGCCGCGGTTCCGCGGTTCACTACCGGTACGCCACGGAGGCTGTCGAAATGAAATATATTCCATAAATGCATTTATATATCCCCTTAAGTATAGCTTTCCAAATTATACCATTCTTAGACTAATTGGATTCGCCAAAGATGCCACTGGAGATTGTTCGCATCTTTCAAGGTTTTTAACAATGAAGCAGCCATTATTCGTTATGACTGTGTTGAATTTTAGTACAAAGATATGATAAACTAGGCCTAGACTAGACAGGCGACTAAAAAATAGAAAGCTCAAGGGAGGCTATCAGTGAAGAGGGGTCCATATAAACCGATTCTATTTCGATAAAGTGAATGACAAGCTAGGTCGAGGTATTCTTTTCCACTGGCTTCCCTTTTGTTAATTTGCACCCTTAGCCACTGGAGGTTATCCTTGCAATTTTTTGTGAATCTCAATTGGGAATCTGCGGTAGCCTAGTGGTATGGGTAATGGACTGCTGAGACGAGGTCTCGGGTTCGATCCCAGGTTTACCATGGCACACACCAATGACGTTTCGATGCTTTTCGAAGTTATGTGTGTATTTATCGCAGGTTTATAAGTGCCCGGTTAATGGCAATAGGCTCGCCTCCTATTACATTGGGACCTAAACATAAACTGGCGAAATGTGGGTGGCTAGCACCTCTGCCTACCCTTTCGGGGCATACAGGCGTGAGTTTATGTTATGTTATGTTTTATGTTATGTTTTTTATCAAAAAAATACCATCACATTTACTGTACCTACACTGCTTTTCCGGAAATCAGAATGTATCAGTTCCAAACCAAACTAATATCTATTGTGCAGAATATTTCATATCACTCAATTTTATATGCGATATCGTAACAAACTGGTGCAATATGGACATAATTTATACAACAACTTTTTACTTGTTCAAACACAGTTCTGCCACAGTCAAACTGTTCAAATTTTCGACGTAATTTCTCAACCGGAGCGGTGAAAGGCGTCCGAAGGCCATACACACAATAGATTGAATTATAGCAGATACAAATAAGTACACAGAATACAGACAGACACACCGGAAAGAGCCTCCATTCATATAAACGGACTCTTTGTTCTCAGCTCCTCGTTCAGAAAAGACCTGCAATCTAGATCTCGTATGCTTATTGGATAAAATATATTAATTAAAAATTAAATCGACGAACTGAATCGAAAAATTTTTTTGATGATGTTTTCATTATCTTAGTTAATGCCAGTCGTTTCAGAGGTTCTCAGTCCGAGGTCCGCTTTTTGACCTTTCCCCCTTAACTTCTCATAGCCTTGAACATCTATGATAGTGAGGCCATTGACTCGCATATCACCTTCTACGAAGCTTCTCAGATCTACTCTTCCCCCTAGGGCCTGGCTGAAGTGGAACGGCCAGACATTTGTTATCTAAATATCATGGTACAAAATAAAGCCGCACCAGCGAAAGCGACTTCCAGGTTATCAGCAGTTTTGATTCTGGGCCCTCATTCGGATTAACCAACTAATTACGATCATTCGTAGGTACTTCGTATTTATTATTATCAGCCTATATTACTTTAAAGCTCATTGTCAAGCAGAATAATGAGAATTCAACCAAAGACTGGTGGAATTGTTACATAGTTACGATATTCCAGTTTTCTTTTATTAACATAATCCAAATTTAAAACTGTTACGCCATTGCTGACCGTTTCGTTTAATGAACTTGACATTTAGAACCGATTCATAACAATAAAATGTAAAGTGATATCTTAAATCTAGAGGTTATAGATTAGACTATTTTATTGTTTAATATATCCTTAACGCTGTGGAAATGAAATGTTTGAGAATGGGGCACTTTGATCAACTAGGTGAGACACAGCGATACATATCAAATCAGTCAAAAAATATATCTCTCGCACCCCGGCAGACCCAGGTCAATCTGTTTCGAGATGGCCCCCTTCGGGTGGTGGGGTGGGGACCATAGTGTCCCCATCTAGCCCCGGGTATGGGGAGCATTACTTAACCTTGCAATATACTAACCTAGCTAGGTATTTTCTTAGCCATCTTGCTCTCGCGGATGTCAGAGAGAATCATACTTCATAGACGTGAGAGAAATGGCGCCAGCCTTCGCTATTTTTCTCACATTATTATGCAAGTCATCTGCAAGGAAAGTAAAAAGCTGTTTTTTTGCTTGCGATAGCCACTTTCATCTTTCAAATGTAAAACAATTATGAATATATTCTGTCAATTCCCATGAGTGATGTAATTAATGAATTGTATTAGTGAAGGTGGGACCCGCTAAGATCTTACGGGTTTCGACTGCAGGCCGGTAAATTATTTAACTGACAAATGAGGCCTTAGTTACCTCTCGGGGTTCGGGGGTCAGTCAAAGGCGTTCCGTTAAAGTCAAATATAAATTATGTGATGGTGATGAGACACTGGTTGTAATATTAAAATATTTATTTAATTAGTAAATTTTTTTTTTTTTATTAAAGGACACGTCAATTGGACTGTGGACTGTGGAGGAAAGGAGAAGGTGGGAAGATATGCAAAAACGTCTTATTTTTATCATTTCATGTGTCGCTCCAACTTGTCTATCAAATCTCTGAAAAGGATGGGCGAATTTTAATGAGATATTTATCTATTGTTCCAGGTCCATGGTGTTGCGCAGAAACCGCTGAAAATACAGTGTCGCGCACTTTCTTCTTCCTAGGTATGTTAACTACATATGGTGTCTAAGTATATTTGCGGTAATTATATTTCTGAATGGATACAAAAAAAATAACCACAAATTCTTCTAACATTAGGTTAGAAGAATTTGTAGTTATTTTATCCAAGTTAAATTGTGCGGTGTGAATACTGGCGATGGCGCCCCGACCTGAATATTCATAAGTAAGAAGACTAAGGTGGAAATGGAGCTCCCGCATTAGCCTTCGTGATGGTGCGTTTATAACCATCATAAATATATTTGGTACCATTTGATTGACAACCTCACCTCCGGCCAAGCACGATGACCCATAGACAGCATGTTATTTTAGTCGGTCCGAGTCCTATGTCGGACTCGGACCGCCCCCTCTGGTTCCGGTATCCGAGGGGATTTCCGCACGAAAATAGGAACCATTTCATACATTATACTTACAGGCACTTGACATTCTATATATTGCCTAGGCATTGTATAGAATACCGGATTATACACATTGCCAGTAACATATATAATACAAATTGCTCGCTTAATATTAGACATAAGATTAAATTTATTTACTCAAAATATCTCCGTTCCGGTGTTATGTTGTACAAACATCTAAATTACGTTTACTTACATTTTTTTTTGTAATAAACAGTAATGTTTAAAAAATTTACGTATTTTTAAACAAGAATAATTGCATAATAAATTCGTATATATAATGATTTCCTTCATAATTTTAAGTTTATGTACTCGTTATGCAATGTGGATTGTAGAACTTCGGTTGGCGATGTTTGTTTGACGACGTGGTTCAGCAGCTCAGTGGCCTGAGCATTCCCCACGTAAGGTACTGGTCGCGGGTTCAAATTCTGTCTTTTGTTACATTTTTCTAACCTTAATCAATATATTAACTTTATAAAAAAAAACTACATAAACATCAATTTATTTGTACTTACATAATATACTAGCTTTTGCCTTCAGCTCCGCCCGCGTGGATGTCGGTTATTGCGACCAAACATAGCCTATGCCCTTTCTCATGGTCCAATCTACCCCTATACCAAATTTCATCAAAATCCGTTCAGTAGTTGAGGCGTGAAGCGTAACATACAGACCGACAGACAGATTTACTTTTGCATTTATAATATTAGTACCTTTGGATTCCAACTTTGTTAAAATTTTAACTTTGTTTTAATTCTTAATTATAAAGAGTTTTATATACTTGTTGACATTTAGCTTTAAGAAAATAAATATTGTAAATTGACGTCCAAAAAATGCCGCAGTGGAGTTTGTTGCGCCGTTTCTTCTCCACCAGCGCCTTGGAAGCGGTGGTAAACTTAGATTAAGTAGAATTAAAATTGACGTCAATAAGAAACAATTTTATTGTTCTATATTGAAAAATAAATGACTATGACTATGACTATGACAATGTAAAAAAGTTTTGTTAATATATCAGTGTTAATCAACTTTTGTCGTTGACTGTTCCAACTGTATCCAATTTTCCATTCAGCAATCGACAAAATCCCGCAGTTCAGAAACACCGGAAACTTAATCAAATCCTTGAACTTACTAATCGATGCCTGTGATCGATAGGTAATGATTATATTACAGCATAATTATGTCCGATTAAAAAATAAAATCTATTTAACCATTGAAGCTGCATAGCGGAAACAACGAGGCAACGTGCAACGTAGCGATCGAATCGTGATAGTGGAACACGTTTGGTAAATTTGAACCTCGAACATTAAACAACGTTTAAAAATGTGATATAGAAGTTACAGACAATAATAATGACCTTATCGAATTTACTTTTTTATGTAAAGTTTCTGAACGTAATGTTTAGTGTCAGTATTCACAATGCATTCGACCATAGTCGTTATGGTCATTCTCATTACATATTATTATATAGAATACATTTATGCTTAGTTTAGGGTACTTTAGTATTATGTTATCTGAGGGTTGGGGTAATTTGTAATACGTTTTGTAATGAGTTTTAACAATTGTAACGGGTTGTTCTTTCGAAAAGCGCTCCATTTTTACCCGACTACGGCGAAGCCAAAAGGAGGGTTATGATTTTGACAGGCTATGTATGTATGTATGTATGTATGTATGTATGTATGTATGTATGTATGTATGTATGTTCATTTGTTCCCTCATAGCTCCTCAACTACTTATTAGAACAAGACAAATGAGGTATCGTTACAAGCGGCTTGATCGTCCGATGGTTATAGGCTATATGACGTGTCACTCAATCTTGTGTGGCGCCCTCTAGCGCTCATAAGGTACTGTGTAAAAAAATAAATTTGAGATAAATATGCCGTGTTTGGTATCAAATGAAAGGGCTTAAGAAGTACATTTCAAAAATGTATAAATTATTAGCTTTACCTAGCCCCAAAATGATGTAAATAATAAATAAAGTTTAAAACTAAAACCCGACTACCGAAAAATCACACTCTAAAATGTAACAAACAAGAAAATATCAAGGATAGCCGTGGTCGTATGCCACTTACTCTAACAAAACAATATATTCTAGGGTAAAGTGGCATACGACCACGGCTATCCTTGATATTTTCTTGTTTGTTACATTTTAGAGTGTGATTTTTCGGTAGTCGGGTTTTAGTTTTAAACTTTATTATTAATCGGAATAAACTGAGTTGACAACTGTAAAATTTCAGAGTTACCACTTGCATAAATATTTTTTTACCCCAATTTTAAAAAGTGCACTCGTATTGGGACACCCTATATATATTATAAAGCCTATTATTATTATTATATAATATAATATACATACACAATTACGTGTATTCACGTAGGAATGCATGTTCTCGTAATAAATATAGGTGTGGGTCATTAGTTTGGGATACATATTCGCTATGACATGGTTTGCCAGGTCATCTGGCGAGAAACTGTGTGTCTATCTAGTAGAATAACGGCTTTAAATGACACTTATTAGTTATTACGGTAGACACAGTTAGGTAGGTACTTTAGACCTCAATCACTATAATTTTTTTATTGTGATAGTTATCTTTCCAGACGATTATCAATAGTAATGATCGTAGGTAATGTTCTAATCACAGTAACGTGGTAAGTATTTCATTAGTTTGTTCAAATTGCTGTTAATACTTAATAGTGACGTCAATAAAATCCATATTAGAGGCGCTTGCGTCGATTGAGAAACGGGCAAAGATGTGCTAGTGACCAAAATCATATGAGTGCAAACTATCCCTTCAAATAATATAGGTACCCAATACCTATTTAACTCGAGTGATCTTCCAATGAAGGTCACTATTATCACGTTTCAGACCGATTTGGATTGATGATCTCAGATGTGTACATGATTGCAGCGATATGTTGTGCTACGTACATGTTAAAAATATTCAATCTACACAGACCATAAACAATGTTGCTTTTTTTATTGGAATAGCAAAACATGATTACTTGACCAGCAAAAATGCGCGGTTTTTTGTAGCTGTCATATATTTAAATGACATTAGAAAAAGGCACGGTTTCAAATCAAATGAAATCAATAAAATCAAATAAAATCAATAAAATCAATAAATCAAAACAATAAAACTACAAACATACAAACATTAAAAAAATACAAATAAAACTACAGAATTCCAAATTCGAAATTCTTTCTAAGTTCACTAACTTCTTTTTTTTTACTGAACGAGCGAAGTCATTGCTTTAGGATGAAAAAGAAAAAATGGTGCGGTCTTTTTTTTTAATTGCAAAGAATTTTTGAGAATGCCTATTTCGTTGAAAACTCCGATCAGCTGATCTGATTTGAAGTCTGAACTTTAGTATCTTTCTCACTTCAAGTTCAAACCGAGTACGTATCAATACGATCGTTATACTATTAATTACATTAGTAATAGACGCCATAATATAACGAAACACATGTAATCGATTCGCAAGAATGATTAGTATGTATGACAATACTAGTATCAATTCTATGTCTATGGTTGTCAGACACCATTACCATGCCGCTGCCATAATAGAATGTCAATTTAAATACCACTGCAGTGTTAAATACCTACGTAATATGGCGGGCCAGATGCACTATTCTGTGTAGGTATAAAAATGTTGTGAAAGAATGATGGCGCTAAGACAATAGTAGGTACCTACTTATGTAGTAACGTCACGGTAATCAAAAATAAGTAGAAGTGAGTGTGTGTGGGGTTCTACTTATTCGTTTTATTAGGTGATGCAGGTACGCCAAGAAAGGAGATAATTGGGTATTATCCTATAGTTAAAATAAATTATCTAACCGAGCTTATTAAATAAAGAATAGTAAAAGAGCGGTAAAAATTGCGTCGGTTCTTATTTTATAGTTTTTATTTATTTTTAATCATCCACCCAATCTATAATAGCAACTGATTTGACTATAAAATTTTATGACGTCACTAAATCTTTTTTCATACAAGTTACCTTAAAACTTATCGTTTGGACGTTTAGTAAAAAAAGTAGGTAACTAATTTGACTGGTCAGTAGAATACCCAATTGACATGCATGTTGCCTTCTACGATATGAAGCCAGGACTTTTTGGGTCTTCAGACGTAGCCACACCAGCGAAGGTGATCATCATCCCCTGTATTTTATCGGTGATATCACAGACATGAAGGCCTCCTGAAAGATCCTGACGGGGTTCTTATGCTTATGTTTGTGACTTCGCACATACAACTCTATGACGCTTCTTTGCACACCTAAAAGGGCTATCTCCGTTGACGACTCAGGGTCAATTAGGATGCGAGGAAAATGCCTTATGTGACCCAAGATACTTAACGCGTGGTGGGAATTTACGCACAAAAAAGACCTTCGCAGTCATATAAACAAATCGTTGCATTACAATTGTTTAAAAGACGTATTTACTTGTATAATACTCTTTGTACCATTCACTGTACCCCATAAGAAGTATATAACTGGCATCAGGTTACGGGCACGTTCTGCAAACGAGTTAGTAAGTAATAACCTGTTCTCAGATAATAATTCTTGTAAATTGCACACTGATCATCGGTTACGTAACAGGCAAAGGATACTGACCTTATTTTTTGAGAATGAAGTGGCAGTTGCGAAATTTGGACAGTATTCTGTGGTAGGCAGTATTGTGTGGTAGGTAGAGAAATGGGCCTTCGTATTTATACTACCATATATGGAGTAAAATGTTTCATTCTTAGTCATACGAGAAAGAAATGGATTGGCTTGAAATGCTCTACTAGCACGTGTTGTCTTCTTTTTATATTTTTTTATAGGGGCGGATGTTTTAGGATCATCATCATCTGGGAATTAAATGATGGTCTGTATTTTCTGGACTTCACCCACCTATAGCTCAGATAATCGACGGACTGGATAAGAAACAATTATTCCATCATATTTTTAATACCTAAACAGTTTTAGATGACACTGCAGTAACGTTAGAATCCTTAAATCATCCCGAATGTCACTGGCTATAAATAATCGTATTTCAAAAAGACGCTAATGATCTGAACACAAAGGAAGGAATAATGAAGTGCAAATACGATTAAGTTCGTGCTCTTTTGAAGTTAACTTACGATGTAGAATTTAATTATATACATAATCGATGCTCATCTTGACATAACGGAAGTGCTGCAGTCAATAGATATATCGGTAGATTGTCAATAATGACTTTTCGGTAAGCCAAAAAAACTGCCAGACTCAACAAGGTTAAACTTCAAATCTTGGACAAACTGAAAGTAGACGTAGTGTCGAATCTGAATGTTGCAACGATCGATGACTTTCAGATTCAAGCGCATTGGTAGGACGTGTAAAATAGTCCTACCAAGCTGGTGTGTTTGCACACAAAGCGTTAAGAACCTAATATGACCTGGCGTTTGGTTGTAAGAAAGGAAATACTCATGTGACCGCTTCTATGAACGAAAACGTAAGAAAAACCGGCACTGACCTGTGTTCCACCTCGTGAGGATTCAGCTGCAGACAGGCGTGGTTCCTGGCACGTGCTGGCAGGTAGGTAATTTTCGACCGGTCGGTTATTTTCTTGAATTTGTCGTTTTCTTCCGATACACTTCACTTATACTGACTTGAGAATGTGGCCAAAGGAACTTATAGAATTACACAGAAAGAAACGAGGAGTTGAATTAATCAAACTTCCGTTTTTGTGCGGTAGCGGAGTCAAAGACACCTTTCGGCGCTGGGGCGTTTTAGTGACTAAAAATGCGAGCGGGTAGATGATCCGCCGTGGTGCTTGAGAGTCTCGCTCATAGAAACTTCGTTCTCAAAATACAGTTCGAACAGATCCATTCACAGCGCCATTCATTGGCCTCCTCCAACACCAAGTGGTCAACAAATGAGCGCCAATATTCAAACATTATTCGATACATAGAAGCGGTTTATTAAATTACAAAATTGAAATACAATTAAATTATGTGGGAAATAATTAAGAAAGTACAGCGCTCCACCATGCACCCGGCTTTGGAACGTCGCAAGACGTTACGAAACAAACAAGCGAACACTGGCTGATTAGAGCCCATAGTGAATTTGTATAACATAATAATACACATAGCGAAAATAACAACTTAGACTAACAATATTCTATCTAAAGTATGTTTAAAGTTTGAGTTAAAAATTAAAGTTTAAGATTCTATTTAGCGTTGTAAGTTATTGCGTTGGGATAGGATACAATTTGGTTACAGCACGTTTGTAAGTACCAGAACGCGTTTTATATATTATGATAGACATGAGGAGTCCAGGTCCAGTATGACAATTGACAACATGAAAATGCTGAATTATTAGATCAACAACGTGATCGCGTTTAGGGAGAAGGACAGGATGTAATCCTGATACAGAATGAGGTTCGATCTTAAATTTAAATCGTGCGAATTTTAAAACGTATGTAATGATACGTAGTAGTTTCTGCCAAGAAGAAACACGTTGTGCTAATGTACATAACAATGGCGACTCTGTGTGTTTTGATGTCACACTCAACACATTTGCCTTATGCTCAGGTAAGTCAGAACAGTTGGCGGGAGAGAATGACTTAATAGGCCATTCATCAGGGGGGCCGCGGATCCATGCTGGACCGTTCCACCACAAATCATAAGCCAAAAGTTGCGAGGGGAGCATACCGCGTGATAGACAATCACTCGGGTTAATGTCTCCGGCGACGTGATAAAAATGTTTAGTGTTCAAGTTTTCTTGACACTGAGCGACCCGGTTGCTAACAAAAATCGACCACCGATGTGGTGATGAGTGAACCCATGATAAGGCAATCGTGGAATCAGAAAAGGCGTAAATGTCAGTAACGGGAATGCGTAATGCATACGAATCACGTGCAGTTCTTATTAACTTTGACATAAGCAAAATAGCACATAACTCTAATCGAGCAAGCGTAGTAATCTTTGTCGGAGTGACCTTTGATTTCGCACACAAAATGCGAGTTTGAATGCCAGATGGGTAGGTACAATGTGCATAAATAACACATCCCATGCCACTCAGGCTGGCATCACAAAATGCGACAAGACATAATTCGCAATCAACTTCGACACCTATATATCGCGGAATTTTTAATGTGTCAAGCAATTTTAATTCTTGAACGAGAGCGGAAAAGCGTGAGCGTATATGCTCTGGAGCAGGGTCATCCCAATCACTCTTACTAAGCCAAAGTTCCTTAATTAACAACTTGGCGTAGAGTATCACAGGTGTCACCAACCCGAGCACGTCAAATAGTCGTGCAACTATAGGGAGTATATTTCTCTTAGCGCACTTCTCATCTACCAAGGTGGATGTGAAATAAAAATCATCTCCACACGGCTCCCACGAGAGACCTAAAACCTTTGCGACATGACTGCCAACATCAAACACAAGCGATTTGCGGTGAGTATTTATGTCAGCGTTCATTGCGATAGGACATAACCTAAAATTTAATAATAATAAAAACAGGTCTGCCTGTAAATTGGGACCAATATGTAAAATATCATTGAGCGAACGACAAGTGTGGGTTTTAGCGCTCGCGTCTAACACAATACGCGTCATCGGTTTGTCATGTCGAACCACTGCGCGATGTGGTATGTAATAACCATCCATAGACAAATTAGAGTCATCAACGAGACCAAGACAACCGTTATCCAAACAATCCCGAATAACCTTATTGTAATTTTCGCGTACGGTTGGTGATTGACGAAGTTTACGCTCGAGCGACAAAAACCGGCGGTGAGCGACGCCGCGCGAGTTCCCTAGTTCAGAGGGATCCTTGCAGAACGGCAGCGCAACCGTATAACGAAATACGTCATCGCGAGTCACAGTAGATGTGAAAATATTCTCGCACTCGGTTTCTTCTGGAGACAATAGGCGCTTCACAGGAACTTCCTCAAGTTCCCATGGTTTTTGCACTAAATCATTTAGTGCTAGCGCAGAAAAGGATGCGGTTGTAGGCACAACAACTTTACGTGGGTAATCACCCATAAGTACATACCCAAACGCGGTTGATAGTACACAAGGGGCACTGGGACCACACTCGACTCTATTTCCTAAGTAGATATACGGGAAGAGCTGTGCACCTAATATTATATCAATGTTTCCTGGAATGTTCCAGCTTAAGTCAGCAAGCGGTAAATCGCGAAGATTTAACTCGCGATCACACTTAATTAATTGCGAGGGCAATTGATCCGTAAGGCTATTCATAACTAACGCATGTATAGTATACTTATGATCTGCATAAATACGAGATTCAATGTCCAAATACACATAGCCTATTATCGTGTGCGAAATGGAGCCAACACCTTTGACAACAGAATTACTCATTGGTATTATTGGTAAATTTAATAAACGACAACAGGACAATGTTATTAAGTTATTCTGTGAGCCATTATCAATTAGACATCTGACTACAGATTTATTTCCAGTGCTACCTTTAGGGCGAGCATACACCTGAGCGGTTGCCAAGAGAATATCACCCTTATGGCTAGAGGCATACGAATGCACAGTGCTTGAAGCGAGCGATGACTTAGGAGTGGGACCGTCAAGGTCGCACTGGGGCGGCGGGGATGCGGCAACAGTCGTCGCATGCGAGTGCGAATTATTAATATTATTCTCAAAATGCAATAATTTATGATGTTTTTTCTGACAGAAACAAACTGACGTACTTTTACATCGCGGGAGATTATGTAATGTGCTTAGACAATTCACGCAACCACGCTTAGATTTAATAAACTCATATCTAGCCTTTGCATTTTGCATATTTTTAAACTGAGCGCAGTTATACAGGTGTCGGTGGTCGCGGCCGCCACAAAAACAACATGACGCATCAACTACGGCGGGCGCATTCGACTTATTATTAATCGGCACACTGACAACAAACGACTTAGAATTACGCTGTACACGCCTGTCATTAGACTGTGGTGTCCCAGCAGTGGACGACTTCGCATATGACGAAGACCGCGGGTTTGACCGTTCAATCATCTTAGCATAATCTTGTACAAAGTCGATCAGCTGTTGCGTTGTAGGGATATCGACACCTCGAACAGAAAGTTCGAAGGCTTGGATGGTTAGCGTGTCCAATTTCCTCAAGGCACATTGTAGAAACACGAAGTCCATTAAATCATTTATACCTAACTCTTTAAGCGCGGCGATAGAGGAGGAATATATACCTATAAATGAATCAAGTGAGTTCACACTAGGTGAACAATTCTTTAAGTCTAATATATTATTAAGATAATATGAACCTAATGAGCGTTTATCTTGGTATTTCTTGACCAAGGCGTCCCACACTATACTGTAGGTCTCACTTGACGGAACAATACCGGCAGTGAACTTTAATGCGTCTTTGGTTAATTTTGAGAATAGGTATTGCACACGTTGCGAATCAGACAATTGTGTGTTCGAATGAATATTGGCCTTAAAGGACTGATAAAATGTATTCCAGTTTTCAGGGCGTCCGTCAAAACTCGGAATAACAAGCATTTCCAATTTCACTACAGACGCGCTTGAATTACTCGGCCCGTGTGATGCGACCTCCTTGACCTTGAGCGTAGATAATTTATTTCTAATGCGTTTTATTCTCGAATACAATTCATCGAATGAGTCAAGGCAAGAATAGTCGGGCTCCACTGGGGGTTCTAATGATAAATTTAAGCTATTTATTTGATCTACAATCGACTCGAACTTATCGCGAACGTCATCGATGTTCTCGGTCTCAGACAGAAAATCTTCATTCGCTCGCGAAAACGTAAGAAAAACCGGCACTGACCTGTGTTCCACCTCGTGAGGATTCAGCTGCAGACAGGCGTGGTTCCTGGCACGTGCTGGCAGGTAGGTAATTTTCGACCGGTCGGTTATTTTCTTGAATTTGTCGTTTTCTTCCGATACACTTCACTTATACTGACTTGAGAATGTGGCCAAAGGAACTTATAGAATTACACAGAAAGAAACGAGGAGTTGAATTAATCAAACTTCCGTTTTTGTGCGGTAGCGGAGTCAAAGACACCTTTCGGCGCTGGGGCGTTTTAGTGACTAAAAATGCGAGCGGGTAGATGATCCGCCGTGGTGCTTGAGAGTCTCGCTCATAGAAACTTCGTTCACAAAATACAGTTCGAACAGATCCATTCACAGCGCCATTCATTGGCCTCCTCCAACACCAAGTGGTCAACAAATGAGCGCCAATATTCAAACATTATTCGATACATAGAAGCGGTTTATTAAATTACAAAATTGAAATACAATTAAATTATGTGGGAAATAATTAAGAAAGTACAGCGCTCCACCACGCATAAAGATACAAAATATAATGATATTAAATCTAAAACCAATAACATTAATGATAGCGCCTCCGTATTTGATTTTAACGACCCAACATTTCATATTTTTTGGTTTGAAAAGCTGGATTGCGTGAAGAGTCAAGACCTTCTAGTAAGGATAAAATGTGATTCCAAGTTTAGCTCGAACCGGCAAGTGGTCGAAGGCCACATTATGTCAGACACTGCGTCATAGGCGCCTTTCTCGCAAACCAGTCCCGTGCAGCTGCCGACGACGTAAAATCGACTAAATCGTTATTATGAATCTTTTTGTTTCGTCGCCTTATTGTTCTATATCAAAGAGATCGGTTAGGCTGTTGAGTTTTTTTTTATTTCTTGTCAATAATTGTTTAAAATTCGAACTCGTCTGAAAAGGCTATTTTTGGCGGGGAATCGCTTTTAACATTTATTATCTTTACGTAAAAGTATAAAAAGATGAAGTATTTATTCACAACTTACGCAAATAACTAAGATCTCTTATAATATTGTGCAACTAGATGAAGATATACTTAGTAGAAAAAGATCTGGTGATTATTGTAAGATAAGATTCCTAAAGTGATTTATTTCATATTGCGTTTCAACTATTGGTGAAATGTACTTAGTAATGTTATTACCATTTTAGGTATTGCCACAGAAAATATAATATAGTTCTGTAAGTGTTGCTAATGATAAGAATGATGTACCGACGTGATTTACACTTATAGATATGACTTTCTAAAATAGATGTGATAAGAACGGGAGTCTGAGATCAGAATACGAAAGAGTACTTGTTTGCTTTTTCGTATTAAATATTTTCCATTGGTAAACTATTTGATAGTGTACTTACTAGGTATATAAGTGGGAACCGAAATACTATCATAAACTATCAAGTATCATCATCACCTCTTTCCCTGTCCTTATTAGGTAAGTACATTTTTATTTCTGGTTTGTCTGCTTTTAGTCATTTCAATATTCACTTGCTTCCCAATCATATATTATCATCTTTCACAAATTTGAAAAATATTTATTTCTATTCACTTTTTTCTTCATCTATAATTGGGTATTCTACTGACCAGTCAAATAAGTTACTTTTTACTAAACGTCAAAACGATAATTTATAAGGTAACTTGTATGAAAAAATATTTAGTGACGTCATAAAATAGAATAGCCAAATCAGTTACTATTATAGGTTGGGTGGATGATTAAAAAGCTCTTTCACCATTCTTAATTTAATAAGCTCGGATAGATATTTTATTTGAACTATAGGATGATACCCAATTCTACATTCTCTTAGGTTTTACAATATCCTTATACCAGTTCACTTTCATATTTAGTGCCTTTCTTTAAGACCTCACTTGCATCTCTATATTTCAGTGTCGAGGGTTTTCCACAACACGATTCCTGCTAGCTTGCTCTGCAAAGGAAAGCTGTGGTAGAGATTTTTACATGTAATATGAAACAATATTTCCACCGGCTCGCATTTTGCGACGCAGAGTGTGCCTCCATACACTATGGTCCCCACCACCCGAAGGGGGCCATCTCGAAAGAGACGGTCCTGGGTCTGCCGGTGTGCGAGAGATTATGTTCCCTGCATTCTCACCTCCGGCAACCAAAGACCTAAAGACGGCGTGCGTTTTAGCCCGTTCGAATCCGACATAATCACCTCCACCGGATCCGTGGGTATCTGTGGGGATTTTCGCACGATAAAAAAAAATTTGCTTGCGTTTTGAAAATTTTCTCCCTTCACCACTGCTACGTATCACATATTCGAACCAGGATTACGATATCTTCACAACTTTTCTTTATGATTGGCGCCATTTTCAAACGATTGATGTAGCTATGTTTTTTTATGAATTCCTGGATGGTTACGCTGTATCGAAATAGAGTTATCTCATTATTTATTTTTACGTTAGATAACATTATGATTGATTGAAAACGGCCGAGATATGCGATTGTGGATATGAACACATACATCAAATTCACATTTGATATTATCTAGGTATGCTTCAGATATTGATTCCTATATATTTATTTATATTAACATGTGTGATCGATGTTCTACGAGTATTTTATTTTAATCGATTAGAAGGATAGTGGGCACCTGCAGCAGATAATGAATTTCACCAATGATAGAAACTGAGATCAGTTTGAAACTTTGAAATAAACATATTTATTCATAACTAGATTTTGCCCGCGGCTCCGCCCGCGTGGTTGTCGGTTATCGCGACAAAACATAGCCTATGTCCTTTCTCAAGGTCTAATCTACCCCTTTACCAAATTTCATCAAAATCGGTTCAGTGGTTTAGGCGTGAAAGCGTAACATACAGACAGACAGACAGACAGACAGAGTTACTTTCGCATTTATAATATTAGTATGGATGTTCTATTTCTACTTCTTCACCACTGCTTTCTTTTCTTATTGATTGGCTTCACCAGTAGAATCATAAATTTCGCCAGGTTCAAGTATCTGATGTATCTACCAATATTTCGCCAATTTCTAATAAGGATTATCATCTGGTTAGTGCGATTTATTAAGTTCCTCAAAATATTTGTTCTTCTTTTCATTGATTCTATGTGCTAAGATTTTTACTTATAATTTATTTCATTTATTCGTAGTCATTGTAATTTTAATATGTACCTAATTAACTTCTTGCCTTTGATATAGTAGGCTAAACCATGCATAACTAGTAAGTTATGCATGGTTTAGCCTACTACTACTAATAGTAATTTTAGCTCACTGCACTCTTCAAATAAATTTTAACTACACCTACCGAATCGTAAATTCCTCAAAAAAAAAAGAAATATTGGGATCTGAAGGTTTGGCTTAATATTTTAATTTAACATATAGATTACCACCTCACGTTAGTTTATAGACGTAACGGAATCCACCATTTGTTCATGTTTATTAACACGTGTTCGTGTGATAACTAAGCCTATTTATATCTTCTAACATTTTGGGCACGTGGGGCAATATTTGTTTAACGCCTTTCATCAGCTGGTAAACTTTGGGGGGACATGGCTGTTGTAGTTAAGTTTGAATACCGAACGAGTTATAAAAAACAATAGATAAGTAGAAATTTACTCTTACTAACATCCTGTACCTGCATAATTGTTTTTTTTATTAATTAAGTATTACTATGCAATAAAATCTCCTCCTTAATCAAATTGTAAAATACATACTTACTGTAAAAAGTTTTCGAACACGGAATGAAATAAATAATTTATAGGACTTTGAAAACCTTTTAATACAAACAAGTAACAAATGACTGCTAACTTAGCAATAAGCAAAAAATACATAGCAGTCTGTGTTAGCCTGTGTTAGCAGTGTCTAGTACTTTTTTTTAGAATAAAGAAGATTAAAACTTTTTTGCAAATTTATTCATCTATTAATTAGTGCGTCCGTATTTTTTTTAAACTAATTCTGTGACCAAAATATCAATTATGATGTCACTGAACGACAAACTTTTATGTTAATATATGAAACGAGCTAAATTATTTCTTTACCTGCGAGCAATATACATAGCTGCCAGACACAATAACCATGTTGACTCCATTGTCTGGACCTAAGTCGGTTAGCCTTCGAACGTTGCTTGCAAGGTGAATGTCTCTGCTCCCTTGCCCAATGCTCACTCATCTCGCTGCACTTGACCGACTGGCCAGTATTTCAAACTTATTTTTAGAATATGGAGCAAAGACAAAATATACTGTATTTTTAATCTGTGAACTGCATAATTATGGCGCCAATTTTGATAGTAAATTGTGGTGGTAAATATCTCAGATCGAAAGACAATTATTTGTTTTACAACTTTAATTTATATGACGTAAAATTTAGTGTGGGTAATAAATATTTATGTGGTATGTACTTTAAATATTTATTACTTTAATTTATAGCACAAAAGTATGATCTACTTGTGGTCTACTAACTTACTACTTACTTGAGGCAAGATTTTAAATCTTTTTTTTATTTGAGTGCCGAATCGCGTCGCATCATCCTGAAAAATAAGTAAAGAAGAGGGATACTTACTTAGATATTATTAATATTTCAATACATAAAAATCCATGAAAGACTAAACATTCTGAGAATGAAACTGATTCCAAGTTCCGATTGTAAGTTTTTTAAGTATCAAGCCAGCTGATTATATAGAGGCTTAAATAATAAATATTCAATACAAAATTTATTAACATAATTCACTTGGGTACATCAAACTTGTTTTTTAATTAGTATTGATTTGTTCAAACTTGTTGGAGCCATGAGATGTTATATTATTTAACAGTAAATTAAGTAATAATACTAATAATATATTTAAATAATTTTACCTTACATTTGACGTAAGGAAAAAACTGGTTCCATATTCTCAATATTATTCGTTACCAAAATGGCCGCCTTAATTTTTAGACTGGATTCAAAATTGGAACTAGAAATGTTTGTTACCTCTATGATTGCCTATTCAGAGTACTTTTTTTATAGGTACCTCTTAGGTGGCAGATATGCACATGGCCCATCTGATCGAGAGTGGTTGAGAAGTTCTGGCAACCCTATCAGTAAGAGTAACCGGCGAAATACGGCGAAACTCTCAAATATAATAAAATTTTATCCGATAAATTTTATTAAGTCTGTCATCAACCGGGGGTCACTTTGCAGCTTTACTTCTCCAATCTCAACTTCTCACGGTTCTGAGCATCCATGGCAGACTTCGTGTTCATTCATATACAAATCATTTATTTAACTAGCCTCCAATTATAGATTAGACATTCGTATTAATGCCATGAGTTAGATCTAGCGTACATAAATCTGAGAACAGTATTATCTAAGCTAAACGAATTCAATTATTCGCATTATCCAACCATGAATATGTTAGAATTAATTTACATAATGAAGCAGGAAGAAAGGAAGTTTAAGACCGTAGTATAAGCTGTGGCTAGGTGATAAATAATGTTAGATGTGATATGTAGTGATATTTATTTGATTACCTGCATATAAGTCTATTGAGGTTAATGTAAAAATGGCATTATATTTTAACTCATAAGTATAATTTTTATATATGCCAATAAAAACTTGCTAAACCCAACTAGCAAAAATATGTCGTGTAGTAGTCGCGGCAACGTAAATTATTCAGCATTTTGGCTCCTAATAGAAGTCGTATAAACGTAATGAAAACGTTTATACAACGCGATTTGGGCCCATTTTATTCAGCAATTCAGTCACATAGACATCGTATAAAGGTAACGGAGTGACTGTTACAAGCTTAAGTTGCGCTATAACTGTAACTTATATGACTTTTATGTTACGTTTGTTTGTTAAATTAAGCAAGTGCATCGTGTTGTTTTAAAAATTATAAAAAATTATAAGTACAATTTATTTAGCAGACATGTTAATTTTTAGGTTGCACCAAATGTAGGTTCGTAAACTCACGCATAGGTTTGCAAAGTATTGCGAAGGTAAGTTTTCTGATGAAATATACTAGGTTTTATCATAAATATTTAACGCCCCCCTTCAATTCTTAGTAATATGAATATAATAACAAATCTTTTTTATATCAACATTCATTTGTACACCATTTTTACTGCTAACAGGTCGTATAATAGCTTCTTATACAGCAAATTAGCAGTATAAGCGCCATGATTATATTTTAGGGTTCTTTAGACCTTCCTAAAAAGTTTTCTAAAAAAGATCTTTTGTTTATTTATTTATTCAATCAACCACTTATTGTACACAAGAAAACTAAGACAAGTGATAATTGAGCAGTACAAGCAATTATACGACACTTGGCACTAGGCTTGTAATAGTCGTATGAATGCAACTTATACAACATAATAGCAGTATAAAAGCAACGATGTGGCTTTTATTCGACTGTGTCATAAGAAAGTTATATAATGTGCTTTTACTCGACGAAATAGTAACATAAGGGTCGTATACTAGCGACTTATACAGCAAATCTTATACGACACTTTAGTCATATAAGTATGCAGAGTAAACGTTTACTCAGCATCATTATGTGACCGAAATGCTGAATAACTAAAATGCTATATAAGATGCTTTTATACGACACGTGCTGAATAATTCACACTTACTCGACTTTTATATCACCGAATAGCTGAATAAACTCAACCTTATAAGACTAATTTGCTTGTTGGGAAGTGCAACGTAAGAAGTTTTAATTGAGTTGTTATTCGTTTTATTGTGCAAAAAAATATGTAGTTACTTATGTAGTATATAGTATAAGCGGATCTGAATACTTAGAAACTTTTTAATTATTATATTTTTTATAGATTCATAAAATTACATTTCGTAATTTTTGTAATATAAATTTGTGTTTACGATCGTAATTATAAGTGCGTGTCTTCATAAAAAAAATAGCCATTCCGTGAGGATTGTTGTAAATATTTTAAATTGCAATGCGAACAGCAATAAAAGTGTAATATAAAAGTACGCCATTTATATTCGTTCCCATTTCAAAATTGGAAGCAGTTACAGAAAATTATACTCCTACATTGTCTATGGTCCTACTTTTTTTAATGCGTAAATATTACTGTTGGGTACACAATATTATGCCCACCTACACGGTAATTTAATTCTTGTATAAAATAAATCGTTCTCGATCAATACAAAGATTCGCGTGCTATTCTATCCGCCATTAATATTAATCGTTTGGAGCCATTGCTCTAACCGGTTGGTTTAAGGTCATGATCCTATACTCGAGGAATAATTATATAATTAAAAATAAATAAATTTCTTGTTTTTTATTAATTTGGAAACGTTTAATGGTAATAGATTGTTTGTTTACGTTTTCTTATTAAAACATTTGTAAAAGTACGGGTCCTGCCTGAGGGCAAACAAAGCCATCAATTTATCAAATCATTTGAACAACATGTAAAATTGTCAAATTATTTTATTATTAGCTGATGCCCGCGTGGATGTCGGTTATCGTGACCAAACATAGCCTATGTCCTTTCTCAAGGTCTAACCTATCCCTATACCAAATTTCATCAAAATCGGTTCAGTGGTTTAGGCGTGAAAGCGTAACATACAGACAAATAGAAAGACAGACAAAGTTACTTCCGCAGTTATAATATTAGTATGGATAAAACTGTATCTTATTTATTGTTTTAGGTACTTACTATTGATTTTTAAGTTATTAAAACATATTTTTTCCATGAAAATGGAAAATACACCACCTACATTTACGCTTACGTTAGTTAAGTAATCGTTTCTAACATCTAAAACTATGTCACACGTCACTCACATGTTGCCGACCCTGTCCTGTTTAAGTCATTCAATATTTTAAAGAAGCTGGTTTTTAAGAAAATCATACTTATCATGTAGCTCATTTTCTAATTTCAACGTAACACTTAACTTGAACTTAAATAAGCTGCTTTACTGTTTCTCAAAATTTCTACTCCTAATATCTAATTAACCAACTATAATTTAGGTATTTTATGAATCCTCACATATTTTATTTACAAGAGTAACCTTAAAATCAAAATAAATTACAATCCTTAAAAACTGTTAAAAAATAGGTCCCATTTCAACCGGGCAATACTGCAGGCTTTCCATAACATTCCCGTGAAGAATTGCTATGGAAAATGGAAAGTTCCTTCCGTAAGGAATCCTACACGGTGTCCCTTTCATTTGAATTTCGTAAGGTTAGCCCATTTGGCTGAATGCATGTTTGTAATAATACCTGTGTACTTTTAAGCTATCGCGGTGTAAACTCATTGTTATTTATGCCTGTTCGGGACTTCACGCGAAGTCCCGAACAGGCATAAATAACAATACCTGTGTCACAGAATAGATAAGCCTGTGTATTTATGACATGTAGGTAAATTTTTCTAACAGTTTTTGACTTTGTAAAAATGAAGAATAAGTTAAGTTTATTCATCGTCTGATGTATACCTACTTACTTCACTTATAACAAGCTGTCTTCGCAAAACCGATGTGATTGTTGACATTGTAAAGAATACATTTCAAATAGAAAATGGCCGACGCTGTACTGTAAGAGTAACCGTTAGAAATTATTTAGGTCATGTCGCACAAATCTCTCGAAGTATCAATCGCAGATTCATTGCAGTAGAATCAAAGCAGTTTAGATTAAAAAACACATTTCATTGGTGGGGAAAGGGGTGAGGGACGAAGTAATGAAAATAGATAAATAGGAATTAATGAAAGAAGTTAATTTTTCACTTATTGTAATATAAAACTTCCAATTATTAACACATTGATAGTATAATTTAACACTCATTTTGCACTTCGTTATTATTTTTTGTTTTTTAGAGTTTACAAAGTTATAATTTTCGCGCCTTTAGGTACACGTGACACTTAACCATAGACTCCAAACTTTACAGATGATAGCTAAACCACAGACTATTAATTATACCTACTATGCTCCAAATGAGGTCAATCAAAAAATGCAAACGACCGTATTTTGTTCCGTACATCCGGTCCACTAGTGTACGTAGAACTAAATGTTTGAGCAAATTAAATGAACTTGAATTTAAAGGTCATTTACATAATAATACTACCCACGTGTGGATATGATATAATAATAATAATTATGACCAATGGTTGACCTATAACAATTATGTAAAGTATCATCTGTTAAATAATGTAGTAGGTAGAAGGTTGATAAATGGTGGTTATTCCCAAGGTCTAGCAGAATGAAAACAAGGTGAAGCCTCTTTGAATTTCCAAAAAAAATATCGAGTAGTTAGCATTCAGAAATCAGACAATAGATTTCTACAGTAGCCATTCTAGAAAAACTGTTTAAAACAAAAAAATGTGTAACGGTTCCTGAATGAATCGGGAATTAACTTTTAATTTTCACATATTGTCACATATTATACTCAGTGGAAAAGTACAAGTGTGTTATTCAATATGTGTAGCAGATTCCACCAAGCGCCATCAATCTCCAGTATAAATAGTTTTAAATTTCAAATTGAGAATGATGAAGAATGACTTTTTAATGTCACCTGTATGACAGTTAGCATCAGATCAGACAGATATACAAAGCCCAGATTCAACCTCAGATTATAGGCTTGAGTCAACAATAGTGCCCGGAATATGGCAATAGGCTCATCCCTTATTACGTGGGACCTACCTAATACAATTATTGGTGAAATATGGGTCTTCATTATTCACCTCGGCCTAACCCTACGAGGATAAAGGCGTGATTATATTTATTATGTGTGTACATAAGTATTATAGTTACAAAATATTGTTAATTGTGAGTTATCTATTTGTGGCCTTTCGCACCAAAATGTTTCTTCCAGTTAGTCTAGACGTAGGTATTGAAGATCTAGTAGTGGTAGATTTTGCAGTAGACATAGCAATACACATAGAAGTCATGGTAGAAGACAGAATTTTCTCAGATGGATTACTCTATGGTTTACAGGTTACAAGCTCAATAAATAGTGGAAATCTAAATAAGGCAACTTTCTCTGGCCTAAATGTTAAATGAATTGCTTTACAATTAACATTGTTGTTACATAAATTGATAATAGGCTCGTGGAAAATGAATGAAGCGTTCAAACGAAGCTAATTGTAGACCACAGACGATAATATTCGTCTCTTCGTTCTCATTAATCATTCATCTATTATGGAGTCATGGGTATTTTAGTTAAAAGGTTTAAGTGCTGATTACTCTTTTTTGGTAGGTAGACAGCCTCCTTAGCGGTAGTGAATGCGGCCGCTTTGCAGGAGGTGCGGGTTCGATCCTCGCTCAGTGCAAACATTTGAATGCTGACTATGGCTATTTGCATTATGTACCTGATAATGTACCTAATTAATTGTAAATTAGTTACTGTAAATTTTATTGATGTATTTCTAGAATTCATTAAAATAAACTACTCGGCAATGAACGGAAATTAGATAATGTATTGTCATCCGGATTAGTTTAGTAAGTACCTACCGTATTTACAGTTTTTCTTACATCTACAATCGGCCCGGAAGCTATAAGTAAATAAGTACCTACAAAAATCTAAAGGAAGTCTTGTTATTAATTTGAGATACTTAAGCAGATCCTGTTATACGTCATTCATCTTATATTTTTATATATTAGTCTGTAGATATGCGTTAGATTAACTGGCCGTACTAAATAAAAAGAATAATATCAATTTTCCTTAATTGACCATCGACAATGCACCGTTTCTTTTTCTGTCATACAGATTGTCATTCCAAAAAGGCGCGCTAAAGCTATATGGCTATTACAGAATGTGTCAAATTTCATCTCGTCTCTGCTTCCTGTTCCAAATTTGAAATTCATTCCCGCCTCACCCAGGAACCTTGACACCATTTTCGTTCTCAACAGGTTTGCAACTTTGTCTAGTATACATAGAAGTCATTGCCCTACTAACAATAAAAACTTTCAGTTCCTAAATTACAATAGTCTTTTTAATACTAGGCTCTTGCCCGCGACCCCGTCCGCATGGATGGCGATTTTTTTTCATATCTTGATTTCTATTCAACCGACTGCGATCAAACATACATAAGTAAGATTTTAAGCTCTTTCAAATAAAAAATCATACGAAAATAGGTACATTCAGTAGTTTTGGTCATCGCGAATGAACAGACAAGAATTTGATTTCCTCTTTTACATTATTCAGTAGTACTTATCGTTAATATTCGTACGTACCTAATTTATCATAATCAAATATCACTACTTTACAATAATTATATACTCACTAGCTGTTGCCCGCGGCTCCGCCCGCGTGCATGTCGGTTATTGCGACCAAACATAGCCTATGTCCTTTCTCAAGGTCTAATCTATCCCTACACCAAATTTCATCAAAATCAGTTCAGTGGTTTAGGCGTGAAAGCGTAACATACAAACAGGCAGAGTTACTTTCGCATTTATAATATTAGTAGATATGGAAGTATGGATATAGAAGTATGGAAGTATGGATAATACTTATGTAGAATATAGAATCTATGCGAAGGTTCTATAAATTTATATTTCAAATACAGTGTGAGGTAAAATGCAAAGTAAATTAGTCACAATGCACATTTTGGCGGCACCGTTTTGTTTTTTATTTCTTCGGCTATTAGTAGATTGATGTGTTGTCTATGACTTGAACAGTCAAAAATACTGCATGATGATTAATTTCATGGTCAACTTTGAGCTTTAGTTCTTTCAAAATGTATTCATTGTAATAATAGTAATCGTCATATCATTGTTCGAAATCGATTAAATTCGAAGACTGTTTGTACCTAAATGAGTGATTCTGACAGATGACCCTAAAATTTTCAATCTTCGGGAACCAAGCCAAAATTACCGGCCGGTACGGTACATTTCGGTGTTAGAAGGCTGTTCCAAGATAGTTGAGCAGATTAGCCAAATCTATACTAAATAATATTATAAATGCGAAAGTAACTCTGTCTGTCTGTAAGTTACGCTTTCACACCTTAACCACTAAACCTATTTTGGTATTATTTTAAATTTAATATTGGGGTAGATTAGACCTTGAGAAAGGACGTAGGCTGTTTGGTCGCGATAACCGACATCCACACGCACATCCATACTTTTAAAATATGCAGACCCCAGGTTCAGAGGTTACAACCATCCCAGTTCTGAGAGAGGATAATTTAAAAGATTTTCATGAAAAAAAATTAAAGCATTCTTACAGTGGCAAACGGTGAAAATTTTCAAAAAAGAAGCCTGCGGCAAAAAAAGCTTATCTCAGTCTAGTTTTTAATGCACCATAGGATCCCTTAGGTAGGAAGCCGGCAGGATTCGGGTATAGGGGGTCCTCGTCTCTGATTCTTGTCTTGGACATTCACTTTTACAATCTGAATTGAAAGGCTTTTCGAATAAAACCCTCCTTAGAAGGTAGGCAAGTACTTAGGCACATTAAAAAGTCTTCTTGTAAAAGTAGGTGATATTAAATTTTACTTCCATCATATAGAAAAACAATAATCGCTTTAGAAAGTATTGATATACCACAATCAGTGGTCATATCACTTGTTCTAACCGCAAATTGTACCAATATGGCGGAGAGCGAAAGCTATAATATTTACAGTCTATAAGTGAACTTTTAGTTGCACGTACGTATACCTTCTTGTACTACTTTAAAACTACTAAATCGAACAATTTTAATCGAAAATAATTTTCACTATTTTCACTCAGCGGGCTACGCGTGAAATAATGATCCTGTTCCCACAGAGCACAGGAACCTACCTCAGGGATAAATGTATTGCTATAAAGCCCATGTGCTATTTCATACTATCCTATACCCAAGTCAAATTTCATCCAGATCCGTTTACCTATTTGTCTTATTCAAAAACCGTTGGTTCAAAATTTCTGTAGATTACGCAGGTTAGGCTCTACATTGATAAATCAGTCAGTCTATCAGTCTATCAGTCAAGACTACAGACAGGATAAGTAATAATAGTCACTATAGACGATATATGACCAAAAAATTACTGACATGGATTGATAGGTAGGATGTCTCGCCAATATTTTTTACAAAGTACTATTAAACTTCAGTTAAATTTATAACGAATAAAAAGTTACTGAAGTTTAAAATGAAATATCGTAAAAACTTCACAGAGCTTACCACCATCGGGGTTTACTTATTAATAAAACAAAAAGTTGTTACACTCTTTCAATGTTTTCAAACGACTCAATAAAAAACAACGGCGCCAAAACAGTTATTTTTAAGGAGAGGCCAATGTTACCTTGGCTAATCGAGGAAAATTAAGTGATAAAATTGTTTTGAATTTTGAATGCACTTGCGGTTTTTAAACGAAGTATTTATTTCCTCGTATGGCGGGATTTTTTTTTACATTGGTAAATCGAAGGATTATTTCGTGGATTTTCAGTATTGATAAAAAACTATTCATAATTCAGCCTCAATCTGTGCAAAACAAATGAAATGGAAAAACGTATGTTTTTTCGTTACAAAATCTTACTAATATTATAAACGCGAAAGTTTGTAAGTATGGATTCATCCTGTTACTCTTTCACGGTTAAATGGCTTTAGCGATTTTAATAAAATTTAGTATGGAGCTAGCTTACACCCTGGATTAACAAATAAGCCTAGCGGCGGAGCCGTAGGCAAAAGCTAGTTTCCAACAGATAAATTTTAACAATATATCGACCCTTAATTTTGATAAAATTGTTACCTATATTTATTTTACATTTTTATTTCACTTTATCGAAATCGTGATCATTTTTGACATTTGGGATGGAAACTCGAACATCTTTTTATTAGGAGAATTGGCCTTCTATTTTACTTTTTTTCAGCTCAGTGTGTATGTAGGTACAGTCAGCACAGACGATAGCAATTTTACTGATACATTAGCTTCAACACTGATGTTACTGTGTTGAAATACTTTTTGTAGTTACGTGATTACGTTTTACGTTAGCGCATTAATAATATTTTTTCCATCGTTAACGTCTAAGTAACTGATGTATGGCATTTATAAAGTAGCTTAGAAACATTAAGTGTACTTACCTCGAATTCATTTTCATCATTAACGCATTAAATTTATTTTTTTATGGATTGTGTTCAAGATGAACACAAATCGAGAAAAAAAGGCAATTTCATAGACGCATGGACCGGTCCTCTTTGGTGTGCATTTTTTAAGAATGGTTTGATTTAAGAGCTCAGTAGAGACGCAAGATTTTATAGTTAAGTATTTACTAATTTCACAGTTTATTTACAATTCATAACGGAGTTCTTCCTGGTTTTACAATCAGAAAACTTGTTTTGCCTTTTAAGATATCATCATCAAAGCTTTATGGCCCGCTGTAAGTGCTGTAACCTGCCAAATGCAATTATCTATATAGGTACGTATTTGTTATTATCATCATTCATCATCAATCATCTTAACTTTAACATAAGCGACTGCTATTCTGTCTGACCATCCTAGAAGAAATCCTGCATGAGAGTCTCGTTTGTCAATCAGCCAGTGTATCGGTTTGCCCCTACGAGGACTGTAAGGGATGACCGGATAAGGCGGGGTGAGAAGGATATGTCGAAGGCAACCTCACCTCCGGCCTAGCACCACGACCCTCAGTCGGCATGCGATTTTAGTCGGTTCGAGTCCGACATAACCTGCTCTATCGGCTCCGGCGGAGGAGGTATCCGTGGGAATTTCCGCACGAAAAAAAAAGTGTATCGGTTTGCAGGTGCATTCAGTTTTGGTTGGTTGGGGTTTGAATTTCGTGGTGGAACTCCATACATATACTCTGTGCCTATACACATAATATTTATTTTTTTCAAAAATTGCATTTAAAATTTGCCGTTGCTAACCGTACCTATTTATTATTTTCCTCACACAATCTTTTATTTATTTAAACAATATACCGATTGTGTTTCCCCAAAACCCATCTTGTTTTAACCTTGTCAACACCTTTGTACGTACTTATTCAAACAGTACCTCCACTCGCTACTTGCATGAGAAAATCTCGTGCAATCCCGAAAGCCAGCGACCATTACGTCATATTGTATGAACAACTTTATTTAATTTTCAATCTTATTTGTATATTGTTAAGATTGGTTATTGTAAAAGAGAAGCCTAGTCGTGAGTCTATTGAAAATTGAAAATAAAAAGGCTTGTAACATCTTGGTTTGGTTCGTTGGGAAATCGAAAATGGCGATTGCTTTTTAGTTAAAGCGCAATAGTGTTCACGTTTGGTGACGTCATTAGTAGCAACAAAATGTCATTCATTTTATATAATGGGTCTGGGAACAAAATTTTCTTAAAAGATGAAAAGTAAAGAATTCTTAAGAATATTACATTGATGAATTGATTTACAAATGAAGTAGGTAAATGTGTATTTTTTAGAAGTAGATACGTAGGTATCACATCGGGTGTGTCTCGGTAGCCGAGTTCGTCAAGGCATTCCCTCTGTAAGGGAAAGATCGCGAGTTCGAGTCCCGTCCGAGAAACTTCTTTTTCCCTATGTATTCGATTTCACCGATAGAAAAGGTTATTATAAATTAGACGAATATTTAAATGATAAAGATCCATGGACATCCTAATCTCATCTCTTGCTCGCACAGTATAAACTTGTTATAAATAAAACCATATTAAAAAAAGAAGGATAATCGAGTTCACCGAGTTTCTTGCTGGTATCTTCTCAGTAGAACCAACCTACCGAACCAGCGAAAGAATCATTTTCCAATGATTTATTTTATTTATTTTTAATATGACTGACATTGTACAATTCTGACGTTCATATGTGCTCTTTATGTGCCTAAATTGAATAAATGAAATTGATTCTTTGATTGATTCTTTGATTCTTTGATAAAATGAGAGGTGTTTATTGATCACTTAAACTATCACGTAACTAATGCTAAAATGGATTGATGAGTACTGCTTATAATGAGCTGTGAATGCGTACTGTCGCGAAAATGTACAATTTATGTGAGGCGTACATATATGACTCGTACAATATTTTACTATTAATTATTATAAAATTGTGCCAACACTCACTAATATTATAAGACATGTAGGCAGGTACAGTACCTCCCTACTCTTCGTGCGAATCCATCCTAAGGTTAATTTTAAGATGCATTGCACGCACCACTAAGACCTGGGACTCCCTGCCAGCTCACGAGTTTCCTTCTTCCTACAGTCCCGGGTCCTTTAAGCGGGACGAGAAAAGGCATCTGATGGCCGTCTAGCTGAGTGCCACCACTGTTAACATGATACATGTATACGATGGTGACCCTCTCTCCGAGACTTTGCCTTTGCTTAACATCAGGCGAGGTGGAGTCAAATTGATGTCTTATATAAAAAAATCAAAGTACTTATAATAATATTTGTAATAAACTTCATATACTTAGTATAATAAAGAATAATGTGCCCATATTAACTTTATGCCCTTACATAACACAAAATGTCAAACAAAAACGACTCCGTTTAGAAACTGTCTCACGCCATTCTCACGCATACTATAATTAATTCATTTGTTTACGGTAAGTTGTCAGTCGTTGTCGTGCATTGCGTCGAACAGATTTGCTCACAAACTGATTATTATTATTGTACAAAAACTGTAACACAGACATAAAGATGGTCGTACACAAGGATGTATCCGGCAGTAAAATATTGTTCCATTCTCAATAAATATTGCAAGCACAAGCGCGAAAGTTAAACGCATATTATTGGACTGCCAGCATTAATACAATAATCGTTATAACTATTAGCCTTGCATAAAATATATTTAATATTTAAAATGACAAAGTTTGTTTCAATGGCTGTGTTCTACCCGTCGTCGTCAGTACCATAAAACGTCTTTCTACTTTATTAAATGAATGATAATGGTTCTCTTTAGTATAATAAGTCCAAAGATCGCATTTGATTTTCTTACCGTGGTGCGAAACGACCACTTCAAAAAATGGCGTGGTGCGATTCACACCACTGGTTCGAATCGACCACTTCAAAAAGCGGCGTTGTGTGATTCACACCATGGTGCGAACAGCTTGTGGTGTGAATCGACGAAAGACCCAAGCTATTTTATTTTAAATAAATATTCCGGTGCTAAGCCGTGACGGGCTTCCTATTTATTGAAATAAATATTGGGTGATTTTATTGCTGTTTTGGATAAAAAGAGTTTGGGCACAGTGTCGATAGCAAAAATTATCTGAAAGTATTAATGTGGCGAAAGAAAAAAAACACTTTTTTGATGGGAATATTGTTAAGGAGAAAGGAAAAATGTATGAGGGTTTTAAATTTTTTTTTCTTTCGCCGAATTATAGTTACCAGTATAGTTAATAATAATTTATGTATTTCCTCATCACAAGCCAGAAGATTTTTATTTTACACATTAAGTATGTCTGTGTGTGAATCACTGGTATCTGTGACAGGTAACAAAAACCTGAATTACGGGACACCAACCACCAGCTTCCCATTAAAAACTTGAATTTATTACAATGGCTTCCTAAAACAAGTTTTGACTGTATCAAACATCACATGCGAAGTAGAGAATAAGAGATGTAGATTGTTTACTACATAGGTTTTTTGCAAAATATATATTGACAACCGGACAGTGTACAGATTCATTATGCCTAAACAATAAGCATCGGAGCTTTTGTAAAAGTTGTTGTGTGCCTCAGCCCTAACACAGAGCACTTTAGTAATGATAGAGAAAATGTCTCGACTACTCACTTTCTCCACAAAGATTAGCCTTTTTTCCCCTTCAATAGAACGCTAGTTATCTAGTCAGATCTAAATAGTATTTAAATGTTTTTCTAAGGCTTCAGAGACGACGCCATATTGCTTACAAGTTCTTTGTTCGTGTAGAAAGTGATATTGTTTGACATTGATTCGATTGTAGGTGGTTTACTTCTTTGTATTAGTAGTCACGATGATATTAATGCTTTTAAATAAAGAGTAAATAATATCGTCATCGTTATCTCAGCGTGTGTACGAAGCCCGGAGTCTGTTAAAACTCCATTAACTCTTTCTTCTACACTCGATTTTGTATATATGGCTTATACCGGGTTTAAGGGGAACGCTCCCGAAGACCCCTAGATTACTGTCCAGGTACATAACAATATTGGCAAGAAATTGATTTGGACAAAAAAAAATGTTCATAGTTATACATTCGCCGGGATATTTACCATGTGTTGCGAGTGTTTTACTATTTTTTTTTTTCAAAGAATATTAGAACCGAAGTTACTAATATTCCCTCTAAACCCTCCAACTAAGCTAAATTGCTTGTGCTAGGAGTGGGTTCACGTCGCGTCGGTAGTGTAATTGCCAGGATTCGAACCCGGGACCTCGCGATCGTAAGGCCGACTCCTTAACCATTAAGCTACCGACGCTCCGCCGATAACGTCCGCAGATGCATCTGTCTAGGTACCAGCTTTAGGCATAGGGACTGTTCTTTATCCGATAGTAAACATACAGCCAAAGGGCCCGCTAGACGGTAATAGGCTCGCCCCTATAACGTCATGGGACCGAAAATCATAATTGATGAAAAGTGGATGCTATTATACCTCTGCCTACCCCTACTTTCTACACAACGCTATCTAGACCCATGGTAAGCTTAACTAGCTGGAATTGTAATGGAATTCAGAATGCGGATAAACATACTTAGATTTTTGTTGTTGTAAATACTTACATATCCATACTAATATTATAAATGCGAAAGTAACTCTGTCTGTCTGTCTGTCTGTCTGTCTGTCTGTCTGTCTGTCTGTATGTCTGTCTGTCTGTCTGTCTGTCTGTCTGTCTGTCTGTCTGTCTGTCTGTCTGTATGTTACGCTTTCACGCCTAAACCACTGAACCGATTTTGATGAAATTTGGTATAGGGGTAGATTAGACCTTGAGAAAGGACATAGGCTATGTTTTGTCGCGATAACCGACATCCATGCGGGCGGAGCTGCGGGCAAAAGCTAGTATTATACATATAAACACCCAGACTAATGCAAATAGCCATATTCATGCACATAAATATTTGCACTGAGCGGGAATCGAACCCGCGCCTCCTGCGTGGCAGTTGCGTTCACTAACGCCACGCCACAGAGGCTGTCAGTATATGGATGGATGTCAATTCTATACACTAATTAATTCTCTTCACAATAATTGCTAGATACAATAATGTGCAACTATTTATTACCCAAGGAATTATTGTTAGAGCCTTATATAGATAAAACTTGGACCACAGTGGAAGTGATTTGTGACACAGCCAGGAAGTGAAAGGTCGAGATGACATGACGAATACAGCGCATCCGTACAAAGCTTTGTATAGCCGAGATGACAGTCACAATCGTCTTATTGCAAAGAATAATGTGTCTTCCTTTGCTAACGAGAACCACCGATGATAAACGACTGTGGATAAAAATTGAAATGATTGAAATGATTTTATTGACAATTGACATGAATTTATATTACTTATTGATTGTATTGTTGATGTTATTATTTTGTTATTAGCAAGTATGATAGTAATCTGATTTTGACATTTATATAAGTACTTTCTGAATCTGACATTTTACCTTATTCTGTACCTACATCTTGCAGACAGTTGACATTCCGTGTGTTTTAATAATTCTATTGTTTAATTGTTACAAGTAATATGATCACTGTACAAGTTGACTATAATTCATACAACCTACTATTCATAAATTAAGAAATTTTTGCATGCCTATAAGGTAGGCTGAAGAGAACATATCTACTAAGTATTTAAGTGTACTACCTAACACCTTTATATACCTTTGGTCAGCAAATAAATGATTTTATTTATTTATAAAAATAATCTCTCATTTGATTGAGCTATATCTGCTATGTATAGTCACTAGGTACATAGTTTAAAGCAATGTCGCTTTCCTCGTCCCTATGTCGCTATATATGCTTATATCTTCAAAACAACGCTACAGATTTTGATGAGGTTTCTTTTAATAGATAGACTAATTCAAGAAGAAGGGTTATATGTATAATACATGCTTAATATAGTAGAGGGTGCTGCGGGAACGGAATCGGACACCACGCGAGCGGTAAAAAATTGGCGGTACGAAGTTCGCCGGGTCAGTTAGTAAGAGATAGTTGGAAACTAAGTATTTGGCATAGGTACATAGAAACAAAATCACTTTTTAATCACTTCTATCACGATTTTTTTTTTGTTATTGACACTTAACCCGACCGGACGGCCGGGGGCAAACCGGAATAACAAATTTTTCTATGTGGGGGCATACCGGCCGGGGGCAACCCGGAATGGGAGCATAACGGCCGGACCCGTTGGCTACATTTCAGCAGCGATGGTCCCATGGTGACAAAAGATGAAAATTGTCACATAGATTTCAGAGTATGTTATTTCAAAATACTTACCCGAATTATGTTGAATGGAATTATGATACATGTTTACGATGAATAGGTACCCTCTTTCCGAGACTTTGCCTTTAGCTTACCATCAGGCAAGATGAAGTCAAATTGACGTGTCCTATAATAAAAAAAATAGAATTTAGGTGTTATTAAGATGAGTTCGCGTGTCTTTAGCCTTTGTTAGGTTAATTTAAATGACTAACTTCTATAGCGCGATCTAGGATCGAGCTAGTAGTAGTTCCACTTAAATTCGCTAGATGGCATAAACTACAGTCAATACAACAACTACGAAACATGATTAATAACCGTATTTTCATAATTATAATCATTATTAACAATAGATCATTAAGTTTTACAACAAAATAAACGAAGATTATTGCAGTTGTAAATAATAATTAATAACTGTCGGTACAATTTCTATAAGGCGAGTTATTTAAGTTACTGTTAGGCAATCATTGGTATGATACAACAAGAAAATATGACATGATGGATGATGGTTGAATCTTTGGAATATAATGGCTAATTGTAGCTGCAGTGATGCTTTGGAATCATGTAACTTAGAAGTATCTAACAGATTGGTACAACGAATTATTAAAATATTTGTTTTGTTCGATGATTTATAGCTATGTAACATCATGCTTTAACAAATAGCTTCAACAAAAGCATCGGTAGCATAGTGGTTAAGGAGTCAGCCTCACGATCGAAAGGTCCCGGGTTCGAATCCTGGCCATTACGCTACGACGTGAACCCACTCCTAACACAAGCAATTTAGCTTAGTTGGAGGGGATTTCGATTCTAATAATTAATATTAATTATTAGAATCGAAATAATATAAAAATAGAAACAGTGACGTCACTGCTGTGCTGTTCCAATCCATCATCCCGCGCACGCTCAAGCTCTAGAATGAACTCCCTGCTGGTTTTCCCAAGCGAATACAATATGGGGTTCTTCAAGAAGGGGTTTTGAAGGGTTCTTCAAGAAGGAGCTTTGAAGGTTTCTACAGGGTCGGCCGCGAGAGTGTGACACCCCTGAATCTCGATTCTGATAAAGCAAAACAACTGTTTATGACAGTATGGTATGCCATAAACACTGCAAAAAAATCAAATAATTTTACACTGGCGTGGCCTGGGGACACTATTGGCCACGGTGACCACTTTCAATCAGATGGGCCTTGTGCTTGTCTGCCAGTGGCATAAAAAACGCATAAAAAGAACATAACATAAACTCGAAGGGGTAGAAGTATTCCCCGAAAGGGGTAGACAGAGGTGCTAGCACCCACGTTTCGCCAGTTTATGTTTAGGTCCCAATGTAATAGGTGGCGAGCCTATTGCCATTAACCGGGCACTTAGAAACCTGCGATAAATACACACATAACTTCGAAAAGCATCGAAAAGTCATTGGTGTGTGCCATGGTAAATCTGGGATCGAACCCGAGACCTCGTCTCAGCAGTCCATTACCCATACCACTAGGCTACCGCGGTTTTTTAAAAAGAAAATCTGGTTTGGTGAAATGTGGGTATTAATTCTCCTAACCCTCCAGGGATAAATACGTGTTTTATTTTTATTTATTTACTACAGTATAATACAATCAATCTTACAATGTGTACACACCGTAAACCACTGTGGGTTTGTCTGGTGCGCCATTAAACATGCTGATTAATATTGTGGCGCTGCTTGAGGTTATTACAAAAATATATTCATATAGATAGTCAACATAAGTACCTAATGTTTTAGAATTTCATTCATATACAACACTAGCTTTTGCCCGCGGCTCCGCCCGCGTGGATGTCGGTTATCGCGACCAAACATAGCCTATGTCCTTTCTCAAGGTCTAACCTATCCCTATACCAAATTTCATCAAAATCGGTTCAGTGGTTTAGGCGTGAAAGCGTAACATACAGACAGACAGACAGACAGAGTTACTTTCGCATTTATAATATTAGTATGGATTATATGTATGTATCTAAAAAGAAAAATGTAAAAATCAAAATAATGAAAAATAGGTCTAAAAAAATAACTATTTGCCCACATTATGAGGGAGCTGAAAGAGCGAGTTAACAAATAACAAAAGACTTTTTTTTCTGTTATAATATAAAAGCGGTACTTACACGGGATGAATAAGTAATTTCAATTGTAAAGAAGAATGGGAAACCCTGCCAAAAATAACAATAAGCTTGAGTACATAAGTAGGGCATATTTCATTGTTGAACCGAGTTATAAATCTCGCTCCTTAGAAAATCCTTTTTGACTAAGTGCAGATACCCGTTTGTTAGTTTTGAAAAACATATCATCATCGGGAAAAAGAAGCGCTCTTAGTGGGACTTGAACCCACGACCTTTCCCTTACAGGGGGAATGCTCTTCCAACTGAGCTATTGGGCCACACCTGAATCACTTTAAATTTCCCTTCTCTTTATACTCTTTGTATTTCGAACTTAAAAAGTTATATATACATAGTACTTAGTTATACATACATAATAAATGCTATAAAAATTTCATTAAAATCATATCATCAAATCCCGGTATTGCAATTAGGAACCCAGAGTCCGCTATAAGTACCCTTCATTATTTTATTTCTCATTTCATTTATTGATCTATTTAGACATACAAGAACGAAGACTCCATGGCTTCTTGACAGGAGAATAGGCGATCATATGCTATTAGTTATACAACCATAAATTAAAATACTTACAAAAACATATTTTTGTAGGTCCAACGCGTGCTAAAAATGTGGTCGATCAAAGCCATTTTATTATATAAAAATTTTGTGGTCGAATACGTCATACGAATCGGGTCATACGAAGAATTTTGTGCGCGGGTCCAACCTTGTGTGTCGTACGCGAACGTAGCCGATCTTTTTTATCTTATTTACGGTTTAAAAAGTATAACATTTTCGAAATCAACTTCATTATTTTTTTGTCTGATTAGGAACCTTTTTGCCCTTGAAATGGTTCAATGAACTTAATAAGGTTATCAAAGGTGAAAATATGGTAGCCTACCAACTAAAAGCTTAAGAAGAAATAATAAAAATGACATCTTTTTTTAAATCAGGCTCGAATGCCTGTACTGTAACCACCTGTGCAGCTTGCTACATGTCACACATTTTTTGCACGATTTTGTTCAAATCATGCGCGACATATTGCACATCCTAACACCAGGAGTGGTGAAATACATTACATGTAGTTTGTCATAGCAGACTCCATAAAATAAGTAATTCTTTCCAGGGCAACTGTATTCGCTTTTTTACAAGCTTCCTAATGAAATCAGAGATTTACCTGTTAATAAATTTAAAAATACAGTAAAGAGCAAACTGTGCCAGAAAGGCTATTATAAAATCCAAGAATATTTAAATGATAAACAAGCTTGGAAATGAGCTGTTCGCTCTGCTATGCTACTCAAGCAAAACATTGTATCTAGACCATAAGTTTTAGGCTAAGTAGGTAAATGTTTTGTAAATAGACCAAAAAAAAAGCCCGCTGAGTTTCTTGCCGGAGTCTTCTCAGGTCTGGGCCGCGTTTCGAACCGGTGGTCCATTCACTAGTATTAGTTAGTATTTAATATTTACTTTATGTTGACGTTTTGTAAGTGCCGATTTAGTGGTCTATGCAAAATAAAATATTTTTGAATTTTTAATTTTGAACCCACTGAAATTAAAATATTTTAACGAGTATCAAGTACATATATTCTATAGACCAAAGATTTTTTTAATTACCCGGATAAGGTTTTTTTTTATAAAGAACTAAAGGACACGTCAATTTGACTTCACCTCGCCTGATGTTCTCAGCTCAGCTCAGCAACTGTACTAGTGGGATCGCAAGTTAAAATCAAATAACATTGCAAAATGGCTTACTTAGTAGTAAGTATAAAAAGTGACTAGCCTGCTCTTAATAATATCGCAATCTCACAATGCATAGGTACGTTCTGTAACAGATAAGTAGCCGGCATTAATCTAATAAGCCTGTAATTACGCGCATAGTACAACATTACTTCATCGATTGATATGTGAGATTTAATTTATCTTGTCATTCATGATACATACTGATTCATCATGGCGTTTGTTGCGCCGTTTCTTCTCCACTGGTGCCTAGGAAGCGGTGGTATACTTAGTTTTAAGCAGAATAGGCTATTTGACTAAGTCGTCGATTCTTCCCAATACTGCTTAATATGATAGCTTGTTCTGAAAAAATATGCCTTGCAAAATAAAATATTGCATATCTAAACTGAAACTATGACTTTTCATTAGTTGAAATTCCCAAAAAAAGTCAAAATATAAACAATCAAATTAAATTCAAATATATAACTTTTTAGAATCCTCATTAAATTTTAAATAACTTTTATTGTGAAGTATATGACGTGTAAACGCAACGTAGACCGAGATAATTGCGATATACTCTTGCACTCCATACATTTGCTGCACTACGCGTTACAGAAGCGTGATGTCACAATTTTGTACGATTTTGTATGGAGCGTTTTCGGGCGGCACGACAAATTGAATATTTCAAAATCAAATAATCTTGAAAACTATTTGTCGTACGAAAATTTTACTTTTACAGTTCATTATATTATAAGAAAGTGGTCATTTTACGAATGTAAAAAACAATTAGTCAAATAGCCTATTTGACGTCAAAAAGCTGCAGTAGTGCTACATAATTTTGATTATATACTTTGACTATGACATCCATACTCATATTATAAATGCGAAAGTGACTGTGTCTGTTACGTTTTCACTTCGAAACACTGAACTGATTATAATAAAATTTTGCGTAGAGACTAGAACTTGGGAAAGAATGTGCTATTCGAATACGTCAGAATAAATGAATCTCTCGGGTGGGATTCGAACACGCGATCTTTCTCGCTCGAAATATTCATTCTTCTTGATGTATTCGATTTGTATAGTTAGCATACTTAATACTTTAAAAAATCGTTAAAATTTAAGTTATGTTTGACCATGATAGACAGAACCGCTGGCAACTGCTAGTGTTGGGCAAGATTTCTACGTGGACAAAAGGTAACTTCTCTTCAGTTGAACGCCACGCCAATCTTATTTAGGTTTGATGATTGAAATTCAAAATCAAAATTGTATTTATTGTGTTTGTCCTTTCTCAAGATCTAGTCTACCTCTATGCCAAATATTATCAAAATTGGTTCAGTAACTTAGGCTTTAAGCGTAACATACAGTCAGATAGACAGACAGAGTTACTTTCGCATTTATAATATTAGTATGGATAATAATAGTTTATTAGACCCTAGTTCATACGAGTCATTCATCAACTCGCGGGCAATAAACTTGCGGGAAACCGCGAGTTGGCAACTTTCAATTTTTGATTATTTTCCTGTCGTCAACTCGCGCGATTGTCAAAATTGACGAATTTCTGTACAGTCAGTTACGAAATCTTTGTAATAAATTTAATATAGTTTGGTATCTATTTAAAATGTAGGTACTTTGTAAGATATTTTAGGCTATGTTTTAGAAAATAGTATAATAGAAGAAGTTTGTAAGTGGTATCAAGGAATGAAAAAAGAAAAACGAGTGACTGTAGTGGTATGGACATACTATGAAAAAGGATCAAAGTAATATCACAGAATAGGTAATAGTACTAGCGTACAGAATGGAAGCTCACAACCCCGCGCAGATTTCATTTCCTCTCCCAGCACGTTCAAATCAGAAAATTCCATCTTAAATTATCATGTAATCGATTAGAATAAATTAATAGATCAGTTACAAAGTTTTGCAGAGTAGGTACCATGTTTTGATCGATTTGCACATTTTCAAAGTTCAATATAATAACATTACAGTCAACGTTCGATCTTTAAAAGTGTGTAACGAGAATACCATTGTAGACATTTAGGAGATTAGATCGGGATTAGATTTTGAACAGGTTTATGTTACGAGAATTACCTTTCAACTAATAACAATAAAAATCCTCTCAAAATCGACTAAGTCACTTTACTTAGCAAACAAATAGAATATCAGACCGACAGATTGACAAAATTTCCAAAAAAGCTATTTTTTATAGCATCTTGTATCCGTAGTGATTTATAGGTATTATAAATCCGAAAGTAACTCTGTCTATCCGTCTGTCGGCTTTACACTTCCAGTTAAAAAGCTATTATTTTAACGTTATAAACAGACACTCAAATTTTATTTATTTGTATAGGTATTATAACTAAGCAAAATGTATAATAATTTATAAACATGTTCTATCAGGTAGGCCCTGCGCTTCGACCGGGCTCGGTCGGCGAGAGATGTCAACCGGTGTTCCGCAGGGATCGGTACTGGGACCGCTACTGTGGAACATCTGTTACGCCTGGGTGCTTCACGGTGAGCTCGCGGACGGTGCCGCCGTCACGTATTATGCGGACGAGACGCTGGTGACGGCGTGCGGGGCTTCGTACTGCGAAGTGACCCTGAAGGCCACGACTGCGGTTGCCCAAGTTGTGGAGCGGATCCGGCAGCTGGGTCTCGAGGTGGCACTGCATAAAACCGAGGCCATGTTCTTTCATGTGCTTCGGAGCATGCCACCGGAGGATTCCAGCCTCATAGTGGGAGACATTTCCATCGGCATCAAGCCCCAGATGAAATACCTGGGGCTCGTGCTCGACGGCCGGTGGAACTTCGGGGAGCATTTCCGACGACTGGCCCCCAAATTGAAGAACACAGCTGCCGCTTTGGGGCGGCTGCTGCCCAACATGAGGGGGCCGGATGACTCCTACAGGAGACTCTATGCGGGAGTCGTGCGGTCCATAGCCCTATATGGGTGCCCGATATGGGCGGAGACCCTGACAGTCTACAATGCGCGTCTGCTGGGTGGGCCGCAGCGTGCAATGGCCAGCAGGGCCATTAGGGGTACCCCCTATACGATATCCTTGGAGGCGGCGAGTCTCCTTGCCGGATCCCTATCGTGGAACCTGGAAGCGAGAGCCCTTTCTGCTATATCGGTATCAAAAGGAAGCGCGGGAGCAGGGACGGGAACCCGAGCCTGAAGAAGTTCAAGCCGTGAGGTCCCAGCTCCATCGGGATATGGTAGCTGAGTGAGAGCTACGACTTGGGCGACCAAGCGCAGGGCATGCCGTAATATCGGCGATAAGACCCATCATAGAGGAATGGCTAGAGATGGCACACGGCAGCTTCTCGCCACCAGCTGACGCAGGTGATTAACAGAGTTACCTGTGTCGGATCCGGAAGAAGCCAACGTCCGAGTGCCATCACAGTGATGCGAGCGAGGACACAGAGCTGCACACGCTGACCGATTGCCCGGCGTGGGACACGCTAAGGCGGGTCCTAGTGGCAGCTCTGGGGGTGGGGGTCCTCACACTCGCCACATTGCTCACAGCGATGATACGATGTGCGAACGCTTGGGGTGCGGCCGCCTCCTTCTGCCAGTAAGTAATGCTCGACAAGGAGGCGGTCAGTCGGGTCCGGACTAGACTCCAGGCCCGACAAGCCCGTGAAGAGCGAAGGCAAACTGAACGTCGGAGGTCGCATAACGATTTCTGTCCTCCATGAGCGCTAACCTGGGGGTGACCGGTGGAGCCGCCTGTCACCCTAGCAGAAGCAGGCCGCGGCAGCGGCGCAAAGTGCGCCTCCCTGTACCCGGGGCTAGATGGGGACACACAACCCGAAGGGGGCTATCTTGAATGAGATGGTGTTGGGTCTGCCAGGGTGCGAGAGATATGCTTTCGGCAATCTTACCTCCGGCAACCAAGGACAAGACGGCGTGCGTTTTGGCCTCCACCGGCTCCGTGGGGATTTTTCGCACGATAAAAAAAGGCCCTGCGCTTGTCTGCCACTGCGATATAAAAAATATAAACTTATCTCCACAATACATAAAAACACAAAAAAACTTCCACATTTTTACTAGACGAAATCTTAAATGTATAAAAAATTAACTGCCTAGTTTTATCCTATTTTGGTCTTATCAAAATTTAAGCTTATTTTTCATTAGCTTAAAATGTACTTTGTCTAATCCTACAATAAAATTTAATCACCACAAGAAAAAGACGATATTCCTACGACGTTTCATTCATATGACATCGTTGTCATAACCATAACAAATAGCATGTTTTATGCATCATTGGCCGTCTCCCCCTCACCTCATTTTGCACGTCTATATCGAAATCTAAGATAAATTAATATAAAAAAGTAAACAGTTACTTTAACCAACACGGGTGTATAAATGCGTGAGTATAATAGTTGGTTTTGTATAAAATTTTTGGTTTCGATACATTTTTCTGACTGTACTTTAATGTTCACGCGAGTTAGAGACAGCAGAATAAAAAAAAATTCAAAAATGCCAACCCGCGGTTTCCCGCAAGTTTATTGCCCGCGAGTTGATGAATGACCCGTTCATACGTAAGTATTTGGGCTCTAGAATTAAAATTGACGTCAATAAGAAACAATTTTATGGTTCTGATTGAGAATAAATGTCTTTAACTTTGTTTGCTATCGTTAAACATTTGAAACATTACATTACATAAACTCACGCCTGTATTCCCCGAAGGGGTAGGCAGAGGTGCTAGCACCCACATTTCGCCAGTTTATGTTTAGGTCCCAATGTAACAGGTGGTGAGCCAATTGCCATTAACCGGGCACTTATAAACCTGCGATAAATACACACATAACTTCGAAAAGCATCGAAAAGTCATTGGTTTGTGCCATGGTAAACCTGGGATCGAACCCGAGACATCGTCTCAGTAGTCCATTACCCATACCATTAGGCTACCGCAGATACCGCAGCTAGCTTATGTTTTATATACCTAACTAACCTGACAAAAACTAAACAAATCTAAACAAACACTGAGATAAAATCACTCACACATACCTCATATAATCTATCATCAGACATAAAAAAACCAGTTGATTTAGCACACATCTATTAGAAAGCCATCAATTATCAAAACCAGAACGCATCTAGTGTGTTGCGCCCGCGCCGGTGACGTCACACCGTGATCGATTGATTCTCAACACTTAATCAGTTGACACCAGGAAGTAATGATATTATCAAGGACTCGTTTTAGTATTTATTTTTAGTATGATGATCTTCAAAAATGGGAACAAAAAGCGTTCCTAATTGAAATAAAACTTCATATTTTTTACGGATTCTAGGTTTTGGTAGGTGTGTTTTTCTATCACGGAGGAATGTTCCCTAGCGATTGGCTAAAGAACATTCCTTCACAAAATGATTCGTGAGGCTACTGCAATTAAAAAAAAAAGCAAAACACCATTTAATTTTTATAGAAAAATATGGTTGAATATCTAACACTAGGCTCGCTATGGTCATGGCTACTGAAAAGCAACCGGGACCTAATCAATGGGCTACTTGACTATTTTTTTTTTTACTTTCGAAAAATGACCACTGTCTTATAAATAATGAACTGTAAGAGTAAAATTTTCGTACGACAAATAGTTTTCAAGATATTTGATTTTGAAAATTTCAATTTGTCGCGCCGCCCGAAAACGCTCCATACAAAATCGTTCTAAATTGTGACGTCACGCTTCGGTAGCGCGTAGTGAAAATGTATGGAGTACAAGATAATACCGCATTTATCTCGGTCTACGTTGCGTTTACACTTATATAGTTCGTAATAAAAGTTATTTAAAATTTAATGAGGAATCTAAAAAGTGATATATTTGAATTGAATTTGATTGTTTATATTTTGACTTTTTTTGGGAATTTCAAGTAATGAAAAGTTATAGTTTCAGTTTAGATATGCAATATTTTATTCTGCAAGGCGTATTTTTTCACAACAAGCTATCATATTAACTAGTATTGGGAAGAATCGACGACTTAGTCAAATACCCTATTATCTATTGTGTGCTAAATATGATAAAAATAATAACTGACTAAACCAAATAATACTGATAAAAATGTATTGTTTTGTTTCAGGTAATATCAATGAGCAGCCCATCATTTTTACCCGACTACGGCGAAGCCAAAAGGAGGGTTATGATTTTGACAGGCTTTGTATGTATGTATGTATGTATGTATGTTCATTTGTTCCCTCATAGCTCCTCAACTACTTATCAGAACTGGACTAATGAGGTATCGTTACAAGCGGCTTAATCGTCCGATGGTTATAGGGTATACATATAACGTGTCACTCAATCTTGTGTGGCGCCCTCTAGCGCTCATAAGGTATTGTGTTAAAAAATAAAATTCAGATGAATATACCGTGTGTGGTATCAAATGAAAGTGCTTAATGAGCACATTTCAAATATGTATAAATTATTAGCTTTACTTAGCCCAAAAATAATTTAAATAAAAAATAAAGTTTAAAACTAAAACCCGACTACCGAAAAATCACGCTCTAAAAAGTGACAAACAAGAAAATACCAAGGATAGCCGTGGTCGTATGCCACTTACTCTAACAAAACAATATATTCTAGGGTAAAGTGGCATACGACCACGGCTATCCTTGATATTTTCGTGTTTGTTACATTTTAGAGTGTGATTTTTCGGTAGTCGGGTTTTATTATATTCTTAAATAGTTGGTCGGTATAACACTGATTTAGAATAATTAGGTAAGTATTTATTTACGATATATTATTACGATACCTAAGCCCTAAATCTCGATTTATAACTAGTATTGATAGTTGATTTCTGTCTATAAGGATGTTACTGTACCTACTTAGAGCCGTTAATAGTGATGTATAGAAGTTATAGTAGTGAACGTGTATGGGTAGAATATTAGTCCCATATCTACAATAACGGAACAGGGCTTCGATTCTGCTAAAGCCAAACCACCGTGGCGCCACCGCCACTGCTAAAAACTATATTTTAATAGACAATTAATTACATACATACATACATACATAAAATCACGCCTGTTTCCCATAGGGGTAGGCAGAGATCACGGATCTCCAATTGCTCCGATCCTGACAAACTACTCTCGCTTCATTCACTCTCATTACATTCTTCATGCATGCTCGTCGGTTTAGGGTACTCCTGACCTGCCCCTTTTCTAAAACTTCCCCGATTTGGACCAGGTATGTGCGCCTAGGTCTTCCCCTACCGACAGTACCCTCCACACTCGCCTCATACACCTGTTTCGTTAGTCTTCTTTCATTCATTCTCTCAACATGACCGAACCATGTTAACATTCCTTTCTCAATTCTCGTCACTACATCTTCTATTACTCCACATCGCTCTCTTACCACGCTAGACAATTAATTAATAGACTTTAAATCGATGCGCTTAAAGTTCAAAATTAAATGACTTTTTGCAGAGTAATTGGAAAAGTGTGATAAAACTATTTTTATTTCATTTTGAACTTTAGGAGTATAGAAATAAAGTCTAAAATTTAATGTCATATTTTGCGGTGATTGATGGCTCAGCTTTACTAGAATCGAGCGCCAGGTATCGTGTCTACAATAGATACTATGTATTTTCTAATAGTACCGTAGGGTTATTTTATTAGTAGACTAGCTGACCCGGCGAACTTCGTACCGCCAATTATATTCCACCCGCGCGGCGTCCGATCCCGTTCCCGCTGCATGTATAAGAGTACACTATATCATTGTATAAGAGGGTTCTTATACAATGATATAGTTATCTAAACAGCAACAGAAAAACCACACTGTCACTTCTGCGTAGGTATATGCCGATGCCAGCCGAATTTGTTGACATTAATGATCACTGCTCCGCTCCCTTGCGTAGTAGCGTGATGATATATAGCCTATATGTTAATCCAGGGTATAAACTATGTACATACCAAATTTCAACCAAATCGGTCCAGCCGTTTATGCGTGAAAGAGTAACAAACATCCACACATCCACACATCCATTCTCACAAACTTTCACATTTATAATATTAGTAGGATTGTAATATGGCTTCATTATGGGGTTGGAATGCTCGTATTCTCTTCAGAGACATCTCTTGGTCAATTTTTGCCTCAGGAAAAAGTTCGTATGTATTTCACGCGGTTGGAGCCTCGGACAACTGCCAGTAAAATATAATAATATCCATATACCATAAACATGCAGTAAAGACACACTTCACAGTATATTTTTTTGTCTAATAACTATAAGTTTTACTCGTGACATGACTAATAGCTTGTAAAAATGACAGTCATGTCATGACACACCCTTTCGAATTAGTTACACTTGTAGCCACAAATTATTTTATGGTAGACATTTTGTTACAATATTTTTATAACAGACATCTTTTTAAACAAAAATCCCCCGGTACTGGTGTAAGAAGGATACCCATGGATCGTGCTTTGAATACGAAATTAACTCGAGGGTTTATTCATGCGGAAACTAATATGAATCTAAGACAGGACATTGCACGCACGGGCGGATTGTGTAATGCAAACCCACTGGTGTGATGTTTCTCTAGAAACTCTGTCTGTCTGTCTCTCTGTCTGTACGTTACGCTTTCACGCCTAAACCACTGAACAGATTTTGATGAAATTTGGTATAGGGGTAGATCAGACCTTAAGAAAGGACATAGGCTATGTTTGGTCGCGATAACCGACATCCACGCGGGCGGAGCCGTGGGCAAAAGCTAGTACTTTAATAACTTTACAATTCGTTCTAAAGAACTTTTGCTTTAAAGAAATTTCAATAGAGATAAACTCGTTATGAAATATTTGGGTCATTCATCAACTCGCGGGCAATAAACTTGCGGGAAACCGCGGGTTGGCATTTTTGAATTTTATTTTATTTTGCTGTCGTCAACTCGCGTGAATATTAAAGTACAGTCAGAAAATTGGATCGAAACCAAAAATTTAATATATAACCAACTTTTATACTCGCGCATTTATACACCCGCATAGGTTAAAGTAAATGTTTACTTTTTATATTAATTTATCTTAGATTTTGATATAGACGTGCAAAATGAGGTGAGGGGGAGACGGCCAATGATGCATAAAACATGCTATTTGTAATGGTTATGACAACGATATGAATGAAACGTCGTAGGAATATCGTCTTTTTCTTGTGGTGATTAAATTTTATTGTAGGATAAGACAAAGTACATTTTAAGCTAATGAAAAATAAGCTTAAATATTGATAAGACCAAAATAGGATAAACCTAGAGGTAAAAAGTAATAGTGCAGTTAATTTTTTATACATTTAAAAATGTTGAAGTTTTTTGTGTTTTTATGTATTGTGGAGATAAGTTTATATTTTTTATATCACAGTGACAGACAAGCGCAGGGCCTTTTTTTTTATCGTGCGAAAAATCCCCACGGAGCCAGTGGAGGCGGTTATGTCGGACTCGAACCGACGAAAACGCACGCCGTCTTGGGTCCTTGGTTGCCGGAGGTGAGATTGCCGAAAGCATATCTCTCGCACCCCGGCAGACCCAAGACCATCTCATTCGAGATGGCCCCATCTAGCCCCGGGCACGGGAAGACGCACTTTGCGCCGCTGCTGCGGCCTGCTTCTGCTAGGGTGACAGGCGGCTCCACCGGTCCTCCCCAGGCCAGCGCTCATGGAGAACGGAAATCGTTATGCGACCTCCGATGTCCGGTTCGCCTTCGCTCTTCGCGGGCTTCCCGGGCCCGGAGTCTAGTCCGGACCCGACCGACCGCCTGCTTCTTGAGCATTACTTGCTCGCAGAAGGAGGCGGCCGCACCCCAAGCGTTCGCACATCGTACCATCGCTGTGAGCAATGTGGCGAGTGTGAGGACTCCCACCCCCAGAGCTGCCACTAGGACCCGCCTCGGCGTGTCCCACGCCGGGCAATCGGTCAGCGTGTGCAGCTCTGTGTCCTCGCTCGCATCACTGTGATGGCACTTAGACGTTGGCTCCTTCCGGATCCGACACAGGTAACTCCGTTAATCACCTGCGTCAGCCGGTACGAGAAGCTGCCGCCGTGTGGCATCTCTAGCCATTCCTCTATGATGGGTCTTAACGCCGATATTACGGCATGCCCTGCGCTTGGTCTCCCAAGTCGTAGCTCCCATTCAGCTACCATATCCCGGTGGAGCTGGGACCTCACGGCCTGAATTTGTTCAGGCTCGGGTTCCCGTCCCAGCTTCCGCGCCTCCTTTCGATACCGATATAGCATCGAAAGGGCTCTCGCATCCAGGTTCCACGGTAGGGATCCGGCAAGGAGACTCGCCGCCTCCAAGGATATCGTGCGGTACCCCCTAATGGCCCTGCTGGCCATTGCACGCTGCGGCCCACCCAGCAGACGAGCATTGTAGACTGTCGGGGTCTCTCTCACCCATATAGGGCCATGGACCGCACGACTGGAATCCTTCGGTGGCATGATCCGAAGCCCATGAGACCCAGCTGCCGGATCCGCTCCACAACTTGGGCAACCGCGGTCGTGGCCTTCAGGGTCACTTCGCGGTATGAAGCCCCGCACGCCGTCACCAGCGTGTCGTCCGCATAACACGTGACGGCGGCACCGTCCGCGAGCTCACCGCGAAGCACCCAGGCGTAACCGATGTTCCACAGTAGCGGTCCCAGTACTGATCTCTGCGTAACACCGCACGACAACTCTCGCCGACTGTGCCCGGTCGAAGCGCAGGGTCTACCTGATAGAACTTGTTTACAATTATTTTACATTTTGCTTAGTTATAATACCTATACAAATAAATAAAATTGGAGTGTCTGTTTATAACGTTAAAATAATAGCTTTTTAACTGGAAGTGTAAAGCCGACAGACGGATAGACAGAGTTACTTTCGGATTTATAATACCTATAAATCACTACGGATACAAGATACTATAAAAAAATAGCTTTTTTGGAAATTTTGTCAATCTAACAAAAATCTGTTCAAAATCTAATCCCGATCTAATCTCCCAAATGTCTACAATGGTATTCTCGCTAGACACTTTTCAAGATCGAACGTTGACTGTAATGTTATTGTATTGAACTAACATTTGAAAATGTGCAAATCGATCAAAAAATGGTACCTACTCTGCAAAACTTTGTAACTGATCTATTAATTATTCTAATCGATTACATAATAATTAAAGATGGATTTCTGATTTGAACAGGCGGGGTGAGGAAATGAAATCTGCGCGGGAGTGTGAGCTTCCATTCTGTACGCTAGTACTATTACCTATTCTGTGATATTACTTTGATCCTTTTTCGTAGTATGTCCATACCACGACAGTCACTCGCTTTTCTTTTTTCATTCCTTGATACCACTTACAAACTTCTTCTATTATACTATATTCTATAACATAGCCTATAATATCTTATAAAGTACCTACATTTTAAATAGGTACCAAATTATATTAGATTTATTACAAAGTTTTCGTAACTGACTGTACACAAATACGTCAATTTTGACAATCGCGCGAGTTGACGACAGGAAAATAATCAAAAATTGAAAGTTGCCAACTCGCGGTTTCCCGCAAGTTTATTGCCCGCGAGTTGATGAATGACTCAAATATTTGAATAGAAATTCTCGCAAAAGGCCCCCCTATTACCGTAAAACCAGTAAACAGACCGTCAATTAATTTATTATTTAATCAATCCATTTGACAACCCTACGCATAGCTCCTTGACTCTTAGAATTGTTGTAAAATTTTCGCGTAGAAATTTGTTTAGGACGGCTGTTAAAGTTAACTTAGGAGAATTAATGAACAACTAAACTGTGCCCCGATTAATAATAATTAAATCAGTTTGTTTTGTTAAGGGTTGTCAAAACCCTCTTGAACATCTTTCGGACCTTTTCTATTGAGAAAAGGTTCGAAGGATGTTCAGGAGGGTTCGGGTTGAGGAGTCGGTAGGTCAAATATAAAACAATCGAACATCGATATTTTAAATACGTGGGTAACAAATTCCTGGCAACGGCGCCCCCACCGGGTCCAGGTAGAAGGGGTAGGCCCAAGAAGTGCTGGCTTGGTGTCGTGGAGGGTGACATGCGTGAAAACGGTCTCACTACCTTGGACGCCCAAGATCGTGCGAAGTGGAGGAAGAGCCGGAAGGCAGACCCTGAGCTCCGAGGGCACCGTGTCCTCGGATGCAATCAGGACTAACGTCTTTATGTAGATGATGATGATGATGATCGATATTCAGTCTTTTCGGTCGCTTCACAATTATCGGAATTCAGCCACGTCTCAGTTACGGCCTGGCCACGACCTTGCCGCTGTGAGCGGCAGCTAAGCGCGGGGCGGCGAGCGGTTATATCAAAAGTATAAAAATGTTTGAAGCACGCCACGAGTCGCCGCTCATAGCGAAAACGCGCACGGTTTTATCCGAGCGAATCGCTACAGCGGCGCGCGGTGCGGCGAGCGGCAGGAACAAAAGCACATAGTGAATGAGTGCGACGCCACGAAACAGAGCGGCGCGGACAGCGGTGTAGGAGTGACGTACTCAGCGGCGTAGACAGAAACAAAAAAGTTTAGACGATTTGTGGCGGTAATGGATACCGAGGCATTACGAAAATTTTAAATCGAGCCCCTATGGTTTTTTCTGCATTGGTGACTACGCTTTTGGATCTGATGTGCTGTTTTAAATATACTTTTATGTGCTGCGGAATATAATCAAAAGTTTCCACACTCATTCTTGTATACCTACTCATAAAACTTAACTGGATAATTTCAGTAATTTTCGTATAGGTCAAATTCACCATTTAAATACAGATCTTTATTCAGTTCGTGTTTGACATGTAGTACTAACATAGTTGTAAGACCAAATTGTTACTAACACATATGGACATAATTCGTCTGAAATAAATGATTATTATTATTATTCTCTCCTATTAAGAATATCTTGTTATAAAAATGTACTGCTTTCTAAACAGAGAAGGAATAATTTTGATAACACCATGATTTTGAGCACGATTTGACGACCTAAATACGTCCACCGCGGCCGCTGCAACTAACCGCTACCGAGGGTACGTTTCGTGCAAAACGCACCGCTCGCCGCGCCGCGCCCCGCTAAGACCGAAGTCGTGGCCAGGCCGTTAGGCTATGACCGCGTAGTCCAATCAGTCGGATTACGCGGACTCTTTTTTTTTCTGTTGTTCCGAACGGTCGAACGACGCGGGATTTCTCTTCCTGTTGTTCCAACCGGTCGGACATCATGGAATTGTGCTTCCTATTTATAGACTGAAAAAGGCGGACTCCGGTCTCCCAGGTCCGAGGATAAGGATGATATTTTTTTGGTGCCAGACAAGCCCACGGCCCACCTGATGGAAAGTGGTTACCGCAGCCTATGGACGTATGCAACACCAGGGGTGATACACTCGCGCTGCCTATCCTGAAGAAACCTTCTAATGCCCCTCTTGAAAAACCCCATATTGTAGTCGCTTGGGAAAACACGCCAGGGAGTTCATTTCACAGCTTGAGCGTGCGTGGGATGAAGTTCCTTTTATACCGCACGGTGCGCACCGTTTTCGCATGCAATGTGTGGGCCTATGGCGAGCGGTGCGATATTTATCAAATCAATAAATTAGCCAGCTTAGAAATGTTTGCCTATAATAATTCTAACAAAACATGATAAAACGATAGATAGGTAAGGGATCAGTTAAGTACAGATAAAATATCACCATTATTCCTGGAAGTTTAGATTAAATATGTTTAGACTAGGATTTATTGCCACATGAATCATCGTCACTATCACTACTTAGTATAAAGCAAAGTCGCTTTCAGCGTCTGTCCGTCCCTATGTATGCTTATATCTTCAAAACTACGCAACAGATTTTGATGCAGTTTCTTTTAATAGATAGAGTAACTCAAGAAGAAGGTTTATATGTGTAATATATACTTAATATTGTAGAGGGTGCAGTGGGAGCGGGATCGGACGCCACGCGAGCGGATAAACATTGACGGCACGAAGTTCGCCCGGTCAACTAGTATTATTATATACTAGCTTTTGCCCGCGGCTCCGCCCGCGTGGATGTCGGTTATCGCGACAAAACATAGCCTATGTCCTTTCTCAAGGTCTAATCTACCCCTATACCAAATTTCATCAAAATCGGTTCAGTGGTTTAGGCGTGAAAGCGTAACATACAGACAGACAGACAGAGTTACTTTCGCATTTATAATATTAGTATGGATTTAGGTAGGTACCATTGTTACGACGCAGGTACGTCGTAACAATGGTACCTACCTAAATCCATACTAATATTATAAATCTTCCTACCTACGACAAAATAATTATGAACGTGATTTTTACAGCGCTTTTATTTACCTAATTATTTAGTTAAATAATTTATTTTACGTACTGGTTCTCTATTATTAAACAATATAATCACCAACTTTAGCCTCCAGCATAATTAATTGTTTGTTATGATCATAAATTACGTTGCAATTAATTATGTTTTGAAAGTAGGTCTGATGTAGCCATTGCTTGCAATGCTGACAGTTTTCTGACTCAGCAACGACATTGGCGTCATATAGCATCTTCGCTGTTTACTGTTTTTGTTTTGTAAATAAATTTAAAATGGTTGACGAGGTATTTTTTGTGCATGAGGACATTTCATCAGAATTTTACCCAAGTAACCAAGGTATTCTTGGTTATACCGTTGATAGATGGTACTTGGTGGAATCTGCTACATTATATTGAGTTCCTCTCAACATCATACCTCATCTCACAACATCATACCTTTGAGAATGCCGTGAGGCGAACCCGGTCAGGTGAAAAATAAAATATAGTGAAAAAGTACAAAGACATGTCTTACTCAAAAGGTAATCTTCGTTTTTTATTTTTTTTTTCATTTTCATTTGGTCCAAATCCCCCCGAATTGTGATTTTGCTGCATATAGCTCAATATTACAAGGCGTAACTTAGGCAACTATTTTCATAAAAAAATATTATATTACCGCGTAAAAGAAATCCACGCAGACCAAGTCGCGGGCACAGTTAGTACATTATAATTATAAAACCACCGTTAAATCCTGAATGAAAATCAAAAACCTATCAAAATCGATTGTTGTATGCTTTAGAAGAATTTTGCAGAGAACCTATCAAACACATAATATTGCCTTATTAGCTAAATTATAACAACATTTATGGAGGTTTTACCTACATACTTAATTGGTGTAAAACCGCGTGGTTCCCGGCAAAGTAGAATTTGGCCCACCCCATCTCTTCCCATGCGGTATCGTACAAGGCGAAGGGATAGGACTGTTTAACATCAGACTGACAGATATATACAGCCCAGACTTAGCCTCAGATATAGGCTCAAGTCAAGAATAGTGCCTGGAATACGGCAATAAGCTCACTCCCTATTACGTGGGACGATACAACTATTGCTGAAATGTGGGTGTTAATTCATCTCTACCTAACCCTTCGTGGATAAAGGCGTGATTATATGTATGTATGTAATTGGTGTCACGGCTGATATTTTCCAGAAATTCCAGAACAAGATAGGAATCAATGCAGTGATCAAAGGAGTTTCTATTACACTCGGCTAAAAAGGTTAACTCTTCAAGCCTTGACCTAAAAGCTGCTAGAACCTCAATAAACATTAACGCTATCATGGGCACATAGTAGCAACACTGACAATTAAAAATTGTGACGACGTAACAGTTAATTTCGATAACAGATCTCTTTTTCGTATTCATTATGCTTTGTGTGGCAACACTGCAAGGTTGAGTCGATCCTTGGCGCCAAATGTTTACTTATATTAACGTTTTCGAACGATTTACGGACATAATATTATATCCCTAAAGCATTTTATATGACATTCTTGAGGTTTCCAAAATGAGGTCTTTCTTGAGGTTTGCGGTGGGGACTAACACCCCGAGTTCGAAATTAAAGCTTCATCGCACAGGCTGTGGATTACACTCCACACAGGCTGTGGTTTTCCCGAGCGACTACAATATGGGGTTCTTCAATATGGGCATTAACAGGGTTCTACATGGTTGGCAGTACGAGTGTAACGTCTCTGATGTTGCATACAACCTTAGTCAAAGTCGGGTAAAACAGGGTAAGCCCACAAAAAGCTATTCATTGTGAGTCAGTCGCCTCAGTCATTACGCTTCCTCTGTTTCAAGTTTAACTCATTTTTAAACGACGGCCCATTTATCTGCCGCATCTGTTTCAAACATTACTGAACTATAACAGTTACACCCACTCGAGTACCTAATTAAATTCTTACCAAATACAAATAATTCTTACCAAATACAAATAATAGATCGTATAACTTTGACAATAGAGTAACCGAACGTCTTTTCTGGCGGGCATCGTGTACAACAGCCATTTTGAAAAATGATTTAACTTTTGACAGTTTTCTCGGGGTTTGAATTTCGAATGGTAGTGAATTAATCACCGAAATTAAATTAAGAGTTTTTGTAAAAGGCCAGTTCTGTCTCTCTCGGGATAACGTTCAGAAATGTTGTTAAGTTAGTTAGGTTTACTTTCTTCGGGATTTCAGCCAGTCCTTCCTGCGTGTGTGTGTAAAATAAATTTAGTACAGGAATAAATTACCATCTGGAATAAGTTTAGACTATATCCCATATCCAGGGGAACGGGTTGCGGGAATCAAAACTACACATGTGCAAAATCAATAGCAAAAATAACGCTAGTAAAAATCATATTAAAAGCAAAAAGTTGTACACTATCTCGGCTTCTACTAGCAGCCACAGAAGGTCACAAAACCTCACACGGACTATCTCCAGTTGACAAAAGCATTGTGATCATGATCACACGTCTCGCCTTGGGTTGCGCAATCATTCAATGAGCCTGGTGAAGTAACGTTATTATCCAACACGAGCCGAGCCGTGGGAATCGTCACAGATCCAACTGCTTACAACCGACACACTGAACTGTTTTGTTTTGTAGAAGTATTGCACTTGATGTGTGGTTATCGATGGAGTAAAGAGACATACCATCTCTTTCTGTGAACTTCTTAAGTACCTAATTTAGGAAAGGGGTCAATAGACCTTGCCCAATGTTGGGAGGTATTGACCTTCTGTTTCCACGCTGGCCAGATGGGTTGATACAGGGTTTAATTTCGAGTTTTCCTTCTCTAGCAGTGATATCGTCTGCGTATTTTTACGTTAGTCGACTCTTACACCCTTTGAGATGGGGGGATCTTTCGACAGATAACATTCAGTTCCCTATTATGTGGGGCTGATAACTGGCAATACAAGTAAAAACTATAAAGCCAACTATGATTCTAATTTTAAATTTGTTGACGTATATTTTTTTATATTTTTTTTTATTGATATGTGCTGATATTTGATCTACGACGAAATACGTTTGCTTAAAAGGAACTTAAACCCAGGGATAAAGGCGTGATTGTATGTATGTATGTAAAAGGAACTTATCCACTCGAGACTTGAATTATACCAGAGGTATTATAGCTTTCCCGATACACAGACTCAGGCAAAGAGTTATTAGAATTATTTTTAAAAATGCCAGGATTTTGTAACAAAAAAAAATTCCAAACAATACTTACCTATATGAAATGTAGAGCTTAATTCTATCATTTAATCTTACTAATAAACGCGAAAGTTTGTGTGATGGATGAATAGATGAATGGATGGATTGATGTTTATTGTTAATGGCTGTGCCACAGTGTTACACTTTTGCAGCTGTCATCGATTTAATTTTATTTCTATTGTTAAATATTTAATGTTCCAAATAAAGTTATTATTATTACGCTTTCGCTTCTAAACGGCTGGAGTGATTTTAATAAAATGTGTTAGGGTATTAACTGACACCCTGTATTAACACATAGGCCATGTTTGGTCGCAATAACCAACATCGACGTGGGCGGAGACGCGGGCAAAAACTAATATTGTAATATAATCTCTTATTTAAAGCTCACAAACAAATGAATGACTAGAAACTCTAAATGTCAAGTTTGAAGCACTCTCACAATATATTTAGTTGAAAATTTTCCTAAAATAGATATAAGTACAATGGCCTGAGACGGCTAGCAGATGTAGGTATCTCGTTTCAAATAGCAAGTTCAGAACTCAGCTTAGAATTTTATTACTAGCTCGGCATCTCCGCCATCTTGTCCGGAGGAATTCTTAATGTTAGCAGTTATTTGACTCTACGTCTCCTGAGAGAACGGAGCATTGCAATTGGTCACCAGTCTACTATAAATCTGTATATGTGTGTGTGTCTGTGTGTATGAAACCGGCCAATCGCAATGCTCCGTTCTCTCGATACGTTTACGTTACGATAACGATAGTTTTAGTGCTAGGAGCACTGAAGGAAGCCACCACTTTCCATTCAACAATGTCAAATCATGTAATATTGTCTTTGATTTGCAATAAAACAGTATGAATTTGATTTGACATTGACCACTACACTGACTATTACTGTAGGTAAATAGTACAGTCAGCATCAAAAAGATGTTGAGGAACAAAGTACTCAAAATAATCTTAATTTCGTTTTTGTACCCCTTTCCAGTTGACCGATTGTTTTCATATTTGGCACACACCTTTGGTTCGGACAATTCTACCATACCGTCACGATTACGATAGTTTTTCGTGCTAAGTATTTATACTGTTGATTGATGGTACTTGGTGGAATTGATTGTTACATATATTATGTACATTGAGAACACTTGTACTTTTTCCACAGTATTTATTATATTGAACCTCACCGGTTTCGCCTTACGGCATTCTCAAATCAATCAAATTGGATAAATTTAAACCTTTGAGAATGCCGTAAGGCGAAACCGGTGAGGTTCAATTTAATAAATACTGTGGAAAATAGCAAATGGTCTCAATATGTGTTGCGTGTTAGGGTTTACGGAATCATTGATTTTATCGTGGTGCAGTTTCGTGGTACCAAATTTTTATTCCGTACTTATAAAGGCAATCTAATAGTATACATAGAAGTTATTGCTGGTACCCGTAAAAACCACGGAACAATATCTGAAAAATTATATTCAAGATAAACATTAATTTAATAATTTAAATTTATCTAACGCGGATGCTGATCTAAGCGAATGTTCTATAATGAACCAGTACATTTATTCTTCTTCTTCCAAGCACCCTTCTTTTTAGCATTCAAAAGGAGTCCGCAGTCCACACTATACTCAACCTTCTCATTAGGATTAGAGGTGTCCACAGCGAAGGAGCAGACTGCAGCCTAGCGAGGCAGCCGCGTAAGGTTTGCTTCGCAAAACAGCCTAGGATACCGAGGCATATTTTAGGCGTCCATCATCATTACGCTCATGCAAGTGTCAATCAAATGGGTTTGTAAGCGTCGGTAGCTTAGTGGTTAAGGAGTCGGCCTTACGATCGAGATTCGAGAGGTCCCGGGTTCGATCCTGGCCATTACACTAGCACAAGCAAATTAGCTTAGTTGGAGGGGTTAGAGGGAATATTAGTAACTTCGGTTTTAATATTCTTTTCAAGAAAAAAAAAGAAACATGCTATCAGTCATGAATTACGTTTGAATGATGGTTTGAACAGAAATACTTCAATCAACCATCAGTCACCGCATTAGACGATGACTGTGGTAAATAAAACTGACAGCAAAATCTACCGTGTATTGGACGAAAAACTGACAACTTTCAGCTCGGGCCAAGACACACTCGGGCAAGTTTGCTCGCTCAGTGTGGACGTGGCTATCGAATCTTTTTGTATACCACTTAGGTAGCAGATTATCTTGGTATTTATCCCCAATTCTGATATCCGGACTACATAACCGACCGGACCCACGTTGGGCCAATGTTGATCCAGTGTGTGGCCTCTTCAATATATCGGCAGATATACCGGATGAGGTTTGATTTGGGCCCCTTTTTTTCGTGCGGAAATCCCCTCGGATACCTCCCCTGCCGGAGCCGGAAGGGGATGTTATATCGGACTCGAACCGACTAAAACCGCACGCCGACTGTGAGTCGTGGTGCTAGACTGGAGGTGAGGTTGTCTTTGACATATCCCTCGCACTCTGGCTGACCCAGGGCCATCCCTTACGGTCTGGCCCTCCTCGAGAGGTTGATTGGGGCCCCAAAGTACCTATATAACAAGACCGATAGGTGTATCTCCTCCTATGGAACTAGATCTATTATATGGTCAATAACACATCGCAGCAGGTAATTGCTTTATTGTATGTAAATAACATACATTATGCGTTACAGATATAACATCTTATAATCTAAATATAATCAGATAAGAAAAAATAGATTTCGTTGGACTTTAGAAGCGAGAATAACATTAAAACGAAAAAAAGTAGCTGATACTTAATGTTTTTATCTTGTAATGTTTCCGTGTGATTATAAAATGTAATTACTTTGCAAGGTAGATTAATTACAGCCTTGAGTTGGACTGAGGAAGTTCTTCAGAAGTTCTATTTATGAGTTCCGTACCCGGAGAGTAACTAACGGGACCACAGACGAACATACTCCGCTGTTTGTCCGTCTGTCACCGAGATCTATATCATAAACGGCAAAGTTTTTTTTCATTAGAATGCCTGCTTATACCTTGAAATTCGGAGTCCACTCTCCCTGTGCTCTTTGCCATGTTTAGATTAGCGTCGGTAGCTTAGTGGTTAAGGTGTCGGCCTTACGATTGAGAGGTCCCGGGTTCGAATCTTAGCCATTACACTACCGCCGTGAACCCACTCCTAGCACAAGCAATTTAGCTTAGTTGGAGGGGTTGGAGCGAATATTAGTAACTTAGGTTCTAATACTCATTAAAAAAAATTGTTACCGCAACTGTCATTTGACAAAAAGGTTTCGCCAGAGCTTCATCCTTCCTGTCGGTAAGTACCTATACCGACATACCGGTGAAGTTACCTTGTTCCTCGAAGAATTCAATAAACAGCATTAGTTACACAACAGATGAAAATTATCAGGCAAAATATAGTGACTCTTTCCTTTGCCACACCAGTAAGACCTGGAAGTCCTTACCAACTCACGTGTTCCCTTCTTCCTACAATCCCGGGTCCTTAAAGCGGGGTGTGAAAAGCCTCTGGTGAGGCCGTCAAGATGAGTGCAAATTGTAACATGTTAAGTATTTATGTCTGTAATGGTAACCCTCTTTCCTGAGACTTTGCCTTCAGCTTAACATCAGGCGAGTTGAAGTCATAACGTGTCATATATAGAAAAAAAATCCTCATTTAAGAAGACCCCCTGTTGCGGATCGGTAGAGCGTTCGACTGCAAAGTCAAAAGTGGTGGTTTTGATGCCACATATTCAAAGAGACCTTAATAAAGAAACCAGTTAGTAATAAAGGGACAATGAGCTACTAATGATATAGTATTTAGTACATACGCAACATCCTGCACGCAGTGTCTGACGTCATTGTGTAGGTTGACAACCTGTTTCACCCTTTCGAAGACTTGTAATTTAAAATTGCAATGTCATTTTAAATTATAACTATTATATTTTTCAGTAACTGGTTACTTGTCAATGTTAGATACATAATTCTTTATTGTACATCAATATTATTACCTACAGATTATTGTAAAAGATACCTAGCATCCTTTCTCAGTGGATGCTTATAACATAAAAGACAACGACTGCCAAAATTGTCTCTGTTATTCCAGCAGCTTAGGCTTTGCATTGATAAAACGTATCGAATTCGTAGCTAAGAATATATTTCAAAATAATCACCACAGCCGGAACTTGCGAGGCCTAATTCCGCTAATTTATAATGATTCAATTTCGATCCGATTGGCTATCAAAAACAAAAAACTATCACGATATCAATGTTTTTTCTTAAAAATTGTATGATACACACCACAGAACAGAAAAAACTCACACCTACCGTTTTCGACATTTGAGTACTAGATGGAATTTTAACCGCCTTATGAATTACCAGAATCAGGCCTCATGAGTATTTATCTACCTACATCTATTAGTTGTAATATGTAATTAAAGGAAGGTTAAATAAAACATATATGAAGAGAAACAAGACTTTTAATAAATAAACAACAGTGGTAGCAGAGCGTGGTTCGCGCCCGCGTCTAAGTAATTGGCTTTCGAAAAAGAAGTGCACACGCGACAACCGAAAATGGCGGAAAGTATTAAGATAAAGCAATTTGCCGGCGAAGATTTTTCGATATGGAAGTTCCGCATTAGCAGTATACTACGGAAAAATGAATGTTTAAATGCAATAGAAAATAAAGCCTTTGCGAGCGTCCCGGAAAACAAAAAACTTGAAGCTCGTGCCCTAAGTATTATCATAAGCGGCGTCGCCGACAGCCATATTGATTATATTCAAGAGGAGAATACAGCGTTCAACATGATGTTTAAATTAGAGCAACAATTTATGAAAAAAGGCACCAGAAGTAAATTATTCTTACGGCGGGAATTAAACCATATAAAATACAAAGAAGGAACCTCACTCGCAGACCATTTTGCTACGTTGTCAAAAATATTCGGCCAGTTAAAAGACGCAGGAAGCCCCTTAGCAGAGGAAGAAAAGGTTAATGTAATATTGTTATCCATGCCCGAATCGTACGAAGTCATTATAACAACTTTAGAGTCAATGCCAAATCTGACAGTAGACCTAGTTAAAGACAGATTACTAGGAGAGGAAGAAAAGAGAAAAAAAATGGGTCCACAAACAATGGAGCACCAGAGGAATTCTTTTTTGTGCTATGGATGCGGCAAGCCAGGCCACAAGAAATTTGAATGCAGAGCGAGACACCACCAGGGACCAGCCCGTGGACACGAACAAAATCATTCAAGAAGTCAAGGACGAGGAAATAGAGCGCCACACAGGGGAGCATTTGTAGGCAGAAGCAGGTCACAAGGAAGAGGTCGTGGAAACCCGGACAGAAGACCGTGGCAAGGACAAGGACCTAACTATACAGGGAATAATCATCAGACATATGCGGCATCAACAGAAAATGAGCATGCTTTTCTGGCCAGCAATAGACAGAACCAAGAAATTGGTGATCAGTGTGAAATAGTTTGGTGTGTGGACTCGGGGTCATCGGACCACCTAATAAATGACAAAAGTGCGTTTTATAACTATTGTGAACTAAATTCAGCAAAAGTAATTGCTGCAGCCAAGAATGGAGTGAGTTTAATGGCGGTTGGAATTGGTAACTTAAAGGCAAGATGTTATGTTGGTAAGAGATATATAGACTGTACTATTAAAAATGTATATTATGTGCCAGAACTGAGAAAAAACTTGTTATCTGTTGCTAAAATTGAGAGTAATGGTTATAGGATTGAATTTTTAAATAATAAAGTTAGAATTTATAAGTATGATCAATTGACAATGATTGGGAACAATGAAGGATCTTTGTATACTATTCACATGCAAATAATAAAAGATGAATGTAACTTAAGTAGCAGTCATGATGATCAAGTGATGCAGCTGTGGCACAGACGCTTTGGTCACCTAGGGTTAAAAAATTTAACTTTGCTTTCACAGAACCAAATGGTAAGTGGCATTGATGACTTGACTAAATGTAATAATAATAATTCTGTGTGTGAACCATGCTTACTAGGTAAAATGACAAGACAACCTTTTAATAGACAAGGACGTAGGGCAACTAGACCACTAGAATTAGTACACACAGACGTCTGTGGACCTATCACACCACTGACCGAGGAAGGATACAAATACTTTCTGACATTTATAGATGACTATACTCATTTTGTTTGGGTCTATCTACTTTCTAATAAAAGTGAAGTTTTTGAAAAATTCAAGCAGTACTATTTTTATGCAACCAACCATTTCAATGCTAATATATTAAAGTTGAGATCAGATAATGGCGGTGAATATGTGTCGAGGCAATTTCAGGAGTTTTGTTACAGCAAAGGAATTTTAATGCAATATACAGTGCCATACAATCCCCAGATGAACGGAGTAGCGGAACGAATGAACCGCACATTAATAGAAAAGGCAAAAACAGTTTTATTAGACTCGCAGCTTAGGAAAGAGTTCTGGGGCCATGCAATTTTGTTTGCAGCCTATGTTACTAACAGAAGTCCGACTGAAGGAAAACGTCAAACACCATCAGAGCTATGGGAAGGAAGGAAACCTGATGTGAGAGCTATGCGAGTGTTTGGGTGTACAGCTTATAATCATGTACCTAAAGAGCTACGACATAAATTGGATAATTCAGGAAAGAAAATGATCTTTATTGGATATGTCAATTCAGGATATAAGCTGTATGATACAGAAACAAGGTCAGTAATATCGGCTCGGAATGTAGTATTTGATGAAACAAAACCTGGACATGATAATTGTGTGAGATACACACAGGACAAAATAGAAGTGAAAGAAGATGAAATAAGTGAACAAGAAGAAGAAAGTGAGGAGGAAAGAGATGATGAAAATGTATCAACGGAAACCATAGAGCGAAAATTATCAAAGAATAGGAATAAAGAAAATAGCAAAAATAGTAAAGAAAAAGAGACACTAGAAATGGAGAATGATACAGACAAAAGGACAGAGAGTTTAGAAAGAGGGAGAGGAAAAAGAGAAATAAGAAAACCAGTATGGCAAAAGGATTATGAAATTGATTTATACCAGGATAATCATTATATGCATTATTATCAAGTTACCAGGAAGTTCCAACTAGTTTTGATGACATTAAAGGGAGAAAAGATGAGAAATATTGGAATAAGGCAATAAATGAGGAATTAAAAGTTTTAACAGAAAATGAAACATGGAAGTTTGTATCTGAACCACAGAAAGAAAAGCTACTAGACAGTAAATGGGTTTTTACAAAGAAAAATATAGGAGAAGAAGAGATATGTAAAGCAAGATTGGTAGTGAAGGGTTTTCAACAGAGGGGAAAGTTAGAAAATACATACTCACCTGTATTGAAGTTGCAAACCTTGAGAGTTCTTTTATCGGTTGCTGCTCAGAAAGATTATGAAATACACCAGATGGATGTCAAGGGGGCATTCCTATATGGACGTATTGACGAGGAAGTCTACTTGAAACCTCCACAAGGACTGGCAGTTCCAGAAGGCCAAGTTCTAAAATTACAAAAATCTCTTTATGGTTTAAAGAAGAGTCCAAAATATTGGTATGAAAAATTCACAGAAGTTATTACCGAATGTGGTTTTATGCGATCTCAAAATGACTATTGTCTCTATAGTAAAGGCAATCTCTATTTGATTCTGTATGTGGACGATTTATTAATAATAGGGCCTAGTGCTACAGAAATTGAAAAGGTCAAGAACTTCTTAAAAACTAAATTTAGCATGAAAGACTTAGGGGACAGCAATCTGACATATCTTGGCATTAGTATTCAGAAGAAACATGATGGTATCTATCTTAATCAATCTAAACATCTGCAAAAAGTTCTTGAATTTTATAACATGGACAATTGTAAAGGGACTAATTCTCCTATGGATCTTAATTTTAAACTGGACTTTGACGCATGTGAAATTGACATGACTTTAGAACATCAGTGCAGGTCTCTTATTGGTTCTTTGATGTATGCTATGGTGAGCACAAGACCAGACTTAGCAACAGCTGTATCATATTTAAGTAGATTCCAGTCACAGCCAACTTTGAAGTTATGGCAAGCTTTAAAGCGTGTTCTTAGATATATCAAACAAACTATTGATTTAAATTTAAAATATTCTAAAGGTCAATATGACAGCTTAACAGGCTTTGCAGATGCAGACTTTGCACGTGATAATGATAGGAAATCCACTAGTGGATATTTGTTCAAGTTGTTTAATAATACAGTAACTTGGAAATCAAAGAAACAAAGTACAGTTTCGTTGAGTACAACAGAGGCAGAGTTAATAGCTTTATGTGAAGCATCCGTTGAAGCTTGTTGGTTAATGAAACTTCTGTGTGACTTTAACATTAGAATAAGTAATACTGTGATTTTTGAGGATAATCAAAGTACTATGAAAGTTGTAAAGAATCCAGATCAGAAACGTTTGAAACATGTTGATGTTAAATTTAATTTCGTTAAACAGAAAGTAGAGGAAGGATTAATAATTGTTAAATATATATCAACCACAGATCAAATTGCAGACATTTTGACGAAGCCCTTATCAGGAGAAAGATTTGTAAGATTACGTAGTATGCTTAACTTGTTGAGGTGTTAAATAACTGATGTAATACATATGTGTGAACATTGAGGGAGAGTGTTGAGGATCAATGTCCACACATCTGATAGTTTTTATTACTCTGTGGTTATGTTAAGTCTATTTTTAGTCTATGACAGAAATGAAAGGAAAAAGAACCTATGAAGAATCTGTAACTTGTGTGCGCCATTAAAAATGTAATATGTAATTAAAGGAAGGTTAAATAAAACATATATGAAGAGAAACAAGACTTTTAATAAATATACAACATTAGTGAATGTGCACCGAAAATAAAAGTAACACTCGCAAATTCCTGCAAACTTGCTATAGCGTGGTGCGCTCACCGTGCGGAACAATTAGGGCGCGACGCTACCGCCATCGCGCGGCGCGTCCATTAATTAAACAAGATAAATAAGTGCTGGACATCACGACACACGACATGTACAGTCAGCATCAAATCAATCATGATGAAAAAAGTAACATTCTACAGAACGCTATCTAAGACTCATGGTAAGCTTAACTAGCTTGTGTTCTGGAATCTGGAATGCGGATAAACATACTTAGATATTTTTTTTTATAAACACTCACATATACATAGAAACATCCAGACCAATGCAAATAACCATATTCATGCATACAAATATGTGCACAGAGCGGGGATCGAACCCGCGCATCCTGTGTTGCAGTTGCGTTCACTGCGATCGCGCCACAGAGGCTGTCTGAATGAAATACCTTGGTTTTCTCCCTTTCCTATTGACTGATTGTTCTGATAGTTATTTACCTTTAGTTCGAACAATAAAACAATTTAAGTAAATAAAACAGTTTGATTTCCACTTAATACCTTTATATTAAGATCATTTTAAAACTTTGTAGTCAATATCGTTCTGTTGCTGACTGTATCACTCTTCGTATAGTGACAGTTTCACAACTTTTTGCTTCTAGCGTGAGAAAGTTGTGAGAAATGTGACGTTAGTAGAGATGGGACGTTCAATTGATTCTATTGAGCTATATCGTGCTTATACATATAAGTTTTGGTGTGTATGAGGCCCTACCATAATTTTAAGCGCCTGCATCAACCTCACTCGTGAGGTATAAAGTATACACCTTTTGATTGACAGTTGATTGGTGTTGAGGGAATGAGCAAAGATAAATCATTAGATAAGGAAAGGAATAACAGAGCGCTTTCCAGGGCACCAAGTGCAAGCTTTGGATGTGACCGGCATAGTTGATTGATTGATAATAATAATTGGTTTACCGTACACAATAGATTGCCAAATGTTGATAATTGACCAAACAAAATGACAAACATTTTGCTAATCTAAAAGCACAGCCGTAATAATCTAAGTTGTCTGTTTTCTGGAACTTTTTCATTTGAAACCCTAATATAGGCTCTACAAATCGCCTTTACAAATTGCAGTTTATCGAAAATGGCTTAAAAAATTAACATGCATTAAAAATTTAGAGACACAATTTCGTAAAACATAAAGTTTTAAGGTTTTAAGTTTAAATTGTAGAAATAAGTCTCAAAATTTTTTAAACGACTTCAAAAAAGGAGGAGGTTCTCTATTCGACCGCTATATTTGTTTTTTTTTTTAAATTGCACAACCAAGTGGCTAACGACCGTACTATAGCAAATTACTATCACAGATAAAATAAATACTTACTATTTAATAACAAACCATATTCTGCAACAGCCTTAGCCACGCTCCCGCAGTCTCGCCCGCATTATCAACATTGTATCCTCCATTTTGTAAATAAATATTAAACAGAGTTCGTCTTGCCATACCTAAGCGGTTATTTTATTGTGATAGCACTTGTTTCAATACAAATAATATGTTAATATTGTTCTGTGAAAACCCGCAAGGTCGTAAAAGTAGGCAATTGGTATACAATAATGCAACTATGTTTAATAGCAGACATTTTGTTAAAACCATCACCGCTTGGCTAAGGCTCTACAATCAAAACAAGAAAAAAACCTGTGTAAGTCGTTGCCTTCTTGGCTTCTCTGTATTTAAAAAAAAAAGAAGATAGTAGACATTATTGAATTGATTGAAGAGTTTTGGCGCCAATTCGAAGAAGGTGCATCGTGGTACTATTATATTTTCCAAAATTGATGTTAATTCAAGTTTTTATGTATAAAAAGGGTGGATTTTTAGAATTAACGTCTTGGACAACGCACACAAGTGTAGGAAAGTGGCATAAACATAACTCACGCCTGTATTCCCCGAAGGGGTAGGCAGAGGTGCTAGCACCCACATTTCACTTTTTATGTTTAGGTCCCAATGTAATAGGTTGCGAGCCTATTGCCATTAACCGGGCACTTAGAAACCTGCGATAAATACACACATAACTTCGAAAAGCATCGAAAAGTCATTGGTGTGTGCCATGGTAAACAGCAGTCCATTACCCATACCACTAGGCTACCGCCTATAGGAAAGTGGCATGTTACAGTGAATTGTGACTTTTCTCATCCAATTCTCCCTAGGGAGCTTCCAGTAAAGTCCCCACAAGTATACTGAGGCAGCAATCATCATTCATCGTCATCGTCATCATCATCATCATCACTGTCATTACCTCATTGTCATCACCATCAACTAAATGAAACATACTAATATTAGTAGTAGGTAGTAGTATGTAAGTGCTATATTTTTCATCGGGAAATTTCCAACTCGACACTGGCAAAATTGTCCCCTATATTGGGTTGATATTATGTTGCCATTTAAGAAAAAAAGAAGAATTGATTGAAAACTATACTTACAGCCAGATTCATATCGAATAACCATTTTTGGGGTCACCACTTCTTGGTTGATCCTCTGCTCGACCTGGCTCTGGCCGCTGCGATATTTAACTAATAAAAACTGACCCTGCTATCTACAATTTAATTTATCGCACCTAAGTACCTAGTGTGTTTTAGTCATCTGCGATTACTATAATACACAAAAGTCTTTGCAATGAACAGTACCTTACTGCTTTAGGTTGGCAGATTATGTAGTAAAAAACAGAGCTTAGTTAAACTTAGGTGATATCCATTAGCTGAAAATCCCTAGTGTACACTATTGTACAAATAAAATATACAAATGAAATGCCTCTACTCATGTTCACCATTGCGCCCGTATCTGCATTAATAAAATCAACGAAAGATCAATAACACAGCGAGCCAAAGCAAATGCCAATTAAAAACCAATAAAAAAAATTAAGAGAGCGGGAACGTAAAACGAAAACAACAACATTTAAAAAAATGTTCCAATTTCGAATACGGTCCCCTAGTGGTTGTCGGACAAACAATCTGTGACCTAGTTGTCTATGGGCTTCATAATATGGCGTAACAATCGTGTCAGCGATTCGCGGTGCTTACTCGACGCGTTTGTTGTATAAATATTGTTAAACATTGGATATAAATGGCGATTAACAAGTCATTAATTGTGTACGCGAATAGGTCAACAACTTGACGCTCTCTGCTCGCTTTCATGGTGACGGGCAATAGATAATAAGTTGTCTTCTTTCGGGTCAACAGTAACTGATGCGGTTAAAGTAATTTGTGGTTTATGGGATACTAGCTTTTGCCCGCAGTTGGGTCCGCGTGGATGTCGGTTATCGCAACCAAATATATAGCCTATGTCTTTTCTCAATGTCTGAGGTCTAATTGCAACAAAATCGGCATAGGAATTTAGGCGTGAAAGTGTAACATACAGACAGACAGATAGAGTTACTTTCGCATTTATAATGTTAGTATGGATCATAGCCTCGGATGTGACCGGGATTGATGCAATAATAATGATGATGATACTTTTGTATTTAAGATACAAGAGTGATGCAATAAAGATCTCCATGAGCTGTCTGTTCGTTACTACTCAGATAGATCTTTCGTAACTTTTTTAGTAACATCTATCACCACTATGGCGTCTTTTCACGTAGAATTTGCAGTTTTCTTTTAGCAAAGAATTCATAAATCATCGGTATTAGTCGCACCTTCAGCGATATTTACATATACATACATACATTCCCTTCCCGGTCCTCGATTAGGACGAAATTTTGCGCACGCTCTGAGTTCTGATAACAATACATGAATAGCTAAGAAACGTCATTACAAATCCAATATGGCGGCCTATCCAAGATGGCGGACTAGCTGTTTGAAATCCACCCCCATGATATGGGTATCGCATGAAAGGATTAAAAGCGTGTTTTATTAAACTATTTTTGTTTATAAATGAGTTGTTTTTCGGGTTAGTTCTGTCTCTATAATAAATAAGCTCAAGATTTTTCTATTGTTGTTTTGAACAAAACCAATTAAGGTAATTGATTGCATATAAAGAATCTACTACGAATTTGGGGTATTACAGGATGGCTTAAAGGGGTGGCTACGGTATCAAATGATTCTGAAATGTAGTACATTATCTGATAATAGAGAATATGGAAGTTTGCTAGTGGTAAAAATAAAATAACACTAAAATACCTACAGTATTTCATTTCAAAACATTTTTTTATAAGAATACTAGCTTATGCCCGCGGCTCCGCCCGCGTGGATGTCGGTTATCGCGACCAAACATAGCCTATGTCCTTTCTCATAGTCTAATCTACCCCTATACCAAATTTCGTCAAAATCGGTTCAGTGGTTTCGGCGTGAAAGCGTAACATACAGACAGACAGACAGACAGAGTTACTTTCGCATTTATAATATTAGTATGGATTAGAACCGAAATTACAAATATTCCAGCTAACCACTCCAACTACGCTAAATTGCTTGTGCTAAGAGTGGGTTCATGTCGGTAGTGTAATGGCCAGGATTCGAACCCGGGACCTCTCGAACGTAAGGTCGACTCCTTACCCATTAAGCTGCCGACTGGACTGTGTTGTGGGGTCCAGGAATATTTAGATGATGGAAATGCTTGGAAGTGAGCTGTTCGCTCGGCTGTGCTTGGTGCTACTCAAGCAAATCACTGTATCTAGACCATAAGTATTAGATTTAGTATTAGACCGTAGCTTATTTACCGACAAACATATACCTACTACATTAATATTTTCCCACGAAGGCGAATTTCCTGCACTTGAATACAAATCGTATGAAGGTATTTATTTAGAAGGATATCCTCTTGTAGTATATTATAAGTTATAATATAACTGATATAGCTATACGTGCTATGCGGTATTTACTTAACCTAAGCAAAAGTTATATGCCTCTATTCACATATCTTGGATCTAAAATGTGCTCTATAAGCGCAGTACACGTTTCTTGGATGTATTTTGAAGGTAGCACGGGGTACTAGTGCAGTGGACGAGCTCAAATTCACCGCGCGCGCCAGGGCATTATAAATTTCGGGTGCATCCTCGTGCTCCTACTAAATTGTCCTACTGGTAGGAGCACCGGGACACCTATGTCCTAGTGCTCCTACTACAAAGGCAACCGTGAAGCGTCCAGTAGGAGCACCAAGACATTACAAAAATAGTAGTACTCATGCACATACTCTGATACAGACGAATGCAGATATCTACAAGTGTCACTTTGTTGCATATTTTGTCACTTTTTGTCCGTGCAAGAAAAAAAGCTATCTAATTAATAAATTATATTAAAATTTAAAATGAATACAGAAGAAATTATTCCCGTTTTAATTAAAAGGAAACGCGGAACTGTACCTATTGCTCTTTAAAGGAAAGCAATAATATAAACAAGGAGTTTACAAAACTGTAGTGAAATATGACAGTGCAGCTATATGAAACTCGACCTGGATCATTATTTGAAAATAGGTTTCTGTATGAAATTCAAGTCATAGACTGTGTAAAGTAATAAAAAAAAGACTCAGAGGATAACAAAAAGTGAAGCTCTAAAATGTGTATTATTTTTATAACGAAAAAGAAAACTAATCTCCTCTATCGAATACATAGAAAAAAATGGGGCGGGACTCGAACCGCGATCTTTCCCTTACAGGGGAATGCCTTGACCAACTTGGCTACCAAGACATGCCCGATGTGATTCGAATTTCCCTTCTATTTTTATCCGTCTATATTCTAATCCTCGTCTAAACCAAAGTATGGTTTACCACAAGAACCTTCCAGGCCCTCGATTCTACTAAAGCTAAACCACTGTGGTGCTGCGGTCAGTGCAAAAAATGACAATAAATTTTAGACTTTATGGTGGTGACAGATTTATGTTTTCAAAATTAATTAAAAAAGGTACTGTTTGACATATAGTTTTAATACAAGTTTTTAAATGTAAAGTACATATGCAGATTTCTTTTTTAAGAAGATGTCATCCAAATGTATTCCACCTAGTTGCACACATTGTTTAAAACGGAGCATCGTATTCCGCACCACACGCTGCAGTAAGCTCGGTTCAATTCGATTCTTGCCCAATGTTGTCTTTTAGGTCCACAATAGTTCACGGATTGCTGGCGTACTCTCTCTATGATGTAGCCACACAAAAAAAATAGTCCATTAAATTGGCCACGGGACTCCGACTTCCGTCGAATTTTGAAGTGTGAAAAAAATTGTCGACGATTGAGTACGTAGGAATCGTTGCTTTTGGAAATTGCATCGATAGCGTACGCGCGATGGTCACCCGTCCACTACGACATCGTGACTGGGAAATCCGCACGATCAGTGATTTGAATGATTCGAAAGACACTACCCTCTCCCCGCTCCGCTTATAACTTTTTGAGATATTCGTTTTTTTTTAATGTAAATCTGCCTCCAGTCTCCCTGTACCTACTGCTATAGTCCAAAATGAAATGAAAACGGTTTCATTATAGGTACTTCTTCAATTACTCTGCAAAAAGTCATTGAATTTTGGACTTCTGGACCTCATCGCTCAGTAGCGGTGGCACCATTGTGTTGTTTGGCTTTAGCAGAATCGAGGCCCAGATCATCTGCCAGTGAGATCCCCCAGCGAATTCTGATTGAAAATTACTACTAGGAATTCACCACCTTTTGGGGTATAAATCGAAAAATATCGATCCTTGGAAAAAAATACTATTTATTTATTCTTTATTTATTTATTCTTTATTGTACACTTTGATATTCTAACAAAATAAGTGACATGTTATATACAAAGGCGAGCTTAACTCAAAGTTGAGTTCTCTTCCAGCAAACCCACAGCATAGAGGAAAAGCAATAGAAAAGGAGGCAGTCTCGTGTACCTTAATATAAAATTATAGTAATGTGAGGAGGTATACATAGGTAACAAATGGCATAACATATAAACATACATACATAAATATCCATCATAGACACTACATACCTATACATACATTATATACTCACATATATATATTATATATATAATATAAATATATTACTTACTATACATACATTAACATACATACTACTACCACTAAATTAAACTACTACTTTAAATTTCTTAGCTTGGCGGGACCTCTTTTAATTTCCTCTTAAGTATTTTTCGGTTGACTGTACAATATGTAATGCAATAGGAGCAAAAAGAATTAAATTTAGAAAATTATTTTATTCCTCTTGGTTTTTATGTTCAGTAGGAGCACCAGGACATGGGTGTCCTGGTGCTCCTACCAGTAGGACTATTTAGTAGGAGCACGAGGACGCACCCTAAATTTCGGGATTTAGGTCCAAGATATAACCGGTCCCGCGCTTTTGGTCCGTTATAAATACAAATAAAGCTCCCTGTCGTGCGCGAATGTGTCAAATGGCACAAAAAGGCGGGAAACGCGACACGAACGTGACACACGCGACAATATGCTTATTTCTTTCTAACTCGTTTACTTTTTAATACTTCTGCTCTTTCTTATCTATTGTCCATGTATTGTATCATGCTTCAGTCATCGCATTTGAATCAAATGCGATGACAGTAAAAATCAGAGCATCTGGAATGTAGAAAACATTTTGATGTCTATGGTTTGTCGTTGCATGGTCTGTGTCGTGTAGGTGACTGTTTGGACGCTCCGACGCTTTAACTATTGAAAAATAATATATGGTTCGAAAATACACTACTGCACAAGGTTCGATGGAATAGATACTACAAAACTAATGAGGTTTTTGATATTTGTTTGTTGTTTGTTAATCAAATTAAGAACTATCTCGTCAAAAAGGTTTACTTACCTGGCCCCACCAAAATATTTGGGCCCCTATCAACCAAACTTGAAAACTGATGGTAATCGTTGCCATAAAGACCTAAGCATGAATGACTAACTAAAATCATACAATATAGGACCAATGTAACTAAAATGAGTAGAAAGAGTAAATAGGGTAGCCCTATTTTACTCTATCGGAAACATTACATAGTTACTTACTTAGTTAATTTATTTATAACTTCATATCTCACTTTAGCATTATACGACACGCTTAAGTAAGAAATAGCTCGGTATATTTTTTATAAACTTTCTAAAAATGAATAGACCTAGATCGATTTAGCGCCCCCGAAACCCCCTGCATACTAAATTTCATGAAAATCGTTGGAGCCGATTCCGAGATTCCAATTATATATATACAAGAATTGCTCATTTATAGGTATAAGATAAAGACAAATGCACATGTTCTACTTGATTTTTTTACGCTCTGTCTACTTTTAAAACTATGTCTTCGCAATCTTCAGTGTTGCTATATCAGAAACTTATAAGCGAAGTAAACATTCTTATAACATAGCATAACACACGAAATAGTTACACATTCACATTGAATTATACAATTACAACAAAGCGCTTGAGAAATTTAAATTACAAAACGAAATAAAAAACAAAAATCTCAGCACAAAATATTGTAACCGGTGGTGTGACGTCACACGACAAGATGGCGACCGCGCGCGATCATATGTGTGCCTAGAGTTAAGTAAAGTGCAGCGACCCCAGTCAATGTTAATGTCATGTCAGTGCTTACGACTGCTTCTAGCGAGATGTATTGACGAACTGTGTGTTTATGACTAGGGTGCCGACTGTACTTACGTTAGCCGGAACCATTAGTTATACGGCCATAAAATTCGACGAACAATAAATTACTTGCAGTAAAAAGTAATATTGGAAGCTGTACCTACCATAACGAAGTCGCGCTCAAAAGTATTATAATCAAAGTTTATAGTTGTTTATTATGCAAATAAACCACTAGCTTTTGCCCGCGGCTCCGTCCATACAAACATAGCCTGTGTATTAATCCAGGGTGTCAGTTAACTCCTTACCAAATTTTATTAAAATCGCTCCAGCCGTTTAGGCGTGAAAGAGTAACAAATATCCATCCTTCCATTCGTACTTAAAAACTTTCGCGTTTAAAATATTAGTAGGATATAAATGGCATTTGAAATACGTTAATGTAGCCTAAGTATGTGCTATTCCAGATTAACTATTTCTCTCTATGCTAAATTTGGCGCACATCAGCCTTTGCAGATGCGTAGAGATGTTGCGTCTTTGGCAGTTTTCTACCGTCTCTACCATGGTGAATGTTCTGACGAGCTCTTCCAATTAGTCCCACCCTCCCCTTTCCTTCACAGGACGACACGTGCAGGGCTAAGATGTCATCCATTTACGGTGCAGAGTATACCTGCTAGAACCAAGCGTTTCAGTGATTCATTCCTATGCCGCACCACTAAGACCTGGAATTCCCTGCCAGCTCACGTGTTTCCTTCTTCCTACAGTCCCGGGTCCTTTAAGCGGGGCGTGAAAAGGCATCTAATGAGGCCGTCAAGCTGAGTGCCACCACTGTTAACATGGTAAATGTTTACGATGGTGACCCTCTTTCCGAGACTTTGCCTTTAGCTTAACATCAGGCGAGGTGAAGTCAAATTGACGTGTCCTATATAAAAAAAAAAAAAAAAAAAGTTCTGCCATTTTCGGATCAGGCGTGGTTAAGTAATAAAAAGAAATCCGTCCATTCCTTCTTTGTAATGGTATCAAGTAAGATTACGAGTTCTCAGCTGAACGCATTTTTAATGTGGCGTGTGTGACGAAATAAAGTTTTTACTGATTTAATTTATTTCCAGTATCCATTGTTTCTGTGCCGTGCCTCCCTGGCTTGACGGTAGTAAACGCGACTGCCACGCAGGACGCCCGAGTTCGATCCGCGCTCAGTGCAAATAGCCATTTGTATGCATGAATATGGCTATTTGCATTGGTCTGGGCGTTTCTATGTATAATATCTATATATTTACAAAAAAAATATCTAAGTATGTTTATCCGCATTCTAGATTCCATAACACAAGCTAATTAAGCTTACCATGGGTCTAAATAGCGTTGTGTGGAATATTGTGTAATATTAAAAATAAAAAAATATGACGTGTGACGTGATGAAATATGAAATGATGTTTTTACTGATTTATTTCATTGCCAGTATCCATTGTTTTTAACCAACAGTTCATTAAATTACTATCCATCAACTTTGAATACGACTGTACATGCCAACAGAATGCGGTCTTAAAATCCGTATAACGTCTAAATTCGATACGCGTCGGTTGAAATTGATCCTAAACTATTCTGAAACAATATTTGTTAATGAAACGTCGGTGATGTTGACCAGACCTTTCCGGTCTGAGTAGCTCATCTAAATACTCACTTTTAGACTTAAACATTTAGGCTGATGCCCTAATATTGTAGACTAGCCGACCCGCCCTGCTTCACCTATGGCATACTTCGAAACTCGTATCGACCCTTTAAGTCATGTATGCCCATAATTGTTGTAATTTGGACATTTATGATTATTCCGCTCTATTGAATACTTGCGTGAAGAAATATAAACTTCGATCGGATTCATTCAAATATTTGGGCGCAGTCATCAAAATTCAATGTTTAAAAATGGTTGAAAAATCATTCATTGTTTCCAACAGTTCGTAATGTTGGTAGATGGCTGCACCGTCGCCCTTATAGACGGATTTATGGAGAAGGAAAATTTGGGAAGATTCAAGTGTCGCTCAATAGCTCAGTTGGAAGAGCAGTCCCCCTGTACCTAAGGGAAAGGTCGTGAGTTCGAGTCTCACTTGAGTATTTCATTTTTTCCAATGTTTTTCGAACTTAAAAGTTAGCATAATAAATGCTATAAAAATTCATTCAAACGGAGTGTTACTATTTATACTGTTCATTGATGGCACTTGGTGGAATTTATTGTTGCATATATTGTGAACACTTGTACTTTTCCCGCGACTTGTACTTTTTTTTAGCAAATTGCTAAATTTAAATCTTTGAGAATGCCGTAAGGTGAAACTGGTCAGGTTCAATATAATAAATACTATGGAAAAAGTACGAGTGTTCTCAATATGTGTAAACGTAGTGACATAACATAACATAAACTCACGCCTGTATTACCCGAAGGGGTAGGCAGAGGTGCTAGCACCCACATTTCGCCAGTTTATGTTTAGGTCCCAATGTAATAGGTGGCGAGCCTATTGCCATTAACCGGGCACTTATAAACCTGCGATAAATACACACATAACTACGAAAAGTATCGAAAAGTCATTGGTGTGCGCCATGGTAAACTTGGGATCGAACCCGAGACCTCGTCTCAGCAGTCCATTACCCATACCACTAGGCTACCGCAGATTATTATTAATATTCTATATATATCTGAACTGAAAATACGCTACCAGAAAATGTACTGGCTACTGGGAAGACACTCCCCGCTATCAGTACACAACAAAGTCCTATTATACAAACAGGTATTGATGCCAGTATGGACTTATGGTATCCAGCTCTGGGGCTGTACCAGTAAGAGCAATCGTCAGATCGTACAACGATTCCAAAACAAAGTACTCAGGGACATAGTTAATGCACCCTGGTATATTCGAAACTGCGATCTACATCAAGATTTAAACATGGATGTTGTAGACCGAGTAATACAAAAATATGCAGAAGCCCACGAAAACAGACTTCATCATCACGTGAATGTCGAGGCTATCCAGCTTCTTGACATCACTAATATAGTAAGAAGACTGAAACGGACGAAACCGTTCGAGTTAGTGTAGTGTTTTAACGACCAATAAACTTATGTAGTGATTAGTGCTGCTTACAAAGAACACATGAACAAAGTGTCTTCGCCTTAATAAAAACTAAGTAAGTGTTAATGGACGCATTCTTAGGATAATGTTTACGTAGTAATTTAGGTGAAATTTGTTTACTAATTGGCCAACTAGGCTAGATCGTAATATATTAAATAAAGTATAAAAAAAAAAAAAAAAAAAAAAAAAACAAAAAACAAAAAAATTATTAATATTAATAGATAGTAAACACAAAAATATTTTTTCAATTTGAAATACCTAGTTGCCTGAGTTTAGTGCGTTAAACCAAACCAACAAACAAAATCTTCAGCTTTATAATATAAGTGTAGATTTTAAACAATTTTGGCACAGCTAGCGTAGGAAGTAAAGATAACATAATTCAATATGTGGAAGAATTGGGGTCTTACAAATATACAAAATGGCGTAAAACGTCAGCCATGGTTTGTTTTGAGGTTTACCAAATTTCGTGGTATACTTATTCAGTTTAGGCACATAAAGAGCACATAATGAACGTCAGAATTTTACAAAAAATGAAATAAAATAAATCATTGGAAAATGATTCTTTCCTGGTTCGGTAGGTTGGTGCTACTGAGAAAATACCAGTAAGAAACTCAGTGAACTCGATTATCCTTCTTTTTTTACAGAACTAATTAAGCTAAATTACTCATGTTAGGAGTGGGTTCACGTCACGCCAGTATTCGAACCCGGGACCCCTTGATAATTGGACTAACTCCTTTTAATATACCGATTGGAGAGACGAGAAATAACCAAGGGAGAAACTCCTCTATATAAATAGTTGTGCGGAAAGTCTAAGCCCTAAATGGGTAAAATTTATGATTGGGCATCCTATAAATTCTTCCTATAAATACGTATGTATGGGGCATTACACCCGAGGGTAATTAAGCGAATATATTGCGATTCTAGACTTGTGGTTGTATAGGCTTCGGCGATGCTGTAAATACCAGTAATATAAGGTGGGCATGCTATTTGATGTCCAAAAAGAAATGCGTATTAGGGATGCTAACTTGAAGTTTACATGTTTTATAATGGGAAGTGGTTATATCTATGGACGTATGCAATACACCCCTGGCGTTACACTCATGCTGCTAATCCTTTTTTTTTAATCCTGTAGTAATGACCTATCCTGTATGCGACTTCAGAGACAAGTCGTTCGATGGGTCAGCTAGTAACTTATAAATGGGTGAATTTCAACATCTATGAATTTTTAGCTAATTTTGGTGATTTTTTTTATTTCTAGATATTTAGGTAATCTCTTTCAATATTTAGCTAGAAATACCTATTTAGATGCCTATTTTACTTGAATAGTCAATTAGCCCTGGGAATTACTTGTTTATTTTATACACCTGAATTGCCAATACACCGAAATTGGTGTCAAACACCAAAATTGCATATCAACTTATTTTTATTTTTTATTTATTGTTACTTATACTATTTCTTTGTTTTTTTTTTAGAATTTGGCACTTAATAGGTACATATAACCCTTAATTTTCACCCTTTTATCACCAACTTCATTTTTATATGGCAAAACCGTTTTAGTTCTTAGTAGTATCAGTATAAAAGCAAAACATTTGATTGTTTAGAAGCAAGGATTATATTTTACTCTAATGGCGCCAATATTATCGACGAACTTATTCAAGATTGCTGGGAAAAGATTTAGGCAGTTATTCTCAAAGTGGGAGAGGTGGTACTCGGTATGCCTAAGGGTGGACGGAAGATAGGCCATGGACACTTGGTAGTGACAAGACAAGTTGGTAGTGTGATGTCTATTTCTGAACTTACAAGAGTCCTTCAACTAAGTTTCTCACGCGGTGAGCTGATGGGCATTGCGGTTCAAAAGGGTTCCAGAGGTTTACACCATCCGGGACCTGTACCACGATTCTGATTTCGTTGTTCGCTGTTGGCAATATCAGAATCTTCCTTATCACTGTCGGGGTACATCTAGGATCGGTCCTTAGGCCATTCCCAATCAGCGTGGTATTTTGGTCGGATAGCATCAGACAATCACTCCATAACTGCCCATGTATGCTGTTAATATCGGTGGTGGACGCCGATAGATTGGTGCAACATGTGAGGAGCTTGAGGACGGTAGAGGTCAGAAGCCTTCTGTGGAGAAGATTGAGTACCTTTTACACGATAGCAAAGTGCTAGCTGCTGGAGCAACATAAGCAGGAGTTGAGTGTCTCCACATCTTCGACGTCATCGCTTTGTTGCGTGGAGTCACGTGCAAAAGATTGCACGAGGCACTCTTGCATCCACGGTAGCTTTCATGTAAGTGAGAAAGCAGAGGAAGAAAAGCCAAATGATGTTGACAGTGGAGAGGAGGGAAGAAGGGTGGGCAGGTTTTAACGGTGTAGGCTTGGTAGTAAAGAGTGAGGCCGCCTTTCACACCAGTAGAAGCAGGTGACGGAAAGAGCGCACGATGCTCCACCACACCGGCCTATCCCTACTGCGGTATCAGCTGACTTCACCCAACTACTCGCCTGTCTGCTGTATGGGTAGTTCATATGCTAATGGTTAATCTGAGAGAAAATTAGGAAAGCTTCCGAACAACCCTCAACAGCCAACAACCTCTTTCCCACCTAGGGAGAGAGGCGGTGCTCTCTCCATTGCCCAGAGTATACCACGTAGAGGCTTCCTGACCTAGTAGCCCGTCGGACTACGTAGGAGCTTAATCAAATAACTATGAAAACAAATTTTGGTGTAAATATACAATTTTGATGATTAGTAAAACCCCACCAAATTCACCAAAATTGCTCCACCAAAATTAGTTTCACGTCTAAAAAAATTATTTATAAAAATACTATTTAGAATATAGTGGTTACATTACCAAAATTTAATACACATACTGAACCTGTACACTATACTTAAATATTAAAACATACCATGAGAATGAAACGGTTTTAATAATCAACACAAAAATTACAATATTTTTGTCAGAGGATTATGAAACGACCTACTTACGTGTTTGGCAGAAAAACGAAACGGGACTGGGGACAACTGGCACTGGTGCTCATTAACACCCAACTGAACGTTTCCAATGATGATAGTGTCGTCCTTATAGGTACTTTCAATACGACTCCTTCGATGTTTTTATAAATCCCACCAAAATTTTACATTTGCCGCGGACGCATCTTATAAATTATTTTTAAGATAAAGTATAGTACTAAATACTACGAATGACATTATCGAAGATAGCTAAAATAATGCCGAATCGAATTATTATTAAGTATACTCAGTAAACTAATGAAGTTTTGATTAAACTGTGATCATTCCCAAGAAAACAGGTTGTGGACGCGCCACCAAGCTTAGAATTTAGGTGAAAATAAATTTTTTACACACTCACAAAAATAGTTTCAATAATATAATTTATACGTGCATATAGAGCAAAACGATATCTTTCTTACAAAAAATAATCATTACTATATGTTAACTTTAAGGTATGATTTTCAGTCACGCCGCGAAAATTTTACGTTTGAGAAATTCACCCAAATATAGATTTATATTACAATAGAAAAAAGAGATCATCCAAGGCGGTACTTGAACCTACGACATTACACACTCAAATTTCTTCTATGCAATCATCTTTGGAGCGTCCACTCCCCTACGTCCTGCTTGTGACTGTACAAGGTACTTGCTTTAAAATTACATTAAACTTACAAATAGCTCACAAGACAATTTCGGATGAATATTCTTTGAGTTCCTAACAAACATCTATCCAAAGTTTTCCATTTAAATGTCGCTCGTGCAATCAATCCTAACTTACATAGTTACTAAACTTCATCAATAAATTCAGAAGCTCACAAACTATCGCCAATTTCAGTGAAACGCCTGAAACTTTTATCACAATCAGTTAGGAGATTTATGCACAAAATTTGTAACATTATAAAATGACAAAGGGCTGCTAAAGTCTTATCGCATACAGCTATTAAACATAATAAGTACCGTAGTATTTCAACCCCTAACTTGTTGTTATATCAATTTCTCATACACAGTGTTGCTTATTAGGAAGCTTAACCAAAATTATAGGAATAATTTTATTTGTCAAGTGTAAAACTGTTTATTTTTGTTGCGTGCTTTCATTTGGCTTATTGGACGATTCGCACGAATTGAACTCGCCCGAAACGTGCGAATCGACTCCTTTAAAAATATATTATTTTTTTGTAGGCGATTTGCACTTTCTTTACCTACACTAAGACAAATATAACATAAACTCACGCCTGTATTCCCAGAAGGGGTAGGCAGAGGTGCTAGCACCCACATTTCGCCAGTTTATGTTTAGGTCCCAATGTAATAGGTGGCGAGCCTATTGCCATTAGCCGGGCACTCATAAACCTGCGGTAAATACACACATAACTTCGAAAAGCATCGAAAAGTCATTGGTGTGTGCCATGGTAAACCTGGGATCGAACCCGAGACCTCGTCTCAGCAGTCCATCACCCATACCACTAGACTACCGCAGATGTTTTTTTCCCGCAGTTGTAAATCGACTCAACATAAAATAGAACTGATACTGAACTCTAGAATTGAAAATATCAGAAAAAGTGAATCTCTCGGACGAGACTTGGACCCGCGATCTTTCCCTTACAGGGGGAATGCCTAAGCCAACTAGGCCACCGTTACAATCATTTTTAAATATTGATTTTTTGATTACTCCGCCCAAATTTTGAAAAATATTTTTCAAAGCAAGCTAACTATACAAATCGAAACATCAGAAAAAGAAAAAGTGATAAGTATCTAGAATACACTTTTTCCTCAGATATACATACTAATATTATAAATGCGAAAGTAACTCTGTCTGTCTGTCTATCTGTCTGTCTGTCTGTATGTTACGCTTTCACGCCTAAACTACTGAACCGATTTTGATGAAATTTGGTATAGGGGTAGATTAGACCTTGAGAAAGGACATAGACTATGTTTGGTCGCGATAACCGACATCCACGCGGGCGGAGCCGCGGGCAAAAGCTAGTATAATAATTATAAATCGATATTCAGGACTGAGTACCGTTCCAGAATACGGGCCTAAGTTCATGGGATGCATGGGGCTACACGTCAACCTCACCTACTGATTAACGGATGAGGTTCTGGAGTGCGATTTCTCAGGCGTCAATCACTCCCATACAGTCAAGATGAACGAAATCACGATAAAGGGCAGGTTTTGGGTTCAATAAATGATGTTTTTCATTAAAATTACGTCAGCAATACCTTATGTTGTTAGTAGAATCTCCCAGGTTCTGTATAATCTATCTAAATATATATAACTCAAAGGTGACTGACTGACATAGTGATCTATCAACGCACAGCCCAAAACTGGACGGATTGGGCTGAAATTTGGCATGCAGATAGATGTTATGACGTAGGCATCCGCTAAGAAAGGATTTTGATTAATTCTACCCCTAAGGGGATAAAAAAGGGAATGAAAGTTTGTAGGGATAAAAAACGGGAGGAACGTCTGTATGAACCTTTGTCAATTTTAAACCGATCGGCGATAACCGACATCCACGCGGGCGGAGCCGCGGGCAATAGCTAGTCTCTATATATTATGCTAATGTATGTAAGCTATACTAATGCGTACTACGGTAACCACTTACCATAAAGCGAACCTTACTGTTACAACAACTAGTATTGCTACATTCACTTTTTGTCTGATCGATTTGCAAAAACTGCCCACAATGTTGCGACAGTTCACGAAAATCATTTACAATCAAGTTAGTCGATATTTTTTTATCACCCTGTATAAAGTAAGAACGGCCAGCCTACTGAGAGCTATGCAATACTTAAAAGTAATTACTGCTATGTGTAGTATACATAGTCGGTAGCAGCGGGGAGAGGTCTCCATAACCCGATTTCTGCCGGCTTTCCTTATCAGCAAACAGATCAAAGTAAGAACCTTTTTCTATTGGCTTCCGTTTTGAAAATGTCCACCATATGCCACTGGTATGTACCTAGTATGTAGTCTGGCTGTATGGAACAGAGGCTAGGGATTCCTATAATCCGATTCTTGCTGGCATCCTTATGCCTCGCTTGGTGCACGACAAACTAAATAGAGGTAGGATTTTTTTCCACTGAATTCCGTTTTGAAAATGTTTACAGCCACTGGTATGACATAAAACATTTGGTATCGCGAAATATCACTAATTGAGTAATACGCTAATACCTATACAGAGAGGTACATGTGCCCGCCAACACCGCCATTTTCAAAAGTGCGCACAAAATCCCCACGAATGTTGGAAATGTTGGATGTCAACCGACTACGGCCCTTCCCAATAACATACTTACAGTTAAAGACAGTTCGCAACAGTCAAATTTGACGTATCGGCTGTTTAAATTCAAAACATGGTAACTGATTTTTTTGCGGGAAAGCGCATTGCGGTATAATTTTATTTTCCGAAATTGGTGTGAAATAGGAGTTACTATGTTTTGAATTTAAACAGCCGAGCACTTTATCCGTAGATGCGATCTATCTTTAACTGTCAGTATGTTATTGGGAACACACACCGTCTGTGGGTTGCAAGATGCCAGAGATGAAATTGCCATAAACAGACATATTTATCTTTCGCACCCCAGCTGACCTTGGTCCTATTTCGAGCTGGCTCTCTTGGTGTCAACCCTGGCAGAGAATGGCGCGTAGATGAACCCTTCCGTGGCGCTTCGGTATTGTAGCGAAGTGGTGCAGTCAAGCGCAATGCACTAACACAATGTAATCTGTGGATGCTGTGAATACAATCGCCAAAGTAGCTTAACAAATTCCAATTAATCGACAATCATAGCTCTAAAACCGCAAAAACTTTGCATTAAATAATGGAAACTTGATTCTTGTTTCAAAACCTTTCATTTTATTCTTTTGCGTGTATGGAAGAGAGAATAATATTAAATCTATGTTGACGAAAAAAGTACTAAAACTGATCTTAATGCCTCGGTTTCCCCCATTCCTGTTGACTGTTCCTTTAGTTCGGACAATAATAATTAAAAACCATAAAACAGTTTGATTAGCCCTTAATACATTAGTATTAAAATCATTTTGAGACTGTGTAGTCAAGTTCATTTTGACGCTGACTAAATCTATAGCAACCTATAAGAATTGCGGAAGGAGAACCACGAAACACGCTAAGATAATAATCCAACGCGTTACTGAAATCATTCAAACATTTTTTCTGTATCTGGCGCTCGGTCAAAAAAGTGTGACTAAAACAAAACATATTCAACCAAAACAAAGAACGCACTATATAATAAAACATATTTCTTCAATATTAAGGAAGTATTTAAGATGTTTTTGTTACTCAAATGTTTCACAATCAACATCTCGTAAACCATAACGCGATAATATAAGTTTTCGACCACACAAGGGGAAGTAGTTAGTCGAACTGGCAGTGCATCGGTTACGGTACGGAGGATGTGTTGTATACGCAGCCATTGTTACGGTGCCAAGATATTGTGTGCCAGATACATCACCTTTTCTAATATTTTCTGACCATCCGAGCGTCAATTCCGATTGCTTATGAAGCGATTTGTGATTATGATTGATTATGCATCTCATTCCATAATTTAGTTTGTCTGCCGTCTGATCTGCTAAACCCGAGAAGGAAGCCTACATTATTTGGGCTCCAACAAAGATATTCATATGGCAACTGGGATCGACAGCTTAACGTGCTTTCCGCGGCACAGATAATATAAGTACTTAAATGCGAAATGCCTGTTTTTTGTTTACCTACTTACTTTGTTTCCTGTGAAGTTTCGAATATTTGCCCGCTTCATCGATACAAACCATCAATTTGTTTCACTCAACTTGGGGAACACACATTCACTTTGAGAGTTGAACACACTAAAGATTTACTGTCAGCTAGTTTTATTGTAACGTATATATCATAGGATTCAGGAGACATAAATCTGCCACGCGACTGACGAATCTGATTTATGTATGCCTCGATATAATAGATGAGCTCCGTCAGCTTATTTCAGTCACAAGTAATTCAAATTGTTATTTTAGTGGAACCCAATGATGTTTTATATACTGTAGATACGTCATGCAGGAACATGGCCGCTTTCAAAAATGTCGTAAAAATTACATATATGATTATTAAATATAATTCATGTTAATAATAAAAGTTGTGTTACTAATGAATTTACTGAAGTCGTACTTTGGGTAGCGCACTGTCGTGTCTCTGATTGGTGTAGAAAATGGTGAGCATTTGGTCATCATTTATTTGTTGACATTTTTAGCGTATAGTTTATAAAATATCATTGGTGGAACCTCACTAAGTAATTAAGAGTAAATTTGTAAAGAGAATAGAGGTGAAAAGAATCACATTTTTATCAAAATTGCGGTCAAGCTCGGTCTCCATTTTTTTACATCCAACTACAAAAATATATGTCTATGACTAATAAGTTCATTTTATATGGTCCAGACTTCAAACCCTCGTGATGTCCACCATTATGTTCTATTTTTTCAATTCTATTCAAGTTAATTAATAGAATTCTTCTCTCTCTTTCCAGATCTCACAATGAGGTGTCTGTGATCTCAACATCAGGCGGGTGCTTCCAGCGTTCACAATGACGTCGGAACGAGCCATTCCTCATCTGAGGGACATCTTCGGCCTCAACCAGCAATATGATGGCAAAACATTCGACGACAGCGATGACAAAACCAAAAAGTCCAAAAAGAAAAAGGATGACTTCCGTTCCTACGGCAACGGTGATGTCAAAACGCTTGAGAGGCACCTCAGTATGAAGAAGACCATTAGGAAAAAGATCATGCGTGATCTTCAGCAGGCGTTCGTTGAAGACCCTAACGAGTTTAAGGTCGAGAATACGAGCCCTGAAAAACTGAAGGCAGAGTTAAGCGCAGAAGCTGTAAAAATTGAGAAAAATGTTCGCAAGAACGATCCTACGTTCTTGGATATGTTGAGGGGAGAGACGCGGGGTGAGGAGACCCGGGAAGAACAGCCGCCAGCTGAAAAGACCAGCTTTTGGCGGCGTCTTACTATGAAGAATAAAAATAAAAGATAGATGTATCCTGTGCGCCGGGCGCCGATGACCATCGCTCCATTTCGACCAACTCATACTCCGAGCATTAAGTATCAGTGATGGCTCAATGACCACTAGTTCCTCGAGGATATTTCTTGAATAACGTCTCATGCTATCACTATTTTCTTGCACATATCGACAGAGATAGACATGACACATTTTTCTACAAATTATCCTGACATTGCTTCAAACAAATTTATGTGAAATGAATTGGAACATAATAGAAATGTTTCTAATCCTCATTAACATAGTTATGACAGTTATGATTCCGTTTGGATCCTAGACTTTCACATTTGAGCCCACACTTTTCCTCCTCCACTTCACCTGGTCTTCGGCATCCCCTGGTTGGTATAAGGCCATTGGTACGCATGTCCTCTTTTACGACACCAAGCTAAAGTGAAGATCATTATTTTATCATTGACCATTATTGAGATCTTACAAATTCTTCCATCAGGTGGATGACGTGATTTTCTCGTGCCCCTACATAAAAATGAGGCTATTGTGTATGATCATTTCATGGAAAGTGTGCGATAATTACTAATAGGCATTTTTTTCCATACATTTCATATCCATGCAGTGTAGCAGTGGCTGGTATGGATCAGCCTGAAGGCCCCGTTTTCCATAAGTCGATTCGATTCGATGGGATCCCTATTCTTGATTATTGAAATACGTTATGTGGATGATTGTAGGGTACAGAGAACGCACATGTGACAGACCATGTTATTTATGAGTTCAAATCTATGTGTCGCATTCTGGCTGCTTTTAAAAACTTATTTGTAGCCCAGATAAAAGGGCTTTCTAAAGATTAAAGATGGTCCCAACTGACAGAAACTTCAGATTAATTAATGAAAACTCTAATAAGAGAACCAACTTCAAATGCAGTGGAGTTTTGGAGGTCGAAACGTCTTTATTCAATTGAAATCATACTTAGTATGGATCCTGTCAAAAACTTGGAGACAGGATTTAATATTAAATAAGTTTGTTTGAAACAAATAACGAATGAGCCCAAAGTATTTATTACAAAGTTTTTTGATCATTATATTGAATCGTACTGAAACTTTTGAATATCTTTACATCAGTTTTATGCATAATATTTCGTATTATATGTCTGCTTATGAATCCTTCTAGTTGTTTAATTCTAATTAAGATAGCTTGAGAGATTTTTAAGCATTGATGACTGTAATATACATCTTAAGTTTTTATAATCTTGAATTGATATTGTCGAAAATCTACCTGAAGTTTAAACTAATTTTAAGGAGTCTATCACGATTCACTAAAAGTTATTTCATTAGATACTAATACTGTTTTCGACTTTACGATTACTTTTTAGTAGTCCATTAGGACTGATGGTGATTATCTGTAAAGTTATCTCAAAATACCCAAACATTCTTTAAGTGTCGGTGTTGCTCATGGAGAAGGAAACTCCGTGGTGTTGCTATTTACGCAGTCATAAGAGATGACATGCGTGTTAATCACAGAACAGTTAAAGGACCTCCTTTAACTGTTCTGTGGTGTTAATGGTCCCACTATAAGGGATATCGAGCTGTGCGAAATGGAGAAGTTAAAGCCGGAATTGGAACACCGGAAACCGGAACTGGGACCCAACGTTGAGATGATGATGTTGACAACTTACGCAGAATGTGCTCAATTGTTTGCCTTTACTGAGCTTATTCTCGGGAACAATGTAAATGAGAAATCGTGATAGAATCCGCTAAAATAGTATTATTACAGAGATATGGTTGAAATTTTTGTGGTAGAATGGTCAAGTTTGGTGGGAACGGAGCGATGTGCTGATATCCCCCGTCTATTGTTACTTATATATAAAAGATATCTCGTTCTACTTGTGATGTAACGTTAAGTCGTGTAAGTTAAGTGTACGTAGACTAAGTATTTCGTAAGTGGCAATTGTGTTAGGTAGACTCGTGGCAATTCCTTGTTGTGACAATTTTAATTATTATAATGCAACATAAATAATTTTACACATTTGTGTGTGTGTGTATTTCTTATAACCTTTTATTTTGTCTACACTAATATTATAAAGAGGAAAACTTTGTATGTTTGCAATGAATAGGCTCAAAAACTCCTGGACCGATTTTAAAATTTGAAAGCTACATCATCCACGGGTAGTATAGGCTATATTTTATTTTGAAAAAAAATAGGGTTCCGTAAGATATTTGGGTTTTTCGGACACAAGGTGTAAAAAATCAACCAGAAAAGTTACTTATTTTGCGTACGCTGCCTAAACTATAAAAGATAGATCCATAAAATGTTCTAATTACGATCGAAAAACATTGGAAAAAATGAAATGCTCAAGTGTTCTAATGTTCTATTTCTATATTCTAATTAATTGTAGATCTTATAAATATCTACAAAATAGTCAGGTATACACTATACCTATCTATGTAAGGTGGGGCACAACACCCATATTTCCAATCATGTAGATGAGCTTCTCATGTTGGTGCGCAAATTCAAATGTTGAACAGATGTCCAAAGGTGAGACGATTTTAATATGCCTTCATAATATCTGCTCGCGATAACCGCCATCCACGCGGGCAAAAGCTAGATTCATAAAAAAAAGCACTAAAAATATTGACAGATGTCATTGGATAGATGGCGTTGTAGTATATTTTTTAAATCGCGTTATGGTTTCGTTACATATTCCTGTACTTGTAACTACTCAGAAGAATAATATATGACTACGTTATGTTGTATTAAATTATAATACGAAATTTTTGCAGTCACAGTTCTTTATAATAATTGTGACATTTATCTAATCACCGCTCCAGATAGTCCAGATCCAGATATCCAGTCCAGTCCAGATTATCCAAGAAGCCGAGGCGAGGACAATAAAATCACTCACTGAAGTCACTGACACTACTGACAGTGACTGATGACCCTGTGAGGTCACACGAGTATGTACGAACCAATAAAAACTTGATCTAGGATGGTGTTTGGTGGCAGGGTGGGCTAGGTAGGTAGGGTAGACTTGGTGAAAAGTGGTGCGCTCGTGTCCCCTCACCCTCACCGGAGCCGGTGAAGGCGGTTATGACGAACTCGAACCGACTAAAACGCACGCCGTTTTTGGGTCTTTGGTTGCCGGAGGTGAGAATATAGGGAACATATCTCTCGCAGCCCGGCGGACCCAGGAACATCTCTTTCGAGATGGCCCCCTTCGGGTTGTGGGGATCATAGTGTCCCCATCTAGCCCCGGGTATGGGGAGGCGCACTTTGCGCCGCGCCGCCGCGCCACATCGACAATATGCATGCGATCGTAACCACTGGGGTTCGATTCCCTTGAGAGCATCCAATTATTATGTAATCTGTGTCTATAGGTCCTACTTGTACAGGGTGGATTTTTAACCACAATATTATTGAACGTCTACCTATTTAGCATATGAGTTTTGTAAAATCTTCGAATGTACAATTATTTCTTCTTAATAATAAAGGAAAGTCTTCCTTTTAGTAATGTAATGTAAAATTACAGTAGGCATAACTACTTGATATCGAGTTGAATAGACCCCTTACGAATGGATCTACATGAAAAACACTACAATTTTATTTTAAGTATCCAACAAGCCTTACAGATGACCAGCAAATACTTACGAGTAAATGTATTTTATAGAAGTATTGAAGTAGGTTTCAGACATCCATGTCCCTTGAAACGAGGTATATTCTAAAAGTATTCATAGTGCAAGCCTGAAGCATTTTACGAAATTAGTAAATAAATTTGGTGAAGCGCCATCTCTTAGATAACGTTTGAACTTAATGAAATTTTTGTTGTAGAACTATAAAACAATGATTTGAATTAAACTAACAATCGAACAGATGGCAGCAGTAGCTTACCAGTGGAAAATATTCTGCGTTCACCGGCAGGATTTTGCCTTTTTGATGAAAGTAATAATTTCGCTAATACCTTGATGTTGCCAACTCTGTAAAATGCTCTAGCAGGAGTTACTACGTTGGTAGCAAGAAAAATAACCACTTCTTCGAAAATACAGCGACTCTGCTTTCAAGAACAACTCAGTAGAAACGCAAAATTAGGTTAGGTACATTTAGGTACCTACTGCTTTATATTGGTTCATACAAATATGTACCATACACTCTGCTCATCCGATTTAAAAGATATTATACTATCCTCTTGTCCTTGAATGACTGGTCTAAGCATTCGAATTTCCATCCGAAAACTGGAATTCTTTGCAGGGCGGTCGGTAAGTATAAGTACCTACCTATATTAATTAACATTTTGAAATAACACCGGTTTATTGAAATGGTGATTGCTGTTTTGTCTATATACCTAAAAGAGGAAGCCTTTGTCTTAACAACAACGCTGTAAGTGGCAACGACCTTCAACAAGGCTCGAGCCAAATCAGTCCGTTACTTTATACTTTTATATTTGTGTAAATATTTGCTTTTTGTTCGCAGACCTTTCACCAGCCGCAAACTAATACCAATACTATTGCATGATACCGTATAATGCTCTAAAATTCATTGTTTCATTGACAAAAGATGGCCGAAAAACGTTTATGATTTGTCGCGCTTTAGACTGATACTAAAGCTATAGCTTTGTTTTACCATGTAGTACCTATAGAAGCGTAGACATTGTGATTTAAGACAGAACTTATGTCTTTTTATCAAGTTCATTGCCCTGTGAACAGCAAGTCGCGAACTCAAATACCACTAAGTACCTATTATTGTGTAATAGTCCCGTTATTTTACAAGTATGCGATTCTAATGTATGAGTATGTTACATTTATCTGCATATCCATATCCTCACGTTGAGAACATAGTACTAGATATTGTTATCTGTTTAGGACTTATGAAGTACCTACTATTATTTACTTTATGGTTTAGGCATTGATATAGGTATACTAGCTGTCCCGGCGAACTTCGTACCGCCAATTTTTCCCTGCACCCGTGGCGTCAGATCCCGTTCCCGCTGCACCATTTAGGGGGATGAAAAATAGATGTTGGCCGATTCTCATAGATACCGGATAAGCACAAAAAATTTCATCAAAATGCCTTGACCAACGTGGCTACCGAGACACGCATTCGTAAGAACATCGATTGATGACTCCACCGTCGCCTCAAAGACGGATAAAAATAGGAGGGAAATTTGAATCACATCGGGCGTGTCTCGGGAAGAATAAGGATAAAAATCGGGAAGAATAAGGGAAGGATCGCGAGTTCCCGAGAAGATTCTTTTTCCTATGTAGGTATTCGATTTGTATGGTAAGCATACTTAATAAATGATTTTAAAAAAATTGAACCGACTTCAAAACCAAATAGGAAAAAAATGTTTAAAATAACAGAATTTAGAGAGAGAATTTAGAGATTTTCGATCTGTTAGAAGTCGGTGCCAACTTTGTTTGCTGTAACCCCATTACCTGCTATAATGCCATTAATGTAGGTATAATGACTTGTTGAGGTAGCGGTGGCCTATCGTACTTAGCTATATTATTTTACCTGTTCGACTTGATACCGACTTTTGTATTGAAATGATCGATATTTCATTTAAATGCATCATGGCAGGTAATTCAGGTACAGCATAGCACCAGTAAACAAAGTTGGCACCGACTTCTAACAGATCGAAAATCTCTAAATTCTGTTATTTTAAACATTTTTTTCCTATTTGGTTTTGAAGTCGGTTCAATTTTTTTAAAATCATTTGTTTCCCTTTTTAGCGGGCCAAGGTTTGCGTTCGTAATCCAAGTTTAATCCAGTCCAGCATGCTATTAACCACAGTTTTCGTCTTTTGGGAGCATTATACTCCCAATAAGTTAAGGGAACTGGAACTTTTATATGAAAGACTGCGAGTTGAACAGGTTGGTGATTTCGCAGTTAGAATTTCACCAACGATGAAATTGGTGAATGACAACAACTCTAAGATGATAGCTCAACTAATTTACTGAGGGTCTTGTCAACGGTGCAATGCGGATTGTGTGTACGTTTAGATGGTCTGCTCTGCGTCGCGATCGCTCAGAATCGGACGAGTCACCTGATGCAGTTTTTATTAAATTCGACGATGATACTATTGGCACTAGATTGAAAGGTAGTGACAGCTTAGTTGCAATTGCAACAAAAGGCTACGGGGATGTGGAAAGAAGAATCTGTTAATCTTGAGCTGGGCTGTAACGGTTCATAAGCTTCAGGGCACTTAGAAAATATTTTTTTTACTAAAGGTCAAGTGTATGTTGCTTTAAGTGGACAAGACAAGTGGAGCCACCTGTCACCCCAGCAGAAGCAGGCCACGGCAGCAGCGCGCGTAAGCACGCCTCCCGATTCCGGGTGCGAGCCCCCTGCCGAGGAGTGCCAGACCGTAAGGGATGGCCCTGAGCCGCTGGGATGCAAGAGATATGTCGAAGACAACCTCCAACTACGACCCTCAGTCGGCGTACGGTTTTAGTCGGTTCGAGTCCAACATAAACCGTTCCCTTCCGGCTCCGGCGCAGCGGGGGAATCCGAGGGTATTTCCGCACGATAAAAAAGACCACCTCAGGAGTAGATACACCCTTATATAAACATACTTATTATTATTATTAATTGAGGAATTGTCTCGGTTTCACTCTGAAATTTCGTGATTAACTCAGGAGTAGCACCAACTCTTACGAGTATCACGTTAGCCCTACATACTACTACCTAGTTTCCATCGATCAATTGCAGTACTGTACCCTAACTCCTAACTGTTAAGGAGTTCTTAAGCTTCACTATCAACATAGCAGCATCAGAAGTTGATTCAAGCATATCTCACAAGCAACATGTTAGCTATATTTAGTAGTATACTAAATATTTATCATCCACCAATGTCAGTACTGTCTCCCAACTCCTAACCCTTAAGGAGTTCAGTAGCTTCATCATCAGCACAGCAGCATCAGATGTTGACACCCTGAAGCATATACCTGAGTAGGACATTATTACGTTACAAAAGCACCATACGCAAACTTTAAGGAGTTCCGTAGCTTCACATAAACCCAGCAGCATCAGAAGTTGATTCAAGCATAACTCACAAGCAACACGTTAGCCCTACATACTACTAAATATTTATCATCCACCAATGGCAGTACTGTCTCCCAAATCCTAAGCGTTAAGGAGTTCAGTAGCTTCATCATCAGCACAGCAGCATCAGATGTTGATATCCTGAAGCATATACCTGAGTAAGATGTGATTACGTAACAAAAGTACCATACGACCATACAATTTTCGATGGTTGCCCTCGATTTCTCCTGGATCCCATCATCAGATCCTGACCTGGTGAAAATGGGACCACCTCAGAAGTGAACCCTATCCAACAAAAAAATAAAACTTGAAATCCGTCTATAATTGGCGGAGATATCGGTGAACATACATAAAAAAAATATTATGTATACAGACGAATTGAGAACCTCCTCCTTTTTCGAATTCGGTTAAAAATCATTTAAATATACTATCTCTATGACATATTCGTATATTATCTCAATGGTAGATATATTAATCACGTCCCTTTTTATATCATGGGTATACCTAGGATGCCACTCTCACCTGCCACTAGGGCTGGTCCTATAGGTTATGTCGAACTTGAACCAACTAAAACCATACTTCACTGTATCCAGTTTCAGATTCCGGGATGTAAGGTAGCCATGTCTGTTTGAACACACTGCCATTATTATAATTTTAGAATTGATCCCGATTGCATTCCAGGCTTACTTTACACTATATAGGAAGATACCCAAGAGGATATTTACAGTTGTTGACAGGATTAAATACTTACTTCTTAAATACTACCCTTAAAGAACGCAGAGAGCGTGGGGACTTAATAGAAACATTTAAAATCCTGAACGGCCACTATGACATACAGACGTTTGACAAAATATTTCAACCCACACAAAACCCACATTTAAGGGGCCACAATTTCAAACTTTCCAAGACGAGAGCAAATAACAACCCAAGAAAGCACTTTTTGAGCAACAGGGTGGTGGAGGCTTGGAACAAATTGCCAGAAGATGTTGTTAATGCTAAATCCACAAACCAATTTAAAAACAAACTTGACAAACTTACAACTGATAAAAAAACCAACAATGGATAACTGGATACAGGCAACTAACAGTTGTCTCAACTGCCTGCCTGCTAATACATAATAATAATAATTATTATTATTATTGTTCAGTGGTCACAGTACAAGATGAAGCACTTAACCTGTGACTTAACGCAATGGCGATTGACCCAAAGCAGTTAAGAAGCCTTGTTGACTTAATTCCATCGATGTTTCGACTACCACTACGCCACGCGAGCCCACGTGAGAGCCCTTGACTTCAATATATTTTCATCTTAAAACTTGTTAACTTTTTTTTTGTAGTACTTTGTTTAGGTACATTTCTTTGAACTAAGTACAATTGTATTTGATAAGGTACACTCACTATCCTGACTCTCTCAAGATCCCTAATCTCTATTTTTTTTATAAAAGGACACGTCAATTTGAGTTCACCTCGCCTGATGGTATGCTACAGGCAAAGTCTCGTAAAGAGGGTCACCATCGTAAAAATGTACCATGTTAACAATGGTGGCACTCAGCTTGACGGCCTCATCAGATGCCTTTTTCACGCCGCGGTTAAAGGACCCAAAACTGTAGGAAGAAGAAATACGTGAGCTAGCAGGGAGTTCCAGGTCTTAATAGTGCGGCATAAGAATGATTCTCTAATGCTATCGATATGAGCATTAAGAATAAGAATAAGAATAAGAATAATCTTTATTTGTGGACATGGTCTTTTGACATTGGTGTTGTAAGACCATGTTCACAAATAAAGATTATTCTTATTCTTATCTGCGGTAGCCTAGTGGTATGGGTAATGGACTGTTGAGACGAGGTCTCGGGTTCGATCCCAGGTTTACCATGGCACACACAAAGGACTTTTCGATGCTTTTCGAAGTTATGTGTGTATTTATCGCAGGTTTATAAGTGCCCGGTTAATGGCAATAGGCTCGCCACCTATTACATTGGGACCTAAACATAAACTGGCGAAATGTGGGTGCTAGCACCTCTGCCTACCCCTTCGGGGAATATAGGCGTGAGTTTATGTTATGTTATTCTTTATAACATTCTTTATAGCATTTAACTCTCCGTTTCATTGTTATATCGGTTGCAGATAAGAATAAGTACATTTTTTAACTATGAGTCTGATTGATTGATAGTATGAGAGATGATGACATTAACTCCAGTTTCATCCCTTATCTGAATCTTATCTGAATGAGATCTAATGAGGCCGTCAAGCTGAGTCCTATATAAAAAAAAACCATTAGACGTGTCTTTAACTGGAGAACACGAGATGGCTATGCTGCAAGACTGTAAACCTGGTCGTGATACTAAAAACCAGTTTTGAAAAAGCCAAAAAAAATCGATTTCTAATGTATTAATTATACCGAATTTCGTTTGTATATGGAAATAGAAGGCAGTTAGGACTATATGATAGTGCAGTGCTGCAAGCCTTCATAACTGGCCTTGTCAGTGGCAGCAGCTTGTGAAGAGCCGCCTAAAACTAGGTATTCAGTACGATCGTCCAACCAAAAAAATACATTCTCATCTGAAAGGTCATGAAATTCTGTGTATGAAAAACCTATGCTGCAATTCTTAAACACTGGTTAAGGTGGTTGCTGCAGCGATTGAAGATCGCGCGCGTTTCGATTTGGTATTTCCGTTCTATTATGTCAGAAGATCGTAATATAAAAACATAGGGCTCATCTGAAAGATCATCAAATTCTGTGTATGAAAAACCACTAATGTTAATAAACACTACGAAATAAAATATGGAAATACCAAATCCATCCACGGGACGGGCTACCTTCAACCTTCAATCGCTACAGCAACCACCTTCATCAGAGTTTAGGATTTGTGGTAGTGGTTTTTCATACACAGAATTTGATGATCTTTCAAATGAGCGTGTTTTTTTTTTAATATTACGATCTTCTGACATAATAGAACGGAATTACCAAATCGAACCGCGCGCAAACTTCAAAATCTGCGGTAGCCTCGTGGTATGGGTAATCGATCCCAGGTTCACCATGGCACACACCAATGACTTTTCGATGCTTTTCGAAGTTATGTGTGTATTAATCGCAGGTTTATAAGTGCCCGGTTAATGGCAATAGGCTCGCCACCTATTACATTGGGACCTAAACATAAACTGGCGAAAAGTGGGTGCTAGCACCTCTGCCTACCCCTTCGGGGAATACAGGCGTGAGTTTATGTTTTATGTTATGTATGATGACCAGGTTTTCAGCCTTGCAGCATAGCCATTTCGTGTTCTCCAGTCAAAGACACGTCTAATGATACACATTTCATTCAGATAAGGGATTAGACTGGAGTTAATGTCATCATCTCTCATACTATGATTCTTGTAGCGTAGCTCACAGTAGGCTTTTTTAAGAATTGACTGACTGAACTGATATTACTAATATTCCCTCTAACCCCTCCAGCTATGCTAAATTGCTTATGCTAGGAGAAGGTTGACGTCGGTAGTGTAATGACCAGGATTCGAACCCGGGACCTTTCGATCGTAGGGCCGACCGAAACTACCGACCGCAGAAGGTTTAGGTCTTACTATTTAAGGTCCCTGGTTCTGGCTCTTCCGGACCGTAATGAACCAGTGCTGGCGTAGGCATGGTAGAAGTTGCTCCACAGTATTTCATTCAAGGCTGACAGGTCCCGGCAACTATCACGTGGAAATGCAACTTCAGTGGTTCGCTACGAAGCGCTACGAAAGCTACGAGATTCACCTGGCTCGTAGCCAACCGCTACAGTAGAAACAGTGGACGTGTCGTCACGAAACTGACTTCTATCTATTTCTATGAAAATGGCGCTGACGACGTAGAAGGTATTTCATAGAAATACATAGAAACCAGAGAGCCGACGACGACGTGTCGCTGCGATACTAGTGGTTAGGCTGGGCTGCATGCAATTGTCTACGTACTCGTAGCTTTAGGGTCGCCGGAGATTGGGTCAGCCGGGGTGCGAGGGATATGTTTATGACAACCTCACCTAAAACTGTACTAAAAAGTTTTTAATTTCATTTTGAACTTTAGGGGTATAAAAATAAAGTCTAAAATTTATTGTAGTTTTTTGTGGCACCACAGTGGTTTAGCTTTGGTAGAATCGAGGGTCAGATCATGATCAATTACTAGCTGGTAATCATGATTGGTTGGATGGTTCTAATCTATTTTGGCTTGATCTGTTCTGTCTTCTCTGTTATGCTTTTGATGATACACAGCACATCTTCCGTCAGATATGGTAGACTATAGTTTCCAGCAATACTCGTAGCATATTGGTGGCTAACTTAACAGTTCGAATACATAGGGAAAAAGAATCTTCTCGGGCGGGACTCGAACCCGCAGTCTTTCCCTTACAGGGGGAATGCCTTGACCAATTCAGCTACCGAGACACGCCCGACGTGATTCAAATTTCCCATCTTATACGTCTTTAAGGCGAAGGTGGAGTCATCTACCGATTTTCTTACTAACTAATAAAGGTATTAAATTTTGATAACTCTGCCCAAACAATTGAATGAATTTTTATGCTTAAGTTATGCTTTTCCATTTGTATAAGTCTGTCAAGGAGTTGAATAGCAATTAGTTGATCATACCCATGTAAGAGAGCCAAAAGACTAACTGTCCCGATCTTACTTAACTGTAAACGATATTCGATGACTTACCCAACTCTATGTGCAGGGCTATCGATTGAGTGAAGTGATCTATAAGGACACAACTATTCAGGACAGCACAGGAGTGTGACGTGTGGTCGTCTCCCTTTTATTTTTAATATAATTATGTTATGTATTGTGTCAGTACATTTTCTATCTCTCCTATCTCTTATTTCTCATCTCTTTCTAGCACCTCTGCGGGTGGTGCACAGACCTACTAGTAGTTCTAGTGTTGTCAGCATTTATAGACTATTAAAAGCTTGATAACAGCCTTTATTTCTTAACTTATAATCCTATGAATGTTGTCATCTTTATATATATACTTTACCGTACAACTGATCTATTCGATATGTTCCCTTTATGCCGCGTCTCACCGATTGCCTGCTTTCACTTACAGGAAGAAAACTACCTCTGCTATGTACCTTCTGTTCAGTAAGGTTTACTTACACTGAGGATATTTTGCAGCCATTCTCACAGGTTCATTGGTAAAGCGTTTCCCAAACTGATGCTGCAGTTTTGAATGTGGCAAAAACAAACATACATTATTGGATTCCAAAAGGACGATATTACAGCCTCTGTTTGGGAGATACTTACTATGCATAAGGAATAAAACAACAGATAGGGTTGAAAAGTATTTATTTATTCGAAAATTATTTGTATTTATTGAGTAGTTTATAATATCAATTTTGAAAAGTTTGATTTGAACTTAATGAACTTAACATCCAACTATGTCTCAATTTAATATTAAAATCCAATATAATTTTTTAAACATTAATAAATACTAAAAATTTAACAAATTTCTTCCAACAATATTAAAATGACTAATAAGTATTTTACATTTTTACAAGTTAGGTATATAAATATGAATAACAAATTGTATTAATTTTACACAAACGAATTATTCTTTAATTTACAATTTTGACAGTAAAAAAAAACAGTTATTATTTTTTTAATCCAGCAACATATTGTTCACAAATCAAGTTTTATTTTTAGACTGAACCACCCGTTCACAACCTACTATCGACTGAGAAGAACGGGCAAGAAACTCAGCAGATACTTCCTATGCACCCATTTTTGGGTTCCCCATTTACCCGTGCACCCATACAGAATTAGTGCTGGATTTTCTCATCTCATTACAAATTACCTGAGTCAGGGAACTACTCTTGGGTCTAAAATTTTCAAATGCATTCATTACTCTTGACAGTTCACCGAAAATTTAAAAAAAAATGCTGACAGTTACCACAGACGAAAATAAAATCATGATTTCTGTGATAGGTAATAACTAAAAATTACATATCGTGAATATTGACTTTGGTAACATAAGAATAATTGAATTACATGAGAATAAAAATAATTACTCGATAAAAAATCTGAAGAAGATATCAATGTAGATAATGGAATTATTTCTTTTAAAATGAGAGGTATGTCATCTAGACTTAAGTCAAGTAAGTCAGTCCATTAATCAGCATTTGATTATAAAAGTCAACGCAGATGATAAAGAGGATTCATATCTAGAAAAAGATAAGGAAAGGTAAAAGGTTACCTAACAACCTGCCTATATAAATCAAATGTCAAAAAACGTATACCTAAGTCTAGTTCTTATTTCGACTTACTTGACTGCGAAATCTTTTTAAAAATTCTTTGCGTATGTACAAGATTTCTTTTGCTAATTTTGGATAATGTAGACGCAATACTGTTTGCTTGCTTATGTCGAGAAGACCTGGCTCTTCAAGATTCAAGAACTTAGACTTAATATCGAAAATTCTTTGCGTATGCACAAGACTTATTTTGCTAATTTTGGATAATGTAGACGTATTATCGTTTGCTTGCTTATATCGAGAAGACCTGGCTTTTCAAGATGTCTTAAAATAAATGTTCATTCGAATAACCATTTCTAATAAGGTAAGGTTCAAAATGTAATCTAGGACTTGTGTTACTGATTTTTTTTTATATTCTGATAGTAACTTCTAGTCTGTAACTATTTTGTTCTGTTCTGACGTGAAATATGAAGGATAATGCAAAGTTAAGAAGTACAAAATAAACTCTAAGCTTTCAATAACTAAAAATTTATTCATAAACAACAGCAACTTTTACAGCTTTTACTATATTTGTCAATGGTAAAAAATTATATTCCTTATTTTATGCTAAAATTGTTTGGGGTATGCAGTTACATAAGCTACATGTCTTTATAATAATATGTCATTAAAATACTAAACTATGTTACATTCATCAAAAAGTTTATAAAGTATGATTTAGAGATTCAAAAAAACTATAGAATTTAGAGTTCCTTTACGAGATAATTTGGTAGATAATAGTAATCAAGGACATGAATCCAAAGCGAATGACTTCATTAAATCTAACATATTAACATCTATTCAAAAACACTATTATGAGACTACCGTTTCTTTTAGGACCCAGCCATACAGTACGTTTTTTTGAAAAAGTACTTCTACACTATAAATAACAATTATAATTACGACAGGTTATCATTAACATACGTTCCTAACTATAAACTAAGCCACGCCTGATCGTTTTTGAGTTTCCATCTAAGCCTGCCAACAAATTAGGCATCTTCCAGATTCGTTTTGCGGTTGTCTAAAATCGACGTCCTGAATCTACGGCCTGTTTCAACTCTAAAGTTCAGGGGCTGTTTTCCTTAACTATACAGTTCATTATGAGCCATCAAGATAAATAATATATTTTCATTAAGCTTATTTTACCTAATCCTGAGACTTACAACTACAATACTTTCTGGAAACCTTAATTTCACTATTCCTAAGCTGCAATATATTTATAATTATAAGTAAATATTTTTAATTACGTTGCTATACTTTTTCCAAATCTAGCTTACTGTAAGTCGTCAAACACTGAATGTAATAATAAATATACGTATCCTAACAACTAAATAAACTAAGTCATCGCACGGTTTGTCTCCTTTTCATACCTAAATTTCTAAAATAAGATCTAAATTATACATTAACGGAACTCTGATGTTAACTCTCGTCTCTAATTCATAAGCTATAACTATATCAATTTTCATAATATACATAGGTATAGTGATGTTGTGTTATCTTATATTCTGACCCCAAACTAATGTAAAAATCAAAATAACTTTTTGTCAGAAATAACTATAAAATAACTTGTAATACAGAATTACTTTCAAAAAATATGTTGTGGTACAAATATATACAAGCTAGTAAATATATATAAGTTAATACCAATATAGATAGTAAAATTTAACACGCCTGAAGTGCCTCCGAGTTTGGTTCATTGACTTTTGTAACTAATCGCTGCCTAAGTTCCATTGATAAATAGCCTGCCTGACGTCGCCAACATAATAATAAAAGATCTGAAAAATCAAATAAGTTTGCAATAGTTAAATCTAAGAACGCATTACTTGCGTTTCTTTATATTAGAAATAGATCTAAATTCACTTTATTTTGTGAGTTAGTAAAATAATATTATCTTTGTAATAAGCATCTTTGCTGGACAAGTGCGTCCGCGTCTTCTATAGCGAATAAAAATGGTTTATGTCATTTTGAATATTGTCTATTAAACATGCTGTGTTTCTTAAAAATGAGTGGTACACCGGAACGATTAGTGTGTTTTCTGCTTCCTATAATGGTCTTAATTCTGCTAATAATTTTACGCCGAAACTTAGTCATTCGTGAACGATTTGTGCTATGACATATCCTCACTACATGCTATGCTACGGTATTTTACTTTGATTGCGATGAGATCCTCAAATAAATCTTTCGATTACGTAAAAGTTTAGCAGAACCTGGCACCGAATAGTGATAATGTGGGACTTAAGGTGCCCTGAAGTTAGTGAATTCCTTAAATAAATGAAGATAAATTAAAATTATAATCTGTTTTAATACCTTGACTATTATTTAAGTCTCTGTAAGTTACTGAGGTGTTTTTAATACTGGTGAATATTTAGGATCCATCCTGCGGCTTCCACGAAACGACTCGATTAATTGAAGAAACTATGTGTTTATAGTTTTGTCGATGGGATAGGCGGCCATGTTGTATTACGACGGAATCTTACGCGGGGTCTGCAGGAAAAGCGGTGACAATAAATATGTGTATACAATTTACGTTTAGCTCCTGAAATAATATCAAAAAAACAAAATACATTATACGTGTACGCAATCATTATGTACCCAATTGATAATTAATAACAGAATAGCATGAAACTCATATAAATAGTATTGGATATCATTAGTTGTTTGTGCGAAATAGATCTCAGATAAAAAATTTAACGACAAATTTTCGATAAGTTATAAATCGGTTAGTAAAAAAGCACGAGACGTTTTAGAGAAATATTTACAATTTAACATTGACCCCATAAAGCGAAAAGAAAATATATTTTTGTTCACAAACGTAGATAAAAAAAACAGTGACTACAACCAAACCCACGTTACAATAAGTTTAACACCAATTTAAAACCAAGTGCGTAATATTTTTTCTACCATGATCATGCTAAATTCGGTAATCAAAAGCACAGACAAAAAATATTGGATCATCCATGTTATTATAAAACTTAAGTCAAATAAAATTATCATGCTCATTGAACATTTTGAAAAAGAAAAACCTGGCATAAGCAAAATTAGTTTTCCAATTTTGTTAAAAAACATTTTACGTGGATTTTAATCGTAAATGAAGAAAATGTACATTACACCATTAGCTTTTGGAACTGAAATTTACTGAAATGCTGCATGTGTATGTTGTAAGTGTACATAATGAGCTTAAAAGCGTGAAACTATAAAACCGTCTTTAGATCTAATCCTATTTACTGTGATACCTATAGGATTCTATAACTTTTGTCCAACTTTAATGTCCCTAGCACTATTTTCATACCACATATTTCTTTCTATTAAACTTATATTCGATTGTCAGTTGTAATCTTATTTTCAATACCATTTTCTATTCCTATTATAAATGTTGTGTTTATTTGCGCATATTTTTACACTACATCCGTTATGTTTCCTCTCCATGTTTTTCCGTTTTTCATCTGAACACGACTTGCTTATACCTAGAGCAATTTCATAACTTCCGCTTTTCTTATTTGTTTTACTATATTATGATCAATCCTACTGGCCCTTTAGTGTATTTCTCCTAACATATAATCTAGATAGTAATTTCTCTTGACCTTTTCTGAATATCCTAGCTTTATTCTTGCCATGTTTTGTCTAGAGTAACCTATTTGTTCATTTTTTTACCTAAGTATTAGTTATCTGGGTCCTCTTGTTCATTTGAAACATTTGAATTGCTCCTAATAAAATCTTTGTTACGATTTATTTTAAGCATATTCTATAGTCATGTCTTAATCACTATACTTTTATATTCTTATTCTATTTGCTTCCTCTTTATATATTTAATATTTAGTCATACTTTAATTCATAACGGAAATGGTATTCCCTAATGCGTCTATGTCTCTGGTTTCCTAGTATTTGCTCATTTCTATACTTCGTAATTTCTTACTCTTAAAATATATTTTCTTATCAAACTGTTATGTGCATGAATTTGTTTATTCATTTCACCATTCGCTTATTCTTATAATTCTTATTTCTTAACATTTAGAATAAAATGATATCGTTCAGTATTCGCAATTCCTTTAATACATTCTTTTATATCTTACGTAAAAAAGTGCCCGGTTGACGGAAAAACCTCGCTTTCTGTTATGTGGGATTATAGTTACTACCTATCATATTGTAGATTACTGTCGTAAGTATTGGTTTGTGATGTAATATATCTGTACCTACCAAGCGTATCATTCAATATAAACTATATTGTTTTGGTTTTACTTCTCGAAAATATTGACATTATAACGTGTGATTTCCTGTTATCGTTTTTCTGTATCTGTTTGAATATCATCAATCAGTTGTTCCTATGATCTATTGTCAACCGTTTGTGTATAAAAACCTATGTATACTAGGTTTGCTACATAATATATATCTACTAGTATTCTATTTCATTACTATATCGATGAAGGCATTTTATTATTCATTTTTATATGTATTAATAATTTTTATGTTATATCCGGGGACATATATTTCACTTCGGTCTATTTTGCTGTACCTAACCTAATCATAATAGAAATATAATTATATTAATAATCATAACCTATCACCTATCGAACCTTTCATTGTTTTCTTCTTACAGTACCTACTCATGTCTATATAATCGCATTCAATTTGTCTTTCCTCTCAACTGTTTCTATCTTCCTTAGCTGTTTAGATATCAACCAGTATGTCTTTCTTCTTATTTCCTGTATTCCAAATAATCCAATTTTACTAAACCTATATTAAACAAGTCATCACAGAAGATGCTATCTATACCATTAGTATTAGAAAAATTATCATGTTAGAACGTATTGGATCTTTAACCACCTGTATAATGATTGTTTATCTGTATGTCTAGGTATATCTATTTCCTACATTATTTAATTATTCAAGTTTATCCATCTATAGATATTCTTGTTAAGTTCAATTTAAGTTTCTTAAATAGTCTGTCAGTACATTTGTATCTATATTATTGCTTTGTTTTACGCTTCCCTAACATTATTTATCAATTTACTCTTTTACGTCAAAAACTCTCCATTCTATCTAGAACATTTAAATTTGATAACGTTCCATAACTGCTCACTTTTGGGTTCATAGTCTATTGAATCTATCTTGCATAGAATTATACCATTATATTCATCTCGTATTTTGATTGTATCCAACTTTAACTGTTCATTGATCTCACCAGGAAATAATGATAATTTTGTCATACTTGAGCGACGAGCCAATGTCTCCTACTTCTCTAAAATAGCCATCGTTGATGTTATTCTGCTCATTCTGAATTAAGAGAAAGACATAGGTCTAATCTAGACGAACTAGTAAAATCGTTTATCATATAATTGTTATCTCAAACTTATGCCTATTTGTTGATTTTATTTTCATCATCCGTACTTATAATCTATCCTATAGTAGTTGCATCGTGATATGGTTGGTGGTACGTTAACGTTCGTATTAGCTTTTTTAGCACACTTTTTAATTCCCATTCCAATTATATTCTTAGACTTAATATCTAGATCTCTTGGCCTAACTTTGTCTTTAATCTTAATTGCTAGTTTATCATCTATACACGATTCATCATTTGTAACGGAAACTTTCTTTTTATATTTAGGATTACATAACTCCTTTTCAGTATTTCTAAGATGTAGGTTAGGTATTTTAATTTATTTTAAATATAAAGTACGTTTGTGTCTCTTTACTTCATTTTCTTAAAGTAATTCTAAATTATTTATTTACTATCGCATCACTCGACAAACCTATCACCTAAAAATTATAAAAAATATAATTATGAAAAAAATTATATAAAATAAAGAAAAAATATAAAAGAGTAATAAAAAATTAACAAAATTAAGTGAAAACATAGTTTGGTAGAATCTCTTTGGAAACTCTGTAATCATGCATTGGATAAAGAATTCTTGGACAACAAGGAAAAAACAAGATAAGGACCTATGTGCGTTTATAATTCGACTTTGTGGCACAAATACATTATGAAATCGAACAATCGTTAGTCAGCGTTTTTCTTTACAAAATGCGCAAAACATACACACGCAGGGAATTATAGCTAGATCTAGTGAAATATTTTCTGTTTAGGCAGAAAATTTTTAAGTGTAATTGCGTTAAACTATTTAACAGACGTGAATAAGAATGATAGTGGCAAACCGTACATTACGTGTGACTTGTGTCGATATAATAATTTACATTGATAAGATTATATTTGTACATTATATCTTGGATTATAATAATGGATCATTTAATTCATGAAATTAGGAGATTTATCCAAAATATCCGTGACATATTCATAGTTTTATACTTATGTAGCTGGGACTTTCATTGAAATTGAAACGATGTGTTCGATTACGTGATTTGTAACTATTAATAACCCAAAAGGCTATATTTATTGAAATCATAAAATTCAGCACATTATTTCTATAAAGATTTAGGTCAGGAATTTTCTTTTAAGGCACAAAATTAGGAAATGTCATTGCGTTTAACTAATTATCAAGAGATATATATAAAATAACTGTGACAGACAATCCATATTCAACATAAGAGATATTATACAATTCAGCACCACTTGTGCGAAGGAAAAATTTATATTTCCCAGAATGAGTGAAATAATCAATATATAAACTAGATTTATCATCATGATGCCGAAAATAAAGTTATACATATTAAGAATAAGCTAAATTCTTTGAATCCTGTGTCATTTTGAAACAGTTTTAGCACAAATCTGTAAATTAAGTTAAAATACCAATCAGAGAAGTATACAAAGTGTAGTTCTAAAGACCTGGTGAAGCTTATTAGAGTAATTTTATTTATTAATATGTGATAACCGTTTGAAGCTTTGGAATGTTTATTATCCTATTACCTATCGGTAAATTATATTAAATCATATGCAACCATTAACTAAGTACAGGTACCTACTCTCTTTACATTCAAAATAATTTTATACAGTGCATTTCCAATTATGGAGTAAATAGGGTGTAACTAATTATATATTTATTTGATTACTTTCTATTTGTGAATAAGTGGCAGACATCTACTACGGTAACAATTCAATTAATATTTAAAAAATTGCACCCTCTAAAAAAAACAAAAAATATTAAAATTATTGATATAGGTACATATTAATATTATTATTAAAATGGTGTTATTTAAAAAGTAAGTAGCAACACTTATGTAATAACAAGAGAAAGGACGTAAACAACTGAAAATAACAAAAACAATACAATAAAATTAGTTTTACTTATTTTATCACCAATTATATAGTGTTATTTCATTATTTACATTGGAATTATAATGTAAACGATAAAAAAATAAAATCACTGAAATAGCAAATGACTTAAAAACCCTATCCAACAAAAAAATAAAATTTGAAATCCGTCAATAATTGGCGGAGATATCGGTGAACATACATAAAAAAAAAAATTATGTATACAGACGAATTGAGAACCTCCTCCTTTTTCGAAGTCGGTTAAAAAGAGGTTTTGATCTTATACATCGGTATAGACCAAATAAAAGTAATATAAGTAAATTAATATACTTTATATAAACATACAATATAATAATATAAAGCTAAAACATTAACTTTTTTCGACTAATTTATAAATTTGCGACGGTAAACATATTTTCTACAAAATAAAACGAACACTAGATTATTTAATAGAAATATTTCTTTAGTGAATTAGTAGACAACAATATAAAAATACGTAAAATATGTTTTATTATTAAAAAATAGCAACAACGATTGTGTGTATTTGTGGAAGAGAATGGAATAGACATTCAGAATAAAAATAAAAAAAAACCACAAAAATTTAAAATGTAAAAATTATACAAGAACTTCATGTTTCCGCATCTAGCTGTACCAATTTTATATCATCATTTAAAACCAATATTAAAAGGCTGAGTATAAATATCGAAAAATATAAAAACGGTGAATTTAATTTTGTTTGCCTGTTTAAGTTTTGTGTTATATATCCAAGAATCCGCTACATTGAACAATACGCATAGAAACGTTAAATTTGGAAAGTACATAATTAAATTAATATAACGTTCCTATATCCCTTTAATAATATGTATTTGATTGTATATATCTTTTTATTGATTCAAACGTGTATTACCTACTTGAAACGAATGTTTATGTTATGTTATTGCATGTTTATGTATTGTCTAAAAACCGCAGTAGGTTCAAGCTAAGCTTAGTTTAACTTTAGATATTACTGTAATAGTTAGTAAGTAGTTAAAAAAAAATAGAAAAGGATATCGTTGTAAAATTAATTTTTTTGTTTTTTTTTACGATTTACGATTCACATAACACATACACCTACAATTTCTGACCCTATTACATAATTTCTAATAATTTCTTTACACTTACATCATCTGAAATTAAAAAATATCTAATAGATCGTTTCGTCGATATTTCATAGGTAGTCATTATATGTATTTACCATTTACCGTCTATATAGAAACATAATATCATTTATGTTAACTTGTACCTCATTATTAGTTTATAATGAAAATTAAATACAATACAAAGATAGAAGTAACATAAACACATAATACCCACAACATATTCTCAGCCTTTCGGACATCTAATCTACCTTTTCGTTCGTATTTTGTACGTAGCCTTTATATTTATCTTCGTCTGCAGAGATATAGTCACTACACAAAAACCTACAACTTTTCACCCTATCAAACATCTAATCTACCTTTTCGTTTGTATTTTGTACGTAGCCGTTATTTTTAACTTCGTCTGTATAGATACAATTACCATATTATAAACAACTACAACTTTTCGCCCTATCACACATCTAATCTACCTTTTCACCTGTATTGTGTACATAGCCGTTATAATTAACTTCGTCTGCAGAGATATAGTTACTACACAAACACCTACAACTTTTCACCCTATATAACATGTAATCTACCTTTTCGTGTATATTTTATACGTACCTAGTCATTATATTTAACTTATTCCGTACCTATAGATATATATTTATATTTCCATATAAACACCTACGACTATTCACACTATCACACACCTAATCTACCTTTTCGTTTGTATTTTGTACGTAGTCGTTATCTTTAACTCCGTCTGCAGAGAAATAGTCATCATATTATAAACACTAACTTTTCACCTTATCACACATCTAATCTACCTTTTCGTTTTCATTTTGTATGTAGCCGTTATATTTAACTTCGTCTGGATAGATATAGTTACCACATAAACATCTACAACTGTTCACCCTATCACACATCTAATCTACCTTTTAGTTTGTATTTTATACGTAGTCATTATATGTAATTTAGTCTGTACCTATAGATATGTTACCCTATAAAAACCTACGATTATTCACCCTATCACACGTCTAATCTACCTTTTCGTTTGTATTGTGTATGTAGCCGTTATATTTAACTTCTTCTGTATAGATATAATTACCATATTATAAACACCCACAACTGTTCACCCTATCACACATGTAAACTACCTTTTCATTTGTATTGTGTACGTAGCCGTTATATCTAACTTCGTCTGCAGAGATATAGTTACTACAGGAACACCTACAATATTTGACCCTATCACAAATTTAAAATACCTTTCTATTTGTCGTTTGTATTTTGTACGTAGCCGTTATATTTAACTTCATCTGTATAGATACAATTACCATATTATAAACATCTACAACTTTTCGCCTTATCACACATCTAATCTACCTTTTCACCTGTATTGTGTACTTAGCCGTTATATTTATCTTCATCTGCATAGATATTGTTACCACATAAACATCTCCAACTTTTCACCCTATCACACATCTAATCTTGTATTTTGTAGCCGTTATATTTAACTTTGTCTGCATAGATATTGTTACCACATAAACATCTCCAACTTTTCACCCTATCAAACATCTAATCTTGTATTTTGTAGCCGTTATATTTAACTTTGTCTGCATAGATATAGTTACCATATAAACACCTACAACTGTTCACCCTATCACACATCTAATCTATATCAGTTTGTTCTTAAGTTTCTTTCTACATCTAATCTACCTTTTCGTTTTTATTTTATACGTAGTCATTAAACTTACTCTGTACCTATAGATATAGTTACCATATATTACGACTATTCACCCTATCACACATCTAATCTACCTTTTCGTTTGTATTGTGTACGTAGCCGTTATATTTAACTTTGTCTGCATAGATATAGTTACCATATAAACACCTACAACTGTTCACCCTATCACACATCTAATCTATATCAGTTTGTTCTTAAGTTTCTTTCTACATGTAATCTACCTTTTCGTTTTTATTTTATACGTAGTCATTAAACTTAGTCTGTACCTATAGATATAGTTACCATATATAACGACTAATCACCCTATCACACATCTAATCTACCTTTTCGTTTGTATTGTGTACGTAGCCTTTATATTTAACTTTGTCTGCATAGATATAATTACCATATAAACACCTACGACTATTCACACTATCACACATCTAATCTATATCAGTTTGTTCTTAAGTTTCTTTCTACATCTAATCTACCTTTTCGTTTGTATTTTATACGTAGTCATTAAACTTAGTCTGTACCTATAGATATAGTTACCATATAAACACCTACAACTGTTCACCCTATCACACATCTAATCTATATCAGTTTGTTCTTAAGTTTCTTTCTACATGTAATCTACCTTTTCGTTTTTATTTTATACGTAGTCATTAAACTTAGTCTGTACCTATAGATATAGTTACCATATATAACGACTATTCACCCTATCACACATCTAATCTACCTTTTCGTTTGTATTGTGTACGTAGTCATTATATTTTACTTAGTTCGTACCTATAGATATAGTCACTATATAAACACCTACGACTATTCACACTATCACACATCTAATCTATATCAGTTTGTTCTTAAGTTTCTTTCTACATCTAATCTACCTTTTCGTTTGTATTTTATACGTATTCATTAAACTTAGTCTGTACCTATAGATATAGTTACCATATAAACACCTACAACTGTTCACCCTATCACACATCTAATCTATATCAGTTTGTTCTTAAGTTTCTTTCTACATGTAATCTACCTTTTCGTTTTTATTTTATACGTAGTCATTAAACTTAGTCTGTACCTATAGATATAGTTACCATATATAACGACTATTCACCCTATCACACATCTAATCTACCTTTTCGTTTGTATTGTGTACGTAGCCTTTATATTTATCTTTGTCTGCATAGATATAATTACCATATAAACACCTACAACTATTCACCCTATCACACATCTAATCTACCTTTTCGTTTGTATTGTGTATGTAGCCGTTACATTTAACTTCGTTTGCATAGATATAGTTACTACATAAACACCAACTTTTCACCCTATCACACATCTAATTTACCTTTTCTGTGTATTTTATACGTAGTCATTATATTTTACTTAGTTCGTACCTATAGATATAGTCACTATATAAACACCTACGACTATTCACACTATCACACATCTAATCTATATCAGTTTGTTCTTAAGTTTCTTTCTACATCTAATCTACCTTTTCGTTTGTATTTTATACGTAGTCATTAAACTTAGTCTGTACCTATAGATATAGTTACCATATATAACGACTATTCACCCTATCACACATCTAATCTACCTTTTCGTTTGTATTGTGTACGTAGCCTTTATATTTAAATTCGTCTGCATAGATATAGTTACCTCTTAAACATCTACAACTTTTCACCCTATCACTCGTCTAATCTACCTTTTCGTTTGTATTGTGTAGTTAGCTGTTACGTTTAACTTCGTCTGCATAGATGTAGTTACCTCTTAAACATCTACAACTTTTTACCCTATCACTCGTCTAATCTACCTTTTCGTTTGTATTGTGTAGTGCGGTAGCCTAGTGGTATGGGTAATGGACTGCTGAGACGACGAGGTTTACCATGGCACACACCAGTGGCGAAGTGTCCATATAACCCGATTCCTACCGGCTTACCTTTGCAAAAACCCCTAAGCATTGTTTATTAATAAATTATAAATCAATGAAACCACACTATTCACTACACAAAAATATAAAACAAAAAGTATTTTGTTACGTAAATCGCAATTATAATAATTATTCACATACATTACATAATACACATATTTCTCATAACGCCATCTAGTTCTCAATTAAGGAAGGAAATCTTTTGTATGATTCTGTCTGAACGCGCGCGAATGTAAGCCCGCCGCCAAAATCGGAATCCTCAACTCATCTTTAGTACGCAGTCGCACGCACACATGCGCAATTTTTCTTAGTAGTGCTCGTAGAAATATACAATCGACATAAGCCGCTGCTTAACGAGTTATGACAGAGAGAGAATATACGATAAGAATTTGCGAGAGCGAGAGAGCAGTAATGTGAAGTTTGTTTTGTTTACATACACTGTAGTTTAGGCGAATGAGCGATGTATTCAAATGCTCACCACAATTTTGACATTAATTTTTGATTTCATCAATAATTATTATGTTATAAATAAGTTAGAATTCGCTTTTTTGTGTAAAGTAGTTATTACTAAGTATAATTTGTGCTTGTGTTGTGTAGTTTATTGACTGTTGTGCATTGATTGACATTATACTGTCGTAGTATCTACGTAATATTTTGGTAAGTAGTCGTTGTATTATATGCATTTGTAGTGTATTTTGCTGTTATAATGGCTGCGTTAATAGCATTAGATTGTTGTCTGACTGATTATTTGTTGTGTGAGAAAACATCTTTCTCGAAATTAAATTATGAAAATAAGAAACACGTAGTTCAGTTAGGCCGAGCCCGCCCCCGGTCATGAATATAGAATATAAACGGCGCGATGGATTTACGAAATTCATCATATATCTCATTACGATAAATATAAGTGGCTCACAGGCAGTTGTAAATTAAATAGAATGTATTGTTTTATTCTCAGATTAGACATAAACAATTTATCGAATTCATCAAAAAAACATGTTCAAACTGAGAAACATCCGTAGTTGTATAGTTTTACATGAGTTCGGGACAACTAGAATCGAAACATTTTTCACGAATACCTATGAAGTACATAATCGAAAAGTAGATCGTAATAGAAATCTAATGAAACGGTTTATAGATATCTACAGTAATTTTTTTAGGTAAACAAGAGTTAGCTTTTCGCGGTCACGATGAAAGTTCAGGTTCTGATAACCGCGGGAATTATATCGAAACCTTATTATATTTAAGTAAATACGATTCAGTAATGGACTCACAATTAGAACAATGTTCTTCAATGCAAAATCCCGTATTTTCTGGTCTTTCTAGCGACATTCAAAACGATTTAATACATAGCGTTGCATCCGTTTTAAGAGATCGTATTAGATTAGAGATAGATAAAGCTCAATTTGTATCGGTTATGATTGACGAAACACCTGACGTAAGCCATAGGGAGCAACTAACTGTAATATTTATATATTTAACTGAAACTGGCATTGAAGAACGATTTCTAGGATTTTACGACGTTAGTGGTAGTCGAACTGCTTAAGTCTTATTTTTTTAAAGCCACTTTCATTACACTTGAAAGACACTGTTATAATAATCATCAGTGCTTACACGTATAGTAAATGTGGGTTGAAATTTCCTCAACCATTTGGACCTAAGCCTCGACCCATTCAGTCACAGCTTTTGAAAGGAGTACCTACACATTACAATCGGCCATGGTAAGGTTTTTTCTTACGTTCGGCTTCCCTTTTAAAAAAATCCACCCTTCGCCACTGGCACACACCAATGACTTTTCGATGCTTTTCGAAGTTATGTGTGTATTTATCGCAGGTTTATAAGTGCCCGGTTAATGGCAATAGGCTCGCCTCGCCACCTATTACATTGGGACCTAAACATAAACTGGCGAAACGTGGGTGCTAGCACCTCTGCCTACCCCTTCGGGGAATACGGGCGTGAGTTTATGTATATGTATGATGTGTAGTTAGCTGTTACGTTTAACTTCGTCTGCATAGATGTAGTTACCTCTTAAACATCTACAACTTTTCACCCTATCACTCGTCTAATCTACCTTTTCGTTTGTATTGTGTAGTTAGCTGTTACGTTTAACTTCGTCTGCATAGATGTAGTTACCTCTTAAACATCTACAACTTTTCACCCTATCACTCGTCTAATCTACCTTTTCGTTTGTATTGTGTAGTTAGCTGTTACGTTTAACTTCGTCTGCATAGATATAGTTACCTCTTAAACATCTACAACTTTTCACCCTATCACACATCTAATCTACCTTTTCGTTTGTATTTTATACGTAGTCATTAAACTTAGACTGTATCTATAGATATAGTTACCATATATTACGACTATTCACCCTATCACACATCGGGATCTAGCTTTTCGTTTGTATTTTATACGTAGCATTATATATAACTTAGTCTGTACCTATAGATATAGTTACCATATAAACACCTACATCTTCTCACCTTATTGCACTTCTAATCTAACTTTTCGTTTGTATTATGTACGTAACTATTATATTTTACTTCATCTGTATTGGTTAATTACCTGCAACATGTCACCCTTTCACACATCTAATAACTTTTTCGTAGGCATTTTCCATTTACGATGGTTCCGTAATCAAAAATATATTTATTATGTACCTTTTCAATTTTACCAATATTTGATTTATTTGTATGTAACTTATCCTAGGATAGAGAGTTACGTAAACAGAAAAATACTTAGTCTCTACCTTTTCTTCATTGTTCACCTAATTCAACTTCATATTTAATCTCTACCTTTTGTTTTATCATCCCACCCCTTTCATTTTCACTTACTATTTTATATAGTGTCTTGATTTGTTCCGCGTTCGCCTCACGAAGTTTTGCCCCACATACAAAAATCCGCATTCGCCCACATTTTATTCCTTTTTCGCCCCAAATGTAATATTTATTTTGAATTTAATATTTTATTCTTGTTTCTATCATCGGTATTTTGTACGTCGTTGCCATTATATTAAACATCATCATGTTTAATACTTATCAATTAATAGTGAATATCATATAATATACACATACAAGTACTTAGATAGTTGCCCATTGAAAAATATACTTATTTAGACTCAAACTTTTTTTATCATCCACCTCACATGTTGATACAATTAACTACATCAATTCCTTGTGGTAATATATTTAACGTCCTTATATTCGTTCTTATATTCTACGTTGCTATTATATTAAACTTGACCTGCTTAAACATATTTACGTATGTTTAATACACAATAATTTTATAGTTAATACCTCCTAATACTTCCTTTCATTTCATATATTGAGATAGATTCCTACTTAAAAATATATTCACGATTATTCGGTTTTAATTCTGTTCTTCTTATTATTATAAGTACCTTTTACTTAATTATTAAACCATATACGTAAAAAAATCTAATGAAACCTGTAATATGTCGTTATACGTCAGCTAATATTATTTTATATTGTCCTCCTCTTAGCTGTTTTACGAATAAACTAATACACTGTTACTATCTAGCAAAGCACCTATCACCAATAAAAATATTTGTGCAATATCTTCTATTTTGTAGTTTTTAGCATTTTCACTAAGTAGAGGAAGTGCAGTGAATTTGGAATACCACTTTGTTTTTTGGTAATAAATTGAAAAGAAACCGAGTTACATAAATGAAAATACTAATTAATTATTAGAAATCTATTGACCTTTAATAATATAAAATATGAAAGAGAACAAAAAACAGGAACTTTATAAAAATTAACAAAAATAAAAAAAACTACGTATTCCAAATTATATGCAGTATTTCAAATATGCTGCACTTCCTCTAATAAAAGCCTAATGAAGGCATTAGTATAATGAAATAATGCAAATTCTAAATATATCTTTAACAGTTTTGCAAGTTTTACGTCAGTTAATGCAATAACGCGCTTTTGTGAGGCTACACTCAATAAAAATATTTTGAAACGAAGTGTTTTCGAAAAAATATTTTCTAGTCTAGTCACTGAAAAGCTGATGATGTCCAATCTAAAATTAAAGGTCTACCGGATCCGGGTGGAACCCGTTCAAATAATGTTAAAAATATTTCTAAAACTAAAAACGCAATACCTACTCGTGTAGTGTAAAGTAGCGAGATAAAATATTTCTATGAACTAAAATATTTCTGATGAATATGATGTAAAAAATAATTTATTTGTTAGATATTTAATAACTAATCTATCATTGCATTTGATTGCACTGTACTTGTACCTTAGATAATACGTTTGTCACTATCCTAGTAAGTTCCTAGTAAACTTATAAATCTTCAGTAAATTTAACTTTAATCAAATACTTCCTCGCAATCATAGTTCATTGATATTCCTAAAATATATTTAATTACACTCCAATACCTCCTACCTATCAACTTCTAGTTTCCATCAAAATATATTCCGTAATGATACCTATATTCTTATGTTTCATAATAAAGTAAAGTAAAAATAAAATATAATATCTAACTAGATATAATTCTATAGCCCAATTTAGCGCAACCTGCAAGGTCTGATACGCTTTAGTTAAAAAAAACTCTTGACTCAAAACGCAACAACCTGTCTAAATTTAAAGTCAATCCATAGATTCCGTATTTTTTTAATGTTAAGAGACGTAGCTTAGCAGAAAAACAATTAATACCTAAGTAGCGCAAGTCAATATTCTGTTACTACGTAAGTAACTAGACCCTAAACTTATCAATTTTTGCTCTGGTCAAATAGTTTTCACGAATTTGTTTTAATGAAAAAAATGTTACTCGCTTGCTATAAATTTTCGCTTGTCATAAAGTTTCAGTTGTACTTATCTTAATAATTTCAAATGAGTATTATGGTCCCTATGTCCTAATAAGTTTTAAGTACTTAAATGTTACTTTGATCACTAGAACGGTTCATAGATATTCCTATCATAGTATCTATTCTACCACGAAACTTTTCGAGAACCTTCTACCTACCAACTCCTAGTTTCATTAAAAACGTATTCCGTAATGATACCTATTAGGTATATTCCTATTTTTTTATATACTTATCTCCACCATATTTTGTTATAACGTGCTACTATAAATTACTTAGAATAATGTCTACATAAATATGGATATAATACATAAAATTTGGTATACATTCTTACGTGAAACTTAAAAGACGCACTTAAACCCCTATCTCTTAAGAACATAAAACTATATCAAAAATAAAAAGTATATTATTAAAAGTTAACTTAGTAAAAACTTAACGTACCTATAACTCTACTATTTTTTATAAATGATTCATTTATAATTTTACTTAGCATTCTGTAATAATAACATAATTATTAAAAAATAAAACCCAGAGACTTAAAAACATAAGATTTGAATTACGATCCTTCAAAATTAAGACTTAGTGATGATTACATAACTAATTATCCATGAAAATATGAAGTTCTACCGAATTCCTATTTATACATTCCATTATGTATATGGTATTTACTTATATTTTACTAACTGTTACTTTATTAGTAGTCCTGTCTAATACCCTCGTACAAATTCTATTAATTAAATTAGAATTTATTATACTTCAGTTATTTTATATCTTCTGGATTTTTTTTAATATTTTAAACAGTATTCTACCCACGAATCATTCGGCCTCCTATTTCTATACCTTACGATATTTTAAAAATGATAGGGCTCAAAATCATTACTAGTGACTTTGTCAGTGTTCCTATAATGCTGTAAATATATATTACCTACTTTATATAATGCTTTTCAATTTGCTCTAGCCTATTTTCTTCTACAAAGTTAGTCCTCAATTGAAATAACTGTCCTAAATTAAAATTCCTTAACATGTCTTTGTGATCTAGTTACTTATTTTATTCTTTTCACTTTTTACCTTCTTAAATCTTCAACTAACCAAAAATTTTACTGCATAATCAAGATCGCTGTTTTCTCTTTCTGTTTCTCATTTTTCATTCATAGCTAATTTCAGTAAGGTGCTGTAACTATATCTACTTTATTCTTTATTAGATTTTTCTAATTTTAGCTTATTTAAACGTGTGTTATCTAAACTCGTCATACCAGATATACTTGTCCTAGCCTTGCACAATATGTCATAGTAATCACTGAAATAATGGTGTCATTATTATTTTAAGTTATTCACCTATTTTGTGTACGTGATTAATTTTGATTCATCTAATATTTTATATTTTCATCTTAAATTCATCATACTTGATATTCTTATCCTAAGCCTTGCACAATATGCCATAATCACTGAAATAATGTTGTCATTATTATTTTAAATTATTCACCTATTTTGTGTACGTGATTCATTTTGATTCATCTAATAGGTATTTTATATTTTCATCTTAAATTCGTCATACCTGATATCCTTGTCCTAAAGCCTTGCACAATATATGTCATAATCACTGAAATAATGTTGTCATTATTATTTTAAATTATTCACCTATTTTGTGCACGTGATTCATTTTGATTCATCTAATATTTTATATTTTCATCTTAATTTCGTCATACCTGATATCCTTTTGTCCTATGCCTTGCACAATATATGTCATAATCACTTAAGTAATGGTGTCATTATTATTTTTAAATTATTCACCTATTTTGTGTACGTGATTCATTTTGATTCATCTAATATTTTATATTTTCATCTTAATTTCGTCATACCTGATATCCTTTTGTCCTATGCCTTGCACAATATATGTCATAATCACTGAAATAATGGTGTCATTATTATTTTTAAATTATTCACCTATTTTGTGTACGTGATTCATTTTGATTCTTATGTATTCTTTAATTCCTTAACGTTAAAAGTAAATCTCATTCGTCTTGAAGGGCTTTTTGTTATAAACTTCTTACATTTACTTCTTCTATAAAAAACCTATGAAAATTTGTATAAACCGCTTTCTTATTTCGCTTATGGATGTGTGTGCTATCTTATTCGTCAAAAGTAAGAAGTTTATAACAAAGGCCCTTGTTATAAACTTCTTACTTTTTCTATCAAAAACGTATGAAAATTTGTGTATACCACTTTCTTATTTCGCTTATGGATGTGTGCTATCTTATTCGTCTTGAAAGGCTTTTTGTTATATACATCTTACTTTTACTTCTTCTATCAAAAACCTATGGAAATTATTGCATATCGCTTTCTTATTTCGCTTATGGGTGTGTGTTATTGTTATTACTCTCCTTGGAACTCATGACCCTTATAACTATTCAAATCGATTAAGACTTTATAACTACGTCTAATTTTCTATTCTAGAATGAATTTACTGAACCTAATTTTATATTATTTCGTTTTATTCTTATATACTTAACTTAACCGTAAATATTTCTAATAATTATATCTGTCGTTTACTTATCTTGTACTATGCCATTCCGTGGCTTATATTCATTATTTCATATTTATGTATAACGACATTTCGTTTAGTTTTTTTAAATATCATACTCTTTATAAATTACTGGTAATTCTTTAAACTTTAATACTAATTAAATATCTACCTACCCACTATACATAACCTTGCACAATATTTACATCTTTTAGAAATAGCTCGGCAATTTTCGAAAGAGTGACGTAATACTGTAATTATAGATAGATGATTCGACAGTGATTCACATGCTATTATTGCACAACATCATGAAATAATCTGCTAATATAATTTGATTCAAAAGCAGGAAAATATTGCTGACCCAATGATGCTAAAATAACGATGAGTTAATTTCATACAGAGCGACAAAGTTATTGTTAGGGCATGATTACCTACATGAAGGTATATACAATGGTTACAAATTACGAATGCAATAGATAGAAAATAAGGGGCGTATGATACAGAAAAAAAAGCAATCTGTAGTGCACTTGAAGTGCAATTATATAGCTGGCAGTTTGGCCATCACAGTGGTAAGCGAACATTTTAAATTCAAAATAAGAATTTCATTTGTTTATTCTAAAAATCATCATTAATATTTGCTTCATAAACATGATTACTTTTAGGGCTTTTATAATTAACTGAACCTTATTTTATATTGCTGATATTTGACAGTGGAAGTAAGCGTTGCTAATTTTCCTATTGGTAGATATTTAATATTATGTGTGTAGATGTTTCTTAGTTTCTTAACTTAATTTAAAATCATAAATCTATGAAATATATATCGACGACAACTTTGCTGTTGGCTTAATCTTATAAATAAATTATAAATTAAACTACATTAGAATAAAACTTTTACTACAGTCAACGTTAATTGTGATTAAGAGGATTGATAATATGTGGAGAAATAGTAGGATGTCTATCAGGTTAATATAAATAATGAAGTCACCAATAATGGGATCCTCAATCAAATTGAACTAAATGGCGTAATTAGATATTACTCAATGATTTTGAACTAGAAAGCTATTTTCACACGTCAAATCCGCTTTTTATTGTTAAGTTGCATATTTGTACTATTGTATTTATAAGCAAATTTCTTCTTTAGTCATTTTTTTCCATAAAAAGGCTTTGGGCTTTCTCATTTCATCATCGACTTTGTGAATCGTGATATTTTCCAAAAAGCAATATTTAAACTTCTGCATATCATTACTTCCATAAGAAAAAATCCAGATCTTCGGCAAAAACTGTAAAATCTTATATTTTCTTAATTATTTGAGGAACAAAGGAAACATTCTACTTGCAGTTTATCTATGGCATTAATTAGTACGTATGATTGTATGAACATTTCATCAAATTTCTCTTTAGTAAATTTGTTTAATGAATAATTGGATTTATTTTGTATATTTCATGAAATATGGTAATAAAGTCAGAAAATAATTTTGTATAATCTGAAACAGCAACTTCGTTCAAAGCATTGGAAGGCATTCAAATCAGTTCTTGACTTATTCTTCTACAAATTTTTAACATTTCTTATTAATTCATACAAATAATGTGCGTAGGTCTGCTGATATTTATATGTATCCTATCCAGTTCCTATGTAAATCACTTACAAGATAAATCTTTCAATTTCTCTCATTTTTGTTATCAATTAGGTATTATTTAGTTAAAATTAAATGATGCTTTCTTTTGGTTTTACCTAATTCATACGATCAAAGTGAAAAATGCTTTAGATTATCTGTTTGACTTTTTTAGGCTTTTCTTGTCAATCATATCTTTTCCTTTTTGTTCGCGCTCTTACATTAACTTTTCTTGCATAATTATTTATAAATAAATAATCATAAATTTGATCGCGCAATTTGAAATGTCCTCAATTCGAACTTACAGAATATGATCTGGTAATTTTTCAGTCATAGGGTGCATTAAAGTCTCTAAGTTTCGAAGAATTCATAAATATTTCTCTTCCGAATCAATTGTTTGATTTTGACCTGCCGCTTTATCCACCATAGTGTAGAACGTCTTATAATATGATTCCTTCTAAATGAGGTTTAAGAATTTTATTTCAAAAAAATAATTTTATTTCAGTAGATCTACGATTCGATTAAATTTTCTTTATTTCTTGAAACCATGTTATCAGTGTTGTAATTTTATAGTACTAAGTGCATGTCATAATAATGTTATGTTATCTTGTTCGTGCATTATTTGTTACATAAGTAGAATCAATAAGTATCATTTTAATTACTCTTGACAATTTTGACGTTCATATGTGCTCTTTAAGCGCCTAAACTGAATAAATAAAATTGATTCTTTGATTCTTTCAAAACGCAAATTCTTCGCGCCATAAGCTCAGTCTACAATATGAATTAGCATAGTTCAGTCTAAAAGAAAATATCTAACTGTAATCTGTTGACTGTTAATACGTTTCGATATTTGCTTAATATTTAGCAAGCTTTATAATTTTATCAATGCAAATATATGTTACATTTTCCTACTTGTAGTTATTTTCAAAAGATCCAATTTTATTCGCAACATTATTTTGGTTCTGTTGTTTACCCTGCAATCTTTCTATGTATTTTTTTCAAGCTATATAGGAATATGCATTTCAGGAGATACAGAAATTGCATTATTTACAAAATATCTGTCTTTGAATTTGTAGAATTGCGATCCAATGCTAGAAATATTTCTCGTTGTGTAACTTCTGATGTAGTATTTCAAAAAGGTATTTCTTTGTCTTCTATAAATTTTTTATAACTGAACCTCCTAATCATATTTCATTCAATTTTGTATGACTTCTTTAACTTTATTTGTTTGAGTGAGCTCATAATCTTAAATAGGTAGGATTTCACTAGTCATAAGATTTTCCATAAGTACTATCATACCTAGTACAATTATTGCATATTCATGCCTTCCTGCTCTATTATCGTGAGTTATATTATCTTTATTGTCACAATTAGATTTGAGCTAATTTATACCTGAACAAATTTCAGACGCAATCTGTAAAGTAGTAACTACCCTATCATTTGTCTTTTATGATTATTTCTGAAATATTTCTCTCAAATTTCATATAGTCATCCATCCATTTCATCGTTAGGATTGCTTGGGTAAAGCTTAAAGGTATTCTGTTCTTAAAGGTATTCTGTTTCTTTTTCTGCTGTTACATTCCATATTTTCTTTAAATAAAACAATTGCTCTCAACTTATATATTCAAATGAGAAATGTTTTCTCCATCCGTACCATTATATTTCATTCTATATCAATCAGGGTTGATGTTAATATTAAAAATGATATCAGCCTTAAACCCATATATATTGTTTAAGTTCTTGGTGTTTAGTTTTGTTGCAGATATTGAGTATGCAAAACATTATTTACATGTTTGATTAACGCAGAAGTAATATAGCAAAACACAAGTATCATTCATAAATTAGCTTCAAACACAGATCCTACAATTAGGCTACTATTGCAGACTATGATTCTCTACAAATACCTGCTACCAGTCTACTTCCAAATCCTGATGATCATTATTATAAACAACCAAATTAGTTGATCCATCAACAACAGATTAGACTTAAAAATCTAAAACTAGCCCATGCAATTGTGCTGAGAGCCTTAAACTGTATTCTTAAACAAAACAAGCGTTTTTGATGAAAATAACTTTGTTTCGTAAATACAAAGACAATTATATCACTGACATCACCCACATGCACGACACAAAAACAATGAATACTTTGAAAGCAGAGGACGCTAAATAAAAATGTCGTAAATGCGTTCACTGCTTGCAAAACCAACAAAAAGTTTGACACATGGGCCAGAAATGTAAAACAAAGGCACTTCATTGAAACTGTGAATATCTTCTAAAGGGACACTGCACAGAACTTGATAATACCACAAGCACTTTGAACTCCACACGAAACATTTCAATACCTACAGCTAGTTTCTTGGCATAAGTAAATCGTGCACGACCACTAGCACAAATTCAAAAAAAGAACTTTAATTTCATATTTTTCGATCATGCATCAAATTTTTTCTCGATAGGATAACAGTTTTGAAATTGTTAATGTTATGAATGTCATTGATTTTTTTATACACATTTTTTTATATCAATAATAGTTTGACTTTTTGCTCGTAATTGTTTTGTAATGTCAATAATTTAGATGCTAACAAAAGTAATTAAAACAAAAAATTACATTAAACTTTCACAACATTGTAGACACTCACTATTAAACTTTTTAGGTATTGGATTAATGCTATGAATTTATGCACTTTTAAAACACATATTTGAATAAGGCAATACACCAACCAAACGCATGCGCAAGTATTTGTGTTCTATAAAGCTTTCTAGATTTGTTGTTAATTCGTTAGTAGAACATACATTTTGCACTAATAAGTTTTGTTAAAATATTTTGCAATAGTAAGTTTTGCTAAAATATTTTGCAACAATAAGTTTTGCTGAAATATTTTGCAATAATAAACATTTTTGCTAAAATATTCTGCAATAATAAGTTTGTTTGCTAAAATATTCTGCAATCATAAGTTTTGCTAAAATATTTTCGGTTTATAAGGTGGTTTGTGATTATGATGCAGTATTCGGCTACCAACTGTAAGTCTTAAGTTCAATCGTCGGTGCATTACAATACTAAGCGTGCTCAAGTCTTAACACATTCCTTTACAAGCCTTTGTTCCAAGTACGAATACCAGAAGGAAACCATTACACATGAACTGCTCGCCAAATATGAGCTTGTGATCAAATGAACCTAGCAAACAATTTGCTGAAACCACTTTGAATGAAACAAAAAGTATTTTTACACGCAGTAAGTAAATCCTTATAAAGTGTTAAAATCGGTTACTAAAATATTAATTATATCACGTGTGAAGAAGATAATTTAGATGTGTAATAAAATAACATTAAAATATAGTATGTACGATAGACTTATTAAAATAGATACCAAAGTATATATCGTAAATCGTGCCGAATTCTTAAGAAAAACTTACGTAAAAACCTTTTTACATAACTAAAAATTAAACTAATAATTAAAATTAAAATAAAATAAATAATTCCTGAACTCTTTCTTTTTGATGTCACATAATAAATATCTAAATGCATTGAAAATTGTCCTAGAGTTTTAATAAACCTGCCTATGTTATTCATTCTTCATAAAAGCATTTTTGCAAGTTGTAACGGTCTAAAAGGCTTTTAATTATCTTTCAACTATCAACTAATTCACGATTATCTTTCGATATCTATCGTTTATAAATTTTATCTTTCTATTATCATTCCCTTATCCTACAATTTATCTTACTATTATCTTACAATTATCGTCTATTATCTTTCAATTACCTTTCGAATATCATTTTAATGTAAATAAATACACTTAAACAATATCAAACAAGAAGAACAAGTTCAATCTCCTGAACTTTAGATGCAACCAAAATTGGTGCTCAAGCCCGGATAATGACGATGTACAATATCCTCGAAAAAATTGCCGTAGAAAACGCATCCTAAACATAATATATGTAGGAGATTTTCTGTCAAATTAAATATATTTAAACCACTAATAGAGACTACCTATTAGATTCCATAATTATTCAATGTTCATATAAATGTCCAAATCCTTCAACCTCTAATCTTAAATCGTATACAAACTACTTATAAATGAATCGAATCATATTAATAACTAAACAACTGTAATTATTATCGGAAACGGTCCATCTAACGATTTCGAAACTCAATTAAAGTTAATTCTTGATATTAACATTATAATTATTATATGCATATACCTAATTGTACAATATCCTCCTAAATTGCCGTAAAAAAACACGCAATGATAAACGCACAAAACTACTTTTAACGTAAAACTACACGACGCATAAGACACTGAGAAAAACACGCATAGAAATATAAGATATTATATTATAAGACACGGAATTCTTAAAAAAAACCTTTTAACTTGACAAGCCATCTTTCCACTTACTAGCTTCTTTAGCCAACATTTCCACTTGGGTAGACTTTTCAAAACCTTTTAGCCCCTATAACCAACTTTTCCACTTAGAACTTTACAAAGTTACTTAGCTTCTTCAACTTTAAATAATATGTAGAATAACTACCCTAAAAATAAATTTTAGCCTTTCCTAATGAATTCTAGTAAAACCACCTAACCTATGATAATTCAAACAGGGCACTAACTTGTAATACTTCGGCAAACTGAGCAGAAATATCTACTGGATGCCTACGGATGCATAGACTTTGCCTATGTCGTATAATTTCTATTGAATCTTATTCAACCTATTTTGTAAGCTTTCATTATTCTTTTAATTTAAACAGCGAGAATGACGCATAAGATACTGATCACTACCTATGTATAACACTACTTCAGTCCAACTAACTTTTCAATATCTTTTCACTAGCCATCTTTTCCACTTACAACTAGCGTCTATAGCCAACTTTTCCACTTAGGTACACTTTCAAAAAAAATTAGCCTCTATAGTCAACCTTTCCACGTCAAAATTTCAAAAACTCTTAGTTTCTTTATTTTTGATGACAATTTAGATATGGTATCTTCTCTAAAAGTAAATTGCAGCCCTTTTCCAATGAATTCTATAACCCTTAACTAATTCAAACAAGACACTTATCCTAACAAGTATTTCTTCCAAATCGAGCCAAAACGTCCACTAGGTAATTTTTCCAATCATTACAATTTCTATTGTCTTATTCAAACCATTTTGTTTAATCCTATATATATATATATATATATATATATATATATATATATATTAACTATAAAAAAAATCAAGCAGAACAGTACTGTCTCTTATAAGTTATAACCTAAATGCGTATTAAAACCATTGTGTGTTATGCATCCTAAATTATGTTACCGGCAATTGTTCTCACACAATACCTGCCTGAAGTCAAATCCTTAATTTAAAGATAAGTCCGCGATAAAACAGTAATTTCCGTCAAAATAAATCCTGCACAAACTACCTACCCAACCCATAACATTATTAAATGTTCATGTAAATATATTATATCATTATGATATGATAATAAAGATTAAATAACAATAACAAATTTTGAAGGTCGACGCCATTTTTGTTTTGCTAGTTGGCAAATTCCACTTGCAGTCATAATATATCTCATTACCACGTAATCTTATTGGACACTTTGAATACCTACTGTCGTTTCTGTTTGGAATGTTTTGAGTCGCAGAAATTACTAGAAATATACATAATAATCATAGTCTGGCAAAGATTCATTCTAAAACCTATCTCCTATACAGGTACTTCTACGCAACTCCGATATTTTTAGTATATAAACAAAACTTCTGTGAATAAATCCATTTCAAACACCATTATCCTTTGAATCACCACTATCCTTTGAATAAACTCTTTTAAATTATCCAATATGGATGCCGATTTCTCTTTAGACCTTCCTTTGTCTATCTGCGCAGTTACCGAGACATTTTACACTTAGCTAATTAACCTCATTACCAACAAATGACAGCTTCTATCGAAACAATACGTCTTAGACTATTGTATTGTAAAAGATAATAACCGGAAAACGGTATAGAAAATTTATGTTACCACGTCTATAAACAGATGGAAGTTAATGTCAATATAAATTCCGTAATTACTGTACCTGAACTAATTATTAGGTAATTTCAAGATAAGCTATACCACTAACCTAGCAACAAAGATTAAAATAACCTGTTTCTTGAATAATTTAATCGTAAAAATATAACAATAACAAGACGTGTAGGTCAAAAACGACGCCATCTTGAATATGCTCCGCGGCAATTTCCATTTTCAGCTAGGTACCTACCTAACTATTGTTTAATTTAACATATAAGCGGACAAAAGACGGGCTATTTAGTATGATTTCTTAATAAAAACGATGTGAATGGTAATTTTATAGTATGTAATTCTATTTGATAATCATTTTTACTCTAGTTACCATATAAATCCTTCGTTAGCCTAACTGCGCAATTACTGTTTTAGCAAAAATTAAGACAATTTCTAGCCACACCTTTAAGTAAGGTTGCTATAAACTCTATAAGGCACCTATTCAAATCTAGACATTAATTTCGTGTAAGATATTCCTTCATTTAAGTGTTACACTTTGATTTATTTTGGTCCTTCGAGCCACGTTTAAGTTTTCCTTCTAAACCATATTTTACCTTAATGCGCAATTACGTATTTAGCAAAAATCCACCCGTTTGGTTTATAGACACGCCCAGAAAATGTATTAGAAGTTCTAACCATATAGATACGTATTCCAAGCTCTCAATAAAGACCGAGATTAAAAATAGATATTAATTTAACTTCCCGACCTGCTTTCGTCTAACTACGCAGTTAGCTACCTAGACATTTGAATCTCATAAACCCTAAGTTAACCGCAAAACCTAATTACGTTCTCAGGTTGTGACCTAACCATTTAAGTCTTTAAAATCCTTCATAAAGAAGTTTTTCCTGAACAAATATCAGCAATATCAACAATATCAGATATTATAAATGCAATTTCCAATTGGAAAACCCCCTATACCTACAACAGCTGTTATCAATATTTCTTTAACAGCTGTTATACTTGTTATGCGATTAAATATTCACAATAACAACACTCTTGAAGGTCGAGTTAGTCGCCATTTTGTAATCCTACCTGAGTTTGTCGGCAAATTTTATTTGCGATATTTACCTAGCAATAATATTGTAGACAGACATATACGCACAGTTTAAGAATTATTAGGTAAAGAACTCTTAGATTCCTATAAATCACTTACTAAACCTATATAGACACAGAAAATATGAGTAAAAATAATTCACGCAACCACATCACGGCAACTTAACGCAATCTAAAAAATACGGTCTCTACCTTAAATAAAGCAAACGTTACCTAATTTTATGAAAAAAAATAACAAAAGAGAACCTTACCTTACATTATATCCTTATAAAGGTCTTCCCCTGTTTTTAACTCAAAATTTAGAGGATCTACGCAGTACTTGTCAACCGGGCGATGACTCCGCCATCTTATAAGCTAACGGGACTTGCCACTTCTTTAGCTAAACTCCATACTGTAATATACATTTTTAAACCTATTTCTTAGCCGGTAAAACCTACGGCCTACATTATAAGGGCCTGTCTGGTCCTACTACTATTCAATCCTAATACATGGTACAAATCAACCTCACCACTAGACTTGGAAAAGGTATGTCGCAAATTCCCCCCTCAGTTCGGCTTATATAGCCATTGCGAGTTACGCAGTCCCCTCAAACCACAATATTAACCAACCAAATCAAAATAGTGTGTGGACAGCATTCTATAAAACACAGTTGAACTACGTATTTAACATAGCCGAGCTGCTATTCTAGAATCTTCATTGCCGCATAGAAAGAGATAACATAATGGAAAGAAAAGAGACAGAAATAATAGGGGGATAGAATAATCTAGAAAAATCGATTATTTAGCCGCAGCGGAAGAGAGAGATGGATAGCTTATTTGATGAGACAGCAATACTGTTGTGGAAAATTCTCTAATCAATACAGCTTTAATGATACCAGCGTCAACGTTTTTACTTCCCAAAATTAATATGTAACGTTAGTAAACCGATACATAAAACTTATGTGTTTGCTTCATTTTTATGAATATCATGACTATTATTATACGACATTTAACTACCATTCATTGGATTTATGTTTATACCCCCGTCACCCCTCATTCTATGACGTAATGAAAATATTTTACTTTCTCTACTCTCTACAATTTTGAGTGTTACGATAAGTTATTTAAACAGATTTTACCTGTGTTCTCTTATTATATATATATTTTACGTATTATGCAGGGCTAAGGCGTCTCCCCAAAAAAAACAATTTCTGTATGGCTCTACCAAATCCCGTATGCTCTAAGCGGGATGTGGGGAACTGTGGATCAAAAAAGCCACGTGAATTTCCAGTACATCTTAATAGATTCCAATAAAACTCAAAGAATGATCACTCATGTTTTTATTTTCTTTGGACTTGTTTGAAAAGAAAAAACATCGTCAATACGAGTATATACATAGGCTTAGACTGAATATAGATCATAATTTATACTTTTGATTGAGGGACATAACACAATAAATTCCAAATAACGAATTGCAATGTCTTGTAAAAATAATTTATCAAATCGAATCGATTAAACTAATATAACAACATTTAACTTCTCTTTTTGGAGTTCGGAGTGACTAATACATAATAATGTAGTTTTGGCGACTGCGTTGGATAATACAGTATCTTCGCTAATGCTCTATTTGTCAAAAAAATAATTAAATAACACCCCATAACAGCTGGTTTTACAAAAACAAAGGGTAATCTTTTACCCTGGTATCACTAAGAGTCTCGCTTACTCTTTCTACCACATAGTTCTATCTCTATCTAAGATTCTGATTGGCTACTACACAATAAAACTTCGAGAAAAATCTTCAGATAAATGAATGTTATTGGTGCTTCGCGAAAGTTCGAGATCATTCTCGAACGCTATTGGTGGGGTATATAAAGAGCCACCGAGCGCGGTAAAGCATTCAGTATTTGAAAATACAAACAAGTGAAGAGACGAAGTGAGAGCGGTTTAAACACCGAACAATTTTAACAAGTGATTGAAATATCGAGTTATCGTTACAGTTACTTTTGCTTTTATTGGAAGAATTAAATAAACAACAGCATAATGCCAGCTATTGGAATAGATTTGGGAACGACATATTCTTGTGTGGGAGTATGGCAGCACGGCAATGTGGAGATAATCGCCAATGATCAAGGAAACAGAACAACACCGTCCTATGTCGCATTTACAGACACGGAACGACTGATTGGTGATGCTGCGAAGAACCAGGTAGCTCTTAACCCCAACAACACTGTCTTCGACGCCAAACGACTCATTGGTCGCAAGTTTGACGACCCAAAAATCCAACAAGACATGAAACATTGGCCGTTTAAAGTTATATCTGATGGAGGCAAGCCGAAAATACAAGTGGAGTTCAAGGGAGAAGCAAAGAGGTTCGCTCCAGAGGAGATCAGCAGCATGGTTCTGAGCAAGATGAAGGAAGTAGCGGAGGCGTATCTAGGCAGTCCGGTGCGCGATGCAGTAGTCACGGTCCCAGCATACTTCAACGATTCACAGCGGCAGGCCACTAAGGATGCAGGTGCTATAGCGGGCTTGAATGTACTTCGCATTATTAATGAGCCCACAGCTGCTGCACTTGCGTACGGTTTGGATAAGAACCTGAAGGGTGAGCGCAATGTGCTTATCTTTGATCTTGGCGGCGGAACATTCGACGTATCCATCCTGACCATTGATGAGGGCTCCCTGTTCGAAGTTAGAGCGACAGCAGGAGACACGCATCTGGGTGGAGAGGACTTCGATAATCGGCTAGTGAACCATCTCGCCGATGAGTTTAAGCGCAAGTATCACAAAGACATCCGAAATAATTCACGAGCGCTTCGTAGATTGAGAACAGCTGCAGAACGTGCCAAACGCACACTATCGTCAAGCACGGAAGCTACTATTGAGATCGACGCATTGTATGAGGGCCTAGATTTCTACACAAGAGTCTCACGAGCCCGTTTCGAAGAACTAAACGCGGATCTCTTCCGTGGGACTTTAGAACCTGTTGAGAAAGCCCTTAACGATGCTAAGATGGACAAGAGTGCAATCCACGACGTAGTGCTCGTTGGAGGCTCAACACGAATCCCTAAAATCCAAAGTATGCTGCAGAACTTCTTCTGTGGTAAAAAGCTAAACTTGTCTATCAATCCAGATGAAGCGGTTGCATATGGTGCAGCAGTACAGGCCGCTATACTGAGCGGTGAACAGCATTCCAAGATCCAGGACGTACTACTGGTTGACGTTGCGCCATTGTCACTAGGCATTGAGACAGCTGGTGGTGTCATGACCAAAATTATCGAACGTAACGCCAAGATCCCGTGCAAACAATCGCAGACCTTCACCACTTATTCGGACAACCAACCAGCGGTCACCATCCAAGTATACGAAGGTGAAAGAGCTTTGACTCAGCATAACAATCTGTTAGGCCGTTTCGACTTGACTGGTATTCCACCAGCGCCTCGTGGTGTGCCTCAGATTGACGTCACCTTCGATTTGGATGCTAACGGAATCCTAAACGTGTCTGCCAAAGAGAACAGCACTGGAAACACGAAGAACATAGTTATCAAGAATGATAAAGGTCGTCTATCACAAGCGGAGATTGACCGTATGCTAGCTGAAGCAGAGAAATACAAAGAGGAAGATGAAAAACAACGAGAGAGAGTTGCGTCACGCAATGAGTTTGAGGCTTATATCTTCAGCGTTAAGCAGGCACTAGAAAATGTTGGTGACAAGCTGAGTGACGAGGACAAAGCGATGGCACGACGTGAATGCGAAGAAGCCTTACGATGGTTGGATAACAACTCCCTCGCCGAGAGAGATGAACTCAATCATCGACTCAAGGAACTTCAGAGTGTCTTATCACCTCTTATGACCAAGGTACACTCTCAAGGTGCACCTGGTCCGCAAGGTCAAAACTGCCGCCAACAACAGCAGCAGTGGAATAATCACTCCGGTCCCACAGTAGAGGAGGTGGATTGAATCCACCGCTTCGTGTTATAGTGTCTTTATTTAATTAAACTGTACATATTGTAAATAGTAGTCTGCAAGTAGTATTATTAATTTATTGTAAGTTAAAAATGTCCAACGAAATGATCATGACGCAAATAAAAATCAATAGGAGAATTCAATGAAATCTTTCATTTACTTACTTAATTTTTTGAAAAAATATTTAGTCAAATAATTTCGATGAACAATAAAATTAATATAAGCAATTACTTTTCATATCATGCACATAAATTCCTATATTGTCGATGCATAATAATAAAACATGTCAGTAATACGTAGACATATAATTGTATGTATACATTGAAATTATTTGACAAAATATTTTTTGCCCATTGTTGTTTTGAGACTGAATTTAAACATTTTTTTTTAATCATAATCCTATCCTATAACTTTTCCTATAGATTTAGATCATAAAAAGTCAACATTCAAAACGAAAACTCCATGGTTACCTCAAGCTATCGTATTGGGGAGAATTTCGAATAGGTACTTACCTACCTATGTACTTATCTATAAAAAATATCCAACATGTGTCCATGTTGTTTGTCAGATGGTCTGGCACTGGTCACGAGTTCCGGAGTTCAAGTCCGGTCTTGGATGTTGACTTTATCCGGCCGGCCTAAATCTAGGTATTTTAATTTCACCAATAAAAAGTCGATTAATTACCTACTGGCTGCTCACGTTTTATTCAGGCATAGTTTATTTTAAGTCATTTCAGTTTGGAAAAGAAATAGGTAAGTAAGACACTGTACTTTTCCACATAATTTTATTTTTCACCTGACCGGTTTCGCCTCACGGTATTCTCGAAGCCGTAAGGCGAAACCGGTCAGGTGAAAATTAAATGTGGAAAAATACAAAGTGTTTTACTCAATATGTGTAGCAGATTCCACCAAGTGCCATCAATCCAAAATCAACAGTATATAAAAAAAAAATAGGTAAGATGAAATTCAGCGAGGTAGGCTTAACACTGTTCAGTTAAATTCTTCGTAAATCTTAGTTAAAAAGTCAGTCAGTCAGTCTTACTTAGTCATCAACCATGATATTATTTCCAAATGTGAAATAAAATAAATGACTGTTATTGTTATCATTGAGAAAGAAAAGAGTAAGTGCAGCCAGAGGCAATATTTGTAGGGCACTTCCTATGATGATGCCTTCCTCTATGATGAAGACAGTCAATTTTAATTCAAAAATTACGAATATGATATAGAATAGCAGCCTGTATCAATCCCGAATATCAACTTACAGAAGAGAAGCCACTTCTCCGCTTCGCATGGGGTACATTTTATTTAAATTTATAAAAAAAACTTTGAAAGTTTGAACCTGATTGCTGCAGCGCCACCTGCGGGCCCCATCTAAAAGTTCTAAAACGAATTACAAAAGTCATTGACATTAAGATGTCACCGTCAAATTGATTATGTCCATTATGTCAGAATTGAGAGATGTCATCAGAGGATTTTGATGGGATTTTGTGAAACTTCAAAATTGACACATTCGTTAGTTAGTAGTGATGTATAGAGAAGAGAGATTAAATAACAACTAGTCGATTAATGAAATTTAAGAAATTACCCTCTAATACTTAATTAAAAGTAGACCAATCCTAAATGGGCTCCATTTGCAAGTCGATGTACCTCAACATCGGATGAAGTTCTGATGCAGGTTTTCCTCTAAAAACAATAAGTAGGTAGGCTACAAAGAGCAATTTTTCAACGCAAAAATTTATCTTTAAAGTATAATTTCTATTATGTAATACAATAAATAGCCAACATACCTAACTAAATAAACTGTTTTAGTGCCTTTCCTATCAAATATACTAATACTACATCGTCACAACACTTAAAGCCAATCAAAATCAGCGCGTGATGACATTACATTACACTGTTATGTTTGTTATCTTTCATGAATTGTATTACGGATGAAATTAATGGCAGTGCCATAATCTGCAGCAATAATATATTGAACGACAGACCTACCAATTTGATTACCAAAAGTTGATGCTAAATAAAAACATTACTGACAAAGATTATACTACCCATAAAGGTAGTGGGCGATTATAACATAATAAGCAGTGTACTTTTTAGTTAAATTAATAGCTGTTCGAGTAACAGTGTTTTAGTCAGCTGCTTACCGCAATATACAAACCAAGTAAAAAAGTTTTATAATACAAAAAGCGCACTGTCCGTCTAGACATAATAAACGCATTTCGATCAAATACCTAAGTATTTGTGATTTCGCAGACTTCACAAAAATAATAAAATTGAAATGGTATAATCGACTAATAAATCGTGTTTTCTTATCGATTGTGCACATCTAGTGCTAGCGCAACACCGGCAACACTCAAGATTTTATGCCCGACAGCGCAACGTATGTATTCATCATACGACTTTTCGTAATTTAAAAATTTGATTTCATAATCGTGATGAAGTGAGTGTTGAGTGCTCGTAGTGGTGATACGTGTGTCTTCATATGTAATAAATGTTGTGAAAAATATAAATCAGTTAAACTTAGAAATGGCGCCGAATTTTAGTAAATTAACTTCGCGGAACGATGTTAAAATCGCTCTGGCAGCCTCTGCTGCCCTCGGTGCCTGGGCTATTAAGAAATCTATGAACTCAAGGTAAATGTCAAATTTAAAAATTTCCATCCATTTAATTCCATCAATTAATTGTGCTAGATTGAAAGTTCAGTTTTCAGTTGTTATTTATCTTCTACTAAAGTTAAGTTAGAACATTATAATTTGACAGTAAGATAAAAACTTTTTAATTTATTTCATTGTCTGATGATGGAAACATTCACAATGAACATTCTCTATCTTTAGTTTGCAGAAAATTAAAAATAAATACCTTCTTACTGACTTCTTTGCAATTTGTATTTTAGTTCTTGGAATTTCTTTAATCATAGTAATTAAATACATATTCAGCAGAAAAAGAATAAAATAATTTTAAAGAAAACTGACTGCTAGAAACAAATTATAAAAATTCTTTTTTTAAAAGACTGTTATCCATTTCAGAGGACCAAAACAGTCGAAACCTGGCCGCTTATCACCTGAAGAACAAATACAGTATATGATAAAAGATAAAAATAAAAAAGGACCTCGAGCACAAGTAGACGCAAGGTTCCTTGCAGAAATTAAAGCACTATGGAAGATAATGATGCCGTCTGTATGGTCAAAAGAAAGTGGATTCATGGCACTTATAGCTATTTCTTTAATAGCAAGATCTATGTGCGACTTATGGATGATCCAGCATACAACATTAGTTGAAGGGTAAGAATTTTAATAAATTATTGTACCTATTTAATAAGCAAATTGACAATTTTTGAGGTTAGAGGCTAGATTATTATTTTTGGTTAGTAACATTTCAAAATCTATCTGAAATTCATTCTATCCACTGGTTATTAACTATGTTGGTCAATTGGTTGTTCTTCAGACTGAGACATAGATACTGCGACTGCAATATAGTTGTTTCAATCTGGAATTGTAAAAGGTTAATTGCTATACTCAAATGGGTTGACCGATAGTTGAACTCAACTACCGGTAACCCATTTGAGTTCATAGAAGGCCATATTGAAGCATTGCAGCTAGACCAGATGGCTGCAATGCTTCAATATGGCCTTTGGGTTGTGCAGATCTGACGGTAGTCTCTTCACAGAAAATTAAAAATATGCAGTTAGACCGATAAATTAGACCACAGACTCCGAAGTGTTCACTTGGGATGCAACTGGAAATAATAATAAAAAAAGAGGAAGAGAATTGCTATAATGAAATTTTATCATCCAATTACTTATCCTGCCACCTACTTCTTTCCATATACTTGTTTTTATGGGTTACTAGCTTTTGCCCGGAGCTTCGCCCGCGTGGATGTCGGTTATCGCGACCAAACATAGCCTATATCCTTTCTCATGGTGTAATCTACCGCTACTATACAAAATTTCATGATAATCGGTTCAGTCGTTTCGCTTTTATAATATTAGTATGGATGTATTGGTTTCTGGTATGGAAACAACTGCCATACCCCTGATCCCTAGAGGAAAGCTTGCCCGAGAGCCTCACCTGTCCATCAGCAGGTGTACTCAAGAAACTATGTTTAAATTCTTGATGGAGCCCCAAACTTGGCCTAAGACATATAAATAGTATTGGAATTGCTGAGGGTTTTGTACCCAATTATTCTATACTAGCTGACCCGGCGAACTTCATACCGCCAATTTGTTTCTGCCCCGTGTCGTCCGATCCCGTTCCCGCTGCACCCTCTACTATATTATGCATGCATTATACATATAAACCTTCTTCTTGATGTACTATTAAAACAAACCCGCATCAAAATCTGTAGGGTAGTTTTAAAGATATAAGCATACATAGGGACGGACAGACTCTGTGTCTTTGCTTTATACTATGTAGTGAATATACTGTATTTTAAATGTCAAGCATCGCAATGTACAAAACATTTAATTGAATAATTAAGTGAGGGCATTGAGGTCATAGTCATAGAATTCTAATTGTCAAGGAACATTAAGAATTGTATAAAGCATATAAAAATAAATAAATATTCCACAACATTCTACACAACACTATCTAGACCCATGGTTAGCTTAACTAGCTTGTGTTATGGAATCTAGAATGCAGATAAACATACTTTGGTAAATACATACATTATTATACATAGAAACACTCAGACCAATACACATAGCCATATTCATGCATACATATATTTGCACTGAGAGGGGATCGAACCAGCGTCTCCAGCCTTGCAGTCACGTAGCATACCATTGTCGTGCTCCGTATGCTTTATGCCTTTATAGGGCGAGAGTTACATAGAAAGGCGTAAAGCATTATCATAACAAAATCGTTTAGTAGCTTTTCTGTATTGTTTTAACCTTACAGTGTTGAAAAGTTTATACCTATACAAATACATGCCGACCATGATTCCTATTGGGTTTAAGATTTGAAGAGTTCTATACCGGGTGTAAGCGGAACGTTCCCGAAGCCGAAAACCTCTAGTAGTACTCCAGGTACATAACACATTGGCATAAAAATAATATTGATAAGGACAATTTTTTTTTTTCGTAGTTTTTTTTTTTGCATTTGTTACTCTCCATCGTGTTTGTAAAGCTAAATAAAACGGTGTTTTCATAAAAAAAGCACCTGGTATTCATATTTCAGCAAGTAAAACTAACTGGCGCCTATAACAGGATTATTATTTGCTATCATTAAACGGTCACAATAGGTAAACTAGTTATAATGTCGTCTTGCATGTTATGCCATTCAAAATGTTAATCCTATATATTTTAATTACAAATTGTTATTCATCATGAGGGCAACAACCTCGTCAATGACCTGCTGAATTTGTCACCAAGGGCAATATTTCTTACTTTACCTGATAACTGAATAATAAACCTAGTGTTTCGGATGTTCCAAGTAGATATTCCTGAGGCATGATAATCGAAAATGAATAAAAAAAAATTTAAAAAATTGGAAGTGTGCTCATAATTATAACAGTTTAACCACTTTTATTTACCTTTTATTTCGTGCGGAAATCCCCTCGGATACCTCCCCCGGCGCCGGGACCAGAAGTGGAGGTTATGTCGGCTTCGAACCGACTAAAACCGGCTGGAGGTGAGGTTTTCTGCGAAATATCCCTCATACTCCGGCTGACCCAGACCCAGGGCCATCCCTTACGGATTGACCCAGGGCCGTCCCTTACGGTTTGACCCAGGGCCATCCCTTACGGTTTGACCCAGGGCCATCCCTTACGGTCTGACACAGGGCCATCCCTTATGATCTGGCCCTCATCGGGACCACTTTTATCAATTCACTTAGATATTATTGACCACCTAAATATTTTTGACAAAATGACAAATCACTCACTGAGCCTATAGCAGTTCACTGGACATTAAAGATGTGATCCTTTTTAACCCAATATGTATTAAAAGGGATCACATCTTTCTAGGTGTGTAAGTGGTATGGTCTACCACATTCAGTCTATCCAAGTCAGACTTTTCAGGTTGTCAATCCCTTTCTGGATTACAATTACAATGTTTTGTAAGTGCCGATTTAATGGTCTATGCAGAATTAATGGGTTAATGTTGAATTCACGAAAGTTGAATTCACAAAATATTGAATACCACACGACTTTTGAATATAAAATCCAATGTAGATGTCATGTCTTCACTTCAAGTCAACAAAATTTATATATTTATTTATTTACATGTGTTCTAAAATACATAGGAATATTCCAATGAACGTTCAAACGGTATACTGGAATATGTATAGGCAATACATTTATTTACATACAATATGTGTATGTAAAATAAGTGATGATTACGCTTAGTCACCTCGAAGTCTTGATAAAATCGTAGTTGTATACATAGATATTTAATTTAGTATTTTAAAACACACATGATATTTAATATTTTCCGTTCCTAACGGGGCGGTTGAAACAATTTTTAAAATGTTGTCTCAACGATTACTGGCGTCACGGTGGTCGTTGGGAATAAGCCTATATTATGTAGGTATACCCCTAAAAGAACATGGTAAATTAAAAGTAAATTAAATGAAAGTAAAATCCAGAAATCTAAACTTATAGGGGGCATGAAAATCTTTCACCCTGTATAGGGATGAATTCCCTGCCTGTGGCGAACGGTGTAATGATAGAAAGATATAGATCTACATAAATCCGTTTTGAAGTCAACAGAGAAACAGACACGTCAAAGAGACTATACCATAGGTATATATGATTACGTAATTCGCCCACTGCACAAGCAATATTATATCATGGGTGATACTTTTAACAGGCTGGCCATTCAGACTTACTTTCACCTTTAACGTTCATTTCTCGATTACTTTTGCTCTCGTATCTGGCAATAAAAGGACCATTTCTTTCGTTATATGGGTGGTATTGAAAGGTTACTAAAGAATAGGTCTGTCTGTTTTCAGTCCAATATAAATAGGTGGGTACTTAGGGACGGTACGAGTGTACGAGGCTGTTGCATACGTCCATAGGCCAAGGTAACCACTTTACATCAGGTGGGCCGTGAGCTTGTCTGCCACCTCAGTGTTTAAAAAAAATGCAATGTAAGATATAATCGATAAATCGGTTCGGGATTTATGAAGACGGAAGTTTGTTTCTTTTGCACGCGAAACAGCTGACCGGATCTGGATGAAATTTACAGGGAATAAGCCAAAAAGTGAATGTTAGTTAGTACTTACCTAGTCAATCACGTTGCGCTAGCTGACGCCCGCGGCTTCACCCGTTATGTCCCGCTATGATCCACCATTAAGCGAGCTCCCTGCCAGCTCATGTGTTTCCTTCTTCCTACAGTCCTGGGTCCTTTAAGCGGCGCGTGAAAAGGCATCTGATGAGGCCGTCAAGCTGAGTGCCACCACTGTTAACATGGTACATGTTTACGATGGTGACCTTCTTTCCGAGACTTTGCCTTTAGTTTACCATCAGGCGAGGTGAAGTTAGGGTTGCCATCTCAAAAATCTGTGAACCAGGACAAGAACCGTGAAATCCCTGGATTTCGGAGCTCAAACCCCGGATTTTTGAACATCGAACAGGATAGTTTTTCGAAGTTTGGTACTCAATAGAATAAAATACAGTTTTCATGGATATAGATCAACATCTTCTATATTAATACAATTTGAAAAAAAAATAAGAAAACTAAAACAGAATATTCTTAAAGTTTTAAAGAACAGTCTTCTTACATTCCATAAAAAATAACAAAATTAGACTTTTTTAACGAAACATATTTAAACTACTCTTTTCATACTCTTTTCCATTGAGCACAGAGTAAGTAATATTACGCATTGAGTTGCAGAAACAAGCCCACTTTACAAACTACTATTTTTAAAAGTGTCTATAAAACAAACTTTAAAGAACAAGTGTTACATTTTAATAAAATTGTCTGTAAATAAAAAATATACTCTTTATCTTCCAAAAATCAACTTAAACTTTCAATCTCTTTTTTTAATAAAAACATATCTTCACAAAGTTCTAATAATTTGACGCTCCCGGACGCCTTCTAAACTAGGACAAACCCGGGGCAACCCGGACGGATGGCAACCCTAGGTCAAGGCAAATTGACGTGTACTTTATTATAAAAAAACAATTTAAAATTTTTTTTGAAATATAAATACCTTTCGTGGACCCTAAGGAACATGTCTGTGGAAATAACCGCATCAATCGAGCAGTTTTCGAATGTTAGGCTTTTTTTTTTATCATGCGAAAAATCCCCACGGATACCACCCCCACGGAGCCGGTGAAGGCGGTTATGTCGGACTCGAACCGACTAAAACACACGCCGTCTTGGGTGTGGGTCCTTGGTTGCCGGAGGTGAGATTGCCAAAAGCATATCTCTCGCACCCCGGCATCCAATGTTAGGCTAAGCAGCATTAATTTTAATTTACCTGTTTAGCAGATTTTGTATATTCATAAGATACCTACTTTATAGTTATATTTTTACTATGAATTTGTATTTAATTCTTTGAGACTTTAAAAATATTCATAGTTTATTTAGTTTTTTATACTATTATCACAGAATAAATAATAGTAGGTACTATTATTGTGAGCACATTGTAACGTCATATAATAACGTTTAACACTTTGCTTTTGATTAATACAATAAGTAATAATATAATCTACGAAATCTTGCTAAGCTAAAATACGGATAAACATACTTTTTTTTTAATACATACTTAATATACACAGAAACACCCAGACCAATTCAAATACATATACAAATATTTGCTTTGAGTCGGAATCGAACCCGCACCCATGATGTAGCAATCGAACTCACTACCGCTGCGCTACAGAGGTCGTCAATATTTCGTGATAGTTGATAACTAGGTCTTTTCATCATACAAACTCCGTAGATTTGCTAAAAACTAAAATTATCCATCAAAGGCTTATGTCCACATGTTGAAGTATGAAATACGTCACGGCATTGATATGCTGACGTCATGAGATCATGATACAAATAAACTGAATTGAAATTACATAGTTGGACTTGTACTATAATAACTAAGCATTTTTAATGAACAGGGTTTTTACTTATAACATTATTATTGAGTGACTAAGGCCGATAGTTAATTGAACAACAATCACTTTTTTTTTAATTTTATTATTATTCCACACACCAAAACAGGTACACAGTAAATTTCCGAACACACGCAGTAATTGCTTATTGACAAGCTCCCCTTAGCATATGGTTGAATTTCAAAGGCTCTGAAGGCCATGTTCAGTCAGTCAGCTTTTGATATTTAGGAGACTGAGATTAGATCATCATCATCATATCAGCCACACATAGTCCACTGCTGAACATAGGCCTCTTCCATAGACCTCCAGAATGACCGACGTAGCCCAGCGGATTAGCTCGTTGAAGTGGCAATGAGCGGGACACATAGCGCGCAGAACAGATGGCCGATGGAGCAAAAACGTTCTAGAATGGCGACCGCGTACGGGCAAACGTAGTGTGGGACGCCCAACGGCCAGGTGGAAGGACGACCTCATCAAGGTCGCCGGGAAGCGCTGGATGCGGGCTGCTTCAGAGATTAGATCATCGGGACTTAATTTTGGACTTCTGTTATTTTACTGTGGTGGTCTTTAGGTCCCGTGACGCCTAGATGGGGCTGATGGCGTCCACAGCTCATCGCCATCCCTGTCGATGTTGAGCTTCACACTTAATTTCGCTCCAAGTCTTCCCCAGGCTCGCCGCTTCTGCAACAAAATTCCGCTTCCAAATCTGTTTGGGACGGCCACCCTTACGCTTTCCTTGCGGGTTCCAGTGTAAAGCTTGCTTCAGTATATGACTATTGTACCCTGCGCGTGTGGCCGATCCAGCTCCATTTTCGGCGTTTGACCTGTTAGTGGGTAGGGGACTCATTGCAGCGATAGGTTTGCGTTGGTAATCTTTTCAGGCCAGTAAATAGTGAGGATTCGGCGAAAGCCCCGGTTGGTGAACACTTGTAGCTGGTGTGAGATGTCTTTTGTGACTTTCCAAGTCTCGTATCCGTACTGTATTACCTTGGTGGTTGGGTAGTGTTACTGTGGCGGTGTGTGTGGATATAATTAGTTTAGAAATTCCCGTAAAGTTACTTATGATGCAGAGGGGGTCCGTTAGTATCTCACTAATAGAAACGAAAAAAAAAGCAACACTAATCGATGAGCATAAAAGTTCTGACATGGCGACCGCGTACGGGTAAACGTAGTGTAGGACGCCCAGGAAGAACGACCTCATCAAGGTCGCCGGGAAGCGCTGGAGTTGGGCTGCTTTAGATCGGTCATTCTGGAAGTCTATGGTAGAGGCCTATGTTCAGCTGTGGACTGTGTGTGGCTGATATGATGATGATGAATCGATGAAATTGAAAATATACCTACTTAAAAGTTATATTTTAGAATAACAGCGAAGATTGTAGAACTGGACAATCAAGTAACATGTTGAATAGAAAGGAGTGAAATTGAGTACGGAAATTGAAGTAACTGGTTAGGAAATGTTATCTATATAAAACCATACCTACTTACTTACCTACCTACCGTAATATAACAAATTCGATGTCGCGTCTCACTTATCTCATATAAACACTTCAGGTGAGTTCGGGAGACTGGCAATTGGGGACCATTAGCGTTGAATACCATCAAAGCTTGCACTTGAGTGGCCAAGGTCTGCTCCCCTTCTTCACACCATCCACGATTTGTCTTAGATAGATAAATAATTATTATTTATTGTACACCAATAGATTTACAGTAGGTCATGTAAATAATTCGCATCTATACAGTATGATGTACAATGGGCGACCTTATCGCTGGAAGCGATTTCTTCCAGGCTCTTCTTCTATTATTATTATTATTTTCTATCTTGACTTTTGTGGGACCGACTGCCTTCTGATCCCCCAGTCTGCATCAGAGTCTCGTTCGTCAATCAGCACGCTTACCGGTTAAAGCGGGTTAAGTTAGTTTCCCAAATATTTTGATAGGACTTTAACTCCTCTTTAAGACTAACGTTGTAATGATAATGATGATTCACGTCAGAAAACGATGTTCAAACGTAGAAGAGTACATTGACATTAGTAAATATGCCGCTAGCTAAACCATACACGATTACAAACAACCATTTTTATTACATAAACATTCTTTCGAAACATAAAATTGATGGTTGTGTTTTGTAGTGAATGCGTAAAAAATCTTTTGACTAATGACATTACAAAATCCGTCATCGTGTCTTAGCTACTTTCTCGTAAGAACCATCATGTACTAGCTTCTGTCGCGACCAAGATAAAGATCCTTAAAGTTTCTGTGAGCCTGGTACCTCATATAAATGTACCTGTGTCACAGAAATACTGATCCCGTGACCGCGACCCACAGGAACCCACAAATCCTGTACCCGGGATAAAATAAAGGTTGAACGGGATGAAAGTATCCAATGTCCGTATCCTGCGAGAGACATGCTTTCGGCAATCTCACCTCCGGCAACCAAGGACCCAAGACGGCGTGCGTTTTAGTCAGTTCGAGTCCGACATAACCGCCTCCACCGGTTCCGTGGGGGTGGTATCCGTGGGGATTTTGCGCACGATGAAAAAAAATATCCGTATCCTGGTTCTAAGCTACATCCTGACCAATTTTCAGCCAAATCGGTACAGCCTTTCTTGAGTTATAAATAGTGTAACTAACACGACTTTCTTTTATATATATAAGAAGATCATAATCTTATTTTTATGTGTGCGATATTGCCAGCCTTCTTAATCTACTTCAATTCGCGAAATCAGTTGACGATATATTTGTAAACATTTGGCCGTAGTCTGCGGCTCCACGTGCTGAAGATATTGACATTGTGCCCGAAAATGGCCCGGAACCTACAAGAAACTATCTATTTCTGCGTAATGAGACAGGATGTGCCATCCTGCCGGGTAGCGTAGGGCACCCCCATCAAAACCTTCGATGCCAAGTCGAACTCTGCCTGCCTGAAAACATCTGCAGATTGAGTGACCAAACATAGCCTATGTCCTTTCTCAAAGTCTAATCTTCCGCTAGATACCAAATTTCATCAAAATCGGTTCAGTGGCTTAGGCGTGAAAACGTAACATACCGACAGACAGACACACAGGTTACTTTCGGATTTGTAATTTTAGTATGGATTTTGTATTTTATTTATTGATTTATTGATAAAGAATTTAATCAATTATAATTATGTTCCAAACAGGGCACAGTTAACCTGTGCGATCACAGTTAACCTGTAATTATTTTATTGGCCTTTAATAATATAAATAGTATAAAATATACATTTTCATACACAGTCACCTACACAAACTATAAGTAGGTACTTACTTACCCAGCCGATATTTCACACAAAAACCTTTGAATTTCGTATTGGTTGAAGATATCAAAGGAACCAAAAAGGAAACATAGATGATTCTGTTCGGCAGAGGAAATTACTCTAATTTTAAGGTTATTTCGTCTTCATACCACGTAAACTCATACCATTAAAAAATATGAAGTTATGTTTTATATCTTATATCATACCACTGCATTTTTAATATTTTTTTATCGCCTAACGGTTGCTTCATAACAAATAACTGCATTATATTCCCAAGTTAGGTCTTTTTAATGTTACCTACGTATTTTATTAATGGGGCCGATGCCGACGGCTTGATAATCGTGGCGATTATGCTGCACGATAATAGTGTGGTGATACCTTTTCGTAGTATTTCATTTTATGCATCATTCCGTGACACACTCACTCTGTCACACCTATATTAGCTTACCTACTTTGGGCATCGTTCTCCCCTCAAGACACTTGTTTTATGTAATATTTCCATCCATCCATAAACTGTAAATCCCCGAAGGTGTAGGCAGAAGTGAATTCGCACCCGTTTCGCCAATTATGATTTTCAGTCCCACGACGTAATAGAGGGCGAGCCTATTGCCGTCTAGCGGTTCCTTTTTCTTGTACTATCGGAAGGAGAACAGCCCTATCCCTTAGTCGCCTTTTACGACCACCTACAGGAAGAGCTGGGTGTGGTCCTATTCTACCCCACCGGGAACCAACACGGTAATTTATCATGTATTATTTATATTTACACTAGTTGGTTCCTGAGGCTTCTTTTTGGTAAAAATCTAACAACGGTTCAGTAGATCCAGAGACCACCTACAACGTCGCAAACTCACAAACATTAGGTACCACTTTATAATATGTAATAGTATAGATGTATAGACGTACATACATCCAACCACCAGTGGAGAGAGGTCCCTATAAACCAATTACTGTCAGCTTCCTAATTGAAAATGATCATCCTTCACCACTGGCCACTGCTAGTCAAGCCTCTTTCCCATTTAGGTAGACAAAGTTAACCTGTCTCCACTTCTAGGATCGTGGCATCTGCCTTTCGTTTTATCTACTTTCATTATTGTTTTCATACATCACGCTGAGTATTCCTACTTCCTTCTTCTTAGTTTAAAAAAAAGAAACAAATTAAAACTAAAACCCGACTACCGAAAAATCACGCTCTAAAATGTAACAAACAAGAAAATATCAAGGATAGCCGTGGTCGTATGCCATTTTTCCCTAGAATATAATTGTTTTGTTAGAGTAAGTGGCATACGACCACGGCTATCCTTGATATTTTCTTGTTTGTTACATTTTAGAGCGTGATTTTTCGGTAGTCGGGTTTTAGTTTTAAACTTTATTTTTTATTTACATTATTTTGGGGCAAGGTAAAGCTAATAATTTATACATATTTGAAATGTGCTTCTTAAGCCCTTTCATTTGATACCAAACGCGGCATATTTATCTCAAATTTATTTTTTTACACAGTACCTTATGAGGGCTAGAGGGCGCCACACAAGATTGAGTGACACGTCATATAGCCTGTAACCATCGGACGACAAAGCCGCTTGTAACGATACCTCATTTGTCTAGTTCTAATAAGTAGTTGAGGAGCTATGAGGGAACAAATGAACATACATACATACATACATACATACATACATACATACATACATACATAGCCTGTCAAAATCATAACCCTCCTTTTGGCTTCGCCGTAGTCGGATAAAAAGAAACGCGTACTTAACTGATGCAAACTGTGCTGGGTCAGCCGGGGTGTGAGGTTGTCTTCGACATACGAAGACAACCTTACCTCCGGCCTAGCACCACGACCCTCAGTCGGTTCGATTTCGACATAACCTTCCCTTCGGGCTCCGTCCGGGGGGGGAGGTGCGTGGGGATTTCTGCACGAAAAAAAAGGTGCAAACAGTGCTTGTACAGTGAATGTCATTTATTTGTTATTTCTAAAAACTTGCACAATGAACGCCTTGTGTGATGACGCGTTATCAATTCATTCATGAAATTGTTATAACACAAACTGTAACATTCGTTTCCGGTACAAAACTCACGCAACTGTCACATGTCGCCTAGTAATGTTCTTTATGCACATTTTCAACATAACAGTCTAACTGCGACACGACTGAACTTCAATATTTTCCATGAATTAACTGCCTTCTGACCTCCACAACTCAATGGCGATATCGAAGTATTGCATTTAGACCAGTTGTCGGACTTTTTGGGGCTCCCGTAACAACTGCGATTGATAATGGCTTAACGTGATAAAACTACAATCCAGACCACTGCAAAAAGACATATTTTTGCATACAAAATATTTGTGCTGAGGGCTGTAATGATCGTACCTGTAAACCCCCCCTGATGTAGCTATCGTATGAACTATCACCACGCTATAGAGGCCGAGTTATATAAATGTGTATGATTGTGTGTTTTTTGTACCCGTCAATGTGACTTCGCCTCGCCTGATTAAGCTGAAGGCAAAGTCTCGGGACAGGATCTATCCTTTTTAACTATTGCAGACACGACCCATGTTACAATGGTGGTACTCAGCTTGACGGTATGTTACACACTCACTGACAGTGAGGGTCACCATTGCAGACATGTACTATGTTGCAATGGTGGTACTCAGCTTGACGGTATGTTACACACTCACTGACAGTGAGGGTCACCATTGCAGACATGTACTATGTTGCAATGGTGGCACTCAGCTTGACGGTATGTTACACACTCACTGACAGTGAGGGTCACCATTGCAGACATGTACTATGTTGCAATGGTGGTACTCAGCTTGACGGTATGTTACACACACACTGACAGTGAGGGTCACCATTGCAGACATGTACTATGTTGCAATGGTGGTACTCAGCTTGACGGTATGTTACACACTCACTGACAGTGAGGGTCACCATTGCAGACATGTACTATGTTGCAATGGTGGTACTCAGCTTGACGGTATGTTACACACTCACTGACAGTGAGGGTCACCATTGCAGACATGTACTATGTTGCAATGGTGGTACTCAGCTTGACGGTATGTTACACACTCACTGACAGTGAGGGTCACCATTGCAGACATGTACTATGTTGCAATGGTGGTACTCAGCTTGACGGTATGTTACACACTCACTGACAGTGAGGGTCACCATTGTAGATACGTACCATGTTGCAATGGCGGTACTCAGCTTGACGGTATGTTACACACTCACTGACAGTGAGGGTCACCATTGCAGACATGTACTATGTTGCAATGGTGGTACTCAGCTTGACGGTATGTTACACACTCACTGACAGTGAGGGTCACCATTGCAGACATGTACTATGTTGCAATGGTGGTACTCAGCTTGACGGTATGTTACACACTCACTGACAGTGAGGGTCACCATTGCAGACACGTACCATGTTCCAATGGTGTCACTCAGCTTGACGGTATGTTACACACTCACTGACAGTGAGGGTCACCATTGCAGACACGTACCATGTTCCAATGGTGTCACTCAGCTTGACGGTATGTTACACACTCACTGACAGTGAGGGTCACCATTGTAGATACGTACCATGTTACAATGGTGGCACTCAGCTTGACGGTATGTTACTTACTCACTAACAGTGAGGGTCACCATTGCAGACACGTACCATGTTGCAATGGTGGTACTCAGCTTGACGGTATGTTACACACTCACTGACAGTGAGGGTCACCATTGTAGATACGTACCATGTTACAATGGTGTCACTCAGCTTGACGGTATGTTACACACTCACTGACAGTGAGGGTCACCATTGTAGATACGTACCATGTTACAATGGTGGCACTCAGCTTGACGGTATGTTACACACTCACTGACAGTGAGGGTCACCATTGTACATACGTACCATGTTACAATGGTGGCACTCAGCTTGACGGTATGTTACACACTCACTGACAGTGAGGGTCACCATTGTAGATACGTACCATGTTACAATGGTGTCACTCAGCTTGACGGTATGTTACACACTCACTGACAGTGAGGGTCACCATTGTAGATACGTACCATGTTACAATGGTGGCACTCAGCTTGACGGTATGTTACACACTCACTGACAGTGAGGGTCACCATTGTTTTCCGCATGGAAAAAAAAAGGGTCACCATTGTAGATACGTACCATGTTACAATGGTGGCACTCAGCTTGACGGTATGTTACACACTCACTGACAGTGAGGGTCACCATTGTAGATACGTACCATGTTACAATGGTGTCACTCAGCTTGACGGTATGTTACACACTCACTGACAGTGAGGGTCACCATTGTAGATACGTACCATGTTACAATGGTGGCACTCAGCTTGACGGTATGTTACTTACTCACTAACAGTGAGGGTCACCATTGCAGACACGTACCATGTTGCAATGGTGGTACTCAGCTTGACGGTATGTTACACACTCACTGACAGTGAGGGTCACCATTGTAGATACGTACCATGTTACAATGGTGTCACTCAGCTTGACGGTATGTTACACACTCACTGACAGTGAGGGTCACCATTGTAGATACGTACCATGTTACAATGGTGTCACTCAGCTTGACGGTATGTTACACACTCACTGACAGTGAGGGTCACCATTGTAGATACGTACCATGTTACAATGGTGGCACTCAGCTTGACGGTATGTTACACACTCACTGACAGTGAGGGTCACCATTGTAGATACGTACCATGTTACAATGGTGGTACTCAGCTTGACGGTATGTTACTTACTCACTAACAGTGAGGGTCACCATTGCAGACACGTACCATGTTGCAATGGTGGTACTCAGCTTGACGGTATGTTACACACTCACTGTAAAGCTGGCTGAGTACCTAATACCTAAATATCAAATTGTACAATTTTGAAGTATTGAACAAAATTATAATGGAAATTTTAAACAATAAAGATCAATATGCATTAGTAACCATTACAATCCATTTAACACGAACATTGTCGTGCATATTTTTAAGTTCATTAAACAACTTTGTATTGAGCAAACATTACTTTAGTATTAATAGGTGTTAATAGAAATTAACATATGAAATGAAAAGTTAAATTTAATTTATAAGTTTACACATACTTCGCAATGAAGTGTTATATGATTTGATTTATTTATTTCATTAACAATTGATATTTACATTGTTAATGGAACACACAACTAGCCGCGGTAGCCTAGTGGTATGGGTGCAGAGCGAAGGCGAACCGGACGTCGGAGGTCGCAGAACGACCTCCGTCCTCCATGAGCGCTGGCCTGGGGGTGACTGGTGGAGCCGCCTGTCACCCTAGCAGAAGCAGGCCGCGGCGGCGGCGCAACGTGCGCCTCCCCGTAACCGGGGCTAGATGGGGACATTTTGGTCCCCACAACCCGAAGGGGGCCATCTCGAAAGAGATGGTCCTGGGTCTGTCGGGGTGCGAGAGATATGCTTTGGCAATCTCACCTCCGGCAACCAAGGACCCAAGATGGCGTGCGTTTTAGTCGGTTCGAGTCCGACATAATCACCTCCACCGGCTCTGTGGAGGTGGTATCCGTGGGGATTTATCGCACGATAAAAAAAAAAAAAAAAAAAAAAAAGCCTAGTGGTATGGGTAATGGACTGCTGGGACGAGGTCTCGGGTTCGATCCCAGGTTTACCATGGCACACACCAATGACTTTTCGATGCTTTTCGAAGTTATGTGTGTATTTATCGCAGGTTTATAAGTGCCCGGTTAATGGCAATAGGCTCGCCACCTATTACATTGGGACCTAAACATAAACTGGCGAAATGTGGGTGCTAGCACCTCTGCCTACCCCTTCGGGGAATACAGGCGTGAGTTTATGTTATGTTATTCCTACCCTTTTGTTAAAGATTTGCAGGCGTAAGTGTAATAATGTATGTATAATATAATCAATCACACAACAACACTTTTTAACGCATGCGCCATACTTCACATACGTAGTGGCAATTGTTACATTACGAAAAAAATTACATGCTAATAGGAATTTTGATTTAAAATCACTACATAGTATATAAACACATTACCCTCCTTTGCGTCGCGCAGTCGGGTAAAAACAGAGTCGCTTTTCGAGTCTGACCGTCCCCTATGTATGCTTAGATTTTAACTACGTCAAGGTTTTTGATGCTGTTTTTTTTCATAGATAGATTGAATCAAGAGAAAGGTTTATATGTATAATACATGCTTAATATAGTAGAACATGCATTGGGAACGGGATCTGACGCCACACGGGCGGGAAAAATTGGCGGTACGAATTTCGCCGGATCAGCTAGTCCATACTAATATTATAAAATGTGAAAGTAACTCTGTCTGTCTGTCTGTCCGTCTGACTGTCTGTATGTTACGCTTTCATGGTTAAACCACTGCACCGATTTTGATGAAATTTGGTATAGGGATAGATTAGACCTTGAGAAAGGACATAGGCTATGTTTGGTCGCGATAACCGACATCCACGCGGGCGGAGCCGCGGGCAAAAGCTAGTAATCTATAAATTATGAAATCAATGAGTATTTGAAAAATATTATACAATAGATTATGTATGATAAAACTTTATAAGTTACTAGCTTTTGGCCGCGGCTCTGCTCGCGTGGATGTCGGTTCCCGGCAATTATTCGAATGTTTCTCGTCGTATAAAACAACCTTGAACTTCAACGAACATTTTAAATGTTCGTTGAAGTTCAAGAATTGTCCAAATTGGTCCAGGCGTTGTTTTACAACAAAAGCGATTCGTTTTTATATTATAGATAATCTTTTACCGTATAATATATAAAATAATATATAAATAAATATATAAAAATATAATATATAAAATAACATAGAAATATAACCATATACAAGGTGTATCGTTATTTAAATAACCGTAACCGTTACACGATTAGTTAACACACGATTTTCTTTTTCAGGTCCATTATCACAATGAATCACAAGGATTTTAGGAGATTATTAATCCAGTTTTTCATATCCATGCCAATTGTAAGTATATTTTATCATACCTAATCTATATAAATTTTACCACAAGACTTAGGGTTGCCGACTACCTAAGTTCTATAGGATTCCTTATATCTGTTACCGGCACTCTGTTTATTGTAGGCATTCTATGCAATGCCAAGGCGATGTTGAGTGAAGGATAATAGAATGTCTACTTTTCCACCGGTGTGTGTGTGCGTGAAATGAATTAGATCTTGGTCTATATTTGCTGATGGCTTTGTTGTAAATTCTATTCTTGATTGGCTAATACGGGAGCTTTGCTCCGTTCCGCTCCTCTCCGCTCCCATATATAGCATTTTTTAAATAAAATGACACGTCAATTTGACTTCAACTGGTCTGATGGTAAGCTAAAGTCTCGGAAAGAGGGTCATCATCATTAACATGTACCATGTTAACAGTGGTGGCACTCAGCTTGACTGCCTCATCAGATGCCTTTTCACGCCCCGCTTATACCATGTTAACATGGTGGCACTCAGCTTGACGGCCTCATCAGATGCCTTTTCACGCTCCGCTTAAAGGACCCGTGACTGTAGGAAGAACGCAGGGAGTTCCAGGTCTTAATAGTGCGGCATAGGAATGATTCACCGAACCGCTTGCTTCTTGAAGTATTCTGCACCGTATGCGGGTGACATTTAAGCCCTGCACGTGTTGTCCTCTGAAGGAAAGGAGAGGGACTAATAATTAGTCCAATTATTGAAAGAACTCACCAGAACATTCACCATGGCTATGTCATAAAATTAGTAAATTGCATGTTAAAGAGAAACAAGACCAAATAAACCCCTTTTGACATTTATTTACATCTGTGTCAAGCTTCGGTAGGTATAGTAGGTATAAGCACAGAATTTCTCCAACTCTATGGGTATTGATAATTAATGTTGCACATACGATATGCCTCCGGTTTGCGTCATTGTTTTCATAATCGATGGCTAACGGTGAAGTTAATATACCCAATATTAGCATAGCGGCCTTTGTAGGACGATTAAAATTTCACGCTGTATATATTCCAATATTGTTTATTTATTTTCACATGCAACGTTTTATTACTGGTAATTAAGGTAATGCAATAGTGTAGTATGCTTACACATACACTACAGAAAACTGAAATTAAACAGCATTACATAATTTCGCTTTACTACTGGCGAGTAAAGTCATCTGAAAGAAAGAGAGAAATAGGTTAGTGATTTGATAATTCTGTAACTCTATCATAATTCATAACATATTATATTATTAGTGACCTGAGTGAAGTTGTAAAATAATCCTATCTGAATTTTCGATACCGGTCGTCACCTATTTAACACTCTTAGGCCCGTACTCTAGAATGACACTCATCCTGAATCCCGATTTGTCTGGGGGCAGATTGTAGAGTCAATGGGTCAAACTATCAACCTGTCTACTCCATCAGTCTTCAGATAAATCGCGACTCAGGCTGAGTGCGTTCTAGAACACGGGCCCTAGTGTTAAATTCGGAAAAACAGTGCGATATACTTATAAGCTATTGGCATTTATTTTAGACCAGAAGTAAATACATTACATGAAATTTCATGCTTCTTAAATAAAAACGACGGATTTCCATAAAATCACTCCACGGAGGACGGAATATAATTCGCTCGGAAAAACAGTGCGATATAGTTATAAGCTATTGACATTTATTTCGGACCAAACACATTACTTCTAGTTCGAAAGGAGGAGGAGGTTGCCTATTTATTTTATCCCTGTAGCAATTTATCATTATCATTTACAATAATACTTTCTTGGATACTTTCGCCATAAACACTAAATGCATCACCTGTCAAAATTTTGAGCATCTCTGTATTTTAGTATTTTTATTTTCTATATACTTAACTTAATTAATAATAATAAAATTAGTTGGATGTATTATCGTGCTATCCGTACTTTTTACGTCGGTATGACTTAAGTGTCTAAACACACTATGCCGAAGTTACACGACCGAAGATCAGCACAATTACGCCTGCAATGCTATTTGAATTACTAACGACACACCATGCCGAAATTAGGTCGCGTCATAGCGTAAAGCCTAACTTCGGTCGAGCGTAAGTTCAGCGGAAACTTATTCTGTGAGCACACATTATACGCGACCGAAGTTCCGTTCGAAAGTAATAAGAAGATCACTTTGTTATGCGTCTGTCTGTCCAATTGTGTAGATAATACGACACGACAGCGCTCGAGATACTGAATACACATCCAAAGGTGTTGTGGAACTGAATTTCTGCCGCGTAAGTTCGGCACTTATGGTGTGTCATAGCAGCCGAATACGTCGAAACGTAAAATCTACCGCCGAACTTCGGTCGCGTAGGTTCGGCATAGTGTGTTTAGACACTAAGAATGGATATTGGTATGAGTTGAGAATACGCATTTGGTATGAGTTTTCGTGGTATAAAGGAGGGATAACCCCCTTGATGAATGAATTAAGTTTATGTATGTTCCTATACATAGATAGATAGATAATACTATAAAATTATTATAAGTCTTATCTACGCACATTAACCTGAGCTCGAGGTATTAAACTTGATGATGCAATAAACCTTATATCGGTACTCCAACTAACGTAAATTACTTGTTTTAGGAGTTGTTTCACGTCGTTAATACCTGATGGTCTCTACAATATTTTTTTGCTAACGTTACCTAGGGTACTAACTGTAGAAACGTGAGCATAAAATTAAAAAAATATATTATCTTCAAGACCTATATTTTTATGTGACAACCCTGCGCTAATCTTATCAGTTTCAAAGTCGAACTATTCAATACTCCTTGTTATGAAATATATACAAATACATATGTACAATATTGATGTTAAAAACTCATATAATGGATACTTATTTGTACGTTATGTCATCATTATCGCTGAGTTTCACGTTACGTCAATCTAGATAACTCGTTATCTGTCATAATTAAAGTTATTATTAATATTTTTTTATTTATTAATAGCTGTACGTCCGGACTTTGCAACGGAAAATACAACTTCATACTCTTGAGAAGAGGTGTTTCACGTAATACTGTCTCGACGCATATATACTTGCGATGCGTCTTTTTAAAAATAAAGTATGAAACGGCTTTTTTAAAATTTCACTAATCAGATGGTTTATGAAGCGACAATTCAATTATATTAAGCTTCTTTTTGTTTAAGTTTACAATTTTGGGCCTAATGGCGGTGGGATAAGATCTTTTATACGTATATGTTTCCCGGACGTGCCGCTAGTTCTAATAATTATCTAGATCTTTCACACATAAGGTCGCAAATTGCATAACATGACAACGGAAAACAAAATAATAGTATTGCTGCAAGGGCATTGCTGCACGCACCATATTATTTTGACTAATTGTTGCCTGTGGCTAATCCAACCATGGAATAGCGGGGCCACCTATCGGGGTAAAAAGAGCAACTTATGTCTATTTCGCACTATAATCTTTTTCTGTGGCAAGTTTTTTCTGATCGTTCATTCACGTTGCTGTGATTCAGCCGTTCTTTGTCATTGAGTACCGTGTAGTAGTTAATCAACATACATCAGGGCCTCGATTCTGCTAAAGCCAAACCATTGTGGTGCCACCGCCACTGCAAAAACGCCATTAAATAATAGACTTTAAAGCGATGCCGTTAAAGTTGAAAATTAAATTACTTTGTGCTGAGTAATTGAAAAAGTGTAATGAAACTGTTTTCATTTCATTTTGTACTTTAGGCATATAGAAATAAAGTTTAAAATTTAATGTCATTCTTTGCAGTGACTTTTTGACTGACTGACGAGGGTCTTTTCAAACTTTCGCATAAACTTTCACAAGCACTTAAGTACTAAACGCTTCGAATAGATGCAGAACCGAATAATCAATGTATGAGATGCCGAAAAATTTCAATGTAGAGCTATGACGAAAGGTGATAATTTTCAGAAGGCAAGCCGGCGAAAAATATTATAGTGTAAATGAAAAATCTCTACTACGGCTGCCCTTCGCAGAGCAAGCCGGTAGGAATCGTGTTGTAGGGACCCCTTGCCGCTTATGTAGAGATCTAAGTTTACTGTCATAAACGTGAAAATGCGAGTCTACGCCATATTTTGATTATTCCATTCTACTGCCGATTGTACCATTTGTCTAGAGGATTTGATAAACCTAGCTGATGCGATTGTCAACTATAAACTAGAGCGAAATAAACTACAATAGGTACAATCGAAATGTACGTCCTAACTATAGTCTGGACGACTGATTCTAGTCTGGCTCTTTTTGTTAAGCAATTTGAGATCACTGCGGTGACTTATCTCGGGTTTAAAGGAAGCTGACTTCACTAACTAACGACTTCACGACATAACAAAATGGAAATTCATTTCACTATTGGTACTGAGTATCTGGGCGGGGAGCGCATTTGAAATATTACTTTTAGTGGGCTCAAAACCTCACGTTTTTCTGGAGCCGATACATGCATCCGTATTACTGTTATAATAATAATATAAGGTAAATATAAAGGAAACCTTGAAAGACATACCTAATTATCCTGGATTTATCTACAAATGAATTTGACAAGAAAGATTAGGCAAAGATATAGTATTATATTTTAGTGCTTTGATAATATTACGAATATTACGATACAATACGTAAGAAGAAACATGCGTTTACCGTTAATCAATACACAACACGTGCAGGGCTGTGTATTTAGTATTCTGGGGCTAAGGTGCCGGGGTGCTGGGTCAGCCGGGGTGCGAGGGATATGTCGAAGATAACCTCACCTCCGGCCTAGCACCACGACCCTCAGTTGGCGTGCGGTTTCAGTCGGTTCGAGTCCGACATAATCTCCTCTTCCGGCTCCGGCGGAGGAGGTATCCGAGGGGACTCCCAGACGAAGAAAAAGGGGCTAAGGTGCCACCAGGATACGGTGCAAACGATTCCATCCAGGACCAAGCGGTTCGGCACCTCCTTTCTTTGCAAAAAATGGGTTCCCGGGATCTGTGTACCGTCTTTTCTTCTCCATCGCCCCGACTCGGCATTGATAGTAAGGGCCCATGGTAAGCATGTCATCTTTTACGATGTCGAGCCAGCATTTCTTGGGTCAACAAGCGGTATAAAATTATAACGTCACTTATTTTGATACCATCATTGATATCCATACTCTTTATGGCATACAGCCACAGATTTTTTGTGTGTGGGTTTACGTCGCGACGTAAACCCACTCCTAGCACTAGCAATTTAACTTTGTTGGAGGGATTAGCGGGAATATTAGTAACTTCGGTTCTAATATTCTTTTTAAAAAAAATCTGTGGCTGTAAAGGCCAGGATTCGAACCCGAGACCTCTCGATCGTAAGGCCGACTCCTTAACCACTAAGCTACCGACGCTTTGATTTGAGATTGAACCAAAAAATAATGGGACGACACTAGTAACCCGACTATTATTACTTTGATTTAATTAAACATGCTCTCTATCTATTAACACTAGGAAACCAGAATTAGCCGGTAAGAAATGTAGACCTTGTCCACTGATAGCTAAGAAACTTATCACTGAAGATAGAATCAATGAGAAATATAAATTTATCAGATGCACCTAAGCTGCGCTTTGGCCTCGTAACAACTATAGGTTAACCAGTGCAAAATAGAAAAATAATGTCGATATCTTTTAAGAAAATAATGCATTGTTTAGCATTTGGTATCCTATAAAGATCTTTTTTCTTCTACCGTAACTGGTTAACGAACCTACAGAAGCATAGTTGATGCCGCAGTCACTGCAAAAAATGCCACCTCCGGTGTTCCACACAATCCACACGTCCATAGCGTGACACTTTCCATCAGGCGGAATTAAGGAAAAATTCACCATTTTTTTTGTGTTTGAAGAGTGATTTTCAAATTCTCTTTTTGCTTTTCAGATATCGTTAGTAAACAACGTATTGAAATGGAGCATAGGAGAGCTGAAATTAAGACTTAGGACTAATTTGACGATGCACCTCTATCAGCAGTACTTGAAGTAAGTAAACATATCTTATCACCTAAATCATTGCCATACATACAATCACGTCTTTATCCCTGGAGCGTTAGGGAGAGGTGATTAACACACACGTTTCACCTGTGGAGGAACGAGGTGTGATGTTCCTCCAACACAAAGGGAGGATCCTCCGACCAGATCACACCTGGCGGGCCGCGGCCCAACGATAGTCGTTGGCATGTTGTATTATGTAATGTATCAGCGCGAGAACTTCACTTTCGCGATGCAGGATTCGTAGTAACTTAGTAGTTCGGCTTGCTGTCGCTAGATGGCGCTGAGTGCATGTGGATCGCCACACACCAATTATTATATTTGGTCCTACGTAATAGGGCGTGAGCCTATTGCCGTATTCCGGGCACTTGTTGACTCGAGCCATGGATTTGAGTCTGGGCTGTATATATCTGTCTGTTATTAAACAGCCCTATTCCTAAGTCGCCTTGTACGACACCGCATACTACTCTGCCGGGAACCACGCGTAGACGTAAATAATTTATCTATTCTATATAGTAGGTAACTTACTTTCAATATGATTAATAATCTGAATTATTAACAGCGATTTTACTGTGCCTTTACTAGGGTCTCAGTTTTCTCACTTGGATCACAGATTACTTAAATAGCTGGGACTTAAGTGCCGAACTTTGATCCTTATTATGGATCTTCTTCATAAGGCTTCTCTTTTTTTTTCTTTGGGAGATAGGGTGCAACTTTTGGACTTTGATCTTTATTGATCCACATTTTCCATAGATTAAAACAAAATAAATAATAGGGAATTGTGAAATAAAATTAGGTGAATAAATAATTTCCCTGATTAGATTAATAAAATTATTGCGTTTATCTGCGGACACGGATAAATTCAGATATCTGACATATCTCGCATATTTTGAAAGCGATAAGCTCATGAATTAATTATTATTTGGTTATGTCATGAACTCAAGTCATAGTAATCACATTAAAATTATGACACGTGTTATTGAAATTATCTAGTAATCACATTAAAATTATGACACGTGTTATTGAAATTATCTTTTGTCTGATAAAATCGTATTATTTATCTAGTTAACCAAAGCTGACTGTATTGACCCAACGTGTATCAATTTCTTCTTTACGTATACCTACCCAATACCTTAAATCCTTTAAGCGGGCCGTGAAAAAGCCTCTGATAAGGCCACCATTGTGGTATCTATAATGTTTACACCCTCATTCCTGAGACTCCTTTAGCTTACTATGAGTCGATGTGAGTAATTAAAATTGCCGTGACGCGTATAATAATGTCAACATGTTGTATGTATATGAGCTCGGTTCAGTTCTCGACATCTCAGTCGAGGGCTTTTTTTATTCGTGCGTTAAAATCCCCACGGATCCCACCTCCACTGGAGCCGGTGTAGTTGGTTATGTCGGACTCGTACCGACTAAAACGCACGCCGTCTTTGGTTGCCGGAGGTGAGATTGCAGGAAACATATCTCTCGCACCCCGGTAGACCCAGGACCATTTCTTTCGAGATGGCCCCCTTCGGGTTGTGGGGACCATAGTGTCCCATCCAGCCCCGGGTATGGGGAGGCGCTACGACCTCCGACGCCCGATTCGCCTTCGCTCTTCGCGGGCTGCGCGGGCCCGGAGTCTAGTCTAGACCCGACCGACCGCCTCCTTCTCGAGCATTGCTCGCAGAAGGAGGCGGCGGCACCCCAGGCGTCCGCGCATCGTACCATGCATCGCTGTGAGCAAAGTGGCGAGTGTGAGGACTCCCACCCCGGTTTTATGCAGAGCCGCCGCCGTTTCAGTCGACGGCTGATGGTTCTGTTCACTTTATTCCAGTATTACCTTACGCGACAAGGTAACGCGTCTGATAGAAATAATTATGATTACAAAAGATAAGGTTTTTATCATGTATATGTATAAAGATTAGCTTAGCGATAATATCCGATAGAAATAGTTCTGGACTTCTTGTAATTTACAATTTTTGTGATATGCTGCATTTAGCGGCTGCGCCCGCGTACATGTCAGTTATCGCGACAAATCATAGCCAATGTTCTTTTGCAAGCTCTAATCTATCTGTATACAAATTTTTCACAAAATCGGTTCAGTGGCTTAGGCGTATGAGCGTTATGAACAGAGTTACTTTCGCATTTAGAATACTAAGTATCATTTTTTTTTGGGTTTATGGAATCAATTTTTTTTCCATCATCAACACCTTTGGAGCCTATAAAATCCGTGGTGCACCTACTGATTGACTTATGAAGCAATCGCGGTTGCATTCATAGCTTAAATTTTTGATCCGGGACACAAATCCAGGGTCCAATCTCTCCCGTTCACAGTTCAGTGTATTTTAGTTTTTTTGTAAACGTATATGACCCAACATCGTTAACAAATTCTGTCCCAAAGCCTCTTCCCTCAGTCAGCAATCTCAGTTCTCTCAGTCAAGTTCACTTTGATCCCAAATGACGTAGAATTTGAGACGTAGAAGAAAACTCACTGATTTCACATCTTAGACCTGGGCCCCCGTTCTGCTAATTGTCAGACCACTGACACTACAAAAAAGTGATAATTTTTTAGGCTTTATTAATATAGGCATAAAGTCCAAAATTAAATGAAAAAGAGTTTATAACTTTTTTCATCCACTCTACAAGATGCCATTTAATTTCAGTATTTATAAACATAACAGTTAAGTTTAAAATTACATGGAATTGTTTGCTCTCTGTGGTATGATAGTGATTAATCTATCCAGGAATTACCTAGTAATTACACAGTTTTTGCAGTAGGTACAGTCAGCATCAGTTCGATCTTGACGAACAAAATACTCAAAATTATCTGAATGCCTTTGTTTTCCCCCATTCCTGTTGACTGCTTGTTATAATATTTAGTACAGGTGAACCACATTTATAAGTCGCATCGGCAAAGTTCGCCTGCTCAGAAGAGTAAGCTAACGCCGATTAATTACGATTGCCAACGCTATTGAAACACCAACTTTATAGCGTTGCGTTAAGATTGAAAATGCAATAAATCCAGAGAGTAGTGCTTTCTCACTCATTGTTCATTGTTTCGAACATGGCGCGCAGGCGGCAACCAATAATAAAGGGCCATGTTTGGCGGAGCGTTGTGATTGGTTAAGATTTTTTGGCGCCTTTCAAATATGACACTTCTGCGCAGGTACATACCTTTAGTTTGGACAATAATTCATACTAATATTATAAATGCGAAAGTAACTCTGTCTGTCTGTATGTTACGCTTTCACGCCCCAACCACTGAATCGATTTTGATGAAATTTGGTATAGGGGTAGATTAGACCATAAGAAAGGACATAGGCTATGCTTGGTCGCGATAACCGACATCCACGCGGATGGAGCCGCGGGCAAAAGCTAGTACAATATAAATCAATAAACAGTTTGATTTGCTTTTAATACCTTTTGAGACTTTGTACTCAAGATCATCGTTCCAACGATGACTGTACTAACATTTTACTTTTAATAATTTAATATCTAATCCAAGGTCGATCTAGCTGTTTTACTTAGTCATTGTAATTATTGTACCTAGTATACGTATATGTACATGTATATTTAATAGTGACTTTCAATTCAATTACCGTATGCTAAAGATTATATTGTGTGATGGATGCGCGTAACCAATTTTATGTGTTTTTTACTAGGGCAACGTTTAAATACAGTATTGGTGTAAGTATATTAAAGTAGTAGTAATAAATAAGAGTTCGTAATATGGACTCGCATAGAATTGCTAGTCGTAATCTCTGTTTTCCCAACGATTTGTTATCATAATCATCACTCAACTTGTCTTAATTTTCATAAAATATTCTTATCGAATGCATAGGGAAAATGAATCTTCTCGGGCGGGCGGGTTGGTCAAGGCATGCCCCCTGTAAGGGAAACATCGCGGGTTCAGGTCCCCTCAGAAGAATTATTTTTCCCCATGTATTCGATTTGTATAGTTAGCATACTTAATGCTATAAAATTCATTCAAATATTCTTAGTTCATAATTTTTCCCACAATCGTTCGAAACACATCGGAAAAAATGAAATGCTCATGTGAGACCTGTTCCCACAATGTTATTATTAATAAAACAGAGAGTTGTCATATTTTTTTTATGACATTATGATAAAAAAAAGATGACAACTGTCTGTTATGACTTCCGATGTTAGGAATAAAACGTTTCAGACCAAAAATATATGACAAGTGATGATTATGACAACATGAATTAGGAATAAAAAAAAATATGCGAAGCAATATGGACTCCTTTCACCAGGCACTGTTAAGAAAGATAAACCCAAAAACACTGGGTTAACGTTCGTATAATGTCACATTATTTTGTTATTATAACAAAACAATCTTGATACTTCCAGAGGCTTCACGTACTACCAAGTATCAAACTTAGACAATCGAATATCAAACGCCGACCAGCTGTTGACCACAGACATCGAGAGGTTCTGCGACACCGTGGTAGACCTGTACAGCAATATTACCAAGCCTGTTCTAGATATAAGCATCTATTTATACAGGCTCACTGTTAATTTGGGAGCTTCTGTGAGTATATTTTTTAATCTTACTAATATTTTATTTTTAAGGTATTTCCTTTCATTTAATTGACAATATTTGTTGTAGAGATTTGATGCTTATGATTGACACTATCGATTGATGCCATAAAAATACAGGATGTTAATTTTTCGGGTTTTCGTCGGTTCGATTACCGTGTGTGAAGAGCGAGTTTTCTAAAATCTTTGAATGCAGTTTTGTTTCTTTTTAAAAACAAAGGAATGTTTCCTTTGAGTTAAATTTCAGTTAATTCTTCAGTTTTCAGAGTACTTCTAAAGTAAATAAAGCTAATAAAATGAAACTGATAAAGTTTGAATAGTAATAGTAGTATAATACAAGACAGCCTGCGACAATAAGTGACTATCACATATATAAAAAGTGACACACGCGCGGCCATAGACGACGTGATTGTCTATGTATGTAGCGAGGAGTTTATCTTCACATTACATCATCCTCCCTTGAAGATAAACCCATTTTGGTAGAACAATACATCAGCTTAAGGCGCGGAGTCCCCTTTGTTAATGAATCGGCCACCATCTCATTTGATTGTATATAATGAACGACTATTTTCTTTAGCCGTACTTTGTCCCGTACAAAGTGATGCCGTACGTCTATGTGCTTAGTCCTGTGATGATAATTTTCAGTCTCAGTTTAATTGCACTTATATTATCACAGAAGATTATGACAGGTGTAGTAGATAAGTGTGACCACAATTCTTCCTGCATTTGTCTAAGCCACATAGCCTCTTGAGTGCAGCTAGATAGCGACATGTATTCAGCTTCGGTGGTGGATAACGCGACAGTTTGTTGCCGGCGTGAGTTCCACGAAATTGCTCCACTCTGAAATAGAAATACATAGCCAGTACATGATCTTCGATCATCTTCATTACCAGCCCAATCTGCATCACAGTAGCCATGTATAGATTCTTCTTCAATATTTTGCTTATAAGTTAAAGCATAATTTTCAGAATATTTCAGATATCTCAACACTCTCTTTAATGCTATCAAATGTTGCATTTCTGGTCTTGCATTAAATTTACTTAAAGTGTTCACAGCATAGGAAATATCTGGGCGGGTTCCTTGTGATAAATACAATAGAGAACCTATAATTTCTTGATAGAAAGTTGTATCAACAGTTGAGCTTTCTTCTGTACTCATCTTGAACTTAGTTTTGGGATCAATGGGTGTATTGACGCCTTTACAGTTAGACATTCCAAATTTGTTTAATATATCCACAATATATTGCTTCTGATCAATACACAGAATCCCTTTTTCCCGGTCTCTGTGAACATGAAAACCCAGGCAATACTTTAATCACCTAAATCTTTCATTTCAAAACTAGAAAACAACTTTTCCTTTATAAAAGTCTTAGTTTTTGTAGAGTTTGTAAAAAGGATTAAATCATCGACATATACAGCTAAGAAAGTTATATCTTCCCTTTCTATGTTATAATAAATACAAGGATCAAGTGAAGACTGTTTCATGCCAATATCTTTCAGTGCATGATCCAATTTCTTATTCCACTGTCGACTGGCCTGCTTTAAACCATACAATGATTTTTTCAATAAACATACTTGTGTATTATTAGCTTCAAAGCTTGGAGGTTGTAACATATAAATACTTTCTTCTATATCACCCTGTAGAAACGCAGACACAGCATCCATTTGGTTTATATCCAAATTATACTTCACAGCTAATGCAAACAAATACCTCAGGGATGAATATCTAATTACCGGTGAATATACTTCATTGTAATCTAATCCCTTCCTTTGTGCACAACCTCTAATGACTAACCTTGCTTTGTATCTTGCTATGTTTCCTTTATCATCCTTCTTGGTCTTATAAACCCATCTACAGGATAAAGCCTTCTTGCCATCGGGTAAGTGACATAATATCCAAGTATTATTTTTCATTAAAGAGGAATACTCCTCCTCCATGGCTTTCTTCCAATGACTGGATTCTGATGAAGACATGGCTTCCTCTACCGTAGTTGGATCCTGACTTAGAGTCCAACAGGCATAATTTAATTCTCCTTGATCTTCATCAATGGGTTGCCTTCTGCGAGGCCTCAAATTTATAAATCGGTTTGGAGAATCAATTGAGCATTCAGTGCTAGGCTCGTAAGTTGTATCCTGATCAATTGTTTCCACTGTAGAATCAAAGCTTTCCCCTGAATTAGATGTAGAATCATCATTCAAGTCATTTTGAACAAGAGCGGAGCTTTCTGAAGTCTGCATGGTTTCAGTTAATGGCATACAAATGGTCAATGGCTCAGGTATCTGTAATGTATTGTTTTTACTAATTTTATCTGGACTCAAACTTTCCTTCTTATCGCCAGAGCAGTCTTCTATAAAAATGACATTTCTACTCTTAATAACCTTCCTTGTAAGTGGGTTCAATAATCTATAACCTTTGGTATTTTCACAATACCCGAGGAATATAGTTTCAGTGGATTTTGAATCCCACTTCAGTCGTTTCTCTTTCGGCACGTGAACCATGGCTTTACAGCCAATAATTCTAAGGTGAGAAATATTTGGTTTGATACCTGTCAGTTTCTCCAGTGGTGTCACGTAGTCAAGAACTCGAGTAGGTGAACGATTAATGACGTGAGCAGCTGTCTCCACTGCCTCTGCCCAATACTGTTTTGAAAGTCCAGCATCGACCAACATGCACCTGGCACGCTCCACAAGAGTGCGGTTCATTCGCTCGGCCAGACCATTCTGCTCCGGGGTGTATGGTGCAGTTGTTTGATGCTTGATACCTGTACCTGCCAAGTATTTAGACAATTGATTATTAATATATTCTAGGCCATTGTCGGTGCGTAGAATTTTTATTTTGCAATCCAATTGGTTTTCCATCTCTTTCTTATAGTTTTCAAAAACTTCTTTGATATTCATTTTATTTTTCAGAAAATAAACAGACACTTTTCTTGAATAATCATCTATAAAAGTGATGAAATACCTGGCTCCACCCATAGATAGTGTTTCCATGGGTCCACACAAGTCTGAATGTATCAGCTGCAGTGGTGCAGTAGCCCGTGAGCCTATATTCTTAAATGGTAGTTTTGCCTGTTTACCCTTCAAACATGGAATACAATTATTACTGTTACGGGCATTAGAATTCAGAAACTTTACACCTTCAGTACATGAGGGTAGTCTGGTGACATCACTATAGTTAAGATGTCCCATTCTTCGGTGCCATACCTCTACACTCTGGCCATCTGAGGTTGACATATATGCATTACCTTTCACAATATTTAATTTGTACATATTATTAATTAGCCTTGCCGTTGCTACTAACTTTTTCTGTCTACTATATATCTCACAGCCAGTTTCATGAAATATAACCTGACAACCATTCTTTGTCAACTGACTAACAGACAGCAGGTTGGTACTTAATTGTGGGACATATAAAATGTCTCTTACCTGTATGTGATTTATTACATCATCTTCACCAATTACATCAAGGTTAATATTACCTATTTTCTCCACAGCTACTGATGTATTGTTGGCAACCTTTATATGCTGAATCGGAGGTGCCCGGACATCATACATACAGTCAGGCTGATTAGTCATGTGTAAAGATGCTCCGGAATCCACATACCAATTCACACTGTTGATTGATTCATGACCTGCTGAAAAAACTGCTGCAAAACCTTTATCATTATTATGAGACTTATCGTTATTTTTCTTTTTGTTTTTACAGTTCTTACTCAAATGTCCAAACTTATTGCAGTTGTAGCAACGGGGGCCTGATGGCTTATTTTTATTTTCTTGTTGGGAGGTAGGTTTATGCTTTGTGTAAAGGACGGTAGCACCTGACCCCTTAACCTCTTGCAGAAGTTTCGTTTTTATTAAATCAGTGCTAATCTTTACACCGGAGCTTTCTAGACCCATGATCATAGGTTGGTATTTTTCTGGCAAACCCGCTAACATCAGTGTTCCCAACCATTCATCATCAACATTAAATGAAATGTTTCGTAATTTGTGGGCGGTAGATACGATTTTGTTCACATATTCCTCTATGTTAGAACAGTCATCCAGTGTAGTATTGACTAGATCTCTGAGTAAACTGACTTTTCTTGTCAAACCAGAATCTTCGAATGCACTTTGCAAATTTTGCCATACCTCTCTGGATGTCGTCGCATTTTGTACGTGAACAAAATTTATCGGATCTAGAAGTAAAATGATTTTTGCTTTCGCTTTCTGATCTTTCTTAAGATCTACTCCTGTTCCAGCGGCAGCGGGCTCAACACACTCCCACAAATCTTCCAGCTGTAAAAATGTTTGAACTGCGAACTTCCACGTTGTATAATTCTCTCGTCCCAATAGTTTTTCTATATGAACGTTATTCATATTCATAGCCATTTTACGTCGGTACTATGTAATGTAAAAAATGGCTACCTAAAAAACAAAGGAACCACTACGCGGTACTAGACAACTTTATTTACGGAGTTTCACAAATACTTTTGATAGCTTTAATGGCCCATAACCTAAAGTAAATAAAGCTAATAAAATGAAACTGATAAAGTTTGAATAGTAATAGTAGTATAATACAAGACAGCCTGCGACAATAAGTGACTATCACATATATAAAAAGTGACACACGCGCGGCCATAGACGACGTGATTGTCTATGTATGTAGCGAGGAGTTTATCTTCACATTACATCAACTTCCCCTTCAAGTAAGGTAAAAAAATTCCACCCTGTATATAAAACTAGCTCTTGCCAGCCGCTCCACCCGCGTGGTTGTCGTAACCAAACATAGCCTATTACCTTTCTCAAGGTCTAATCTACCACTATACCAAATTTTAATTATGCTTAATACCAAATTATGCTTTTTTTTTATCAAATTTCAGACCCCTGGTATTATGATGGCGTATCTACTGCTATCTGGTGTGCTGCTGACGCATCTCAGAAAACCAACAGGTACCTAATATAATTAAAAAAAAAAAAAAAAAACAAGTTTGAGAATCTAGATAATAATATTTGCTAGCGTGGGCTATACCCACACCCTACCCTGTGGCAGGGTGTGTAATTTATGCCTAAATAAGCTCTACAATAAATAACGTCACTATTCTGTACTTCCAGCCAAGATGACAGTTCAAGAACAAAAACTCGAAGGTGAATTCCGATACGTCAACTCCAGACTGATTACATATTCTGAGGAGGTCGCCTTCTATCAGGTAAATAACTTAAAAAAAAAGAAACAATACAGCCCCTGTGGCGTAGTGGTAGTGAGCGTAACTGCTACGCAGAGGGTGCAGGTTTGATTCCCGCTCGTTACAAATATTTGTATGCATGAATATGGTTGTCATACGAACATCTAGTGCAGTCGTTATATAGAACAGTCACAAGCACCCTGCGACTACCGGGCCCCATCCCAGTCCATGCCACACTTGCTCTCTTGCCCACTGTGCCTTTCCACCTGTACCATCTATGCTGTGGCCGAAGCTAGGTATGGGGCCGACATAATTTAATAGATTGATGAGCCATTGACACGAAGAAGAAGAAGAAGTCGTTATATATAGTTGGAACCCGGAAATCGGACTACTCTAACTACAGAACTTCTATATCGCCAATTGGTTGTGGAGGTCAGATCGCAGTCGCTTCACGGTAAATATCAGTTCAGCCGCATCACTGTTGGACTGGAAAACCGACCCCAACAAATTTGCGAAAAGGCTCAGATAATAATTTTAAATTTGAAATGTGTTATGTATCTCGAGTACTACTACGGGTTTTCAGCTTCAGGAGCTTTCCCCTTACAACCGGTATAAAAACATCAAAGACCACGTTGCAAGTGGCAGTTAGTTTTCACTATGTCAGGGCAAAACTATTTCTAGAAGGAGTCATTTACCGTGTCTATTTTTACTTCCAAAGCCTATATTATAGTTCTATCAACGAATTTTCGCAGGGTAACAACCGAGAACAGCTTACCTTAATGGCGAGTTACTACAAGCTGACAAGACATTTGAGGAACTTCCTCAACTTCAGAGTCGGGATGGGTTTCCTTGACAACATTATTGCTAAATGTAAGTATGATTTGATTACAATATAAATTTCAAGTATAGGTACTAGTTTGAATGAACTTTCTATAGCGTTTATTATGCTAACTTATTAGTTCGTAAAAGTTTTTCGAATTCAAGTATAATATCCTTAATAAAGCCCCGAAACCGTGGTGCAAGCCGCTCTGTATAAGGATGTCGAAGAAGGCGACTAAGGGTTTTTTTTTATCGTGCGATAAATCCCCACGGAGCCGGTGGAAGTGGTTATGTCGGACTCGAACCGACTAAAACGCACGCCGTCTTGGGTCCTTGGTTGCCGGAGGTGAGATTGCCAAAAGCATATCTCTCGCACAGGCGACTAAGGGATAGGGCTCTCCGTCCGACAGTGGTGAATTGTGGGTTTTATCTAATACATAGAGAAAATTGAAAATTCGGACGGGACTCGAACCCGTGATGTTTCCCTTACAGGGGGAATGCCTTGAACAACTCGTCTATCGAGACCCGCCCGATGTGATTCCAATTTCCCTTCTATTTAAATCCGTCTTTAAGACGACCCTCTACGGTGCGGTGGAGTCATCCACTGATGTTCTTACGAACTATACTACCAATGAATGATGTTACAATCATTTTTTGTGGTGTGGTGTGGGTGTTAACTGTTAATATACATCTGCTTATCTCTGCTTAGTCGTAATCGTAAATAAACTTGAATGGATTTTTTGTTTCAGATATCGCAGTTACAGTTGGTTTTTACGCAGTATCGAGACCGTTCTTCGCAACAAACCACAATTTACTCACAACCGGCACTGAGAATGATAGATTTAAGGTAAAATACATTTGGTTATGATACATTCGGTTAAAATACATTTAGTTAAGAAGATACATGCTGTTAAAATACATTTCGTTAAGATACATAACATAACATAAACTCACGCCTGTATTCCCCGAAGGGGTAGGCAGAGGTGCTACTAACACCCACATTTCGCCGCAGTTTATGTTTAGGTCCCAATGTAATAGGTGGCGAACCTATTGCCATTAACCGGGCACTTATAAACCTGCGATAAATACACACATAACTTAGAAAATCGTTAAGATACATTTGGTTAAAATACCGTTAGATAAAATACATTCAGTTAAAATACATTTAGTTAAAATATATTTAGTTAAATACATTTCGTTACGATACATTTAGTTAAAATACATTTAGTTAAAATACATTCAGCTAAAATACATTTAGTTAAATTCCAATTTCGAAAGACCAGAGCCTTATCCTTTAATCGGCAGAGGTACACCTGCTGATTTATCGTATAACAGCTTGCAGGTAAGTTTGAGTTATCCCCGGACATGTTAATAGGACATTTCTCCCCAATCACACCTCCAACTCACACCCAGTTTCCGAAAGGCTGATCAACGCTAAAATCAACTAATCGGCTATTGAATCTCTTGTCAAGTAGCAATTGGGTTGCTAGAAGCATGGTTAAATAGTTTAATTTGATCATCGTGTCAGTTAACATAGCTGTCTAATTTAACTGGAGAATCGTACGTCAACCACCTTTTGGGTTTCCGAAACGCTTGTCCAGCCGTGATCATAGATTTATCGTGTGTCAAAAACTTTGACATCAACTTTAACAATGGTGGTATTAAGTTATGAATACAATTTACAGGCCTTTTAGAAACCGGCGGTCAGTCTAATGTTTTACTCTAGAATATTCTAAATAGTCTACTATTATACTACATATTTTACTATTTATACTGTCGATTGATGGCACTTGGTGGAATTTATTGTTAGACATATTGAGAACACTTGTACTTTTTCCACAGTACCTATTTATTTTATTGAAACTGACCGGTTTCGCCTTACGGCATTCTCAAAGGTTTACATTTACCAAAGGTTTTGTATGTTCTAATTGCTATAAACTACGATATTATCGTAAAAAATATCGTCGTTTTTAGCAATTGTGTAACATATTTTACTGTTGAAGGAATTTTTACAGCATTAAGTATGCTAACTATACAAATCAAATACAGGGAAAAAGAATCTTCTCGGGCGGGACTCGAACCCGTAGTCTTTCCCCTGTATAGTTAGCATACTTAATGCTGTAAAAAATCCTTCAATTGTTTGGGCGCAGTTATCAAAAATCAATGTTTAAAAATGATTGTAACATCATTCATTGATTCCGTCCGATAGTTCGTAAGAAAATCGGTAGATGACGCCATGTCGCCTTAAAGACGTATAAGATGGGAAATTTGAATCGTATCGGGCGTGTCTCGGTAGCCGAATTGGTCAGGCATTCCCCCTGTAAGGGAAAGACTGCGGGTTCGAGTCCCGCCCGAGAAGATTCTTTTTCCCTATGTATTTGATATTTTACTGTTTTACCCCCAGCATTACTACACATACGGGCGCATGTTAGTCAAGATGGCGGAGGGTATCGGCCGTCTGGTACTATCGGGCCGCGAACTGAGCAAGTTGGCTGGTCTGACGTCACGCGTGACGCAACTAAGGACCGTGCTCGATGACATCAATAAGGGCAACTATACACGGACAATGGTTGATAGGAACGGCCAGAATGGTACAGGTTAGTACTTTGTGTGATGAGGTTTAGAAGATTTATTTTAGTAGTATCACGTGACAATTTATCTACTCATGAAAAAAACACACACTATTGTGAAAAAAAAAAAAACATCGAGTGCCTTGAATTAGAAATTGTTGCTATTAGACCCTGACATAAGCACTACCCGAGGAGGTTTTTAGCACGCCGGGTACAAACTGACAACATGTTAAAATGTATAAAGTATCAGATAGCACGAGTGTCAAAATGTACAAACCTAAAATAGTTTCAAATCGTCAAAGTGTTGTAACAATCAAATGTAAGAATGCAGTGATGCTAGAAATTACAAATGTAATATTGCATGACTGTCAAAATGCACAAATGTAATAATGAATGAATGGTAAAATGTTTACATCAAATAGAAGGCAATAGCCAAAGAAAGCAATGTAAAATATAAAATAAAATATAAAAACAACAATAATAAGTAAATTATTGTAAGTTTTGTGGATTTAAATTTGTATTTAGTGTTAAGACAAGAATAAATACATTAATAAATTGTATGTTTTGTTGATTTTAATTTGAATTTAGTGCTAAGACAAGAAAAGTACATACTGTCAATTGAACATTTCAGCAACTGTATATTTTGACCATTGCTCATTTGGTCATAAATACATATTGTCGATTGAACATTTTAGCATTAGTACATTCTAACAAAAGGATATTTTGTCATAAATATATTGTACATTTTGACACACGTGCTATCTGATACTTTATACATTTTAACATGTTGTCAGTTTGTACCCGGCGTGGTTTTTAGGAGGTATTTAAGGTTCCATACCTGAGAGATAAAAGCAGACTCTCCTACCAATGATACGGAACCCTTCGCCCATGAGTTTAACTCACACTGTATCAGTTTGTATACATCATAACCATCCTATCTGGCTTTGTCGTAGTCGGGTAAAAGACGTTGAAATCGGTCAAACAAACACACACACTACAACATTCTATAGTACCTATAAACATTCATTCCCTTGTTATTCCAGCGGAGATACCCGCCCTACTGGCCCCAGGAGCGGGCCGTATCATCTACCAGGACAAACTCATCCGCTTCGACAAAGTGCCGCTCGTCACACCCAACGGAGACGTACTCATCAAGGAACTCAGCTTCGAAGTGCGGTCAGTACCTGTAGTAAAATTATAAAAACTAACTTTTAGCCGCGGCTCCGCCCGCGTGGATGTCGGTTCCCGGCAATTATTCGACTTTTTCTCGCCGTAAAAAGCATCCTTGAACTTCAACGAACATTTAAAAAAAGAATTAGCTAAATTGGTCCAGGCGTTGTTGAGTTATGCGCTTACCAACACATTTAGCGATTCATTTTTATATTATAGAAATAGATCATAGCTTAAATAGTTCCCGGTGGAGTAGAATAAGACCACCCTAGCTCTTCCGTGTCGTGTCGTCGAAGGCGACTAAGGGATAGGACTGTTCTCCATCCGACAGAAGACATACAGGGCAAGACAAAGGGCCCACCAGACGGCAATAGGCTCGCCCCCTATTACGTCGTGAGACCGGGAATCATAATAGACGAAAATTGACGAAACGTGGGTGCTAATACACCTCTGACTACCCCTTCGGGGATTTAATGACGTGAGTACATCGATGGATGAAAATATACACTGACGGACTCATAAACTGCATCAAAGTAATAGACGACTTTGAAATAAATATTTTAACCAAGTATGCATACTTTCTATACAGATTTAAATTGAAACCTCTAGATTGGTTCGTGAACTTTAAAACAGCGTAGGGTCATATCTTTAAGTTTAAGTTTATGTACTGGAAAGGACCTTAAGACTTTTTTTGAAGAAAAAACAGAAATTTAAGAAAAATTGGTTTAATTAAAAAATTGGTTTTAACAATAGACACAAACTTTATGCAAGGGTTTATTTGTGTTTTAATAAGGTGTATTACCCCCACGTGCCCTTATGAACCATGTCTATGAACACAAGTTCTGTTCGCCCGTTCATCGATATGCCACCCCAGACCATACATGAACCGCCTCCAAAAGGAACACGCTCCTCAATGCAACTTTGAGCATATCGCTCCCCACGTCGACGATAGACTCTTCTGCGACCATCTGCACCATATAAACATGTCCTACACTCGTCCGTGAACAATACAGAGGCCCACTGCTCTTCTGTCCAATTCAGGTGATGACGCGCAAATCTTAAGCGAGCTTGTCTGTGAGCTGTAGACAACTTTGGACCATTTGCTGGTCTAAAAGGGGTGATATCCGCTTCCTTTAACCTTATTCTTATTGTTCGTGCACACACGTTTACTCCACGCACTTCATTAAGCTCGGTTTTGATGTTAACTGACGTGAGGAAACGATTTCGCAGGGAAGTTATAACAATAAATCGGTCATCACGACCTGTGGTTGCTCGAGTTCTGCCTGTACCACGTCTCCTCCTGTAAGAACCTGTCTCTACAAACCTTCTGTATATTCTAGAAACCGTAGACTGGTTTAAATTTAAATTTCTACCAATCGTTCGTTGATCCAAGCCCTCCCGCACCAATGCTACAATTTGTGCCGCTTGTTCGGACGAAGTATCCATATTATGGTTCAAAAACTCTCGATGTGTTAAAAAACTAACCCAACAATTATGCTGGTAACAATAATTCAATTGACAAAACAAAAAAAATCAATGAGAATCAATTAAAAACTTTGCTATAAATAACACGCAAATCTGATACTACAAGTAAATTTTCAATTCAATTCAATTCAATTCAATCATTTATTTGCTTCGAATATGGTTACAGAGATTGTCTTAGAACTAGTAGGTACAGCATATTCTGCTCCATGGAGCGTGCAAATATTAGGTCTTATTATACATATTAGTTATATCAAATTATCAGTCTATTAATTCTATCAATTATATTCATTCCATGTAAGTTATTGTTATTACTAATAATCATGTCAATAAAATATATTTGTAATGTCATAAATCCTAAATAAATTAAGAATTCAAATAATTGTTTTTTGAATTTTCTTAAGGGTAATTCTTGTAGTGATTTTGGCAGATGATTATATATTAGAATTGCCATACAATATGCATTACTCTTAAATAATTGTAATCTTATGGACGGGAGTTTAAATTTGAGATGATGTCTGGATGTAGAATTAAATTTTTCAAACATGTCAGAATTCTTTTTAACATAAATACTTATTTCTAATATGTACATACAAGGCAATGGTAGAGTTTTATGTTTAGCAAAAAGTGGTTTGCAGCTGTCCATGGGACCAGCTCCACTTATTGCTCTGATACATTTTTTTTGTGCCTTAAAGGCTTCATCGACCGCTGTGGAGTTGCCCCAAATAATCAACCCATATCTCAATATGGATGACACATATCCATGGTATGCTGCAAGAGCTGCTTTTACATTTACTGTCTCCTTTATCTTTTTTAAAGCATAAATAAAGCGGTCTATTTTATTTATTAATTTGTCGATGTGGGGATGCCATTTACAATATTTATCTATTGTGATACCTAAAAATATGCAATCATGGACAGAGTTTATCTGATTCCCTTTATACCTGATATCGAGCGGAGTCAAATTTGCTGTATATGTTTGGAATTCAATAACATTAGTTTTCAGCATATTGATTTTTAGATTATTATTGTTTAGCCAGTTAACGGCATCTTCTAGAGCAACGTTTATGTCATTTTCTAAGTTGTTCCTATTCTGGTTTTTAATAATTATTGTGGTGTCATCCGCGAATAGTATGGTTTCGTGTTTGATTGCGTTCGGGAGATCGTTTATATACAGTAAAAACAAGAGAGGAGCTAGAATACTACCTTGTGGAGTGCCACAATTGTTTTGTTTATAACTAGACCTAAATGTTTGTTGCATTTTGTGTCGGTTCTAGTGATTTCAACACACTGTTCCCGGCCGTCCAAGTAACTTTTGATCCATTCCAAAGCATTGCCTCGTATTCCGTAGTTTGACAACTTGGAAAGCAGTGTTTTGTGACAGACGTAGTCAAAAGCCTTCGTCATGTCGAGAAAAAGACAGGCTACTTTTAATTTATTATTGAGACTTTCGGTGATATTTTTAGTTAGATTGAAGCCGGCTATAGTTGTTGAGCTGGCCTTTCTAAAGCCAAACTGTTCCTTTTTTATTATATTGCATGAGTCAAGGAAGGCCTCTATCTTATTGTACATAACTCTCTCAAAAATTTTAGATATTACGGGTATTAGTGTTATTGGCCGGTAGTTATTCAGGTCAGTCTTATCGCCCTTTTTAAAGATAGGTTTAACAATAGATTTTTTTAGTCTATCAGGGAATTTTCCCTCTGTTAGGGAAAGGTTTATTATATATGTTAGTGGTCTTGCCAAGCTTGTAGCGCATTTCTTCAGTACCTTTGTACTAATGTCATCGTATCCAGTTGAGTATGTGTCCTTTAAGCTATTAATTAATTTTATTGTGTCCATTATGTCAATAGGGGTAAGAAATATAGTCTTTGGGTTTTGTGGAATGTCAATAGTTGGCTTTATCGGGTCAGAATTGTCACATAATGTCGTGTAAAAGTCATTAAATAAATCACAAATTTGCGTAGGGTCAGTATAAGATTTTCCTTTTGTAGTTATGAGGTCAATTTCTGATTTAGAGTTTGGAATATTCTTAATGTCATTTATTATATTCCATGTTGCTTTGCACATGTTTTTAGATTTTTTTATATAATTGTGATTATTAATTTGCTGGGCATTGTTTATACACTGTTTCAGTATTGTACTGTAGGTTTTATATTTTATTTTATTTTCTTTTTTATTATGTTTTTGGAGATGGTATTTTAGGTATAGTATTCTTTTTTTTATGCAGCATCTTTTTATACTTTTTGTTAGAAGTCGGTTTTTTATTTGTTTATTGCTGCATTTTATTGTTTTAATCGGGAAGCAGAGATTATAGAAAAGAGTAATAATGTCGTGGAAGTTATTGAAAGCCTCGTTAGTAGTTTGACACTCGTATGTTTCTGAGAAAGAGAGACTTGACATACATTCTTCAAATTTTTGGATGTTTTCGTAACTTAAGTCCCTGATTTCTTTAAACCAATAGTTAGAGATCTTTTTAGTGTCTCGGTTGATTTGTATATTAAATGTCAGTGATTGGGCTGTGTCATGATCTGAGAGCCCCAGAGCATGTAATTTTGGCTTACCATCAGGCATATTGCTCACTATCAGGTCCAGACAGGATTTTTTCCTCGTAGGAAGTTGTATATGACTTTTCAGATTATTGTTTTTAAGTATGGATAATAGGTTGTCAGAGCATTTATCTGAGATTAAGGTGTTTATATTCCAGTCCCCACAGAGAATTATATTTTTATTAGGGCCCTTACATAATCTGTTTAGGAGAATTTCCAGTTTACTCAGGAATAATACACTATCAGATGTTGGTGTTCTGTAGATGCAGACCACTATGAGTTTGTAATTGATAATTTCAATGGCGCAGCATTCAAAATGATTTGGAATTGGGGGTGGGAGGTTATTTACTTCTTTACATTGTAGGTCGTGTTTTATTAAAATGCATGACCCTCCCCTACGAATGTCATGACGAGAGAAGGATGATACCAATTTATAATTGCCTATTCTGAGATTCGGTTCCGAGCCTCTTTTTATGAATGTTTCCGTCAAGCAGATGATGGCTATATTACCTAAGGTTTTCGACAGATTAGTTACGGCTACTTCGATTTCCTCTTGTTTACTTATTGCACTCGCGATGTTTTGGTGTATAAGTGTGATAGTATCATACTTGGTTTGGTCTACGAAAACAAATAGTGTTTTGGGATGTCATGGATTTGGTGTTTTTCTTAAAGAAATGTGTGATTTTAGCTTGTGTATCACCTTTTTTATTTTTTGCCTTTATGTCTGTATTAGAGTATGAGGGCAAGGGAAGGGAATCCGGAACATTACTCTTTGTATTGTTAAATTTAGTTTTATGTTGGTTTATAGCTTCTCTTTTGTAACGTATATAGTCTATTTCCGTGTTTAGTTTCGAGCATAGCTCTTGAATGTAATTTTTATGGCAGTTTGATTTGTGGATTGGATAATTTTGATGATTATTATTGCATATTTTTACGTATTTACAATTCTTATAATTTCTAGTTAATAGTTCCAATTGGTTATTAATCATAGATTCATTTAAATATTGGTTTGATTGAACGTTTGTCAGGAACACAGTTTGGTTTCTGAGGTTACATAATACATTACATATTTCCGACATCAGGGTAAATGGTCGTTTGTCGTTTGAGCCTAGGCATAACACGATAATGTCGTCAGGAGTGAGTGTCTTCATAAAATTATGGTTACAACTGCTCAGTATTTGCGTACTATTGGCGTTTGGTTTTATTGTAGAAACAATCTTGCACTTGTCGTTCCATTTATCTACTCTTGATTTAGTTAAATGTTTGTTTAGGCCATATGCTTGTTGATCGCCGAATATAAATATATTATGGTATTGGTTCCTGTTATCAAGTTGATTTTCAATAGGTCCTTCGCAGTATTTCATTTTGTCGATCAGTGAGGTATTATCTTGGATGGATTCTATATTTTCTATTAATTTTATATTTTGCATCTTACTACTAGCGCCATCTGTGTTGGTACTTGTGTAGTTTTCTGTGAGTAAATCGTTTCTGCTGCAGTCTACTATTTTTTTAACCTGTTGTGAGTCATTAACTTTCTTGCATGATGTTAGTACTTTTGGGGTACATGATGAACTTGGACATGTAAGTATTAGTTGTGTGATTTTTTCCTCCTGTTCAAGATTTTGCTCCTTGAGTAATTTATTTTCCAGTAGGAGATTCTCTATTTCAGAATATGCCATTTGCAGCTGCTCTGTTAGGTCCTGAATATTTTGTTTGTAAAGTATTGGGTCATCAATCAGGTGGCCTGTGACTCCATCCCTTAGGCTTCCGATTGAGTCAATTGATGTAGTCGATATAAATGATGAGTTTGGTGACTGACTTCGAGTTCTTGGGGGTTTACGCATTGTTATGTTCTGAGTATCTGTGTTCATTTTATATTCTTATCTTAATTCGATCTTCGATGGCAATTCAATTTTAATAATGTTGATTGAATAAATGTTTATTACAGTGACATCTGTTATTAGTTACACTCAAGGTGGTGTCAGGTACTTTCTAATTTTTTTCGCTAGATGGCGTATGATCGATTTCTTTTCCCGGCTATATTCATTTGTTTTACTGCAGTTCTATTTTTAAATTTAATTTTTTTTTTAAGATTAAGAGCCATCTTTCCATATTTATATAATTTAATCTAAAAAGTTTGCATACTTATTATAAAAAATCCTTTTAGAGTAAACCTGAACTTTGATGCAGTTTATGAGTCCGTCAGTGTATATTTTAAATAAGACCTTGTGTCAATGGCAGCAATTTAAAACGTCTAGATGCGATCAGCCTAAAACTCAGCTACATAGATCGCATCCTCCGATCAAATGAGATAGTAAATACAAATTGCAATGTCCCTTTTATGTCACTATAAATATCATTCATATTCTGTCCTCCGTGGTTTTTACATTCCATTTTTAATCGTCAACTTTTGATAAAATTTTGGTAATCACGAAAATTAGATGGCAATCAGTGAGCTTGTCATAAATCATTCGTAATTGTGGATTGCAGTATACTTCCATGGAATACATTACAGGCCCATATGACGTCTAGGTCGTCATATGGGCCTGTAACGAACGTCTCATCATATAATGTCCTTTTCTCGAAATGTCCTTTCTCATAATGTCCTTTTCTCGAAATGTATTTTCTCATAATGTCCTTTCTCAAAATGTCCTTTTCCCAAAATGTCCTTTTCTCAAAATGTCTTTTGCGCGAAATGTGCTTTTCTCAAAATGTCCTTTACACGAAATGTCCTTTTCTCAAAATGGAATGACACTCAGCCTGAATCTCGATTTATCTGAGGACAGATTGTATAGGCAATATGACAAACTAAACTAATCTGTCTATACAATCTGTCCTCATATAAATCGCGATTCAGGCTATGTGTTGTTCTAGAATACGGGCTTCAAACACCAAAATCAGATCCGAAGACGTCACTTGACACTTCGGCTCAGTTTAAACCGTGGCATAAAAGACCAATTTCCATGAGACTGGGAACTTCATATACTATATTCCGTGGCGTGACGGTAATGAAGGCGACTGCCACGCAGCAGGCGCGGGTTCGATCCCCGCTCAGTGCAAATATTTGTATGCATGAACATAGCTATTTGCATTGGTCTGGGTGTTTCTATGTATAATATGTATGTATTTACAAAAAATAGTATCTAAGTATTTATATGCATTCTAGATTCCATAACACAAGCTAGTTAAGCTTACCATGGGTCTAGATAGCGTTGTGTAGAATGTTACGGAATATTTATATTTATTTATTTATATTACTTTTCCTGTGCAGTTCGGGCATCAATGTCCTGGTTTGTGGTCCCAACGGCTGCGGCAAATCGTCCATGTTCCGCCAACTGGGCGAGTTGTGGCCTATCTTCGGAGGCACGCTCACCAAACCTCCTAAGGGCAAGCTGTTCTACGTACCACAACGGCCTTACATGACTCTTGGAACTTTGCGAGATCAGGTATGGATGACCAAATTTTCCTGGGTAGACTCACTAACATGTAGGCTCCTTCTGCGAGCAAGTAATGCTCAAGAAGGAGGTGGAAGAACGTGGCTGGAGACGGCTTATCTCTCCCGTCCCGCATAGTTGCAATGCGTGGAGGTGACTCGGGTGTCGGAGATCGCTTAACGACCTCCGTCCTCCATGGACTAGATGAGCTGCCTGTCAGGCCTATCTGGGAGCAAGATGGAGACGAGACAGCTTTGCCCCCACACCCGAAGGGGCCATCTCTAGATAACCCTGGGTCTTCTACACTAAAAAAAAGTCCACTAACATGAAAACATGTAAAGTTTTCGCCTACTCAAAATCCCAGGTTCTTTAAGCGGGGCTAAAGCACCGTTTTACAACGGAAGGTTATAAAAACCGTATCCATGGGATCACCGGAACGGGAACAGAATTTCACACGGGTGAAACCGTGGGTATGAGCTAAAGTAAAAGCCAACGAGACGAGAGAAAAAAGGTTAAGAATGCGACCATTACTGAGTTAAGTTGCGTTAACTAGCGATTAGTTTCTCTGTCCTTGTCGCACATAACACACGTACGCGAGAATGGCCGAGCGACAGCTGTCGTTGCGTGTTTCGTAGTACAGCAAAGCTATCAGCACAGCGGTTCTAAACTAACAGATCCGTCATCTTATGAACAATTTCATTCCTGTCTGGAATGAATTTGAAGTGATACGAAATAATTTTCAAATAAAAATGTTTGGAACCGCTGAAACTTTGTTTACCTTTTTTCTCTTTTTTCGTTGGCTTTACTTTGTATAGATTGTAATTTTATAGTTTAAACACGTTCAAATACTTTTCAGATAATCTACCCCCAAACTCGCGAGGAGATGGTCCGCCGTCGCCGCACAGACGACGAGCTCCATCGTTTCCTGGACATCGTACAGCTGGAGTACCTCACTAACAGGGAGGGTGGACTCGACGCGGTAGAAGACTGGATGGATGTACTGTCTGGAGGGGAGAAGCAGAGGATAGCTGTAAGTACATACGTATACTCACGCATTTTAAATCCCCGAAGGGGTAGGTATAGGCTTATTCCACTTTTCCCCGTTGACAATCCCCGTTGATAGGGATTATTCAACTTTTTGTTCACTATACCCCGTTGACACATTTTTTTTACATAATAGAATAGAAAAGATATGGGGTTTTTGTATTCTACTTTGCAAGACACCCCCGAGAAAAGATATGGGGTTTTTGTATTCTACTTTGCAAGACACCCCCGAGAAAAGATATGGGGTTTTTGTATTCTACTTTGCAAGACACCCCCGAGATAAGATGTGGGGCCTTCGTAATCTACTTTGCACGACACCCCCGAGATAAGATGTGGGGTCTTCGTAATCTACTTTGCATAACACCCTCGAAAAAAGATATGAGGACTTTCGTAATCTGCTTTGCCCGACACCCTCGAAAAAAGATATGGCGCCTTCATAATCTCCTTTGCACGACACCCCCGAGAAAAGAAGTTATGCCTTCGTCGTCATCTACTTTGCGTAATCTTGTTTACTTTCTACAATTCAAAATATTTGACCTAAAATACCTTGTTATATATACAGATGGCTCGCCTGTTCTACCACGAGCCCCAGTTCGCGATACTGGACGAGTGCACGAGCGCCGTCTCCGTAGACGTCGAAGGACAAATGTACCAGTACTGCAGAGAGGTCAGTGTGAATACTATAATTATATTCCGAGATTGTTCCCTTCTCAGTATAGAGCCAAACATCGATATTTTCTGTGAAGCGCTGCTTTCGATCCCCTGGGGATCGAAGTGGAATAACGATTCCTTTTGGATCCCCTGAGGGATCGAAATAGGGGATCTAAACGAAATATCCGCTATCAGTGCCCTGAGCTTGGGACACTGACATCCACAGTCTAATGGCGATATCGAAGTTTATCGAGGTTGACCAGGTATTGAAGTGTTGCTGTCAAGATTGTGCGATAATCGGGACTGATGGCTTAACATGCTCTTCGAGGTACAAAGGCTCAATGCCTTAAGAATGATCAGCCATCTTAAGGCGGATGTACACAATTTTAGTTTAGACGAGTTAGAACTCCAAATCTGCAATTCTAGTAAGTAATAGAAATTTAATATTTGCACGCCACAATTGGCACATTATGCTGTATATCCTAAATCACTCCAACACCACTGTCACCAACCATATTCTAGGAAATGAAGATTCTTATTCTTATTGGGCCAATGTGCTAGGCCGGCACGATGGTCCAAACGTTGCTCCAATGTGTACATCGGCCATTAAGACTGATTTGGTTAGTGTTGCATAACTTTGAAATGTGTTAACCTCAGAATATAGACAGAACGTATAGAATTTTGAACTTTAGACGTATAGAAATAAAGTCTAAAATTTTAATTTTTTGCTGTGACTACGGCAGTGGTTTAGCTTTAGTAGAATTTAGATTCTCTAGAGCTTATTTGATACACACTACACACGGTAACGCAAAATAAGTTCCCTACAAACGAAAGTTTTCTATGAAATTAAACGCATTGACCGAAAGCTTTTCATCGAGTTTGGTGCTTACTAAGCATAATATTTCATTACAGGTCGGCATTTCTCTTTTCACGGTATCCCACCGCAAGTCCCTATGGAAACATCACGACCACTACCTACAGATGGACGGCAGAGGAGGTTACGTCTTTGAAGAAATTGATAACGAAACGGAAGAGTTCGGCTCGTGATCACAACATACACCTGTAATTACACAGTAATATATCAATGGTTAGTGTAAGAAATTTATAGGGGGCTACCATGACATGTGCGTACGAAACTTCGGGCTCGAATTACGTAGTATTTACGTAGAGTTACTGACAAAAGGTGCCTCTAATTTATTAGCACTATTTTAAGTGTTAAAACTATCATAGAAGACATTAGATATACATAAATCGTATTATGAATTCCAATTTAAAAATATCAGAAATTACTTGTATGTATGTATACATATTTTCATTGGTCTGTGGTTTTCTATGTTTATTAGAACTCTACAATGTACAAAAAAAAATGTTTCTATACCTATGTATATATTTTTTTTAACCTGATTCTAGAACCTATAATAAAAGCCTAGATAGAGCTTTGTAAAATGCTCTAGAGTATACATATATTATTTACAATTTTTTTAATAGGACATGTCAATTTGACTTCACTTCGTCCGATGGTATTTTGGTGTTATGCACCTTTGTAACTATTAGTATATCATCGAATTATTTCAAATTTCTTTCGCTAATAAGTTTACGTTGAACGGAGTATCATGTACTGTTTTTTGGCTTGATAACTAGATAAATGCGTTATGCTATCATTTACCCGAAACTTCGGATTACGTACGGTTCACGGTAGCCCCACAGAAGTTAAACACTTTTTGTTAGACGTACATAATGTTACTGTACGAATTGTATAACTTTGGTTTTTTTTTTTTTGAAGCAGCTTCTTGCAATTACTTGCATCCAGTAACTAAACACAATGCTTTTCGTACCGTAAGTGTAAAAAAGTATCAACAAATTTACTCGATTTTTACAACAGCCGATCGATAAAACTGTGATAAATAATATCGATGACTAATTCGATTCTATCGATAATCGAACGGGTTTGAAATCGATCAAATTTGTAGACCTGTGGCGTACAACGCCCAATAATAGTTAGAACAATAAAAAAAAGATATGGTTGGTATTAGATTGTCAATAAATATTCGTATCTCGTGATCTGCTGTTAATATTATGCGGACCGGTAACCTTAGAGCATTCAACTGCTAAGTCAGGGTTCATTCCCGTTCATTGCAAATATTTATATACATGAATATGTATATTTCTATTGGTCTATTTCCATAATAAATTACATAGCATGTATGTATAAAGAAAAATGTATCTAAGTATGTTTATCCGCATTCAAGATCTCATAACATAACACAAGCTAGTTACATTATGCTTACTTTGGGCACAGAACAAACTGAGCAGGTCTAACTTTGCGTTAGACCTGCTCAGAATATTCTAGTTTTTTTTTTTGTAATGATTTTTTATAGCATCTATTATGTTAACTTTAAAATTCGAACACATCGGGAAAAATCAAATGCTCAAGTGGGACTTAATTATGTAAATTTCCCTTCTCTTTATATCCGTCTTTAAGGGCAACGTCCTTTTAAAAGAAGGGAAATTTGTAGTGATTCAGGTGTGGCTCAATAGCTCAGTTGGAAGAGCATTCCCTCTGTAAGGGAAAGGTCGTGGGTTCAAGTCCCACTTGAGCATTTTATTTTACCAATGTATTCGAATATCCTAGAATATTTATTTATATGAGGACGGATCGCGTTCGCATGTCAATAATATTGACAGGATCGCGCGGATTGCGATAAATATTGACCGTTTAAACCTCTGTACTATTTATATATTTTATGTTACAAAAGAAGACCTTGTCTCAAGTTGTATGTATGAATGAGTTTACACAAAACAGTATAGCTTCAGTTGTATAAGCTAACTAGCTTTTGCCCGCGGCTCCGCTCGCGTGGATGTCGGTTCCCGGAAATTATTAGAATTTTTCTCAACGTACAAACCTTCCCTGGACTTCCAAAAATAATTCAAGACCAAAATTAGCCAAATCGGTTCGTGCGTTCTGGAGTTATAGCGTCAGGAAGGAAAACACGACTTATTTTTATATAGTAGACTAGATTCTAAAAGCCTTATATCCAGTGTGCATGAATTGAAAAAAAATGCCCTTTATACTTTTAAATAATTTGAATTAAAAAACAGTCAGTAATTTTATAGATTCATAATCAGACCCTAAGAGGGATACAACGAAACGTATTACCGAAACTTCGGACCCGCCCTAAAAGACAAAAAGTAAAGCCAACCAAGCGAGAGAAAAGAGGTAAACATTTTTATTTGAAAACTAGCTGTCCCGGCGAACTTCGTACCGCCAATTTTTTCCCGCCCCGCGATCCGCGTCAGATCCCGTTCCCGCTGCACCATTTAGGGGGATGAAAAATAGATGTTGGCCGATTCTCAGACCTACTCAATATGCTCACAAAATTTCATAAGAATCGGTCAAGCCGTTTCGGAGGAGTATGGCAACGAAAACTGTGACACGAGAATTTTATATATTAGATGATTACGTATTCAAGCACATTCCAGACAGGAATGAAATTGCTCATAACATTGCGGATCTGAAAGTTTAGAACCGCTGTGCTGACAGCTTTCCTGTACTACGAAACACGCAATGACAGCTGTCGCTCGGTCATTGTCGCGTACGTGTGACATGTGCGACAAGGACAGAGAAAATAATAGCTAGTTATCGCAACGTAACTCAGTAATGGTCGCTTTGTTTACCTTTTTTCTCTCGTCTCGTTGACTTTACTTTAGTCACTGTCAATTTCTTTCGTTGTGGCCGAAAAAAAGTATTACGTGTACCGTAGTTGGCTCTAATTGCGGGATGAATTCGTTTCATGGTACCAATTGTCCGAAACTTCGGTGTGCAACTTCGAACGTATGATAAATGCAAATTCGCTGTCTATAAGGCTCACAGTGAAGCTTCTATCACTGCAAATTACGCGAACACTATTATTTTTAATGTGATGTTTACTATTAATTGTAATAAATGACTATTATTTTTGTTAAATGTGATATTTCTTTTATGAGTATGACAATCAATTGATAATATTTTATGATTACATACAATACAAATTAATAAAATAAATTATTAATTTCCTAATTTATAATAACTTAAGAAATTATTAATTTATTTGATTTATATATTATATTTATAATTGTGTATTATTTATAATTATTTTTAAACATTATTTTTTGTATTTAACGCTTGGTAGCTTTCTAGACTATGTCTAGACTTTAGGGCCTATGCTGCGTCGTGCGGGCACCTGTTTTGTGCAAATACTTTGCACAAAATCGTGCAAAATACTCCACACATATCTTACCGACGTGCGGGCGTTCGCATGGAACAGCGGAGGCCGTTAGATTTATATATATTGAGGGGAAAGAAAGAATATAATACAAGTTTAATAAATTATTTTTATAGACATACATACACGTGTCAAAAACAGGGTCCAATGATTCATAGAAAGCACTACACTAGATAACTATACTAGTTAAAGCATGTAGTTACAACTTATCAGTTAAGGTTTCATATTAATCAATATTTGGGGTTTAAAACTCACAATGAATATTATAATTGGGTACCTCAGACTAATGAATAACATAGACGGAATGTATAGAACTAGCAAGTGAAGCCGCAAAAAGGAATACTAAAGTAGTGCCATCTCGCTCGCACTCGTGCGTGCTCACAAAAAGTGCGAATCGTATCAGTTAAATATTTTTTTAACGATACAAAAGTACCCAATTCCAATGTGATATGTAGTAGCAGAAATAAAATAAATATAGTTAGAATTCCTTATATCGATGTCATAAAGTTTTAAAGATTTAATTTAAAATCAATATTTTTGTTTCATATTTATTTTATAAATACATTTTCAATATGAAATTTTCTTATATTTGAATTAGATCTCGTATTCGTCACAAAAAAAAATATTTTTACAATATATACAGGGTGTATTTTTGACCGACATTTCAACTGTTATATTTGCAGAAAAACATTCTTAGGAGACCATCCATCACTTTTTAGGATATCCTGAACTAAATTGGCGGTTTTCAAAAAATACACGCTATATACCATCATTGTAATGTATTTATTTATTTTTATTAATTTTTCTAACATAACCTTGAGTAAATGAGCTATTGTCTTCAACCGTGCAATACACCAATGTAAGTTACCATTCAATACATGTAATAGGTTAAAATGTTAATTATATTAATGTAATTATTGGCTGACTGTAAGATATTATAGTCAGAAACAATACTCGCTGAACACATAGATTTACTTAAACATCTTACCAGTTACAACTTCAAATTTTATTGACATTATTCATCTTCTCATTGGTTACTAGAGTACACTGTACTCTAGACTATACAGGGTGATTTTAAAGTCTTCGGGCACAGTTACGAAAGCAAAATCATCTGAAAGTATAAATTTGGCGTGAGGCCGAACGCTAAAACACAAGCGGATGCGGACGCGGGTGCCCGCGTCGGACGTCCGCCGCGGGCAACGAGTCCGCGAGCGGGCACCCGTCGCGTGCGTCCGTCTCATTTAGCGCTGCCAGTATGATTGTACTTATATCTAACCTCCGACGCGTGTGACCGTAGCATCTAGCGGCGCTCGACTGATTTGTTGAAACCAACCCGCGAGCGGGCGACCGTCGCGTGCGTCCGCGCCGTGCGCCCGTCGCCCGCCGCGCGTGTTACAATCCGTCGCCCGCGTCCGCGCTCCGTCGCACGCGCCTGCGCTGCTCTAACTATTTTTCATTGAGCGTCCGCCCGCGGGCGCCCGCTCAAGTTTTAGCGTTCGGCCTAGAAAAAAAAATTGATAATGTATGGGAATAACGTTCAGGTGAAAGGAAAAATGTATGAGGGGATTGAATTTTTTTTCTTTCGCTAATTAATACTTCCAGATGATTTTGTTTTCGAAACTGCCCAAATTCTTTTTTATCCGAAACGACTATAAAATCACCCAGTATACAAACCATATAGACGCGTGGCAACGCGACGCGGCTTAAGAAGTTGCTACTATGTACTTTGGTATAATTTGACATATACATACATCCCATGACATACACACATTGATAGTTTAAAGAACAATATTAATATTAGCTTACTCACACATAACGAGTGTTTTACACTGCTATGTTCATACAGTATATAGTCTCAGTCTGTACCCCCATCCCTATCTTATAGATAACTGCCTAGTATTTTATATACAGTATATTATATGTCTATAAGATGCACATTTTTAGGGCTTACCCAAAGGTTTTAATTAAATGTACATGATTGAGAATTGATGAGAAAAGTTCAATAAAAACTTGCACTGAAGAAATGTGAATATAATACAAAAAGGTTCCGAAAAGATTCCCTAGATCAAGGTTCCTCAAACTTTTTCACATACCCATACTACGTCAGTGAACCGCTTAAAAAAATTGCCATAGAGAAAACAAAGTATTTTATTAAAAAAAGAATATTCTATAAGAAATATCATGATAAGCTTTTTTCTCATTATTGTTATGGGTGGAATCAATTGTAATCATTATTTAGATTTAATGTTCACCTCAACTATTAAAAACCTACCGATTTGTATAACCCAAATGGTATAGGTATCCCCGGTTTGAGAAACCTTGCTTTAGACTATTATTTTTGTTTAGTTTAATGATTTTTTTTTCGAACAAAGTTATATTTGTAATAAGTAATACATAAGTATCATTCTGCATCATACTGTATAGTTACTTCAACTTGTTTTTTGTTGTTTATATAAATGTATAAACTTGTTTCTGGAGCAAATCTCGGACGTTGTATGGTATGAGGTTTGTTCTGTAATTTGCCTTGGTCTACGGTTACCAGCATTAACAATGATGTCGAGCACAGGGCTACGACGGCCTTGATAGCAGTGAGGCAGTATATGCACGTACACGATTTAAGCTTCGTGCGTGCACCTTTTTCGTCCAAAATATATGGCGGGCCTCTTTCCGCCATCGTTCCACACTCACCATCTGGACAGCTGGCGGTCCACAACTGTGCGTTTCTCGAGAAACTTTCTGCCTCGCACAACTAAACGGTGGAACGAAGCGGTATTTCCGAACCATTACGACCTTCAAACCTTCAAGAAAAGAGCGTACTCTCTTTTAAAAGGAAGGCAACGCACTTGTGACTCCTCTGGTGTTGTGGGTGTCCATAAGCGGCGGTGATCGCTTACCATCAGGCGATCCGTCTGCTCGTTTGCCTCCCTAATGTTATGGATTAAACTTCTATAAATAAAAAAATATTTATAGAAGTTAGAAGTCATTGTATTATTATATAATAGGTATACTCTACTGTACTATTGGACATCCGGAGACCAAGGCCTATATTATTATAATGTATGATTCTGTGAAACATATTGATGTGACATTTGCTGTGATAGATGGTTAAGTTTTGTTGTTCTTACCGTGTTGGTGGTGCTGGGTTAATAAAGAGGGTTGAGGAAAACATTGGCTCCAGTTATTTTTCCCTTCGATTTTCATACAAAAAATAAAAGTAATGTTCCACAAAGCTGCAAAATCTTCAACAGAATTCGTATAGCGATTGGCGGCTGTATGAAGACCCCAGAAAGGCTGATGAGGCCAAGTCAACATCAACTGCTGATTGACAGACAAGGCTCTGGTGCAAGCTATTCTCTGAGAGGGCTTATTCCACTTTTCCCCATTGATGGGGATTATTGAACTTTTTATTCCCTATTCCCCATTGATGCAAAAAAAATACTTAGTGCCGTGGGGATTAGTGAACTAAAAAGTTCATTAATCCCCATCATGAATAAATTCTATTAAAACCAAAAAGTTAAATAATCCCCATTAGGTTATGTTAAAAGTAAATACTATAAATGAATCATCTACTTTTTATTTTTTATGGGGTAGGGCTTCTTCTTCTATCGTGGCGATAGAAGAAAAAGGTTGAATTACTGATTATTTTTATAATCAATAATTATATTACGTCCCTACGTCCCTGTGGATCACTCTGAGAGTATTCTGTTTATCATTTAATCAAAGAATTTGGCCACTTAATTACACAATTTCACATACTTTTTGCTCCTTGTGTCAGATATTAGTAGTTTTCTTTTTTTTTATTTTGTTTTAACTTTTTTATCATCTTAGAAGCAGTGTTCTACACAAGACCAATATTATAAATCAGTAATTCAACTTAAAACTAGTCCTGTAATAATCATTACATTAGTTTTTACTAAAACAATAAGGTGCAAATTTGATTATCTCTTTCGAGAAGAATCTGCTAAAAGCTGAGATATCTGTACGCAGGAGCGTAGTAGGAATATTCCTTGACAATATTCACTTCATAAGGAATTTGAACAGGATGAGTAGTTTGATCACTTGTGATAACCAATTGATCTGTGACTTCAGTCTTGACAAGCAATGGATAGGATTCAGTCTTAATTTGCCCTTTTGGCAATGCTCCTTTATGTATGGCTGCAGTTGTTGTGGACATTTCCTTATATGATGGCTATTTTGGGCTTCTGTATGTTAAAGAATGCAATAATAGTTCAGCCTTTACTTTCTTTATCCTACCAATATCAATAGTTGCATTCATACATACATTGTTATAAGATGGAATTTTTAGTGTACGAAATGCATCATCCAATAAATATTTTCTTGTTTTGCCCTTTGAAAATATGATAAATCTGGTATTAAAATGCACTTCACAAATTCTAAAATTTCTATTTCTTTCAATTACCTATATCTTCTCAACCTACAGTTTTACACCAGTTATGTTGCCTGAAATAAATACATCAAGAAAAATAAATGATAATATAGAAAAAAATACCTTAGAGCCATCTTAACTATAGTAACAATTTTTTTTGGCATGCAAGCACACGGCCCAACTGATATGTAGGTGGGCGTTTTTTTTTAAACGCGTCCAAGTTACAAAATGGAATGAAATAATAAAAAAAAATAGTAATGCATATTAAAAATTATTGAATGATTTGTTATTCTTTAAAAAACATTAAAATAGCTGCAGTTACCCAATAAGTATACAAGTTTGCACAAAAATAAAAGTTTTGGGCACGAGGGTAGTTTAGACATCCACTTTGTAACTTCTAAAATTAAAATTAATAAATAAAATAGTATACTTTAAATGAAAGAGTTACTTTTATTTGTTTAGAAATATAATATTCTTTAAAATAATATAACAGCATAAGTAAAATAAGCCATACGTTTTTAATATTTTGTAAAGATGTAACCATTTTGTAACTATTTGGTAACTTTGCAGAGTTAGCTTCTGATTTATACAGTGTAACCATCATTGAATGCTGTTGGTTTTTTTTTTTATTAATTACTTTTTTTATAATTTAAAGAAAAGCAAAATAAACTAAGGTAGTCACTTTGAAAATACCAAAAAAATAAATAAAATGGTAACAGTAAAATATAAGACAATTACAAAATGGAAAACTTCAGTTACAAAATCGAAAAGTAAAGCTTATTTCATCCTGGTAAGGAAATTTTGCATATCAGTAGGTACTGAAATAGGAAGGGATTGTAATAAACCATGAATGATGGAACCAACTTAAAAAGAAATGAAGCTATGCTATTTTAGTAATCAACGCTTTTTATTTATATTCAGCCTTATAATTCAGTTCAGTCTCAAAAAATCAATCTATGTAAACACTACCTCATGGTAAATTTAATTATTGGTCCATGATATCATCAATTCATCATAATTATTACTCACTTAAAACATAAACACCATCAACCCTGCATGCATTTGTACTCGCCTTTATATTTCCATTTTGTAACTTTTTTATTCCACCTTATATGTAACCAAACAAAATGGAAGTAACGCATCTCGAATCGCCGACCTAAGATTGCTTGTAAATAAACTTTAATAAAGATGTAACACTGAAAAAACACTTTTAATAGCTTATAATGCGTTTGTAGTATATCATTATTATATTTCTATAAACAAAAATCCAAACTTACCAGTAAAAATCACAGTTACAAAGTAGATGAAAAATCCGGCACGGTAACGCTTAATAAGTTTCGACACGAAATGCGTCGAACTGTCATTCTCTTGACTACTTTACAAAATGGCGATGTCTGGAATAATGTTGCCAAGGAAGAAATTTTTAGTTAGTGGTAATTTTTTTTGGAATAAATATTATTAAATTACGGTTACAAAGTGTAATTCCATGCAAAGCTGGAATTGTGAGACATAATAATAATGCTACGAACTATAGTATCTATACAAATAAATAAAATTGGAGTGTCTGTTTGTAATATTAAAATAACCGCTTTCTACTACATGCATATGAATGTATATACGGTACACATACCAAAATATATATTTTTAAATTTTTTGTCTGTCTGTCTGTCTGTCTGTCTGTTTGTTTTGGCTAATCTCTGGAACGACTGGACCGATTTGGACGGGACTTTCACTGGCAGATAGCTTATGTAATAAGGAGTAACTTAGGGTAAAAAAAAAATGCCAAAAACAAAAAAAAAAAACTGATTTTTTTATTAAGTACATTCCACGCGGACGAAGTCGCGGGCACAGCTAGTTTATTATAAAAGTAGTGTTATTTTATGTTTAATTCCGACAATATTATCACATTTCTATAACATTCATTCTTTTTTACCCTTACCGCCGGAGGAAATTCGCAAATAAACTTAACTCAAAACTAAGCCGGTCACCGTGGGACATAGTAAAATCAGGGGTATTCAAAATTATATTCAGTATTATTTTATATTTATCAATAAATTATTCATATAGTTAGACGTATTTCCAATACATTAGATATTAAATATTTTTACAATCAACACTTCATAACAAATGTTCTTTCATTTCTCCATAAAAATAAGGGTAAACTTGTGAGACATACACATTTAGAGTATGGTCGTGTAAAAAAAAAAATGCCCAGGTAAGTAATGATTAACAGTGGCAGTTTGTTGCGCCTTTTCTTCTCCACTGGTGCCTAGGAAGCGGTGGTAAACTTAGTTTTAAGCAGAATTTGACGTCAAAATGTTAGTAGTGGTACAAAGTTTTGAATGAATTCTTCGAATTTGATAGTTACCATGGCCTATGGACATATGCAACACTAGGGGAGTAACACTCGTGCTGCCTACGCTGTAAGAACAGAGTTGCTGTGCTGTCACTGCAGAAGACAAAGCAGGACAAGCCTTTGGTCTTCCCACCTACTGGTAGGGCCTCCAACGTAAAGGTAGACAATTACATGATAAGATATTTTGGATATCCAAAAAAAGAATCATTACTTTTCTTGTTATATTTGTATAAATAAACAGACCAACAGGTATTATTTTAAGTACCTAAACAAATAATTAAAGATGTGTTGAGTGTGTTGACTGCTGTTGACAATGACATCTGACCTTAGAGTATATCAAGAGGTGCCATACCTACGAAAAAAAACTGCCTACCTAAACTTGGATTTTATGAATGAATGGAAAGCAGTATGGCGGCCTAGTAGGGAATCCAGTAAACTGTCGATAACTACTTATCGATATAAAAAGGGCACAGACTAAAAATTTATACATTTGAAAGAAAAAATTAAGTGATTAGCTTAAGTGGATGCCGATTATTTGTATTCTCAGGTTGCAGTGTGCTTATGGCTTTCTGTCAGACTTTCCTTGTGATAGCCGGAGTTTCGAATAATTCGCCCAGAAGGACGTAGAATCTACAAAGATTTTTTACAGTCTTTGAGTAACGATATATATATATATATATATATATATTTAGTAGTACTCCAGGTACATAACACATTGGCACAAAAATAAAGTCGATTTGGACAAAAAAAAAATCGAATTTTTATTTAATATTTTTGTTTTTTTTTTTGTAAAAAATGTTTTAGTATCTATTCATCAGTATTACCAGTACCATTATGCGATAGAATAATAAAAAGTCAACGGCATTTCAAAAGTCATTCACTATGTATGGAAAGTGGTCTTCGTTCTTTAAATATTTGGGAAAATATCGATAATTAAAATTCTATCACCGCATCACTAGCAATTTTATTTGACCAATCAGGTGCTACTACATCCCCACTACGTTGGAAGGCAAGATGGAGAATTGGCGTTTTCCTAATATGATTTTATGAATGAATTTCGTAGTAGCTTCACGTCTGTATATTTATGTCTATGCATCTGACAAAGACAACTGACAAACAAAGACATGACGCTATGACAGTTGTTACTGTTTTGGGGATTTTATGATCTGGTAACTCAGCAAGTTACCATCAGAGACGTAGTCCATCTGAGTCCATCGCGTTCGTGTTCGTGTTGCTGCCGGAAAAATTAACACGAGTTAACCTAGCCTCCACACCACAAAGTATGCCCTAGCCTCCACACATCATGTCGTTCTTTTTACCCGACTGCCGAAAGAAGGCGGGTCATTTTTGATATATAAATGGACATGTGAATAGTGTCACTTCGTACAATGGTTAGTTCTGAACGGTACACGACCATTTGTTTGCCAATTTGGTATTGTGAATAAATTACGTGGTCAACGTTTTTCCAGGTGTGAGGAGGCTGTTGATACGTTCAAAATACACGTTTTGGAGAAACCTCAATCCGAATGAAAAAATACCACGAAAATTGGATTTAACGTATCATCGTGGTGAATACTTTGAAAAGCAATAAAACTGTAATAAATGCTATATTTTTATTTCACTTTGATAATCTGCCTACATAAATAGCAGCCCTCGTGCACGGGCCGTGCAAACATACTTCAGTCCGAGGCGAGGTGGAGAAGAGTCGCGATTTGTGACTCACAAGTTGTGTCCCAAATCGAGATTACTCTTACGGGAGTATTCGATTGCGGTCCACTAAACCCAGTCCAGTTCAACCCCACTAAGACAAAAGTATGTGTATTCATCGTTAAGAAAACCCCATTTATTGTAGCGCCACAGTTCCAAGGCTCACCGCTCACCATTTCCTTAAATATTGGGATCCTTGATGTCGATATCTCAAGTGACATCTAGTACCACAGTCATTTAGAAGATAAGGTCATTCTGGCTTCAAAGTATCAACTTTTGTACGGAACGCCTGCATACCAGCTTGACCCCTTCGACCCGATACAAAGACGGGCGTTATGGCAGACAATCCCATACTCGCAGGTGATGTGGAACCCCTCAGCCTTAGAAGGTACTTCGCGTCGCTGTGTCTGTTCTACCGCCTATACAATGGATTGTGCTCAGATGAAGTGTTTAACATAATGCTCACAGCTAAATTCTATCTTCGCACCGCTCCACAGGCAGGGAGTACACCCTCACACACTGTAATCGGAAACGGTGCGGTGTGTTTGGTAAGAAGGGAACTTCATCCCACTCACGCTTAAGTTGTGGAATGAACTCTCTGCCGTGATTTTCCCAAACGATCACAATGTGGGATTCTTCAAGAAGGCATTAGAAGTTTTTTTTTCAGGGTCTACAGCGCGAGTGTAACGCCCCTGGTGTTGCATATGTCCTTAAGCCACGGTAACCACAACCACTTTCCATCAGGTAGGTCGTGTGCAGGCCTATGTCTATCAGTGTACTACGGTGGGCTTACTGATTTGATTTGATTTGATATGCAATACTATTACGTCGTTACGTTATAACCATTTTCACGCCAACACGTTACTCGTATGTATCGATCAGATATCAAACTAAAAATATATTTGGTCCTTCGAGCTGGATATGAACCAGTGGAGATAATATTATTTTGACGGAGTACTCAATCACCTATCACTATCAAAATGAAAATGATAATTATATTCAAGAATTTTGTTTCAAGTTAAATTTAAATTTAGCGCTTGATAGTAAGGAAGCCTTGGCGTCACATCGCAACTCGCTTCGACCGTCGACGTCGTTCGTTGTCGTAATGAGGTGACGTCACATGCGTCACTGACGTTACTTTGTGCGTTAATATTTGTGACGACATTTTAACGCTTTGCATTATGTACTAAATACATAATAAATATGATTAAAATTTAAATCACTAATAAATTATAATGCATTTTTAATATCATTTCAATTCATTTTACTATTTTTTTATTGGTTTGTGTTAATCACTTTCATCAACGGATATAGGTAATGTGACTTTAGGCGGTCCATTCACTGTTATGTTTGGTTATGTTAGCAACGAAGTTAAACGAAACGTAACGTAAAGTAGTCAGCGCTTCGCATCAGCTGTTGTAAAAAAAATAACGGGATATTGCGAGTGAAAACTGGTCACACTGACGGCCACATCAAAAAACTGGGGGTCTGGCGTGACCCTGTTATTTCTATCCTGCAATAAAATAGCTGTGTAATTAAAGATAGTTCATGTGTGCTTCGAACAGTGTTAAATTGTAAATTCTGGTGTAATTTATGAAGAAATTATGGAACGGGCAACAGGAACAGAGGTATACGGGTGTGGCTCGCCCCAATCCTCGGACATAACGCTGAATATACAAACTACTACGGGTGGCAATTTCTCCGTCAGTTTGAACGGTAAAAATACAGTGGAGTACCTCAAAAAGTTAGTTTCGAAGAAACTAAAGGTGTCAAAAGATAGAATATGCTTGCTGCATCGCGAAAGGTAAGCGCTTTGAGTCGAGACGCCAAGCTTCTATTGTCAAACATATCACGGAAATATGTCGATACGATGACGCATCACTGTTATTTGACTCGTGTAATGAGCTTGAGTTTTGTGTTTGCAGTCAACTAAGGGATGGCACGCTCGAAGAGAACGGCCTGCAGGACGGATCGCGAATCATACTCCTTCCAAGCGTCGAGACAGGCTTGCTGGTGAGTGCGTCACGCTATGTCGAAACCCCCCAAGTACTTCGTGATTATCACGTGTTTCATAATAATGACGAGCTAATCAATACAAACTTATCTACCATACCATTTCTACCATTGTTGACAACTAATTACACTATTAATATTATCACTTTGTCACTTACAGAGCAACAGGCCAGAAAACTCTGTGATGCAAGCATTGGAATCACTAAATGACACTCAGGTTAATGATTTCTTGAGTGGTAAATCGCCACTGAATTTAACCATGCGGTTAGGAGACCATATGATGTTGATACAGTTGCAGCTTTCCACCTTGAACTCTAGCTCTTCCAGTAGTTCCCGTTCATTGAGGACTTCCACACCCACAAAAAGTACTGCAGCATCACCACCATTAAGGACAGTGACTAAGTGTGACACCAGGGAATCACCCAGCCCTCAGAGCACTCCACCTACCTGTACCCCTGTGCCTATAGACCATTCCTACATAAGTAGTGATAGTGTTGAACCCGAACTTTATTCCCCTTGTCCAGAACATGGTTTCCAAAAAGACTTTGAAATGCTCCAAAAGTATTTTAACTTGTACCGATCACTAGCTGAAGAAAGGTTGAGACTTACTTGTGGTCATAAAGAAGAAGTCGTGGATACCACTAGCTGTACAATTTCTGACCTGTCCGATACTTCAATAGAAAGTGAACAATCCCCTATAAAATCTTTGTCAAATCTGGTGTCCAGTCCAATAGATACTAGAGAAGCAAATTTTAGGGCAGAACAAGCGGCTCTTGCAGGTACAGTTGAAAATAATTTGTTAAAAGCGCTGTCAAGAGATATTCTGGAGGGAGATATAAGATCTTCATCAAGTACTAAGTGTGATAAACAGTGTCCGAACACATCTTCTCATACTCCTGACAGCTCAGATGATAGTGATAATTTTACAGACCAAAGTTCATTCCTTGCAGAAAGCACTATTGACGAGTACCCCATGGAGAATTTATTTAACAGTGCTGTCGATAAAGGATTGTTTGAGGATCAAGACGAGTCTATGATGGATAGGGAAATATCAAATTTGGCTACAACTAGTCATGGCAGTCAGGAAACTAATTCAGGGACATTGCCTTCATTCCAAAGTATAAATGAACCTTTGAAGAACAAGCGCTTCCAATACTTACTTCATAAAACTTCCAAATTCAAACACCCTATAGGACAAAATAAACAAAAAGCCTTTATGCAGTCTGTGGTTAATAAACATAAAAAGAGGATGCAGAATCGGCAGGATACCAATCTGTCTCAGCCTTCTACCTCCAGAACTGAACCTTACATAACTAATTCTAGGAAATTAATTTTGCAACCGAGTACAGTACAAACAGAAGATATCCCAATGCCGTCAACTTCAAAACAGATAACGTTCAAAGCGCCAGATGCTCCGAAAAAGCCCCAACGATTATCACCTACTCCTCCGGTAGACACCAAAGCTCTTATAGAAGCATCAAAGAATTTAACACAAAAACTGAAAAAGCTATCCAAAGAAGTGTTGACAAATAAAATTGATATGAGAGCGACTGAAGAATCTGTACGGGCAAAGTATGGTCCGGGGGCTGTGATAGAATCTATGAAGCACCACGGCAAAGGAATTTACTCGGGGACATTTTCGGGCACATTGAATCCTGCATTACAAGACAGGTAAGACAGCTATTTTATTCTTAGACATAACCTCTTGGCCGACTTGTATTGATGATGTTTTTCCATCTGCATGTTGGCTAACATGTATTGATTATCCTGTTTCTCAGCTATTCGATAGTGACTCAAGCTCGTTTCACATGAATAGCTCTAAAATCTCTTTTCCCCCATCCAGGTGTAAATCCCAGTTGCATTTAAAACTTATAGTCCAGACTCCACTCTCTGACCCCCCTTTCTTGTGTTCAGTGTCTGCTGTATTCACCCATAACCCTGAAAGAAATTCTTCCACAAGGGCCAATACAATCAGCAGGTTTACCGGTTGGCCCTAAAAAGGGCCCCTCGCGAGGCCCTTTGTTACTTTAGGCAGCAAGGTTAAAGTCGTCATCATTAACAATTTAGGTACAATAAAAGATTTATATTTGCACACGTGCTGACACATTTTTTAATCATGAAAATATGGCGATAGTATTATGTGTTAAACTAGAACAGTCAATTTGAACTAAATCTGACATGTTCTGATGGATAATGTAATAATTAAACATAAATATTTAATGATTTCTTTGTATGAACATTACAAATATATGATAAAATATTATTGTTGACTTGTGTGTATGTATGTAGTCATTAGTTTCTCATCATTTGGGTTATCTATACTAATATTATTAAGAGGAAAGGTTTGTATTTAATGAATAAATTCAAAAACTACAGGGCCGAGTCTTTTACCATCTTTTTTTAGAATCTTTTACCATTAGAAAGCCACCATTATTTATCAGATATATATCAACATTATAATATAACTAAGTAACATTATCATCACGCTACTATCCAGAGAAAGGAGTAGTAATTATAAATGTCAATAAATTCGGTAGATTCCCTATTTGAAATCAATGGAATCAGAATTCCACGCGAGTGAAGTCGTGAGCAACATCTAGTCTTGTGTACATATATATGAGGTAAAATCATAAAAAAATATGAAATGCAGAACATTACCATGAATGACAGACTCGTACCGTAGGGTGGCACTCGACTGAGTTTATCCACTTCAATCTATGTAGCACAGCCCTATTGTGTAACTGGAGTCTTTATTTCCTACCTGAAGTGTCAAGTAAAATATGCACCGTAAAACAGCATCTAGCATTTCTCATTTAAGGTATATTTTGCCTTGACTAATATTATTGTTTTTATTCATGTTCCAGATATGGCCGACCAAAGAGAGATATATCCACAATAATTCACATACTAAACGACTTATTGTGTGCGGCGCCGCCAATCGCTTTGGCACAGGTAATTGCCTTATTGATGTTATATTTTTGAACAATTGTAATGGAAATAAGTTCCTTTATGTCATAGGAGTACAATAATCTACGCTTTCACATATTTACGCGTGTCTCAAACTGTATCAAAGAGCAGGTTAAAGTTGGTCCCGGTTGAGATTTGCTACGGATAAACACGTGGACGGATTTATAGGGGCCTAAAAGGGCCCCAAAAATTCGTCCACGTGGTTTTATAGCGGTCCAATTGGACACTTACAATACGAGCAGGTGAATTTTTTATAGGTCCAATTGGATCCCAAATCTGACCATGTGGTGTAACAATAGGACTTTGATATCGCTCAGTCATTGAAATATCACAGTTGAAAAGTGTTCGGAGAGAGAAGACGATTTGACACAAACTTATTTGTTTGTTATTTGATTTCAGAAGGAGTCTACCCACTCGTGCGCATCAATCACGGAAGAGGCGGCAAACAAGTGCCTAGGCTGCAGCCAACCCTCGTGTTCTTACGGCCAGTGCGATGGCCACCTGCCTTCCACCTCCAGCGCGGCCACGCCATCCAAGCGTTGCTCCTGCGAACTCAAAGACTGCCAATGTAGCCGGCTCGAGCCAAAACTCTGCATACAATGTGTGGGCAAAGCAGCCGGCGAGATATGCAAGAAGTGTGATACAGCGAAGACGGTAGCGATGGAAAACTCAAAAACAAAGTGCAAACTCGAGCAACTACGGCTCGTGATGCAGCAAAAGAAACAGAGGCGTGAAGCTCGGAAGCTAAAGACTTTACCTTACACCAGCTCGCCTTCGAAGATCGCACCGGAGCAGCCGCCCGTCATACAACAGGAAGAAATTGAAACGGTTGCTTAACAGTTAATAACTAATGCGTTATTTATTAACTCGCGCTTCTAGATTAACGGTACGCGGCTCGTCTTGCTTTGTATGGAAATTACTAATTATTTCAGTTCTCATAATGTAGTGTGTTATTTAATTTATGCACAGGACTCATTTCAACTCGATAGCTAACAATATAACTTACTGTCTGTTGTATATCTAACTGGGTGAACCTGAAGCTTTCTCATTGTGTGCTGTGAAACTATTTTAAACAGTAACAAATGTTTTCATATCGTATTAACATCTAAATTACTAAACACTCATTCTGTTTAACTGCCTGTTATTCGAGAGCTCACTAATGAGTAGTTAAGAAGCTTCAGGTATCCTAAGCATGGCGAGTGCATATATTCTAAATTACCATTTGTAATTAAGTTTGGATAGTACACCTAATAACTTTAAGTGTTATTATACGCATGTAAAAATGATAAAGATTGATTAGCAGAGAGTAGTTTGTAGCTAAAATATCAGTAAGAGGGCACACGTTGCCTGCCGCGGCTTCTCAAACAAGTTGTTATATTTTAGATTTATATTTTATCGGTTCAAAGTTTTAGACACTCGTGTACCTAGTATAATTTTATAAAATCTCTTGATTAAACCAAGTACGTTTCACTTGCGTACTTCTATATTCATTCTTTTTTTTTTTTTATAAAATTGTTTGATAAATAGGACGAGTGATATTTAGCCCACTTCTAGTTAATATAATTGGCACTGTTATTCTTATAGTTATTTTTCTTTGTTTTTACTTTCTCGTTCCACTGATAAGTTGTTGATGATAATAAAATGTTTCGTGCATTACAGATGTTTTGTTTAGTTTTGTTGTATTATTAGATAGCATTTGAGGTTTACAGTTCTAATATATTATGTGGATAATGACTACTCATGTAAATGCAATACGACTGTGAGCGGTGACGCGGAGAACACACCGGGAGTAAGGGGAACGTTCCCGAAGCCGAAAACCCCTAGTGGTACTCCAGGTACATAACACATTGGCATAAAAAAACGATTTGGAAAAGAAACACCACTAAAAAAAAAGCACGCGATTGACGCTAGTTGTTGTAGTGATGTTTTTTTAATGAAATTAACGTTTCATTTAGCTTTACTAACACGATGGAGAGTAAATAATGAAAAATAAAGAAAAAACAAAAATTCCTTTTTTTTTTAGTTCAATTTTTTTTTTTGCCAATGTATAAAATGTACCTGGAATACTACTATGGGTTTTCGGCTTCGGCGTTCGCCTTACACCCGGTATAACATATACACACTAGAACTAGCTTTGTACATACATATTATGCAAGTTTTAGTAGCGCTAAAGTGCTTTTTTCGAATATATTTCATCTATTTTATAAAAAAAAGTTTTAACGTTGAATTGCCTAGGATTAATTTAGGGGATTATTGTGAAATATCTCTGTGAATAGTTAGTAGATAAACTAGTTTCCCTAAACTATGGCAGATAGCGGATATTAGTATATTAACAAATGATAAGCATATGCTATTTATTTCAGTAACACTGAGTTGCCCAATATGAGTTATATATGAGGGCAGTCACGACATGATGCGAGCATTGATATCTAAAGTGGCGTGCCTTCACTAGTTACTCGTGAAAGATACCATGACAAATCTATTGGACGTAATTATCCGGTAATTGAATCACAGGATCATCTAGCCTGCTGCGTATTTTAATGCCTCTCGGAAAGCGAAAGCGTGTTCGTACCCCAAGCAAGAGTAAAGTCATATTTCTATGAGACGGTTTCTCGCCGACCTGCCAGTCAGTCTGTCTTTTATAGTACCTACACTCGTCCAAAAAAAAAATTCTTCATAGACCATTAAATCGGGAATTACAAAACGACGTAACCGAAGTTTCGATCCAATCTCAATCAGCTTTTTTCGGGCCAGTTCATTCGCTAGTTCGTTGCTCGTGTCTTTTTTATAGCATTTATTATGCCCACTTTAAAATTCGAATATATCGGGAAAAATGAAATGCTCAAGTGGGACTTGAACCCACGACCTTTTCCTTACAGGGGGAATGCTCTTCCAACTGAGCTATTGAGGCACAACTGAATAACTTCAAATTTCCCGTCTCTTTATATCCGTCTTTAAGGATAACCAATAATTGATTTTTCAACCATGTTTACACATTGATTTTTGATAACTCCGCCCAAATATTTGAATGAATTTTTATAGCATTTTACAATTTGAATACACAACTTTAATATTTGAATACATCGGAAAAATTAAATGCTCAAGTGGGACTTGAACCCACGATCTTTCCCTTAGATTTTAATTTTAACTCTCAATGCTGAGGTTGTATCTCTTAGTGCCTTCTGTTTGGGTATACGATGAAACCAGACTGTAGAAACCGTCTCGTACAAATGAAGCCTTTGGACCACCACCACGCCACTAGTGGTCGCAGTGCACTCGGCCGAGTGCGCGACACGTGTGAACATTGTGCCGAGTACTTGCGTGAGATCAAGGCAGTGGATCAAAGACATGCGTATAGAGTTGTAAATTAACTAGTAATTGATTCTAGCGGTAACAGTACGATTAGTCTTCCTCAAGAATTATACAGCTGAACAGTGACATTTTCCTCAATCCCATGATGGTAAGGGACCAAGATGTCAGACTTATCTGAATGTCTTATAAAAGCAATAAATGAATTTCTAACATACCATAGTACTACATATGCCACAGTTATAGTTGTGATTATAGCGAAATTGTTATTTGCTAATTATTAATAAAATGGGCATTTTTTTTATCGTTGCCCTGTCCTTTTTACTGGACTATAGATATCGACGAAGCAATAAATAAAATAGTGAATCCCTTACATACCGTAGTACTACTAGGCCACGGTTCTAATGACTGAAAAGCGAAATTATTTACCGCGTGATAATGAAATATATTTATTTTATCGTTGCATTGTGCTATTAACTGGACATGTGTGATGCTTGTGTATTTCAGCAATCAAATATTTTTATAATTATTTGCAGGATGGTAAGGTGAATAATTTCGCTCTTCAGTCGTGATGAATCCTTCCTTTAATGAAGTGCCTCTGACTGTAAGGATGTGTAAATGTATTTTAGTGTTGTGCCATACGTGTATACTTAAGTTCCATATTTGAAATGTATTATGGCACTATTCCAGTTCGAATGTTCTGTTCGATCGCTTACCAATCATGTTCCTAAGATCTCAGTTTTTTTTTTCGACAATTTAAAAATTTCGGCGACAAACTTATTCGGTCTTTTGTTTTTTTTTTGTAAATACATTTTGTTACCGTGTAATTTAGTCGTGATGAGTTTTTGTTATAAGGTTTTGAGGGAAAATCGTAAATTGTTTTTTTTCTGTCCTTGTATTTGCATGTCTAGTGAGGAGAATAAAGTTACATAACAAAAGTATTTTGTTGTTTTAATGAAACCTTTTCGGTTCTTCATATTATGCTGATTTTAACTGTAGAACTAGAGACAGTCAAAATCTAGTGTAGTAGGTTGGGGTGAAGTCACTATATGTGGGTTTGCAAAAATGCCAAATAAAAAATAATTATGTGATCCAAAACAATGCAAGACTTTATTCGATAATTAGTCTAGTATAATCTGTAAGTAAATAGGTATCTGCAATGTTATGGATAAACTTAATCACATTACTTTCCAAGTACAAAAATCAAACTAGAAGACGTAGGTATATAACAAAATATACAAATGTCAAAAAAATACATTGAGTACGAATTTAATACTCATATGTATTTACACAGATTTTATAAGTTTCTTAACAATATATGAATGACTAGAATTCTTTTCAGACGAAATGAATTCTGGTCAGAATTCTTGTCAAACAAAATGAATTCTGGTCATTCGAATTCTAAGGTCCTTGAATGACCACAGATAGATCACGACTACTATAAGGTAAGTGAGCGTAATATTGTCATCTACTAACATGCTTTAAATATTAACAACGATGATTAATTATGAATTACTTGTATTTTCATTTATGTTAAGAATAAATAGGTCATTTTTGACCACCAGAAACTTGACTTAAGGAACCTTTTGACAGATTTGTAAATGGACTTCTAAAATATAGAAGTAGCAGTTTTCAAAATTATCTATTATTACTAAAGGTAATGTTAAAAAATCATATCAGTGACATATTTTTTTTAGTATTATATTTTAAAAATTACACAAGCTGTCAAAACTACCATTTTTCGAATAGTATGAGTTATCTGACGTAGAAACTGGACCATCGCGGATAAAATGGTATAATTCCATACCCTTTATTCAGTCTTTATGTCCACTATAGTGATCAAAATGAGTTAAAACCAAAAACGGAGACGACAAACACTACTCGTGTATCAGAAAAACTTAACAGTGAAATATTACAATATTAGGATTCTCGAGCCGATGTGCACCATCACTAACGCATAGTTTATGCATTTATAGCTATAACCAATGATATACAACATAGATGCTAAAATGACAATTTGTCTTGAGATGCGACAGTGCGCTACGCAACATAAAACAGTCATAAATAATAAATTCGTGATAATTTTATTATTAATAACAATTCAGGTAAATTTTTAATAGTTACATAATAATCAGGTAATATAGACGTACCTATTACTTGTTCACGCGATTATTTAGCTAAAACTTTTTAAACTTTGTTTTTTTTTTCGTTTTTAATTTAAATGGCGCCTTGCATCTTGTTTGGGATATTTTTGAAAGCCGCGTTATTCCTGCATGTCTTGTCTATTATTAATACATCATTGGCTATAACTAACAAGTTATTTTTCCGGTCCAAACGGCTTGTATCTTCACTAGTGAATAAAAAAACGGTCTATAAAAACAAACTATGTACTTATAATTGTTTTATTATAAAGTTCATTTATATAAATTAGCACATAACCCACACACGCGCACACTACAACAGAGTCTTAGATACCGCTGCGTGTCTTTCGGACTCGCAGCGGTGTCTATGGCGTAGAACTATTACGATTCTAGAAGAGAAGTGTACTCATGCCGCCCATTTCCGCCTGTTCTTTGACGAATATTTCGAAGTACTGGTAGATGATGGTGACAGCTAGAAGGATACCAGTACCAGAGCCTATGGCGCCAAGGAAATCTGCCAAGACTGACAGTGCGCCGATACAGAGGCCTCCGAAGGCGGCGGCTGTAGGGATGTACCGGTTTAATTCGTGGATCATGGAGTTGTCGCGGTGACCACGCATCACCATCTGCTGTTCTTTCAGCTGCTTGGCGACCTGAGGGAAGAGATATGTTATTAGTATTGTTATAGTGAAAAATAAACTACTAACAATAGGTAGGTAATATGCTCGCACCCTATTATGTTGGATCGAATCATAATTAGCAAATACACCTCTGCCTACCCTTTCGGGGACTATAGGCGTGAAAATATTGTATAATTTGATGAGGGGTTAGAAAGTATCGATGTTTAACAAATAAACTAAAAATATTGGAATGTTTTAGTATTATTATTATAAAATCCCCCTAAATTTCACATAAAATAATGAAACTTAAACATTTTCTACCTATACTCAAAATGCACGCTAAACTATGCATTGTTTTTAAAATTACCATAAACAATTTTACAAAATTTTATACAGTTTTTTTTAATATATTCAACTCATTATTAGTGACACAAATCGCACGGACATTCGGCCAACCAATACTTAATTCTATAACATCCAAATTTGTTCTACCGATGATTCATATTACATTTACGCATTTAAAATTATGCCTAAACAGTTAATAACGTTATTTTCACGGCCCCGTTTACTTCACTTTCACTAATTGGAAAGTATTTATCAGTAAGAGGGGAGGCCTAACAGTTGGATTGCTGTGTGCTATAAATACTGGCCGAAAATAACTTGTGCGTTTAGTTAAACCGGTTTTTTGACAAGTATAACATGTTATTGCTCGGGACATATAATGAATATAATATAAATAAATATATTCCACAACATTTTACACAACGCTATCTAGACCCATGGTAAACTTAACTAGCTTGTGTTATGGAATCTAGAATGCGGATAACATACTTAAATACTTTTTTTTTGTAAATATACATAGAAACACCCAGACAAATGCCAATAGCCTTATTCATGCATACAAATATTTGCAGTGACCGGGGATCGAACCCGCGCCTCCTGCGTAGCGGCCGAGTTCACCACCGTCACGCCACAGAGGCTGTAAAATGTGCTATGTAAGCGCAGTACGCGTTTCTTGAATGTCTTTTGAGGATAACACGGGATGCTACTCCGGTGGACGAACTCAAATTCACAAAGCATACATTATTACAACTAATGCAGATGCGTTTCGTTTGTTTTACGATTTAGGTCCAAGATAAGAGCCCCGTGGAATAACTTATCCTGGCGATTTACCGGCGGGGACTCCGATCGCGTTTATAAAACTTATTTGAGTCTATTTCCGGAATATAAAGTAGCCTATGACCCATTTCCAGTCATACTGAACATATTTTCTAAATACACCCAGCCTTTTTTAATGAGCAAGGGTGTTTATTACCAAAATCTTCGCGGTCCAAGCGAATCTTGGACGCGTTCTGGAGCTAACTTTCAGATTTGGTGAGACGGTTTTCGCTACCACAAAAGTATTTTTTTTTTAAATTTTAATATTCAAAATTGAATTACAAAACAGAATACTTGGGTGATTTTCGGATAAAAAGAATTTTTGCACAGTTTCGTTAGCAAAATCATCTGGAAATATTAATTTGGCGATAGAAATTTTTTTAATACCCCATAATTTTTTTTTTCGGATTTTTATAATACATACCTAACACAGTAGAGGGTGCAGCGGGAACGGGATCGGACGTCACGCGGAAAAAATCGGCGGTACGAAGTTCGCCGGATCAGGTAATATTTGATAAAAACAGAATGTTACTTACATCCTTAGCAGAAGATCCGGAGACATCAATCCAGGTCTTAGAGAAGAACGCACAGGAGCCCAACATGAAGAAGATATAGAGCACAGCGTGTACTGGGTCGTGGGCGATATGGGCGAGCGACTCCGGGGGACTGAAGTAGTAGCACAGGCCTCCCACTGGGTAGGCCCGGGCCGGACCACCGCCGCCTACGTCGGCCCACACGCCCAGTAAGTTCACTAGGAAGTTACCGCTGAATTTCACGGCCAACATCTACGGGATAAGAGTTAGGGTATTAGAATAGATAGTACACCAAAAATATTACAAATCGAATACGTAAGGAAAAAAATCTTCTCGGGCCGGACTCGAACCCGCTGTCTTTCCCTTACAGAGGGAATGCCTTGACCAATTCGGCTACCGAGGCACACCCGATGTGATTCACATTTCCCATCTTATACGTCTTTAAGGGTTTGTCTCGGTAGCCGAATTGGTCAAGGCATTCCCCCTGTAAGGGAAAGGCTGCAAGTTCCAGTCCCGCCCGAGAAGATTTTTTTCCCTATGTATTCGACTTGTATAGTTAGCATACTTAATGCTGTAAAAAAATTCATTCAAAAATATTACACTAAAGACCTAATTACAAAATGATTCATAGCAGTAGATGAAGCTTGTAAACTATGTAAGGATAGAGTCAAATAGCCGGCTGTTGTCTCTGCCTACCCCATAAGGAAATAGGCGTGAGCGTATGTATGTATGTACAGACGACAAAGGAGATACGGTTGCACTTTTTCATATAAAGTTGGAGGCTAAGGTGCAGCCGTATCTTCTTTGTCGACTTTACATGATCAAATGTACAATGGGCAGTCTGAACTTGGAAGTGATTTCTTCCGGGTAACCTTGGGAATTTCAATGGACAGTAATATGAAAGAAGTAAAATAATAAAATGAATTTATGATACAATTTCAATATGAAGCATATTATACAAATTATTAAGGCAAAAAAGTGAAAATATTTTTTTTTTTTTTTATTTATTTGAACTTCATGCACAAATGTGTATCTATAACTACGATAAATACTGTGGAAAAAGTACAAGTGTTCTCAATATGTGTATAAATTCCACCAAGTGCCATCAATCAACAGTATAAATAGTATGGAAAAAATAATTATAAAGTCACTTCCAATCAATGAATATTTTTCAGTTACATTGATATGCATTACAGCCGTCACAGAATCCGTTATACATACAGTAACGCTTCTTTTCCCGATGCGATACACAGAGCCATGTCCATCTCTTTTCACCTGTTACGATCGTGACATATCACTTTCGCTTCTTCTACTATCTAAACATTAAAAAAAAACAAACTCACGCCTATATTCCCCGAAGGGGTAGGTAGAGGTGCTAGCACCCACATTTCGCCAGTTTATGTTTAGGTCCCAATGTATTAGGTGGCGAGTCTATTGCCATTAACCGGGCACTTATAAACCTGCGATAATTACACACATAACATCGAAAAGCATCGAAAAGTCATTGGTGTGTGCCATGGTAAACCTATCTATATTCTATTCTTCTACTATCTATGTTCTAAAATAGGTACTTAGTGTACAAACCTGTGAGATAACGTAGAGATTAGAAACGAGCGCAGACTGTAGAATGATAGGGATGTTGGATGTGTAGAACAGCTTGATGGGATACGACGAGTACTGGCCGCGGTAGCGAGCTGACTTGATGGGCAGGTCCACGCGGAAGCCCTGTACGAAACAACACTTGCTATAGTCTATCAACTCAATAAATTAGTCTATTAAAGTCCACTGCTGGACATAGGGCTCTCCCAATGTTGACAGCCTCTGTGGCGTGGCGGTAGTGCACGCGACTGCCACACAGGAGGTGCCGCGCAGAGCGAAGGCGACCCGGACGTCGGAGGTCGCAGAACAACCTCCGTCCTCCATGAGCGCTGGCCTGGGGGTGACCGGTGGAGCCGCCTGTCACCCTAGCAGAAGCAGACCAGAATGCGCCTCCCCGTAACCGGGGCTAGATGGGGACCCTGTTGTCCCCACAACCCGAAGAGGGCCATCTCGAAAGAGATGGTCCTGAGTCTGCCGGGGTGTGAGAGATATGCTTTTGGCAATCTCATCTCCGGCAACCAAGGACCCAAGACGGCGTGAGTTTTAGTCGGTTCGAGTCCGACATAACCACCTCCACCGGCTCTGTGGGGGTGGTATCCGTGGGGATTTATCGCACGATAAAAAAAAAACACAGGAGGTGCGGGTTCGATCCCCGCTCAGTGTAAATATTTGTATGCATGAATATGGGTTTGGCATTTTGGTATTGGGTCTGGGTGTTCCTATGTATAATATGTATGTGTTTACAAAAAGAAAAGTATATAAGTATGTTTATCCACATTCTAGATTCCATAACACAAGCTATAAAAGCTTACCATGGGTCTAGATAGCGTTGTGTAAAATGTTGTGGAATATTTATTTATTACTTATTATTTATTAATGTTGGGAGGATTTGGCCTACTGCTTCGTTGCTGGCTAGACAGGTTGGTATTATTTCAAGTTTTCCTTCTCTAGTAGTGATATCGTCTGCGTATTTTTCCGTTCTTCGCCTGTTACGACACCCTTTGGATGACATGGGTGGTGATAATTGTATTCTATTATTTCAATAGTACATTATTAGTAGTATATAATTCTTTGTATTGCACATTACTTATTTACACATAAAAAATAATTAATTGCGTTACAGAATTATTTTTAATGACTGTAGTGTCAATATTATATGTGTCATATATATTTTTTAAATTACAAAAAAAGTAAAAGTGTACAGTAAAATATATAATATATGAATTTAATATTTTAAGTTTATTGCAACTTAGAATTACTTTTAAATACGCCTAAGAGTGGATTGATGATATATGGAGCTCCACTAAATGTTACGAAATTATGACAACTTCTCCTGCAAACCGGTGTAGACTCTAGAAGCCTCTACAGGTTGAGAGTCAGACGGGAATCGAACCCGCGCCCCCTTTTTTTTTTCGTGCGGAAATCCCCTGCCGGAGCCGGAAGGGGAGGTTATGTCGGACTCGAACCGACTAAAACCGCACGCCGACTGTGGGTCGTATTGCTAGGCCGGAGGTGAGGTTGTCATCGACATATCCCTCGCACCCCGGCTGACCCAGGGCCATCCCTTACGGTCTGGCCCTCCTAAACCCGCGCCCCCTGCGATGCAGTCGAACACTAGCCCCACCAGAGGGCGTTTAAATAATGGTCTACTTAAGAATCCAAGTCTATCTCATCGTATATAACATGAGTGAGGAGTTGTGTTGGAGAACCTTCCTAGAAACATTACAATTCCTTTTAAACCTGTATCTTACCTGGAAGTATATAACTATCGCGAACACGAGCACAGTGGCGAGCAGATTCATCAAGTTGGGTAAGTTCTGGCGGTAGAAAGCCTCGCGCAGGGCTCGAACCTTGTCCGGCCGGGTAGCCAGCAGGTGGAATAGGGCTATGACAGCGCCTTCGAACTCTGTGCCGCGACCTATAGGACAAGTAGGTAACATTTATAATTTAATTCATCATCACCATCTGCTTCCAAATTGGGATCCATTCAACATGCCATTTCATAAATTCCTGTTAGGTGTAATAACTTATCATTCATTTACCTTGCCTTTTTCATACAAACATCAATATGACTTCACCTCATCTGATGGTAAGTCGAAAGCATAGTTCTCAGGAAACGGAAAGCATAGTGTCGGGGGCCTTGAATTGTTCCGATAATAATATATGACGGAGTGCTTAACCAGTTAGGGTCCCCCATCATGGCAACCGTTGAATCAAAATATTACTAGGTATATCACAAGTTAAAAATCAAACTCCATTTATTTTCAAATTTTTGGAGTAGCTTTTTGTGACAGGGGTTTTTCAATTTTTTAAGTGATTAATATTTTTTTACTATACCAATGAACACCTATCAGCTACAGTCTCCATTACAGATATCATCTATTCCTCTTATTTCTTATTCCAATTGGAGATGATTTAGTGTCTGTCTTTGTAGTTTAATGTTTAATTTTTTTTAGGGTTTTGTATGTGTTGTGTGGTAAAGGAAGGTTAAGTACGAAAGAGGAGGGATAAGTCGATAAAGAAGTCTTAGGATCGAGAAGTCCTGGGTTCTATTTAACTTAGCCGGAGGGGTTAACAGGAATACTAGTACTTTCTAAAAAAAACCATGTCATTCTCATCTATACATTTCTGTCAGACTTCATTTCCTCAAATCGAATACATAGGGAAAATGGAATCAATAATGGAATCTTCTCAGGCTCGAACCCGCGATCTTTCCCTTACAGGGGGAATGCCTTGACCAACTCGTCTACCGAGACACACCCGATGTGATTCAAATTTCCTTTCTTATCCGTTCCCTATGTATTTGATTTGTATAGTTAGCATACTTAATGCTGTAACATTCATTCAATCATTTCCTCAAGTCCTCAGTACTCCTGAGGCATTAAAAGTGTAATAGATATGTACTTACCAGTGTTGACGGTAGCAGGAGAGAATGCCTTCCAGACAATAGTTTCGCAAATGTTGGTCGCAATGAAGAGAGATATACCGGAACCAAGACCATAGCCTGCAAATACAATTTTATTATATTGCAACAGCACACTGTTTCGGGTCATCACAGCTCCCCCACCAGAGCCGAAATTTCAATTTTTTTCAGTTAAGCCCTATACTGCTTTTTGCACCGACCACTCGCCGACGAGGCCTTTCCATAGGTACCTCTCACGACCGCCTAGGGTTCGTGGTTTTTGAGTAAACATCATTTTTAAGAAACACCAGTAATGAAGTTATGCCGGACTCGAACCGACTAAAACAGCACGCCGACTGAGGGTCATTGTGCTAGGCTGGAAGTGAGGTTGTCTTTGACATATACCTCGCACCCCGGCTGATCCAGGGCAATAATATTGTAGGGCTATAGGGCGTAGTATACAGTGCTAGGGGTAAAGGAACCCGTGGCTTCCTCACCGAAGGGAGCCATTATGTACCTGGAGATGGTCCAGGGTCAGCCGTTGCGTAGGGAAATGGCTCACTGAGCCGAGATGGTGAGCGGTTTTACTTGGTAGTCCGACAAGGGAACTAAGTGGGGATGTTCTCACCAAGAACGTCGGTAACTTAATGGTTAAGGAGTCGGCCTTACGATCGAGAGGTCCCGGGATCGAATCCTGGCCATTACACTACCGACGTGAACCCACTCCATTTTAAGCAATTTAGCTTAGTTGGAGGAGCCAGAGGGAATATTAGTAATTTCGGTTCTAATTATTCTTTATAAAAAAAGGGGGGAGGGGGGTAAGGGCCCACTATGTAATCTCGGGGTTGCGGGTTAGATGGCAGCCTCTGCTATAATTGATGTTTTATCGCATGCTATTCCCTCGCATGGACCTTGCTATAGGAGAGTAAATCCTGAAGCTGTTTGTCCCGGAGTTTCAGTTAAATCTGTTGAGTCATTTTCAAGTAATTGACTAAAAGACCAACTCACTAACATGTATAATATTGTAGTATTGACATATTAATAACAATCTATATAGATAAATGAAATCGTTGTTGCGTAACTTCGATTGATTAAGGCCATATTTACACGTGGTTGGATTATACATATTGATACCACGCTATATAATCACGCTTTGCAGCTCCTCATTAGCAGACGTTGGACGAGAAGAAAATTCATCACTAAATGCTAAGTCTTTCGTTTTTGTTTCATGCGGGACCGAAGTTTCGGACACACGGTAGCACCTATGATTTGTGACTAATCGCTCCTATATCAGTCCAATTATCGATATTAAAGTTCTGTAGTTAGACCAGTCAGAATTTGAGGCTTTAACTATCCATAACAAGTGTTCGTATGGCAACCAGGACCGACGGCTTTACGATCCATACTTCCATACTAATATTATAAATGCGAAAGTAACTCGGTCTGTCTGTCTGTATGTTACACTTTCACGCCTTAACTACTGAACCGATAATGATGAAATTTGGTATGAAGGGTAGATTAGACTATGAGAAAGGACATAGACTATGTTTGGTCGCGATAACCGAGATCCACGCGGGCGGAGCCGCGGGCAAAAACCAGTATTATAAATGCGAAAGTAACTCTGTCTGTCTGTATGTTACGCTTTCACGCCTAAACCACTGAACCGATTTTAATATTTGGTATAGGGGTAGATTAGTCCATGAGAAAGGACATAGGCTATGTTTGGTCGCGATAACCAACATACGCGGGCGGAGCCGCGGGCACAAGCTAGTAGATTATATCGATATCCCAATGCTGTAGGTAGACCAGTCGGAATTTGAGGGCTATAACTACCCATAGATGTGCTATGGCCTACAATAGGTGTTCGTACAGCAACCAGAACCGACGGCTTGATGACCTAAATAAAATTATACAGGTATAAAAAAGAACCAAGGTATAAAACTGACCTTTCTGTAGCAGCTCATCGAGCAGCAAAACAATCAGACCAGCCACGAACAGCTGAATGATGATGAGCAGACAGACGCCGGCACCGATTTCACTGGGCTCGCCGTACATGCCGGTCATGACGTACACTATAGCTTGACCTACTGTGATCACCATGCCGAACACTGGAAAGAAGGTACATGGTTATGATGTGGCGAGAATAGAGTGTATGCTTAGTCCTATAGTGTTTAGTCGCGTTTGGTACAATACGCATTTGGTCCAATTGTCAAAAAACGACTCGGATAGGTTACGTTAGAAGGCTAATGCGGGAGCGGAGCGGAGCTCCTGCATTAGGCCTTCGTGGTTATTTTTTTTATAACCACCCAGAAACCGGATAGAAAGTCCGCGATTTTTTCCTCTTTTTGACAATTGGACCAAACGCGACTAAACGGTCCTATAGATTTAGTTTTACTAGTAGGCGTGTCTCCGAAACTATGAGGTGCAGCGAAAAGTACTGAAAGATATCTGGGGTCTGACTTTGAAGACAACCTCCAGTCTAGCACTACGACCTTCAGTCGGCGTGCGGTTTTAGTCGGTTCGAGTCCGACATAACGTCCCCTCCCGGCTCCGGCGGGCCTTTATAATTACTATTAATTGGCTTGGATCCCTGGACATTCATGGGGGGTCCCGTAGATCATCATGGGGCCAGTACACCCTTGAATTATTTGAAAGATTTTCCTCAAAACATCGCAATAAAAATACATTAATTCTTTTTGTAAAGAAGACATTAAAAGTTGTGTTTGAAGGTTACTACTGTGGTATTGTTAGATTATAGTGACCTTTGTTATGGCCAATGTACACATTAGACCAACATCTGGCCCATCATTGGTCCAATGTGTAGACCGGCCATCAAATAGTTGGCCCAGCGCACCTAGATCCTTTGATGGTGCACGAGAAAACCGACCCTATTCGGTAAGCTCGCCAGCGTTGGCGTCAACTACCAACATAGCACAAAGTGCAGCTGGTTGGGCCAACATGCTGGCCCAGCACATTGGCACAATTGTACACCCACCCTTTACTAAAACTTTATTATTTACAATGGAGACACATGTGATTGGTTAGTTGATCAATCATGTTCTTGTGAGCCATATTTTCATCCATAATTCCTAACTTTAGCTTACAATCAAGCCAAGTAAAGTGTTATAATATTGAGTATTCTAGATTCTTTATAAATATTATCTAAAAACAAGGGAGTTACAATATATGCAATGATTTTGATTTCATATTTGAGGTTTGCCACACTGGCTCCATTGTTCATATAAAACATTCATTTCACAAGTTTTCAACTGAACTGGGTCCACAGTTTTCCAATGAATTTCCAGAAGTTCAGAAATGGGTCCACAATTTATTTTCAGTGAAATTCTTTGAATAAAAAGTGATAATGTGGTTCTTATTGAACTTAGTTCCTAGTTTTGTGAGCTGTAATTTAATTTAGTTTAAGATATTAACTCAAAAATTATCTTTCCTAGTCATAAATAGTTTGGCAAAGTGCCTACACCTCAGTACAACAATAATATTGGCAAATTGCCTCCATATCCACAAGTAGACTTATGAAGGTAAATACAAATAAAAAAAATATTTTTATCAAACACATATTGAGAACACTTGTAAATACAGTGGAAAAAGTACAAGTGTTCTCTTCAATATGTGTAACAATGAATTTCACCAAGTGCCATCAATCAACAGTATAAATAGTACCTAAATAAAATTTTTTTTTTGCCTTCAACACCTAAATTAACTTATCCACCAAGACTTAGGAAGCCAAGTCAAGCACACCAGGACGCAGGTGTATGCTTATACCTCGGAGTTGAAAAGGCAGATGGCAATTATCCCTTTGAAAGCCATAAAAACCAAACCAAAAGGAGGAGGAATAATAAGAGCTTGGGCTCCAGGATGAAAATATCAGATCTAAGTAGAAACAGTGCTAGGAAAATTATATTGAGGGCAGGAAAAGAGTTTTGTCTGTTCATACACATTCAAGGTATGTAATTATTTCATTTTGAAATTCATAACCTTATATATAAACCTTTGAGAATGCCGTAAGGCGAAACTGTTCAGTTTCAATACAATAAATAATGTGGAAAAAGTACAAGTGTTCTCAATATGTGTATAAATTCCACCAAGTGCCATCAATCAACAGTATAAATAGTAATTATTTCATTCTTGAACTGCACTTCTGTGAACTCCTTTAAGGATTGTACTATTTTTTTACATGATGAAGTATTATATCTAAATAATTTACAAATAACATAAAAGAGGAACCCTAAAAGTGAGAAGATATGTCTAACATTTCAAAACATCACATATATCTGCTAATGGTTTTTAGTAAAACACAATGTTACCACCTAAATAAGAAAAAAAAAAGTGTATGCACAAAACTTTTTTTTAAAGTTGTACTTCCAACCAAAGACAATGTGGCACTCTTAACAGATTATAATTATTATTTTTTTTGGAAGTGGTAATGACAAAAAAAGAAAAAGTCAAGTATTATTATAAGTTTAAGTAAATGTTTAATATATACTTACATTTCTGTGCACCGTTGAACAAAGCTCTGTCTTTAGGTGTATCACCGACTTCTATAATTTTCGCGCCAGCTAACAACTGCATGATAAGACCTGATGTTACGATAGGAGATATGCCAAGTTCCATAAGTGTTCCTCTATTTGATGCCAGGATTACACGGATCCAGTAAAAGGGATCTGCGCTGTCCGATGACATTATACCGAATAAGGGTATCTGAAATAGAATTACTTATGTTAAATGGGGATGAGAAGCTATTATAATAATTACATGAGTTACCAAATTATACAAGATTAAGTTAGAGCTGAATATTGTTTTGGTATGTTTTACAAATTAGTCAATAGATAGATGAGTGTCCTGTTGGTAGATAGTTTGACCACTATGTTTGTGACCCAATTCATTTATTTATGTCACATCTACATACAATGATACTTTCATTTTAGTAGTTTTTGTAAAGAACAATGTGAATTAGATGCAGTAAGTAATTGCAAAGAAAAAAAAAAAGAAATTTATTCAAAAAGATACATTCAAATAGTTGAATTACTTTCTATTTAATCATAAGAAACTTATTATCTTTAAGTTATAAATAAATTCTAATCCTAATATCACTTTATCTAAGGAAGCATATGGCCACATCACAATAGAAATATCAACATTTTGGGACTTACCTGACAGCATACTAAGAAAATAAATAATGTGATTGCTGTCCATAATACTTTCTCGCGGAATTGGATCTGAAATACAATACATTCAGTTAGAAATGGAATAAATAAACATTTCAAAGATGTACACCAAAATGTACAGTTAGGCATCCCACATACAAAGAATGTTAAGGTTAGATTGTACTTTCACTTGTATTTTAACACGTATCAAGCAATTATTATACTCCAATCTATCCCTAATTACTTCTAGAATGCATTTCTAATACAAATAGTAAGAAATAACACGAGAATCATGCAAAATCAACGTAGGCTTACCTTTCTTTCTGGTTTCGCTATTTCGGGCAATATACTGCAAAACGGCTTTATAACTTCGAGGAATTTGACTGCAATTAGAACGATTACATTAATAAATCTCACCTTAACCACACTACACACAATTTCAGCTTAAATTCATATGTAAGAGGAAATACGTGTCGTTAACTTTAACACAATTTTTAACAAATTAATGAACTGTACTCACTTCCCATTTTGATTTATTGAGAATTAACTACCCTAACTAAAATATTAATAGAACAATTCGGCTAAAACCATTCAACTTTTGATCATTAGTAACACTCCAATAGGACTTTTAGCGAGAAAGAGGCTGCGCAACGCCGCCAACGAGCTGTCCGCGAATGACACGTCCACAACGTCACGTCACGTGACCTGTGATGTTGGCGTGCATAATGTTGCCCTTCATTGCTTAGTGATGTTTATTTATATGTAAAGAAAATTATTTTCTCTCTAAAAGAAATGATTTTGGTCCACAAATAATGAAACAATAGAATAACAAAAGAATATTGTGTTCCTGTCGGTGAGTAGGGTAGCTATGATGCCCACAGCTACATTCTATCATCGCACCGCTCACCATAGGCAGGGAACACCCTTACATACTGCAACCGGAAACGGTGCGCACTGTGTGGTACAAAAGAAACTTCATCCCACGCACGCTCAAGCTGTGGTATGAACTCCCTGCTGTGTTTGCCCAAGCGACTACAGTATGGAGTTCTTCAAGAAGGGCATTAGAAGATTTCTTCAGGGTAGACAGCACGCGTAACGCTCCGTTTGTTGCATACGTCCATAAGCAACGGTAACCACTTACCATCAGGTGAGCCGTGTGCTGCCACCTATATAGTATAAAACAAAAACAAAAAAGTTCACTGGAGAGTATTTGTGCTGTCGGTGGGAAGACCAAAGGCTTGTCCAGCTTTGTCGGCACCATCGGCACGGAGGCATCAACAGTAGAGAAACTTTGTTCAGTCCAAACTGACTCCAAAGTCTGGTGTCCGCTTTACCAGTCCAACGGCAGATTTGTCTGAACTTCGATATTTTTTGTGAAGCGACTGCCTTCTGACCTTAACAACCCGAAGGCGATATCGAAGCATTGCATTTATACCAGTTACTGAACTTTATATGGCACCAACTATTTTGATCGATTGAGCGGGGATTGAACAGGCAACTCTAGCAGCGTATCGTTCACTACCGCTATGCAGAAGCTGTATTTCGCGAAAAATTAAATTCTATTTCATTAGTATTCAATTAAAAATTCAATCGGTTTTACTTAGTTGGACAGAAGCAGACTCCTCTTAAATACTTTTGTGCGTGACTAAGATTTTTAAGATGATTGTTTTAATACGTTTCTATAAAACTTAATCCGAGAACCAATCCCAATAGCATCCAAAGAACTTTGGAATACGAAGTTCCGGAAGTGTTCGCTCTCCTCTCTCAACTTCTTTTTTTCATTTGGTTTTGTGAGCATTTCTGGTAAGAACCCCGAAGCGTGCGTCAATCTGCAGTCTGCAGGTGTAGCGCAGCGGTTTGCAGGTTGCAGGTGAGGTTGGCTTGGGCCCTATAGAATCCCCATACTTCCAACCTGGAACAGACCAAATTAAAATCCAGACTAGAGAGTTTTGAATGAAGCGTAACTTCTGTGAAGGTTGTAGAGAGATCCGGTTCTTAGCATTCCATGGATCCATGCGGTCGCCGGGTCCATGGCGTTGTACAGAGAGGAACACTGTGACGGCGCCCGGGACTTGCGGCCCAGGTGTAGGTTTAGGGTGGCCACCTTGTGATGCATCAGCGCTCACCTCCACCGTCACAAGTGTTCCCCCCTCTACCTATCCAAATTTGGTAAGATCCTATCAACGCCGTTTTAGATATTCGTTTGAGTAAAGAGCTTACTGAAGCTCTTGGCAATCCGAGGTCTTCAAATAAGTTATACAGGGATTTAGCTGGAATTCCCCTTGCTCCTACTTCCACGGCGTAGAGTTTAACCACATAGCCATTTTTGGTTAACTCGTTGGTCAGGTCAAAGTATTTGTTTATTTTTATAGCGTGGTCTTTAGGTATGTTAGTTTCCCACGGTACTGTGAGTTCTACTAGTACTGCACGCTTTTGCTGTTTTGAAAATAGGAATATATCGGGTCTGGATGACGAGGCACAAACATCCTCCGGTATTTTATAGTGTTTCTCATACGAATCTGCGAGTAATGTCCAATCAGCGGCTGCTACGAGTATCAAAATTGAGTACGGCTTTTGATTTGTCTTTTTTGAGCAGCCTTCCTTTACAAACGCGACGTCATTTCTTTGGTTTGTGGTTAGACCCTTTTTCGCTCTAGCTACCGCCAAACTTACCACCTCACGTACGATTTCTAATACCTTATCATGTCGGCGCGAGTAATGACCCCGGTCTAATAGCGTCCTACAACCCACCAGTAGGTGCCTAGCAGTACCAATTGCTTCACCACATGAATTACATGTTTTATATGTGGCTTTTCCCCATCTGACAAGATTGCTTTGGTCGGGGAGGGTCAACTGGAATGCATTGAGATAGAATTTAAGGAGAGCCGGTGACCAGTCGTATATTAAGGTACGCCATTTTAAGGCTATGGGAATACAAAATTCACCTAGTGTCAACCATTCGTTTTGTATTTCTAGGTTCATTGCATGCACTTTGTAGGTATTATTTTCATCTACTTGAAGAAAAGATTTTGTTATGTCTTTGTCTGACTGCCTCCTAGTATTACCCAAACCTACCCTACCAGTCTGCGAGCCTATCATGATTTTTTTATGGAATTGGAGGCGCGACTCGAGCTCTTTAGTACTTTGGTCTTTTGGAAGAGCTAGGACGTGCATTTTGGTTACTCTTAGATGTTTATAGAGTTCCGATGGTTTCTTGAACGTCATTCCAAAGTTATTTGAGGCTCTATATAATGTCGATGGGTCTGCCGACTGAGCTAGCCCCAGCCACGACTTCAATGTCTTCGTAACATTCGCATCTAGTTTTTGAGGAGGCTCTGGCTTATATCATAAACAAGAAACGGCCAGTTGAGACGCGAGGTTAAATAGTTGTCGTAAATCCACGCTTTTTTAACATTACTTAGTGGCTGTTGATCTACCTTTTTAATATCGATAGTGAAGTTATTAATTACTTCTTCTAAAGCTGGAGTGCAACCTCTGTTATCTATTTTTCTTCCGAGAAATTTAAAAGGCACGGTTTCGGTTATAGTCGAAACGTTTTCCCCGCCTATACTAAGCCCTGGATCATATGAGGTATATCTGGTACCCCGCCTACCCAGACATAGACAGTAGCATTTGCTAGGTTTTGTTTTCATTCCATCTGTCCATGTACTTACTTACTTACAAATACTTACTTAGGCAGTCCGAAACTCTTACTTTCAATGCCTTCATCTGCCTTGGCTAAAGAGTTAATCAATGTGGTCGATATTATCGTTACTCTAAACGAGAATGAAAACATTACTGGTTTACGAACGACACAGACGGTATCAAAATTGCCAAAAAAATCTTGAAATGTCACTGTCAAATTTGACATATAATGCTTTTACCGCAGCATGTGCTCGTATTAGTAAATAATAGTTTCTTTAATATTCTTGATCTATAAAAATGCAGCAAGCTCACCGTCCTGGTAATCTGAAGCAGAGCAACAAGTCTCATAAGTCTCGTCATCGTTCCAAGCGCGGTATTGCAGCTGCTGTTAAAGGTTAGTGCCGACTCTTATAACTCTTAATTAAAATGCCTTTCGGATCACAGTTTTAAGTTTATATCTTTGCAGGTAAGGTAAATGTAAAGGAGTTTGTCCGCCGCAATCGTCATATACTGAAAAAAGACGAACGACGTCATCAAGCGCTTCAGATTCGCAAGAATAAGCGTGAAGAGGTTCTTTCAAAGAAACGTGCTCTGGGTGGTACTCGTAATCCTCCATTCTTAGTGTGCGTAGTACCATTGAACGCCCAGCTGGATGTTCAATCTGCTCTTGTAATATTGAAGACATGTTCTGAAGGGGCACTTGTTACTCAGTCCCCTAATGGCATTTTACATGTCGGGTAAGTTCTTTTGAACAATTAACAAGATGTTTCACAGAATGTAAGTAGCTACACAGATCCCTGGCGAGTTTAGGTCGAAGAAGTAGCCATTATAACTTGAAACTTGATATGTACCTCTCATCTTCAACAAGTATTTACAATATCTTAAACTTTATTGTTTAAACTCTTTCCACTACACTTTGTTTCTAGAAATATGTAGATTAATTTCATACACACACTCTTTTTAAGCAAACCAAAACTAATCTGTCTTATTGATGTATATAAACTTTTCTCGAAAAGCAGCTTGCCAAAGAACACATTAAAATCCATTTCCATCTGAGTTACTATACTGACAGGATTAACTCCTTACACATAATTTTATTCAATATTTTTTAATATTTCAGCTTACCAAATTTCAAACAGAGGTTCTCTTTTATATGCCCCGAAGTATACAATGATTTTGCACTTTTGGATGCACTTAAAATCGCAGATACTGCTCTTTTCATCAGTTCTGCTCTTGAAGAGCCCGTTGATGAATGGGGGGAAAAGGTTCTTGCTTTAGCAATGGCCCAAGGTATGCCTACACCTATTGTTGCAGCAATGGACATTGAAGGAGTTCACCCAAAGAAACGTACAACCGAAAAACAGAATGTGCAGAAGCTGGTCTCAAAATGGCTGCCAGAAGAAAAGATAATGCAACTAGACAAAAGTTCAGACGGTTTGAACTTGTTACGTAGAATTGGCAACCAGAAACGTAATGTGTTACATCATCGGGAAAAGAGACCTTACATGCTTGCTGAAGATGTTGAATATGTACCTGATGCTGAAGGGGACAAAGGCACTCTTAAAATAAGCGGATATCTACGTGGTATGCCGTTAAATGTAAATGGTCTAGTGCATATTACTGGTCTTGGGGATTTCCAGATGTCAAAAATTGACAGTTGGCAAGAGGATCCACATCCTTTGAATACTGGGAAAGAAAATATAAAGAATGGAGATGGAACAATCGAAGCAGAAATTACGAAAGTGTCCATGTTGCAAGTTGCTGATCCAGCTAAACAGGAGAGTCTTGTATCAGAGAATGTGCCAGATCCTATGGATGCTGAGCAGACATGGCCAACTGAAGAAGAAATTGAACAAGCGAATTTGGAGGTATGTTAAAAATTTTAATTTTACACTTCGGGACATTATAATAATCGTTCCTAAGTTCAGACTCAATAACTTTCCGTAATATGGGCGCTTGTTTAGTGCAAATAATACTGAGCTTATTTAATGCATGATATGATCATAATAGATTTTAACACAATTTTGTACAAATTATTTGCACCAAATCGTGTAAAAATCCATATGATTTGCACGAAAGGCAGGTGTGACAACTCACCTTACACAGCATAAGGTATAAGTTAAAATAAATAAAAATAACATTTTCAATTTTTAGACTAAAAAGAAAAAAATAAAGAAAATACCCAAAGGCTGGTCAGACTACCAAGCGGCGTGGATTGTCGAATCGGATGCAGAGGGGGGCTCAGAAGACGACGAAAGTGATGATGAAGAAGAAGACGAAGCTTTCATGTCTTGTGAAGAAGACAATTCTGATAAAGAGGAAAATGGAGAAGATAATGACTATCAATCAGTAACGGAATCAGAAATGGGTCCGACAGATGAGAAGTATGATGCAACTATTGACGCTCATGAGGAACATGAAATGCTTCAAAAACTCGCAGCAGCTAAAGAAGACAAACAGTTCCCTGATGAAGTTGATACTCCGCAGGATGTTCCAGCAAGAGAACGCTTCATGAGGTACCGAGGACTGGAATCGTTTAGGACATCTGCATGGGATGCTAAGGAAAATCTGCCTGAAGATTTTTCGAGGATATTTCAGTTTGAGAACTATGATAGAACTCGAAGGAGAGTTTTTAAGGACTTGGAAGATAGTTTGGTTAATATGGTGAGTGGTTTTTGTCAAGTTATATATATGATATGAATATTATTCTGGAATACACATCACTATCTTGTTGGTAACTAAGCTAGGCTTTAAGTGGATAAACATTTTTATATAATATATTTTTATATCCACTAACTGATGGTCTCAGGTGCGTGGATGTACTACCGCAACTTTTAGTCATATCTCTAATTTATTAAATGAATTCTAATCAAATACAAGTCAAAATGACCTTTTAATTTTTTATAAAAGTTCGGAACTCCACGCGATAAAATTTTGGAAAACTCACTTTTACCGACGTTTTGGGTGCGTTGCAGCACCCGTGGTCTACTCGTGACTTTTCTAGCCAAAAAAAAATTTAATTTCCAAAAAATATATTTTTGAGACCAGTATCATTAACTTAACGTAATCCAAGTTCTTTTTCAAAATCTCCAACATTGACAAAACTTCTTTGCAACAAACTTTTTTGGTAACACCAAGAAAAAAATTCTCTCTCTTACAGTATGGTTTCTACATCACTATTCACGTAAAAGACGTGCGCCAAGACCTCTGGAAAGCATTCTCCGATGCGAACGCCAACGCACCTCTCTCGGTCTTTGGTCTCCTGCCTCACGAACAGAAGATGTCTCTCATGAACGTGGTACTCAAGCGCACAGGCGCTAGCGACGAGCCCATTAAGAGTAAAGAGAGGCTGATCTTCCAAGTTGGGTACAGGAGGTTTATAGTCAATCCTATATTTAGTCAACATACTAATGGATCAAAGCATAAGGTTAGTATATACTCGTAGATAGAAAATATTAAAACATAAATTTATTCTAAATACATACATACGCTCACGTCTATTTCTCTCCAGAGTAGGGGAGACAACAGCCCGCCACTGACGTTGACTCTATCCTTCCATACTTCATAAATTATTCTGTGTACTGTAAATCTTCTTTTTCTTCCGAACTTTTTCCCCACCTGATTTGGGGTCGCTGGCCGCACTATTGTATTCCTGTGAAGCGACTGCCATAATATGTCCTACACAACTCACTGTCGAACCCCCACTTGAATTGGGTTCGACGAAACGGCCATACTACGAGAAATTGCGCCTCCCCATTTTGGGGGCGAGTCGGGGACACCGTTGTCCCTCCTCCCGAGGAGGGCCAGACCGTAAGAGATGGCCCTGGGTCAGCCGGGGTGCGAGGGTTATGTCGAATACAACCTCACCTCCGGACAGCACTATGACCCTCAGTCGGCGTGCGGTTTTAGTCGTTTCTAGTCCGACATAGCCTCCCCTTCCGACTCCAGCGAGGTGGGTATCCGAGGGAATTTCCGCTCGACAAAAAAAAAGCCATCTGTCCTCCACAACCCACAGATAATATCGAAGTTCTTTAGGTAAGTCAAGCGCAGATCTGATTTTGAGGGTTCCAACTACCAATAATAAATGCCAAAGTTGTTCATATGGCAACTGGAACCAACTTCTCTGCACGCTTATCAAGAAAGAAAGATAGTATTGCAGCCTTACTAACTTAACCTACTATGTTTAAAAGCATCTGCAATGTTTAATAATATGCTATAATCAAACTTACTTTTTCAGTACGAGAGATATTTTCAACCGGCTTCAACATGTGTTGCGTCCTTCTATGCACCTATACAGTTCAGTCCATCTTCTGTACTATGTTTCAAGGTAAGTTGAACTTAATATTAGTTGCTTTTGGAATCTGCTATTGTTAAATAGATTGCAATTATTTATTGATTCTATTAAGTGTAATTACTATTAGTTCTGCAAATATAAATACTTGATTCGTCTAAAGATCATTTTTTATCATCATAAGTTTGTTCAATTTAGTCGCTTTAACTAAAAGAATATTGCTAAGAAAAATCTGAAAAATGCTTCTTGATACGAGATTTCTAGGTCACATCTTTAGGCCACCATAAGCACTTTCCACCAAGTGGGTCATGTGTTTGTCTGCCACCTAAGTGGTAAAATAGAATGATTATTAATGGAATCCATTGCTAGAATTGATGTTGAGCGAAAAGAGCCGTAAGAATTAGTTCATGACTAAAATAAAAATTGCTGTGATACTATTTTTACAGGAAAAGAAAAATACAAATCTTCAGCTCATAGCAACAGGAGTGCTACTGTCTTGCAACCCAGATAGATTGATTATCAAGAGGATAGTGTTATCAGGACACCCGTATAAGGTAAGAGCTCCATGTAACTTGGATCATAGTAACTATTTCACTTTTACGAAAGCTACTGTCTGAGCTTCTAAATTCCTAATGCCAAGAGGGAAGCCTGTGTTAGATTAGCCTCTGTTAATAGCAGGTGTTCCGGCCAGCAGTTAAGGTTGGCTTGAATCATGAAAATCAATCAATCAATTAGCCTGTTGTAGTCCACTGCTGAACATAAGCCTTTACCAATGTGTGCCATTGTTCCCGATCCTCCACCCTTCACATCCAGTCTGTCCCAGCCACCTTTTTCAGGTTGTCAGTCCATCTGGCTAGGGAGTGTCCCACCTACAGTTTGCCAGGACTTGTTTGTTACAGCGGCCATATGTCAGACGTGGCCAGCCCACTGCCACTTCTCTTATCACTTCTGAAGCTATTTCTTAAGATAAGATAAGATAAGAAAAATCTTTATTGTACACTCATAAATTTTAGTAGATGTATAGACAACTTCTCTTCAAGAACTCTCAAGACTCTTCAGAAGTAGTAAGATTAATTTTGTTTTGTTTTGCGTAGGTGAACAAGCGGTCAGCGGTAATCAGATTCATGTTCTTCAATCGCGAAGATGTGGTATATTTCAAACCTTGCAAGCTTAGGACGAAATATGGATGCATTGGACATATAAAGGAACCTTTAGGTAAGCATACGAATCAGCATAATTAACATCTTAGCGTTTTTTCCTGGTTGCATGCGAGGTTTTCACTTCGAAGTCTGGGGTCCACTTACCTTTCTTCTCTTGGCTTGACTTATACTGCTTTCTGACTTCCTAAGACTGTAAGGAAGGCCTGCGCCAGAACCGTGTCCATCAAGGCTGGTGAATTGGCTTGCAGATGAGGGTGGCGTGGCCTCCAAAGTCTTGGTGTGACCCATACATACATACGTTACGACTGGTATAAAATAAAAATCGTAACAAAGTAAAATAGTAAGATCTTTTTACGTTGGAGCACACTGAACTGCAATTTGCTCGCGCACTTTTTAAGTGTTAGTTAAATTTGACTGAATTTTTTATAGCATTTTTAATGCTAACTTTTCTACCTGATTCATTTTAAATTTTCCTTCTCTTTATATCCGTGTTTAAGGGCGACGACGGTGGTGCCATCTACCAACATTCTTACGAACTGTTGGAAACAATGAATGATTTTTCAACCATTTTTAAACAAAAGTTAAATGTCAACTTTATGTATGTATAATACACAGCAAAATTGAATTGAAACTGCCGCAAGCATAGACTAATAATAATCTAGACGTATATTCAATTTTGCAATGTATTAGATATACATAAAGTTGATATTTAAATAATATTAAAACAGTACGCGAGCAAATTGAAGTTCGGTGGGCGCCAACGCTTTAATACAAAAGTTGGTTATGATAAGTTAGATAACCTGTAAACCTTGCCACGCCTTGATTATTCCAAATTCTTCTATAAAACCTGTTCTCTCCTATAAAATCCAGTTCTAATACTTTTTAATCTTTCTTACAGGTACTCATGGGCACATGAAATGCGTATTCGACGGCCAGCTCCGATCTCAGGATACCGTACTACTGAATCTATACAAGCGAATGTTCCCGAAGTGGACTTATGAGAACTGCATTGTTACTGATAGACCTAGTAAAGATAATGACATGATGGAGTAATAGACAATAAATCAACTTGTAGAAATTATTTTTATTTTATTTAAAGACTTCCCACCCAGACGTGGGGGGAACAATCGTACCCCACGGCGTTAATTGTAGTAATCTGTAATTGTAAGCATAACGGCCTGCGCCCAGCGCCGGCATCGGCAAGCATGTGGATTTGTATTTGTCATGTAACAATAGATCTTATTGTTATAGAAATAAGAATGAACTTTAATTGGTAACCATACCGCTGCAGAATGCCGATCGATGCCGACGATAGTCGACGATCGTCATTGAAATTTCAATTTTATGTTGAAAGTGATAAGATCTATTACGCTTGGCAAAAAAATCCTGAAGCTCGCCGATGCCGATAATGGGCGCCGGCCTTAAGTATTACTTACCAGTTTTTAATGCTTAATAGGTATATTCTTGATAAAAATAAACATTAAGTCAAAGTATACAGAGGGTTTCCAGTGGTCATGACCCGCCATTACGAGTTAGAAGTATGTATATGTTCTTGTTGAATAAAATAAAAGTCATAAATACGTTTCCACATCTTTATTGACACATGAAGCGCGAGGCCTACGCAGTGAACATCAGGGTAGCAATCTCATCGTCACTAGCCTAACATCAACCTGCTAATCTCATAAGGCAGTGAAACGATTATCAAATATTTGATTCATAACACATTATAAGTCGACAAAGTTATATAATCTCATTACTACATAGTATAAAGCAAAGTCGCTTAACGCGTCCCTATGTATGCTCATATCTTCAAAACTACGCTACAGATTTTGATGCGGTTTCTTCTAATAGATGGAGTAATTCAAAAGGAAGGTTTATATGTATAATACATGCGTAATATAGTAGAGGGTGCAGCGGGAACGGGATCGGACGCCACGCAGGCGGAAAAATTTGGCGGTACGCAGTTCGCCGGGTCAGCTAGTTCTTTTTATGAAGATTGTGGTCACCAATACCTTTGACATATACATTTTAACTTGTCTGGTTAATCTTGTTTGGTTTTAACATGAGTCAACAAACAATATTGCTCGTGACTGGGTTTTGATTCCCACGTTGCACTTCTCGAATGGTTAAAACGTAATTGGTAACATAACATCAACTCACGCCTGTATTCCCCGAAGGGGTAGGCAGAGGTGCTAGCACCCACATTTCGCCAGTTTATGTTTAGGTCCCAATGTAATAGGTGGCGAGCCTATTGCCATTAACCGGGCACTTATAAACTTGTGATAAATACACACATAACTTCCAAAAGCATCGAAAAGTCATTGGTGTGTGCCATGGTAAACCTGGGATCGAACCCGAGACCTCGTCTCAGCAGTCCATTACCCATACCACTAGGCTACCGCAGATACGTATATTGGTGTTACCTCAAAATTAATTGTTTACATGTGTTGCCGCATTACCCACATTTATTTTAAAATGAAGATAGGCTTAAAAAGGCTTTTTAATCCATTCAGGATTGGATGAAAGAGGGCATCCTTATGAAGAGAGTAATTGAACCTTGTGAAAAGAGAGTGTAGAAGAGAATGACATATAATGCCGACTCCTAAATGATTAGGACATGGGCAGATGATGATTATATACGAATCGCAGAAATCTCAATCGATGCACAAGCGTGCAAGTCAATAGGAGACCTATTAAATGGTAATACAGCATATAATAGAACACACGTTAAAAAAATATGATTGTAAATAAAATAGTATTTACGTGCGGCAAAAAAATACAGATTATTCTGTAATAGTTCATAAACATCGCCTAAAATCTTCGTCGACTTATACTATATTATACAAATTAAACAAAACTTGCAGAGAACAAACATTAATTCAAGTACAAAAAATAGTGTTGCCATCATGAAAAAAAAATCATCAATTTATTGCATTCTCTGCAGCCGTGCAAACACGAGCATTATTACAATAATATATTATTAATAATAACTATTAATGAACGCAAACAAATTGTACTATTCGGTGTGACAAGTGGAAATTATACGACTTAAACGTACATTAATTTTTTAAGAGTATTTTCACGCAGTTCCTGCTGCTTTGTCAAATTGAACCTTATCATTGTATAGCTAGAACGTATAATGTAATGAAGGAAAATTTTCGTGTGGAATCAAGTCTTGCCATAATTCTTTCAGATATTGCTATTATAAAAATATGATAAAAGAGTTTTTTATTCTACTATGGGACCGCTATACTTGCAACACTGAGCACTGGATAAATCAAAAATCAATTGCTTATTTTTAGAATTCTGGTTCTTTTTCAAACTTCATGCGAATTTTAAACGTCATTACAGAATTTTTGTGATGATGATGAATGACATTCCAACTCTCTCTAGCGAGCTTTTAGTAAAGTCCCCACAACTTTACTGAGGCAGCAATTATCTCATTCATCGTCATTATCAACATCATTACCCCATTATCATCATCGACATCAATCATTTATTTTTTATTTTTTTATTTCTCTTACAATTGGTATACAGTTGATAAGGATACAATGGTCTGAAATTAATGTATGTAGAACTACATTGTAAGAGCTGGTGTTTGTTGAAGGTCTAAAAGCCCTGTTTAACTAAGTAATATACTACAAAATAAGACTTGACATAAAGGTCTAGCTACCATTGTCATAAAATCATTATATAAAAAAATGGAATGACAGTTCAAGTTCAGTGTTGCCCTTTTCAAACAGTAAATTTTTCCGAAGTTTATAAAAATATTGGAGCATCTTACTAAGATTATCAAGAATATTACTAAGGTTGTCAAACCATACAAAATATAATATTCGACGTCAAATATAGCGGCGGTATTGTTTGGGTATAAGTAAATCATAATATATTTTTTATAGTTCTATACATTTCATTCTCAACTATTTTCAATTATTACTCTTAAAGAGTTTTATCGCGGACTACTTATAACTATTAAACCTCTAGCTATAGTAGATTGACTAGAAAAATAAATTGATTGTAAAAAATAAAACTAATTATTCGCAACGGATAATGTTGCCATGTAAAAAAAACTAAATGATTGTTAATAGTTACACGTTAGCAAGTATATCAACTTTTTAATAAATCAGCAATATCTGAATGTATTATAAAAAAGACAGTCACGTATTAAAACGAGAATTTAAAAATATATCAAGACATGATTTTTATTTCTAATGACTTGAATTTGCTTATGTTTGACATAGTTATAATGTAATTCGACAGACGACGCATTCACACAATTAGTCCACAAAGGAATTACACCAATTTCATAGGACAAAATGGACTAATAACGAGATTTCAAGCAACTAAAATTAATCAAAAATATATAACAACATGAATTAACTAGTAGAAAAAAAACTACCAACAGTAATTGACTACAGAAAATAATGCCCATAATATCCACTGCACATACATAATGGTCGATAATGTCCACTCCCCACGCATGCATAATGGCCGATAACGTCCAATCACGCATGCCTAATTGTTGTTAATTTCTACCACGCATGCGTAGTTTGATCTGTTTCAGCGAATGGTCATTTTCACACGTCATTTACAGTTGGTAACTTTACAATACAATTTTAAATGATAGAACTAAAAGGCTGTCAATTTCAAATTCTTGCCCTACGTGAAAAATGTGTACAGTCTACTCCACCTGCCGACTTCCATTAGATCTAGAAATCCTACATAAAATCTCAACTTCAAAATCTCTGACGTATATTAAAATAAAGCGAAAATTAATTGAAAATTAAGTGGTTAACTAGCAAAAACTTGAATTTTTCTCATCTTTTTTAGTATCTAACCTAAATAGGTACAACGTTATCGCAATAAAAGTAGTTATTAGCTTACACAATCTATCCTCCAAGCGCCATAGTAGCCATATCATATTTTTTTATTTAAAATTATCTATAGGATTGTATTTATGTTTGGTTTTATTATCTTTCTATATTTTTTAAAGGCATGTATTTCACAGTACGGTAGGCAGGCGTGACTGCTTTGTCAAAATTCGAATTCTATTTTTGAATTGCGCGCTAATTTACATCTTTTGACAGCTTAGTTTTTTTTAGTTATTTTTTTACAGGGGGCAGGAGTTTTTATGCTTTAGGTTTTTTATTGCGTCGCTTCTTCGCGTCCACGGGGTCAGTGGGTGAAGGCTTGGCGCTAGTAGTGTTGGGTGACACACCGGACTTGTTATAGAGGTTATTGAGGAACTCTTCGAGATTGGGATCTTGACTGTAATTAAAATAAATAGTATTAATAAGAGAAAAGATACAATTCATCATCGATAATAGAAATGTTATTGAGGAACTCTTCGAGATTGGGATCTTGACTGTAATTAAAATAAATAGTATTAATAAGAGAAAAGATACAATTCATCATCGATAATAGAAATGTGGTAGCACACAATAATAAAGTTAAATATTGCAATCTATAAATAAGTTTGAGACAAAGCCATGTCGAAATTGGAATTATTACTTTCAGTACGACTTATTATTTTCAGTATCTCACGAATATCTAAAACGGCGTTGATAGGATCTTACCAAATTTGGATAGGTAGAGGGGGGAACACTTGTGTCGGTGGAGGTGAGCGCTGACGCATCACAAGGTGGCCACCCTAAACCTACACCTGGGTCGCAAGTCCCAGGCGCCGTCACAGTGTTCCTCTCTGTACCACGCCATGGACCCGGCGACCGCACGGTGAATCCATGGAATGCTGAGAACCGGATCTCAACTAATTTTTTTTTTTTTAAATAGAACATCGGCAAGTAAGCAGAATTATTAATATTGCCACTAACCCCTCCCACTAAGGAAAAATGCTTACGTCGGTAGCGTAATGGCCTCGATTCAAACCCGGGACCTCTCGACCATAAAGCCGACTGCCTTACGATCCCGGGTTCGAGTCCATCACCTTAACCACAAATCTACCGATGCAAACCCGAGATAGATCGATGTAGTACGTACCCGGTAGAAGGTCGCTGATTGATGTCGGAGGCGGCGGCCGCCTTACTCCCGAGTACGATCCTGTATTGTACCACGTGGCAGTCGGGCCTTAGTTGTTTCAGGTTCTTTTTCTGGAGAAACAATATTTTTTATTGATTGCACTTGGTGGAATTTGCTACACATTTATTGAATACCAGCTTTTGCCCGCGGCTCCGCCCGCGTGGATGTCGATTATCGCGACCAAACGTAGTCAATGTCCTTTTTCAAGGTCTAATCTACCCCTATACCAAATTTCATCAAAATCGGGTCAGTGGTTTAAACGTGAAAGCGTATCATAAAGACAGACAGACAGATAAAGCGATAGACAGAGTTACTTTGCATTTGCATGGAAGACACTTGTACTTTTCCACTGTGTTGTATTTTTGAAGCGATTGTGACCGGTTGTCGCCTCCCGGTATTCACAAAATTTACATCAGTACTTAAAAAACGTCATTGTAAAAAGTAAAATACCAGTGTTATTCAATATAACAATTATGAAGTGAAATCTTTTTTTAGGCGCGTTACACAGATTCTATAGAAATTTTTGGGTAAACAAAAATCATAGAACTACGTCACCTTCACGATATAATTTTTAAATTCTATATGGCCAGTGGTACCTATTCAACAAATAGTGAGAATTCACTTCGGAGTGATACATGTTTAGGCGCATTGAGAACTTTTTTATAAACTAAATTACTTTTTAATTTTTATACAGACTCTTTTCACTTCTATTGGCACTAGGCAGTTCTCAAAGACTACCCACACTGCATGTTTTTTTTTTACAAATAATAGTTGGACAATGGTTCCTGCCGGTTGCGATTTAAAGAGTTAAGTATGTGTATTGTATTTATTGTATATATTTTGTATGTGCGTATTGTATATTGTATGAAATTTTTATAGCATTTATTATGCTAACTTTACAATTTGATTACATCATCGGTATTTTAAAATGGTCGAAAAATCATTGGTTCCAACAGTTTGCTACAGAGTGTTGGTTGATGACTCCATCGTCGCCTTAAAGTATACCCGACTTTGTCTTTGTTGTATATAAAGAAGAGATATTTGAATTGATTCAGGCTAGGTTCAGTAACTCAGCTGGAAGAGCATTCCCCCTGTAAGGGAAAGGTCGTGGGTTCAAGCCCCACCTGAGCAATTCATTTTTCGTGAAGTAATCAAAATGTGTATTGTATATTTACCTGACAACTGGCCCACTGCGTGATCTGGTACACGGCTCCGTCCATGCACGCGTAGTACATCACGAGAAGTCCCATCATACTCGACTCTGCCCATATGTCACCCTTGAACGTTTAATAACACATGTAAATTGAAACTCGAAGAATTAATATTAAGTGCTTGTGGTCACGGAGAAGAGATAAAAATAATGTTAAAAAAACTAAAAAACACGCTTTTTTCGTATTCCTAACAGCAAACCCTTCCATTTGATATGTGGATTTCAAACAAGCCAGTCCGCCATCTTGGGGAGGCCGCCATATTGGATTTGTAATGACGTTTCTTAGCTAGTCATGTATTGTCATCAAAACTTAGAGCGTGTACAAAATTTCATACAAGTGAAGCTAATAAAAGGGTGTTAAAAAGGTTCAAAGTATACACTTACGAATGAATTTTTTATAGTATTTATTAGACGCATATAAACAGAAGGGAAATTTGAAGTGATTCAGGTGTGGCTCAATAGCTCAGTTGGAAGAGCATTCCCCCTATAAGGGAAAGGTCGTGGGTTTAAGTCCCACTTGAGCATTTCATTTTTCCCGTTGTATTCGAAGTATACCTACACTTACGACTATACATACAGATGTAGAAGGATTTGAAGGAATGTGTGATAGAGAATATGGCAAGAAATGACTGACAAGATGACATCTGTGCTCTGAGCACGAAAAATATATCGAATTTGTAACGTAATTTTTTCGAGAGAACGGATCATTTCGATTGGCAGGCAGTCGAAGGTAACTTGTATGAAAAAAGGTTTAGTGACGTCATAAAATTTAATAGTCAAATCACTTACTATTAAAGGTTGGGTGGATGATTAAAAATATTTTTTATCACTCTTTTACAATTCTTAATTTAATAAGCTCGGTTACATAATTTATTGTAACTATAGGATAATTACCCAATTAGGAATAATGCCTTGATCACACGCACCAAGTGGAGTGGCAAGACAGTGCCGAGTGCGATGTACGTGCAAAGTACTCGGCGCTATGTTCACACGTAGTGAGCATAGGTCGAGTGTACTGTCTCGGCGCGTGTGATCAAGGCATAAGGGCTTTTTTTTAATCGTGCGATAAATCCCCACGGATACCACCCCCACGGAGCCGGTGAAGGTGGTTATGTCGGACTCGAACCGACTAAAACGCACGCCGTCTTGGGTCCTTGGTTGCCGGAGGTGAGATTGCCGAAAGCATATCTCTCGCACCCCGGCAGGGCTAAGGGCAGATTGTGATGATGTTAGTAGGTACCTCTTTGGCGGAGTGTCGGATCTTGCACTGCACGCAGTACCGCGCCGCATAACACGGTCGGTCTGTTAGCACGCGCTTGTGGCGCCGTCCGCAGTTCGTGCATCTGCGACAGACAGACAGACATATAGACAAAGGTTATTATATACCGGGTGATTTATACTCAGTTTCGATAGAAAAATCGTTCCTCACCCACAAACAGATGCGTTAAACTAATAACACCTAGTCGTTTTTTGCGACGGGGGTTAAAAACTGTCGTAAGCATAAAAGAAACAGTGGTCAGCAGTGGTTGGAATTAGCTCTTAGAAGGTTTGGGCTCCGCATTGCTTCTCTTTCATCGTCAAATTACTATGAACTACTTTTAAAGAAGACTTAAGACTCAAAATTGTTTGTAGGTAATATTTGGCTGCCCCAGTGGCGCTCCTATAAGGATCTCCCTAAAGCAGTACCTGATGGTGTTGGCAGCGAACTCCATCTTGTGGTGTAGTTGCGCCAGCAGCTGGCTGAGTTCGCCCTAGTGGCGCTCCTGTAAGGATCTCCCTAAAGCAGTACCTGATGGTGTTGGCAGCGAACTCCATCTTGTGGTGTAGTTGCGCCAGCAGCTGGCTGAGTTCGCCCTAGTGGCCCTCCTGTAAGGATCTCCCTAAAGCAGTACCTGATGGTGTTGGCAGCGAACTCCATCTTGTCGTGTAGTTGCGCCAGCAGCTGGCTGAGTTCGCCCTAGTGGCGCCCCTGTAAGGATCTCCCTAAAGCAGTACCTGATGGTGTTGGCAGCGAACTCCATCTTGTGGTGTAGTTGCGCCAGCAGCTGGCTGAGTTCGCCCTAGTGGCGCTCCTGTAAGGATCTCCCTAAAGCAGTACCTGATGGTGTTGGCAGCGAACTCCATCTTGTCGTGTAGTTGGGCCAGCAGCTGGCTGAGTTCGCCCCAGGCCGCTTCCACGTGGCGCGACTCCAGCGCTCGACGCTCGTAAGCCTCGCGCCGCTCCTGGAGTCAATGTCATGCATTACATTATGAAGATTCCTGGCCTTATCACCTCCGCCAGTCCCCAGCGGGAGAGGTAGACCAACAAAAGTTTGAGTATGCATCGTACAGGATGACATGCGTGTCTTTCTTAGTCCCATGGATGCCCATGGAAGACTGTGCGAAATGGAGAAATAACAGCTGGAAAGCGGAACCGAGGCTAACGCAAAGGCGATGATGACATGATGAACATTCTTGTAAATGGAAGACACCAGATAGCTGAGATCGTCACAGTCTTTACCAGATATCCCATACCTTCCCCAAAAGGACAGAATTTCTCTGAGGAGACATTTGTGAATTGGTCGTTTGCCCGGCCACCGGCGTTTCTATTGGAAATAATAATAATAATAGTGTATGGATACGTGTCTGAAGGAACTTACCGGCTCCCCTATAAGATCGAAGGCATGCTGCAGTATTTTGAACGCTTCCTCAGCACCAGGCTGTTGATTTTTGTCTGGGTGCACTAAGAAGGCCTGCCGTCTGTAGTATCTCTTTATTTCCTCGTCTGTGCATGTCACGCTTACACCTAATATACTGAAAAGAGAGACGTAGGTACTCATCAAGACGGGGTGCTTGGAAATCGGAAAAGAAACAACGAGTGTGTTTTAGATTAGACCATACGACTAGGCCTTCACTATTTACGAAACGTAACTAGCTATGTAAGAGAGAAAGAAAATATGTCCTCGCGCCTCTCTCTCTTCTGCTCCTACAGTAATTTACATAACGTAAGTCTATCTCTTTCTATCTTCACTAATTCATATCTCCCTTTCAACTTCCGTTCGCCTCACCTGATCACACTTTTCGTAACGCTCTCATCACACATTCACCAGCTTCCTCCTCAAGTCAAGAGTATGTAAAGAAGTTTACTTCAGAAGCAATAAGTTACCTGTAAGGATCCTTTCCTTTGCATGCTAATAGTCTCTTCATCGCTTCTTCACCGGTCGCTGGCAAAGGTATGTTCGCGTTCAGCTTTGTGGAATCACTGCCATTGTCCACTTCAACTTCTGTTGAAAATTGAACATATTATAATATTTTTGGGGTTTTGGGCCCCATCAGAGTCTTCGAGGCCCAAGCTGATATACTCCCGCGCAGCTATTGCTTGCAATGCTGTGAAGATGTTCAATATATTTCGTAACGCTGATAACCTATTTAGATAAGATAATAATTATTTATTTCCATAGGCTGATAACAAATTTCTCCTTAGGTAATAACAATGTTACATTATAGGTACATAGTTATAGAGTTAAATAAACTTATAAGGAGTGCACAGGCATTTCTACTATTTGAACCCTGTATCACGAACGCCCAAATTATTATTCATTTGTAACATCATACATAACATAACTTATACTCACGCCTGTATTCCCCGAAGGGGTAGGCAGAGGTTCTAACACCCACATTTCGCCAGTTTTTGTTTAGGTCCCAATGTAATAGGTGGCGAGCCTATTGCCATTAACCAGGCACTTATAAACCTGTGATAAATACACACATAACTTCGAAAAGCATCGAAATGTCATTGGTGTGCGCCATGGTAAACCTGGGATCGAACCCGAGACCTTGTCTTAGCAGTCCATTACCCATACCACTAGGCTACCGCTACTAAAACTAGGCTTTGTTCTCTGTTCAAAATATAATCAATCACGATACTGTTTTGTGAAGCAGATTTGGGCGACGAATTTGGCGTGAATAGAACATCTGGTCATGGTAACCACTTAATATTATTTGGACAGTGTGTTTGCTGTTGGTAGTATAAAAACTTTGATAAGAATATGGGGAAACTATGTGCTGAACGTAATGACTATGAAAGAGAGAAAGAAAATATGTGATTGCTCCTCTCTCTCGGTCTCTTCTGCTCATACAGTAATACCACAGTCTAACGATTCATACTACATACAGTCTGTCAACGAAGCCGTCTAGACAGAGCAATCGTGCAGGGGGGCAGGGGAGTGGTGGGGGACGGGGTATTACTCGGTACGCCCATACATTTTACTCGGTACTGAGGATTCAGGGCTGTATCATTTATAATCACTAATCACACTAATTACGTTTTTAACTTATAATTATTTTTTTGTAAAAATAGTTTTTCGTTTTATATGTTTAGCGATCCAAGATGGCGGACACGAAATATTCACTAAAATCAATATGGGTATCGCTTTCGGGGTTTTTGGGGTCGCTGATTACGATTATATCATCCGTTTAGCGATCCAAGATGGCGGACTCGAAATATTCACTAAAATCGATATGGATATCGCTTCGCCTTCTTGGATTGCAAAAAAGATGATATATTCATAGTAAGCAATCCCGAAAACCCCCAAAACAATACCCATATTGACTTTGTTGGAAATTTCAAATCCACCAATTTGGATCGCAAAATGGATGATATATTCGTAATTTTAGCCACCCCGAAGACCTCGAAAATGATACCCATAATGACTTTGTTGGAAACGGCCGCCATTTTGGATCGCAAAATGGATGATAATATCATCCATTCAAGATACCGTAAGTTTACTTTCTACATGCGTTGGTGAAAGTTCGTTTAAAAACAATGCATGTGTCTATGGTAATGTACGAATAATGATAAAAGTAAAAGGATTTATACTGCGTGACTATTGTTCGTAATAATATTATTGTCGTAATTTCTGGGTTATATTTCTAGGTTTTGGGTTTAATTGGTATTAAAATTGGATTTGTTTTCATGAGATTGTATAGCCTCCCGAGGTTAAAGCCATGGATGCAATCAGGACACAAATTGTTACCTTTTAAACTGTTACCTTCTTTCAACCATTACCTTTTTTAAACCATTTCAATTTTCTCCAAAAGCCGAGTCTTGTGTGTCCAAATTTTCTATCAATATACATCAAGTATTTGTTATCGCCTATCTTGCTAATATAGTCCTTACTGCTGCGCCACACTGCTTGAGAGCTCACGTATGTCTGTGTGAACACTGATGTACACCTGAATAAACAAGAGACATCATTAAACAGTCACATGTTATTATTTAACTAATATTACATACATACATAATAATCATGCCTTTATCTTCAAAGGTTGGGTAGAGGTGAAAAACTCACATTTCACTAATTAATGTATTCTGTTCCACATAATAGGGGGTGAGCTTATTGCCCTATTCCCTGGAATATTGTCTCATCATCATCATGAATAAGGCTGAGTCTGGCTTGAAAACTAATATTATGAAGTCCTTGAATTTTGAAGTATTGCAATCTCAGTCAGGAAACTGATATGGTTTTATTTGGCTACTACTTCTTGTATTTAGAACCCTAAGATTTCAGCATTTCAGCACTGGACCAGGAAAGTAAAATATTGTCTACAATCAACCATAGGGTAAAAAAGCTGCCCCTTAAATAAGTAGGTACAAAATTCTGACTGAAAGGTACCCAAGTACAGCAATAGAAGGAAAAGATTCCGATGTTTTTTGAACTTAAAAGTTAGCATAATAAATGCTATAAACATTTCATTAAAAAAAAAGCTAAAGTTTTAATATTATAAATTGTAAAGAGGCTACTTACAAGTCAAATGACAGATGAAAACTCATACGGCATATATCCGAGAGGAGAAGAATGAACCACACAAGCGCCTTCCACGTAGCACCGCCCCAATGTTCCAGATAATTTTGAGCTAATCCCAAATATCCTGGTTTGTTCCTTCTCTGTTTACTTTGATTTTTTTTCTTGTCCTGCACAGGCTTCGTAACTTTTGCGTTACGCGCATCCTTTTTCTTCTTAGCTTTGGTACTGTCATTCTGTCCTTCTTGTATGATAAATTGCGAGTGGTCATCTTCATCTTCCATTTTTAAATCATCCTCGGTAGCCCCACTCCTGTCCGAAGTCTTAGTTTTATTGTCATTTTTCTTGTCCTTCTTCAAGGGCTTTTCCTGATTCTCAATAAAAACAAACTGACTTTCGTTCTCATGAGTGTAGCTCACATCTTCTTCGTTGGTAATGTCATCTAGAGAGGACCACTTACGGGATATATTGCTACGTTTGTTTTTGGTTTTTTTGTTCGGTTTTGAACGCTTCTCATTGTCATCTGTGTTGATGTCTCCGGACTCGCTGCCGGAGGATATGGTGTTGGTGTGGTGTTTCTTCTCACTCTTGTATTTATTGTCATCTTGTTTGAAATGTGAAGGTTTCTCTGGTTTTATATTAGGTTTATTATTTGCTGGCTTTAGATCTATATTCTGTGGTTTCACTTTACGTGTTGCTTCATTTTGAGTAGTATTTTTTGTATTCTTTGCTAACACATCCGAGTAAGTTGGGCGCATTGGTTTAACTTCAGCAACAATACGTTTTTTGGTGGTGGTGTCAGCTAAAGGATTTTCATTTCTCTTCGGAGAGTTATCTATCTTCATAGCTTGAGTTTTTAAAGGATCTATTATAGGGTTATTTATAAGTATGTTCATATTTGAAGCCTCCGGGTGATTTAAAGGATAGTTTTGACCAAAAGGTGAATAAGTACCAGTTGAGTTGGGTTCTAAATTACCCAATAAATCTTTCAAGAAATTAGAAGTTGGCATTTGGTTGTTCACAGTTTCTTGATATGTGCCTTGAGGTGCATTTGTAGGTACGTGTAGATTATTGTTGTTCATAGAGAAATCTTGGTTCAATGTGAAAAGATGTGATGGCTGAGGCATCTGAACAGGTTCTCTCCCTAATCCCTGATTATGGTTAAACAGCTCATACTGGCCAGACATCGGGAAAATGAGTTGTTGATTATTTTCGTCATAGAACACGCGCACAAGCTGTCCGTTACTCAGCTTGAGCATAGCGTTACCGTAGTTCTGGTTAGCGCGAAGCACGTTAGGCATGCTGTTGAAAGGTACTTTATCGTCTTTATTGGAAGCGGCATCGCCTGGTTGCACGTTGTAAGTATGTTTGTTCATATAAACATCTTTGCCGAAATTCGGATTGACGTACATACCATTATCGTTCATGACACTCGAGTTTGATGAGATCTGTGGTTGGTTTCTCTCATTTAAAGCGCCAGGTGCACAGTTCTCGGCGGTTTCCGCATGAAAGTTCCATGTATTGTGCTTCATATCATTGTATATCGGATCATCCTTAGGCGACCTTGCCATTTTGGGTTACTTTTTAATGAACACAATAAATGATACACTATTTGAGTACACTTAAAACTGTAGCAAATAACTCAAGGATTTAACATTTTTATAGTTTATTGATGAAATTTAAGAATATGTTGATAAAACGTGGAATATAATTTTATTGACGATCTGACGCTTTTCGCATTTTGAAGTACAGATTATACATTTTTGTTTGACATTTAATTAAAGTTGGCGGATATTCTCGTTTCACTCAACTACTGATATAATAATCTGTGCCGTTAGTTACCAAAACTTATCAAATAAAAATGCATGGGCAGCTTAGCTCGACACTCTAAAATGTTTTGTTATTCATTATTATTTTCTAATTTCAAACTCGTTTTAATTATTTATCTCAAATTTTGTACAACACTCATCAACAATAATGAGTGTTGAAGTGTTGAAAAAATGAACGCCTAATAAATTAATGTAGGCAATATTTCGCGCATCTAAACATGTTTAAAGTAAAACACTAAGTATGGTATGCTATAGGTATTTCATTGACTTCTATGTTTATTTGTTTACCTGTTTTGATCAGAAATATAGCCAGTCTCTAGAGTGCTCGCAAGAAATATATGCGCGCGAATGGTGGCATTGGCAAACTGAATTTTGTTGTAATTTTTAATAAAATTGTTGTGCAAATATTGTTCGACGTCAATAGGTACAATTTAATAGTTCCGATTTCGATCGCGCGTAGACTTATCTTTCGAGCACACTAGTAGAGTAGGTAGTACCTTTTTCGTATATAGTAGTATTCTTTTTAGGCTAATTAGGCTTTGTTATGACTTTTGATGTAGGTAGGTTCATTAGCCAAACTGTCGCAAAAAGTAACTAACTTCTATGAGGAAATCCCTACGGAAACCTTTCTTCCGGCCAGCCAGGTAGGCTACGTCAGTCTCAAACACCCCGGTCTTTACTAAGGTGTTAAGTCACTTATGGCAATTCTCTCGCACCCTGACTGACGCTGATCCTGACTGCCATTCACGGCTTTGATATGGTCTCTACTCCATCCATGGCTTCGTCTGGGGTGACAAAGGCGTTGATGACGTTTCCAAATAGGTATACCGAACTAACATTCTATAAAGAAAGAAGCCTCCAATAGGTTTTTATCGTTTGAACCCACATCAAATACAGGATCTCATTTCAATTTCAAATGTTAGCAAATACTTGAATGAAATTTTTAATTTTTAAGGGAAAGGTAATGGGTTCAAGTCATTACCAACTCTGTTCTATAATGTAAATGTAATAAGTATAAGTAAATTACAAATGGAGGCGCACTTGTAATTTTGCCATTTCAAATTATATTTTTTAATTTCTACCGTGAGAATTAGGTAGTTTATAGAACTCACTCTACAGATTGCATAGAAACAAGTAATTCACCATAACTACTCACCTATATACCTAGGTAGGTATTACTGCGCCATGCGGACCTCTAAAACCAATTTGTGCTGAGAATTTCAAACAATTGTACTGGCTCGAATTGCTCATTGTAACATGGATATGTTTTGACGTAAGCTGCGTAACGACTTCGCCTTTCTTAGGCAAACATTAGACATTTTAAAAGTACGACACAGTCTACAAATTTTCTACAAAAGCGTGCTCGATTTTATGCAGTAAGGTAAAAAGTTGTTTATGTTATATTTACACTGTGGTTTATGGCTGTGCCGTTTCACAGTAACTTGAGTATGGTGTAAAGTGCCTTTTGAGTTCATAGCGTGGGAAAGGTTCGTTATGCTTTAAATTGGTTCGTGGTGACTTGACGCTTGAGGCATGGAATGTTTAGCATTAGGAACCCCAGCAAACAAACTATAAAATAATATAAGTAGAAGGGAAATAGTTTAGCATTGTTATAAATTACGGATATTTGCGAAAACACAATTCATACAAAGTGAAGTTCTGTAATAGTTTTGACCTTTAAGTGACTAAATTTGGATATTGATAGCGCAGCTAGAATACTCCACTGTCTCAAAGACGGATATTTAAGAGAGGACAGATTCGAAATAGTGCGGGTGTGAGTATGGTAGCTTAGTGGTCAAAAGCATGCTCCCTGTAAAAGAAGGATCGTAGGTTCCAATCCCGCCTGGATCGATCACAAAATTTTTCTTTTCATAATCGATTGGAATAAATTTGTAGAATTTAGGTATGTAGATAGATTCTGAACACTAGGTAGGTATAACACTATAATAGGTGTATCTAGGTTTTTGGTTAGTCAGTGAATAATAAATAATACCAAATAAAACGCGATAGTCTTTTATAAATAGTTTATTTCAAAGAAGTTACTCGGGTGGCGCACGGTAGAACGACTCCATGGAGTTGCTCCACAGACCATGGCCCACCTTCTAATGTGTGTGCAGTGTGCGCATGCCCGGGAGGAACTTATGAGCGCCTCTGGATTCCAGAGGTGCTCTGGAAACCTAATCCAGTCAGCAGCACTTTGAGAAAAGAGCATTTTAAAGTCGTATGCCGGCGACACGACAGAAGAAAATTTCAAGGGATGAAAATGTTAACTGATCGTCAGAGGCACAACAAACTGCTTACCAAAATAACTACCAGAGATGGGTGGCTGATACATTAATAAAAAAAATCTTATCATTTTCTTAAATGTTAGATATTAAACAATGTTCGAGGCACTCCTTTTAAGTAAAGAAATACCTACTTAGGTACCTGTGTTAGAAGCCTCGTGAAAATTTATTTAAGTACTACGACCTTAATTGGGTATTCTCACAGGTATTCTACTTTATAGTCAGTTACTTTTTACTAAACATCAAAACGATAAGTTATAAGACTTATAAGTAAGGTAACTTGTATGAAAAAAGATTTATAAATAAATGATAAAATCTTTTATTTAAGACAACAGAGGCCCATATCTTGTTAGTTTATTCTTAACATCTATGTTAGTAATATAATGGTTTAACTTGTAACATCAGGTGTTACCTATGATAGATTCATCACGCCACATGTAGCATGATGAATCTACCAAAGGCAGGCCCATCCATCCTCTCCGCGAACACTCCTAGAATACCGTTGGTGCCCCCCCCCCCCCCCCCCCCCCCGACCCTACGCAGCAACGAGGCTACCTTCAAGCGCATCAAAGCGTGAAAGTCATCTGTATGCGCATCTGCGAACATCCCCGACGCACTGCAGTACGGTGGGAGCCTCAACAACATCCTGTAAGTGTTATTATACTGTACACGCAGCGCATTGACTGCCCTTTGGGTATGGTTGAACCAGAGGCTGCTGGTGTAGAATGTCTGGCAGTAAGCCTTGAACAGTGTAATTTTAACTGGTACAGTGCAAACAGCAAACCTCATCATAATATTTAATAAGTGACTCATAATAAGTGACGTCATAATATTTAATAGTCAAATCAGTTAGGTACCTACTAATAAAGGTTGGGTGGATCATAAAATAAGAACCGACGCAATTTTCACCGCTCTTTTACCATTCTTAATTTAATAAGCTCGGTTAGATAGTTTATTTTAACTATAGGATAATACCCAATTGCTCAAGTCGTTCAGAAATTACCTACTCGATACTCGATTAAATGACGAACGCACCCACATACAAATTATATAAGAAAGGACAATGTTCTGCACTAATACTGCTTTAAAATTTAACTAGATAGCTAATGGTTTCCTAGAAATGAGCAGTAAAACGGCAGTTGTCTATAGTCATAAATCTTATAAGGCAATTTAGTTAAAGCTTGTTGATGCTTTGTACACGTATGTTCTAAACTAATATAATATAAAGACTTGGTTCTTTAGGTCTATAGTTGTCAAGGAAGTAAACACTTTTCTGTCGAACATAATTATATCATCTGTGGTCGAACTTAATTTTCATACTTTTTTATTAACTTTTAATATAATCTGTTACTATTGCACAAGTTTATAGTTTGAATTTTTAAATATCTCTGTGGGATTGTGTAAAGTCGGAATATGCATGACGGTAGATAGTAAGAAATATTGAAATAATATTAAATCGTACGACATTTGACAGCTCAGCGGGTTATGTCGGAGACATAGATTTAGAGTGGGTTAGATACTGCAAGCCGTCTATCCCAGTGTGTATTAGGTACACACATTGCTCCCAATTCTGTTGTTACATCTCTAAACTTAAATTTCTCTAAAAAAATCTAATTGAATCTCTTTCTTTCATGATCAGATAAAAAAGGACAGATGATTTTATTTAAGTTAAGACCTGTCAAATTAAGACAGCGCCTTGTTAGTGCGTAGTAAGTTAAGTCGCATGTTCGTAGATGTCGACTAAAAGCACTGTGTTACCAAATTGGAGCAATGCTCTAACTTTAGTGCCTATACATGTTCTTCCTTGATAGGATCTATCTATGTAGGTACTATCACATCCCTATAGTGACGGAGAAAGAATACAAGTCGGTATCACCCAGTGGCGTTGGGTTATGGATCCACGGAGTCTACAGACGGTGTACGTTTTAGTCGGTTCAAGTCCGATATAATGATCCCAGGGGTGTCCGTGGAGATTTTACGCACATTAAAAAAACAGGCGGTCAGATAATAAGTGTGGGGGAGGAGAGGAATTTTTGAGGTGACGCCTGCAATATCCGAACCGGCCACCCCTCACCACTCCTTCTCATCCAACGTGTGTCGTAAGAGGCGTCTTACGGAAAAAATACTATATCACGCGCTCGGGTATCCAGCCTAGTCTAAATCTGTGGTCGGAGGCCTATTTGTGCGTCAATCAGACCGACTCGACCGATACCTGATACGCTAACATCTGATACAGACTTTCACGATTGTACATCGTCACAGTTCAGTTCCAACGGCCTGCTAAATATGGCTATATCGATGGCATGTTCTCACGGTGTTTAAGATACTCTATTTTTTACCCGACTGTGGACCGCGTAATGTATTTATCAGTCTACGTGTATGTATGCTTGTCCCTTTGTGTTGTAAAGGCCGAAGATCTTACAATGTAGTAGTGATCATTTTAAGATCTCAATGGCCGCGAGAAATGCTTTTTACGTCCGGTGCTTAGTCGTTAAGAAGTCGGCCTTACGATCGAGACGTTCTGGTTTTGAATTCAGGCTATTAAGATTAACCAATACATTAGGGCTAACCAGGCAACCATAACATTAAGGCTTGTAATTATAAGAAGAAGGAAATACGGATAGAGCATTCCAGTTCTTTACCGTGAGTAGAGTTTGAGAATTTCCGACTATTCCACAGTGTCGAGACACGAGATTGAGTCTCGACCTGACGCAAATAAATGTACAAAAAGTCCCGGAATTTGGAGACACTAGACATCCTGGGATCCAAACCCTAACCGTGCAACGAAGGCAGAAACCTAGTTTGTTTTCCTAATAATACTTTGAGCCGCAAAGCGGCGTAGTTGTAGTGAACGTGGTCGTTACACTGGAGGCGGAGTTTCGATCCCCGCTCAGTGCAAATATTTGTATGCATGAATATGGCTATTTGCATTGGTCTGGGTGTTTCTATGTATAGTATGTATGTATTTATAAAAAAAAAAAGAATTATCTAAATATGTTTATCCGCATTCTAGATTCCATAACACAAGCTAGTTAAGCTATGCTTACCATGGGTCTAGATAGCGTTGTGGAATATTTATTTATTATTTATTTGTAATTGCATTGGTTTGGTCGCGCCTCGGAGAGCACGTTAAGCCGTCGGTCCCGGTTGCCAGTTGTAAGATCCCACCATAGAACGACCTTCACCGGTGAACTTCACTTAACGAATGAAAATTTCAGGCCAGAATACCTAGTCGCTTTACAGAAAATAATGAATTTTAGCCAAATCCGCATTTAGACTGTTAAAGTGGCCCCAGACTCCAAGTTGAAAAAGCTTCAGATGCGACTGGGATTAGCGCTATGACGAAGAAGGGGAGCGAAACATTTTCTCCAAACTCCATGCCAATACTAAAAAGATTGCATGATACCAGTAGCGAAAGATGAAAAATTTCAAAAGGAAAACCGATGGTCAAAATAACTTCTCTCGATCTAGTTCGTCATGCATAATGCGACGACCCATTGCCACCAAAAAAATAAAGGGACATCTCGTCACTGCCTGATATGGTAATTGATCCCGGAACTACAGAGACAAACAGTCAGTCACCTTTGTACGATTATAAAAAAGTTACCTACACGTTCTGAAATCGATATCGTGAGAACTATTAGCAAATATTATACCACGCTCACCAAGGATATGCGCGCAATTTGTTTCCGAATGACGACGGCACGAGATGTAAGCGTCATTTAGATTACGTTATGGAAGTTGCTCAGGCGTTTTATAAACGTAATAACGTGCGTAAGTTATAGAATTACCTTGTATGTTCGTTTGTTTGTTTAATAAAGCACTAGCTGTTATCTACTCGGGGAAATTCAGCCTCTTCTGAATTTCAGGTTTAAATTGCTTTACAGAATGCCAATTCTCGTAATCAAGACATATATATACCTACTCAAGTTTGGAAATTATGAATTTCAGTGCCACGACGTAATAGGGGGCGAGACTATTGCCGTCTAGCGGGCCCTTTGTCTTGGGCTGTATGTTTACTGTCGGTTGGAGAACAGCCCTATCCCTTAGTCGCTTTCTACGGCACCCACAGGAAGTGCTGGGGTGGTCCTATTCTACTCCACCGGGAACCAACAAAGCAAATCGTAATCAAGAGATGTTCAAAATTCAGTTTCAATCTAACCAAATCGTTATCTTAAAAATATCAAATACGAATCTGCGGTAGCCTAGTGGTATGGGTAATGGACTGCTGAGACGAGGTCTCGGGTTCGATCCCAGGTTTACCATGGCACACACCAATGACTTTTCGATGCTTTTCGAAGTTATGTGTGTATTTATCGCAGGTTTATAAGTGCCCGATTAATGGCAATAGGCTCGCCACCTATTACATTGGGACCTAAACATAAACTGGCGAAATGTGGGTGCTAGCACCTCTGCTTACCCCTTCGGGGAACACAGGCGTGAGTTTATGTTATGTTATGTTATCAAATACGAACACGATGTGAATTAAAAAAAAAGTTGTTTAGAAGAATACCTACCGTTTGGAGACCATGAATTGGTAAATGGAAGGTGGAACGGGACGCATTCTTACCAAATGGACAGACAATCTGAAAAAGTCGTGCCCGATCCGTAGTAGGTACACCTAATAAGTTCACCTTGGTGGACTTGTTCTGACCCGTAGTACACCTCTTAGGAGTACTATGGGCACAACTATATTTTTTATCATCCGTAGTTTATCTGAGAGGTGGTTTATTACTACTTTGTATGGCTGGGATATACTGGATGCGCAAGGTATAGGATAGGGTGTTATGGCGGACATTAAAAGAGGTCTATGTAAAGCAATGGACTGCAGTATTATAAGCTATTTGATGCAGATTTAAGAAGGTTAATCTAGTTATGTTAGTATGTCTATTGGGATCGAAATTCCCAGTGGTTCTAATGGGTCTAATGGGATGAATCAGGGGCATCCCTAGCCCATGTAGCGCCCGTGTGCAATTATTGCCCTAGCGCCCCCTTAGTAAATGTGTTTAAATTATATCTAAAAAAACACACGTGTCATGTTGTAGGGGGTAATCTCTGGATTTAATGAACCGATTTTAAAAATTATTTTACCAATAGAAAGTCACATTATTTGTAAGTGCAACAGGCTATCATTATCACGCTATAGGGAAGGGCCAGCAGCGGGAATGAAATTGGAATCCACGCGGGCTAAATCTAAAATATTATAAAAAATGTAATAAATGTAGAATCCGTGAAGACGGTGCTAATTTTATTGTACCTACTGGATATTGATAAACTAAACAACAGGCAAATTGTGACTTGATGTGTGGAAACTTGATAAATTATTTAAAGTAGGTATAATCTCTTGTGATTGGCTAGTGAATATAGATGTCAATGTCACATTTATGCGCGACCATTAGTACTACTAGTGAGCAATAGATGTCGCTATATTAATGACGTCATTTCGTAGACAGCGGTGTTAAGATTCTCCACAACTGAATGACCTGCCTTGTATTATTTAGTCTCAGTATCGCTTCTCGGCCTTTTGGCTAAGATCAAAGTGTAGTATCTGTTCTTTTCAGCTTAATATCTGAAAGTTCCCTCACTGAGGGACCAGTATATTAAACTGATTTTTGTAAGCTGACGGGATGTTCGGGGCTTGCTCCACTCCCGTCGCGGGTCGGCCCGGCATTGCAGTGCCGCCGGGATCGGCCCACCAAAATTGACCGCTCCGTCCCACTTCGACCACATCTCAAATCGTCCACTTCCCAAATTGACATATTAATCCTTACCTATAATCAGCTCGGCGAACCTTGATCCCTATGACACTGACAGTTATTCCCACGACACAACCTTGTAGTAGCGTCACCGTTATATTATAATCGAATTGGCGGTGTCTAAAAATGATATTTATTAATTTTAGGCAGATATATGCAATTACAATAATATCCCGTTGGAATTATAATAATTATTAACACTTACAAGAAATTATCTCAATCAGACTTTACGTTGACGTCCTGCAAAAGTTACTCCGTTTGGAAGATATCGACTAGTGCGGAAAAGTATCGATAAACAAATATCGAAAATGGAAACGAGTGTACAAAATACATCAATAGAGCACCTACGCTCTTAATGTCAGATTTATAATCATTTAAGTTGTTTGCGATAATAAAATAAAGGAGATTTAACAAATTTATTGTATATACCTACTCAAATAAAACAAAAGCGGTTTATTTATGATTTTTTAATATACATTAATCTGAATCTGACAATGGTGTCACCGATTGCGTCTCAGACTCGGAATCCGAACTGCAGCTGCTTTCTCCTATGTTTATTAAAAACGGCTGGTCTACTATATTGTCGTATCGCACGTCTCGATTCCAATCATCTAAGCATAGTTTTTTCGTCTTTTCAACCACTTTCCTCCAATTGTCCGGAGTCACTTGACTACATGCCTCTTGTAGCAACGTAAGCATTTTATTAGCTGTGAATGGTGGAGTGGTGTTAAGCCTGGCTGCACAACCTGAAACAATAATGGTTTAGATTGAAAATGATGCAAAGTCAAAGAGCGAGATCGGGGTAAGTACATTATAAGTACATAATTTTGTACGTTAAAAGTGTGTAATTGATATAAGCACATGGATAAAAATAAAAATGCAATTTGCTAGTGAAATAAAATAGCTTTAAATAGTACTAGCCGACTAGACAGTCACCAGTGACCTAAATAAAAACATGTTAAAATAAATACAAATCAACCCACCTTTGATCTGCGCCCATATCATTTCGATTGCATTATATTGGCAGTGGTAGGGCGGTAGCCGAATCACGGTGTGCCCTTTTGATTTTGCCATCTCATCCAAGAAATATTTCTTCTTTGTTTGCTGTTTATGAAGGTTCAACAATCTAACTAATTCCTTTTTCAGCATTTGAGTATTAGCTGCCACACCATTGTTTTGCAGCCACTCTATTATTTCGCCTTTATTGTTGTTCGCGGTAGGCGCTTTATTAATTTGCACAGAGTGGTATGGGGCGTTGTCCATTAAAATGTAGTGGGGCTCGTTTAAATTGTCTAATAGTTTTGTGAACCATTTCTTGAAATTCTCAAAATTCATCTCTTCGTGATAATCACTTGTTTTCACGGATTTGAAGGCCCACAAGCAGTTAGGTACAAAACCTTTGGCTGTGCCAGCGTGGCAGATAATCAAACGCTGGCCCTTGCCTTCTGGTGCTTTGGTACAGGATTTCTCTGTGTCGTCTGTCCATGTTTTGGAGACTGAGTGATTGGCGTTGAGCCACGTTTCGTCCAGATAAACCACCTTGTCCCAGTTCTCGATGTTTTTTATTTGTCGTAGAAAATCACACCTCATCAATCCAATGTCCTTCCGCTCCATTATCACTTTTCTTTTGTCACACTTCCCATAACGAAATCCACATTTTTTTATAACCTGTCTGAGAGAAGTGAATCCACCTTTAAATAAATCAGCCGATTTCAGCGACGCTAATAATTTTGTGCAAGTCGGCAGTTCACCTCGAAAATAATAGCCGTAAATATGGTTTCGTATCGCTGCCATGTCGAAATCATCGGGGTTAGTTACGGGTCGTGCCCTATTATGTTTTTTCTTCTTTGGAGTTGATAATTTGTTCTCCTCCATCGACGATTCGCCGAACTTCTCCTTTGTAATTCGGGAAACGGTAGCTTTGCCAATTCCCAAAGCATCAGCAACACGGTCGCGTACGTTGTCAAGTGGCAACAAAGGTCCGCCATTTTGTAGTTCGCGAGCAAAATAGTCACGCAAGCGTACAACAAACTCCCGCGTTTCACTGTTGAGTACAGTTTTTCTCAGTCTTTTCGGCATTTTGAAACACCAACAAAAACAAAACAGCAACAATAACAAAAACAGAAAACAACAATAGTAATAAACAAAGGATTCCGTTGACACAACAAAACACGTGGCGCATACAAGGCGTTAGCACTCGTACTGGCGTAGCGAACTGACAGTACTAGCGTAGTGACAGATCAGATAGTGTTGCTATAACTAAAATTTTAATTCACATTAAAATTATACAGTCCGACCATGTTACCTCTGCATCGGAATATTGGCAACCCCATATACAAATACACGGATACTTGTAAATATAACAAGCATTATAATTAGGTATAGTAATGTAGATTATATTTTAAAAACATGTTTATCGATGTGGCTGAATGCAAGTCACGCCTTTGCCTATAAAAAGTTGCGATATATCGACACGACCCGTCACTAGTATGAACTGTCATAGGGATCAAGGTTCGCCGAGCTGATTATAATTATATAAATGCGGTAGTCTGTATGTTACGCCTTCACGTTCACACTTAAACCACTGACAACCACTAGGGATGCAAGTCTCTACTACTACTACTGAAGATATGACCTTTACTCACCTGTGTTAAGGTTTATTTCATGTTGAAACAAGAGTTACTATTATTGAAAGTTCCGATGCCCACACCCGGTAAAGACGCCCCTGTGATGAATATTCCCAGGGGGTCGGGCGATAGATGCCTCGAACGCAAGTTGCCGCAGTCATTATAAAGACTAATACTGTTTACGTCCATTTCTCATTATGTTATAATAGCATTTTGTCGAAGTCGCAAAATGTCTAAAAAAAATAATGTCACCAAGGGTACAGTCGTTGACAATATGGTTACTGGCGTCGCCATATGATTATTCAATGAATCTGTAAAATGAAGAATATAATTTATTATTTATTTATTTATTTAATTTATAATTCAATGCTTGTTACAAGACCATCATTTAACCTGATTAATTCTTCTCTATAATGTTTGTCAAACATTATATCGCTTCGTTTTCTGTGTCGTTTCTCAAAATAAAAGTTTTTTATTCTCTTGTCGACTAATCGTGCTTCTTTTTTTAATAAATATATAAACAAAATAAGTGTGGCACCCTAACATTTAATCGCCGATGCCATGCTTCTACACTGTTTGTTTGTGCGGTGTCGATCTGCTGCACAATTTATCATGGCGGTGGATTTAAGCCATTGCTTATTAAAATAATTAGCAATTTTTTCCATTTCAACTGTTTTAGGAGATTCTGCAAGTATAGATAGCCATGCCTCATTCATTTTTTCAAGGGGCACTAGTGGTAAATTTGCTGTCAGTCTCGTAATTTTTTTACCCAGTCTAGATTACTCAATTTTATATCTCTTGCCTTTTTTCCAAATTGCACGATTATAATGAAAATAGCACCCACTAACCATTCCATCTGGAAATACTGATCTATACCCGTTTATCAATGCTGTTTCAAAATCACATTTGAATTTAGTTATTTCTATTCCTAAATTGGCCTTTATCAATGAGAATAATCTGTTGTAGGTAGTTTCCGTTTTATCTGGTAATAAAGCATATAGAACAGGCACAACGTTAGTGTAATTTTCGCAACTGTAGAGATCTACGTGAATTGAAAAAAAATGCTTAAAGGGCTTTGGCGTCCTCTTAAATGTACCATCGCCGAAAAATAATTTATTTTAAAAATTTCGGATTGATTTACTGCAAATTTTAGAGCAAAAGATGACAATCTTGTTTTCATCCCCATCTTCTACGAGAAGAAAATCATTGGCAAGTATTTTAGAAATCTTTACATCCGTTAAATTATTGCACTCAGTCATTGAACTTTTATTTATGCCTCGTTCTATACAACACATCTTTTTTTTCTTTATATGAGGGCATAGGTACGTTTGAACTAAAATTTGAAATTTCCTTTTCAAAAATAGATTTCACTGACTTCATTTTTTTGCATACTGCCTGTCTACAAGAATCCATCACAAAAGCCCTCACATTCTTATCGTGATGTGATTTGCACGTTAGTTTGCTTTGTCGAACGACAGCGTTCCGATCGGCATTTAATGTAACAGATGCACTACATTGTTTTCGATTGATGCACCTCCATAAGGAATTATCACTTTTGTTGCTATTGCCCCAATTGTACCGATGCCCATGAAATAAAAGTGATGATTTTCCTTTTTGGTTGACAATAAAATGCAGATTTTCTTTATTAAAATCCATCACTATATTTTATTAAACAATAATAATTACGTACCTATCACAAGACCCGCGATTGACACAAGGAAGGAAAAATATGACAATTGCATCTTTATAGTTATTTATCATAAATGAGTGGCCAGTATTAGAAAAAACAAAAAGTTTAAATACCTAATTTTATATGGTGTACAACCTATGTCTTACCTATGTTAAGTTCTCATGAAAGCTATGAAAGTCTTTACACCAAAACCATAATATACCAGGCATAACTCAATTTTTAATCGACTGTACCGTAATCTCTGTACATTCTAGTTTTTAGACATTTTGCGACTTCGGCAAAATGCTATTATACCATGATGAGAAATGGACGTAAACAGTATTAGTCTTTATAATGACTGCGGCAACTTGCGTTCGAGGCATCTATCGCTCGACCCAAAACACATCATAAACCAAAGCAAATCCATATCCAAATAGTAGTATTTAAAATTAAGTCTATATACGGAACTGCACATGGGTGAACAAGTTTGCTAAGTCGTAGATCGCAAGGCGCCAAATGCGATGTGGTGGAACAAATGACATGAGACAGTGTGACCTCTCGCCATTTGGCGGCAGTGGCGTAATATGTAAGGCACTAGACTTGCGAGTAGAAGGCTTCAGGTTCAAATCTTCGCAGCAGAAGGCGAGTGGAAGGAAAGAAACTTACCTCGATCGAGTTTCAAGCATCATGCAACCAATTTGTAAGCCGGCAGGGATCTTGTTATAGGGACCTCTTGCCACTGCAGTTCCCAGTGTAGAGGTACCAGTTTTGCTGGTACCTAACAGACATCTATCCATTCATCCAAACGTTCCTGTAAATCAGAATATTGGAAGAGAATTGAAAAGGGTATAAATACATATTCTACAACATTCTATAGGGTATCTAGACCTATGGTAAGCTTAACTAGCTTGTGTTATGGAATCTAGAATGCGGATAAACATACTTACCTTTTTTGTAAATACATACATATTATACAGACACGCAGACCAATCCAAAGTAGTATATGCATACAAATATTTGCACTGAGCGGGGATCGAACCCGCGCCTCTTGCGTGGCAGTTGCGTTCACTACCGCCACGCCACAGAGGCTGTCAAAGTACAAAATCGCTGTCTATCCGTTCCTATGTATGCTTACTTTAAAACTACGCAACAGATTTTGAAGCTATTTTTTTAATAGATAGAGTGATTGAAGAGGAAGGTTTATATGTCATAATTATAATACATGCTTAATATAGTAAAGGGTGCAACGGGAATGGAATCTAACGCCACGCGGGTGGAAAAAATTTGGCGGTACGAAGTTCGCAGGGTCAGCTGTAATACTGTACTGTAATACCTTATGTAAGACTAGCTTTTGCCCGCGGCTCCGCCCACGTTGATGATGGTTATCGCGACCAAACATAGCCTATGTCCTTTCTCAAGGTCTAATCTACCCCTATACCAAATGTCATGAAAATCGGTTCTGTGGTTTAGGCGTGAAAGCTAACATACAGAGAGACAGAAAGCCAGACAGGCAGAGTTACTTTCGCATTTATAATATTTTATGGATTCTGGTAGTGAATCATTCTGGTAATTCCGCCGGCCTAGTACCACGACCCTCAGTCGGCGTGTCGGCTTCCGGCTCCGGCGGGGAGGTATCCGAGGGGATTTCAGGAAGAAAAAAAAAGGTAGTGAATCAGAATGTAGTAGGCATTTCCCCGGTTGAGGAATATTATTCATGCTGGAAAAATAATTCTACTACCTAGTACTTGCAGTGTTAAGTATTCGACTCGCGAACTTCCATTGTGTCGAATGTTGTGGGTTCGAGCCTTGCATGGGACAATTAACTAGGTATATGAGTCATAGAAAATTCACGTGAGTCTAGGTGATTCCGTAACAGATACTGATAATTCAGGTGAAAAAAACCCCATGAATATTAAATTTTTCCTCATCCAGGAACTTTGACATGTTCTAAACAGATTTTCTAGTAAGTGTATACCTACCTACTATATAAAAATAGATGTCAACAGGATAGGCAGAGTACTATGGTACTAGTATTATATAATCTGTGGTATACCCGCATGGTTCCCGGCAGAGTAGAATTTGGGCCACCCCATCTCTTCCCATGCGGTGTCGTACAAGGCGACTAAGGGATATGGCTGTTTAACATCAGACAGTTATACAGCCCAGACTCAGCCTCAGATGCATGGCTCGAGTGAACAATAGTGCCCAGAATACTGGAACACGCTCATCCCCTATTACGTGGGACCCAACACAATGGTTGGTGAAATGTTGTTGTGATTAATTCACTTCTGCCTAATCCTCGAGTATTCTAATCCTTGATAAGAAGTATCATCAACTGAGCTTATTGAATTAAGAATGGTAAAAGAGCGGTAAAAATTGCGTCGGCTTTTATTTTATAGTTTTTATTTATTTTTAATCATCCACCCCACCTATAATAATAACTGATTTGACTATTAAATTTTATGACGTTACTAAATCCTTTTTTCATACAAGTTACCTTATACCTTATCGTTTTGACGTTTAGAAAAAAGTAACTAATTTGACTAGTCAGTAGAATACCCAATTACCACTTGTCTAAGGGGGTAGGTAGATATACCTACTCGCGTCTCCACCGGCAGGGTATAGTTTCACTATTCTCTACAGGAGTCCGTACACGGGATGAAAAGTATTCTACGTAAATATTAAACCAGAAAATGGCATAAATATCTGCGGTAGCCTAGTGGTATGGGTAATGGACTGCTGCGACGAATTCTCAGGTTCGATCCCAGGTTTACCATGGCACACACCAATGACTTGCGATGCTTTTCGAAGTTATGTGTATATTTATCGCAGGTTTAGGTATAAGTGCCGGTAATGGCAATAGGCTCGCCACCTATTACATTGGGACCTAAACATAAACTGGCGAAATGTGGGTGCTTAGCACCTCTGCCTACCCCTTCGGGGAATACAGGCGTGAGTTTATGTTATGTTATGTATGATGTTATCTATTTGACAAAGCTATAGAAAACTGAAATAGGCACCTGATCCGATTTTAATCCAAAAAATTATTCTGCACTAACGCGGTGTCAAATAAAAAAAAGTTATGTTTCCTTTGCTTTGAATTTTTTTTAAAGGACAAGGTTGGTAAGCTGAATGCAAAGAGGGTTGCCATTATAAACATCTACAACCATAAATATTACATAATTGATTGCACAGTGCCTCGCTTCTATTGAGCGGTAGCGTACTTAATTTCGTTTAGATCCTACTCGTTACATGTATGCAAATAATTTATGTGGTCAGTTACGAGTCATGTCCGTCTGTACCGTATTTAGTACGCTACATGATATCTATTATTTATATTGTTTGTATAATAACCTAGTTTGTCTCAAGATGTAGGTCCGGCCATTGAAATCTGACAGGTGGACTAACTGTTCATGCAATAGTTAAATAAGAAAAGTTTGTATGTAATTGCATTATATATTTTTTTTTATACACAGCCTCTGTGGCGTGGCGGTAGTGCACGCGACTGCCACGCAGGGGGCGCGGGTTCGATCCCCGCTCAGTGCAAATATTTGTATGCGTGAATATGGCTATTTGCATTGGTCTGGGTGTTTCTAAGTAAAATACATATCGACGGGTTCCGGGCTATTTGTATTAACCGACATTTTTGAAACTTTACACCAGAGCCGTTTAAAGTTTCGATTTTTAGAAAAGAAATTGTAACTTTAGTAAATAGCATTATTTTTTAAAAAGAAGCATATTACTATTTTTATAACATAATTCCCCATAATTGAATTCAGTTTTTTTCTTTTATTCCTATTTTTAACGAATATAAATGTCGCTTCATACAAAATGACCCTTTTTTTACTTTTTTTTGTTCCAGGCTAAATGATTTAACCGCCTATGATTATTCTTTCTTATTCCAAGCTAAATGACTAAACCGCCTAGGTTTATTATTTCTTGTTCCTAGCTAAATGACTTAACCGCCTAGGCATGCAAATAATAGCTCTAAGCTAAGTGCTTTAATCAAAAAGTTGGCCATATTTCAAACCTAAGCTAATTGATTTAAATACCATATCTTACACTTATTAATGTTTGGCTAATTAGTTTATGGGACAGATTTTTTTTAAATAAATTGTTTGTAATCATATATGATTAATGAAGTTTGCAGAAACTGGCGGTTAAAACACTAATAAATTAAAAGGTACATACATAGGGTGTACGTACCTATCTTGTAATATGGATCGACACTGGGTATGAATTTAACAAAGAGGCTAAATGTATTAAACGACATTCTTGTATATTTACAAGGTAAAGCTAATTGCATTAAGCGACACTGGATAAGAATTTAACAAAGAGGCTAATTGTATGAAGCGCTATTTTTATATATTTATAATGTCAGGCTAATTGCTTTAACGTGCGTTGCATGTAAATTGGAGCTACAGGGAAAAAAGTTTAAACGACTGTCTGGTATTTGGTAGTGACCTTAAGTAGACAGTTCCTAAATTTGTCAATATTTTGTGTCGCTTCATATATTGCAGTTCAAAATAGGCCCAAAAAATGTGGTTGTATGAAGCGACAAAAAAGTGCTCCGATCGTCACCAAACTCAGCTCAAACGACGCAGAAAATTTCGCTGATTCCAAATATTATAAAAAAGTCTATATCGCTCAGAGTGTCGCTTAATACAATTAGACCGGAACCCGTCGATATGTATCTACAAAAAAAAAGTATCTAAGTATGTTTATCCGCATTCTAGATTCCATAACACAAGCTAATTAAGCGTACCATGGGTCTAGATTATCGTAGTTTAGAATGTTGTGAAATATATATATAATATCTATACACATTATCTACAATCACGTTTCTTTCCTAATGGGATAGGCCACCACAGTTTCCCACTTGCGACGATCCTGGCATATTATTATTTATTATATTATCTGTACTATTACAGACACCAACAAATTTTAAATGGTAGCCTACAGCTTGACGGCCTCATCAGATGATTTTTCACGACCCCCGGAACTGAGACTCTCGGAAGAAGTGTAGGTGAAGAATTTCAAGACTTTATAGTCCGAGTGCGGCTAAGGAAATCGCCGAACTACTTCCTAAGATATGCCTTCGTTTTGTCAATAGAAGTACGGGGTGTTTATGGAGGGAGTGAGAGTTTTCACGCTCGCCACCTTTCGGCAATCTCACCTCCGGTACCAAAGACCCAAGACGGCGTGCGTTTAAGTCGGTTCGAGTCTGACATAACCGCCTCCACCGGCTTCTGGGGGTGGTATCCATGGGGATTTTACGAAAAAAAAAACTATGCTTAGTGTGGTAAGGTAAAGTTGCGTGGGCAGCCGGCGCTTTCTCGCTGCCCACGAGCAGAGGCAATTCGAGCGTCGGAGGTTGCTGAATGACCTCCGTCCCCCATGGCAGCGGGCCTAAGGGAAACGGATGTAGCCACCTGTTACCCTACCAGAAGCAGGCGGCGGCGTTGACGTTCACACCGTTTCCAGGGATGAGTTGGGGGCTTCGTAGTCCCCCAGATAATAGAGATGGGTTCGCCGAGGGGTGAATGATATTTCTTATAACCTCACCTTTGAAGTTACACTTCGACCTACAGACGCCATGCGTTTTAGTAGGTTTGAGTCCTATATAACCTCCCACAACGGCTTCCTTATTCGCGGGGATTTTCCGAATGTAAAAAACGCAATTAGAAACCTTAATAGCATTTTTGAAGACTTATCTACAGATAACCCACACGTACGGGTTTGATGCACAAAAAAAAATTAGAATTTCAGTTCTAAGTATGGGAATCCCCAAAATTTATTGCTATTGCAAAATTCTTAATGCGGTTCACAGTATAGTATAGTATCTACTTCGCGGGAGTCGTGCGGTCCATGGCCCTATATGGGTGCCCAATATGGGCGGACACCCTGACGGTCCACAATGCGCGTCTGCTGCGTGGACCGCAGCGTGCAATGGCCAGCGGGGCCATTAGGGGGTACCGCACGATATCCTTCGAGGCGGCGAGTCTCCTTGCCGGATCCCTACCGTGGAACCTGGATGCGAGAGCCCTTTCGATGCTATATCGGTATCGTAAGGAGGCGCGGGAGCAGGGACGGGAACCTGAGCCCGAAGAAATTCGGGCCGTGAGGTCTCAGCTCCACAGGGACATGGTAGCGGAATGGGAGCTACGACTTGGGCGACCAAGCGCAGGGCACGCCGTAATAGCGGCGGTAAGACCCATCATGGAGGAGTGGCTAGAGAGGCCACACGGCAGCCTCTCGTACCGGCTGACGCAGGTGATTACCGGACACGGGTGTTTCGGGAGTTACCTGTGTCGGATCCGGAAGGAGCCAACGTCCGAGTGCCATCACTGTGATGCGAGCGAGGACACAGAGCTGCACACGCTGACCGAGTGCCCGGCGTGGGACACGCCGAGGCGGGTCCTAGTGGCGGCTCTAGGGGTGGGAGTCCTCACACTCGTCACATTGCTCACAGCGATGGTACGATGCGCAAACGCTTGGGGTGCGGCCGCCTCCTTCTGCGAGCAAGTAATGCTCGAGAAGGAGTCGACCCGACCGGTCCGGACAAGACTCCGGGCCCGGGAAGCCCGTGCAGAGCGAAGGCGAACCGGACGTCGGAGGTCGCAGAACGACCTCCGTCCTCCATGAGCGCTGGCCTGGGGGTGACCGGTGGAGCCGCCTGTCACCCTAGCAGAAGCAGGCCGCGGCGGCGGCGCAAAGTGCGCCTCCCCGTAACCGGGGCTAGATGGGGACATTTTGGTCCCTACAACGCGAAGGGGGCCATCTCGAAAGAGATGGTCCTGGGTCTGCCGGGGTGCGAGAGATATGCTTTTGGCAATCTCACCTCCGGCAGCCAAGGACCCAAGACGGCGTGCGTTTTAGTCGGTTCGAGTCCGACATAACCGCCTCCACCGGCTCCGTGGGGGTGGTATCCGTGGGGATTTTTCGCACGATAAAAAAAAAAAAAAAAAATAGTATCTACTTACCAAGTTTCAACAGAATAGGCCTTATAGTTTCGAAATAAGTGACTGTGACATACGGACGCACGGACGGACAGACAGACAGAAATGACGAATCTATAAGGGTTCTATTTTGCCATTTGTCTACGTAACCCTAAAAAGGGAGTAATTATGGGGCCCTTTCGCTCTACCAAGGTCGTCGTCATCATCGTCGATCTCGGTATCAAAGTTTCAGTCCTTTGTCGTGGTCAAACGTGCTTTAAAACCGTACACACCTCCTTAGAGTTACATAAAAATATTATCATTACATAACATATATTTTGTTTCACAAATGAGCCATTTAAACGATCTATAATCACCTCTAAGAACACCATTAAAACAAACATAAGTAATGGCATTTATAACAAACTTAATCGTACAGCTGACTATAGCGCTACCATTGCACCCTCTCTATACAAAATCATTGTTTTTAGAATAGTTCCTCAATTTCGTCACCCGCAAAGTTATCTTGGTTATAAAGTTAGGAAGTCGATCAACACAGTTTTGTATTATCAAAAAATGAATCTGTAATTATTTATTGTCTTGTACAACTCGAATCGATTTTATTACGAATGTAATTACTATAATATATGTAATTTGATTATGATAGCGATTTATGAACGCTAAATGCTGTTATTTGTGATTTATACGTTATTTGTGTCGATTTTATTCTTCGATCATAGCATTTAAAATGATGTCACTTATGTGTCTGTCTGGTAGTACGACTGGTTTTAGATTTTCATAGGATGGGGATTTTCATAGGACGGGGATTTTCATAGGATGGGGATTTCATAAATTTTCATACACATCACTATGTTTAAAACAAAGTCGCTGTCGCTGTCTGTCCGTCCCTATGTAAGTATGCTTAAATCTATAAAACTACGCAACGGATTTTGACGCAGTTTTTTTAATAGATAGAGTGATTCAAGAGGAAGGTTTATATGTATAATAGGTACAAGCTTAATATAGTAGAGGGTGCAGCGGGAACGGGATCTGACGCCAAGTGGGCGGAAAAAATTGGCATTAGTGAAAAAAGTTCGCCGGTGTTTTTTCAAGCTTGAGAATATTTCATTTGAATACCTCTGTGGCGTAGCGGAAGAGTGGTTGACAGGTTGACTGCTACACTGGCGGTCACCTGTTCGATTCCTACTCAATGCATCTATCTAGATAGCGTCGTAAATTATTTAGTACTACTTTATATTTAGGCGATTGGCACACAGCAATGCTTTACGCTGCGCGGCGCGTTGATGCGTGGTGTTGCGTCGCCTCTACGGAGTTGTTTTTGTATAGAAATTACGGAAACGCGGAGTCGCACACACCGAAAACGCAAAATCACGCGCGGTGTGGCAGTGGCAGTATACCTTACAGTGTACGCGCGTACACGTTTTACACATAACCACAGAATAGATAATAGTACTAGCGTAACATAACGCAGCTTCGTGCGTTGCAGTAGGCCAATCGCCTTAGGTATGATTTTTCAGTTGTCATATTAATGAGGAAGGTAGGTATAATGTTTTTGCAATAATCACTAATTCCGAGCAAGTGATTGTAGATTAACTAAGATAAATATCTAAACTTGATCAGACAAATTATAATTTGTTCTATCAAATGCATGGTCTATTTATTAGTGATATTTTTTTATTGTATAACTGTTTTTTAATTAATGTGACTGTCATTGAATAACACAACTGGGTTAGTCAAATTAGATACTTATTACTAAACGTCATAACAATAAGTTTTATGGAAACTTGTATGAATTAAATCATTGTGACGTCATAATATTTTATAGTCAAATCATACACATACATATACATTTACTATCATAGGTTGGCTGGATGATCAAAAATGAATAAAAACGATAATATAAGAACCGACGTAACTTTTATCACTCTTCCTAATTTAATAACCTCAAATACTTAAAAAATATTTTCACCACAGGAAAATACCCTATTCACGCAATACACCCTATCACTATACTTATTGCTTTAAATAGTGTTAAGTGCCTTACAATGATACAAAAATTGAAAGTCTCATACACATTACATCATAATAATATAAATGGCTGCCTCTTGTTATTTGAATTAACTGCCAGAGTTCCAATTAGCAAAGCAATTATTCTACTTCCGTTCAACAATTGTTTTAGTCCAAAAGATTTCATATATTATATTGACAGATCAAAGAATCGTTGAATTAAAACCTGTTATAGTTTCTGAACGGTTGATCAAAAATTGATACTTCCTTTAAAAAAAAAAGATGATTGCCGCCCATTGATAGGATTCAAATTGGGTAGATACATTATTTAACTTTGTTTTGGTTCAATCCATTAATAAATTGGCCTATTGCATTCCACCACTGGACATCTGGGCCCTCTCCAAATGTGCTCCCGTTCCTATACCTTCCGCATCCAGTTCATTTCAATATATTATCATTTTTCTTTATTTTAGTAATTGTAACCAGTTAACAATAAATTATTTGCCAGTAAAGAAGTATGATGAAGAATACATCCTACGCCTAATTCACGAAGATATAACTCTTAATAACGTAAATTTCGGAATTTTATTACGTTCAAAACTTCATTCATGCATTATTGTTCTGCCAGTATAATACCTTTATTGGCCATTGACATTAACTCGTTAGCACAGATCGCAATGAAAACAGCTTTGTACTTGAAAATGTACGGCATCAATCTGTACCTACTTATGTACGTTGAATACACATTGACATTTTAGAATACCTATTTTCTTAAATATCGCCCAAGCTCAAGCGTGTGTCGTATACCTATGTGGGTTAGCAGATACCTACCTACCTAGAGATTAATTTTGACGTTTTTTTTTGTAGATGTGAATTACATGGGGTAATCCAATGACTTATGTGAGAACAATGCGCAACTTTTCGCTCCATACATACGATATTACAATTACATAAGTCAGTTAGGCCAGTTAGGTGTCAAAATTCATTACGTTATTTATAAATATATTCTGCGTACCGTCAAAAATAGATAATAGTAGATAGGTAGGTACTCTGCTCTTCCGAATTCTATTTCTTATCTCGAAATTCAAAATTCATTGCCACTTTACCCTAGAACCGTTTTCCAATTTTGCTTTTAAACAGCAACTATAGTAGTTTTCATAAATAGGTACATACATACAATCACGCCTTTATCCCCGAAGGGTTAGGAAGAGGTGAATGAACACCCTCATTTCACCAATCATTGGATTAGATCCCACATAATAGGAGGTGAGCCTATTGTCGCATTCCGGGCAATTTGCTCATTGAGTTAAGCCATGCATCCGAGGCTGAGTCTGGGCTGTATCTTTGTCTGATGTTAAACAGCCCTATCCCTTAGTCGCCTTGTACGACACCGCATGGGAAGAGACGGGGTGGATCAAATTCTACTCTGCCGAACCACGCGGCTTATAAATAACATAAGTATCATAAATAACAATGGAATAATCACGTAAAATCAAAGATTCCCGTTCTGAGATTGTCAGATCTGTCGGGTTTCAGTTCGCTGACCATTCCTACATTCTAAGTAAATATTTCTCACTTTCATTAGATGTTACATTAGAATCCCGGGTATAATTCAATCTCCCTCTAGTGTTACACATATTGGATGTGGCTTTCTAGAGAAAACAGATCGTTTGTCCGTTGTGCAACGCACCGGAAGGCACTTATACAGACAGCAACAAACGTTCGATGTATGTATGAATGCTTTTTTCTTTTTATTTGCAACCACAGATGAGAAATGTGGAATTGCTAACGTGCCTAGCTTTTCTTGTTCTGATTTCAAATGAGTTATTTTTTTTGTGGTAGTGAACTTGGAAAGTAGGTTATTGATATGATTTATTTGTTACAACACATAGAAAGAGGAGTCACTTGGAATTTAGCGCGTTTTGTTTTTTGTTAATAAATGTATTGATTTGAATGAATTTTTTATAGCATTTATTATGCTAACTGTTAAGTTCGAAAAACATTGGAAAAAATGAAATGCTCAAGTGAAATTTGTTGAATGTATTGATTTGAAAGTTCATAATTACTTCGTTTTACTAAAGATGGATAGTGGTTTTCTATGGCTATCGGTTTAGGCCGGAATCAGTTTTCTTCATCCTAGCGCCATTCAGCGCAAGGACAGTTCTCCTCTCACACTCTTTCTTTCTTTCTAGGATATTTTTTTTTATCTAGAACACGTCAATTTGACTTCACCTCGCCTGATGTTAAGCTAAAGGCAAAGTCTCGGAGAGAGGGTCGCCATTGCAAACATGTACCATGTTAACAGTGGTGGCACTCAGCTTGACGGCCTCATTAGATGCCTTTTCACGCCCCGCTTAAAGGACCCGGGACTGTAGGAAGAAGGAAACACGTGAGCTGGCAGGGAGTTACAGGTCTTAGTCCGCTTTATTTTAGCTTTGGCGAGAGTTAGGTTCTATTGCTTTATCTCCTCATCCTCAAAAGTCTGCAGTCTTGTTGTTCGTCAACCGACGTATCAATTTGCCGACTAGTTTGGTGTAGCCCCAAATATGATATAGGTAGTCATGTAATTCGGTGGCGATGGTTGAAAATTTTCAAATAAAATTGGGAAAAACATCTCCATCATGATGATGATGATGGACCTGAAAGCAACCAAAATGTCGGAAACCTAATAGGATCAGTATTTATTTATTTTAAACTTTTGAGCTATGATATGACAGAGATAAAATAAACTAAAGAAAATAAAGAAATAAATAAAATGTTTACACACTTAATGCGTCGTGGAATTCCTCCGCATCGTAACGGTACTTAACGTACCCAGAAAGCTGGCTGCATTGCCACGTTGCGTTGAATGGCAATGCTTAACCTTAAAAAAAAAGAAAAAAGAAGGATCAGTATTAAAAAGATAATTTTGTTTGGCCTGTTTTGCTGACCGTACCTCCCATGGTGTATACTGTACACGATCATTGTTACTTTGACGACAATCACGATTTATGATGAGTCCTCACGCCCCCATTGCCTCACCGAGGATGAGATATTGCTATCATTGTTATACACATACACTGTATAATTAAACCATGGCGTTTATTACTAACTGCCATGATATAAGCGACATTTTTTTAAAATAATGGAACATCTATTATTTGCCTTTCGAATACGACTCGGATGCCGTAATGATAAACAGGATGATATGCATATTCTATAATAATAAACTCAGGACGTATGGGAATTTATTTTCTTGTTTCGTGCCAAAATCCATTTTTTTTGTATGAAAAGACCTGGTCAAAGTCAAAGTCAAAAATCATTTATATTGCATAGAAATCGGAACTTACAAAACGTCAATATAAAATAAATACCGGTTCGGAACGCGGCCCAGACCTGAGAAGACTCCGGCAAGAAACTCAGCGGCCATTTTATGGGTCTAAATACAGTGCTTTGCTTGAATAGCATAGCTGAGCGAACAGCCCATTTCCAAGCTTGTTTATCATCTAAATATTCTTGGATTTTATAATAACCTTTCTGACACAGTTTACTTTTAACTGCATTTTTAAATTAATTTACAGGTAAATCTCTAATTTCATTAGGAAGTTTGTTAAAAAAGCGTACACGGTTACCCTGGAAAGAATTACTTATTTTATGGAATCTGGATACCCCTGCATCATTTAATGCACTCACAATGTCTTTTTTGGCTTCATTTTTATTTTTTTGTTTATGCAATAAGTGGAGCAGATTTTATTTCAAGTTACGTTTCCAAGCTTGGCAGTGAGGTGGAAAAAGTTGCGGTCGACCGGGCTGGGGCGTCAGAACGATTAGCAGAGGAACGGCCCTGACTGAGAAGTTCCTTGGGATGAAACAATTGCTAATTCTGTGATATTAATAAAATAAATAATAAATAAATAAAATATTCCACAACATTCTATACAACGCTATCTAGAGGTAAGCATAGCTTAACTAGCTTGTGTTTTGGAATCTAAAATGCGGGTAAACATACTAAAATACTTGTAAATACATACATATTATACATAGAAACAACCAGACTAATGGATATAACCTATTCATGCATATAAATATTGGCACTAAGCGGAGATCGAACCCGTGCCTCCTGCGTGGCATTCGCATTCACTACTGCCACGCCACAGAGGCTGTGAAAAGAGTGAAAGATTGTGAAGAAGTGTTTGGATGTTTAGATATTTGGACGTATGTTTCTCAACTATGCTTTAACGGCTGAACGGATCTAGCTGAAATTTGGTGCAGAGATGAATTCTTCATCATCGTTAGCGCGGGCGAAGCAGCAGGCTACAGCTAGGGACAAATAAAACCTTTAATATCCAATTAATCGCTCTTGAACAGAAATCTTTAGGCAGGTAACTCACGCATCCGCTACGGGGCGTTTGCCAAGGCGTGGTTCAAAACGACAAGCGTAAATCTCACATTGAATAGACAAAGAAAGTGCTTATATTTAGCCATAGCACTTTTATGATTACAATCGAGAAGAAAGTCGCTTGTAGTTGAATTTAGTCGCACTATCAATGGGACCTTAACAGCCCATGAATGGGACTCTGAAATTTTATATACTCAGTAAATAAGGATGCAATGATGAGAAAGCGGGATAATGATTTTCATGAATTTCATGCGTGTTGTGGAGTACTGACTGTTCTTTCTAGGTACTTGTGGCTATTGTTATAGTGCCTTCATTTATACTCACAAATTTCTTATCTATATATAAACATGAATCGCTAAATGTGTTGGTAAGCGCATAACTCAACAACTCCTGGATTAATTTGTCCAATTCTTTTTTTTTAAATTCGTTGAAGTTCAAGGATGGTTTTTATAGCAAGAAACATTCGAATAATTGCCGAGAACCGACATCTACGCCGGCGGAGCCGCGGGCAAAAGCTAGTGGTAAGATAAAATGTCACAAGCATTAACATAAAAATTCGACTGAAAATGAGGCCCATAGGACCGAAATAAGTTGTAAGACCCATTTGCAAATCATAAACAGAAAGAAAGGGTAGCTGGTAGGGACTGGATGTCCTAGGCGGAGGATCGGGTGCATGTACATGAGGGCAGGTCTTCGTCCAGGACCATGATTCTGCTAAAGCCAAACCGCAGTGATGCCACCGCCACTGCAAAAAATGGCATTAAATAATAGACTTTAAAGCGATGCGTTTAAAGTTTAAAATTAAATGACTTTTTGCAGAGTAATTGAAAAAGTAATGAAACTGTTTTCATTTCATTTTGAACTTTAAGCGTATAGAAATAAAGTCTAAAATTTAATGACATTTTTGCAGTGACTGCGGTACAATCTTTAGTACAATCGAGGGCTAGCAGTGACCTACAATTGACTAATTTTATTAGATTGATGGAAACCGAAGTTGTTTGACGGCCCAGATGTGATATCCCATCATTTTCCTTTGTGTAGCAGAAACCGATATCACAGGCAGAGTTGCGTTCAGACACTAGTGAATAAAGAAAGAAAGAAAGAAAGAAAAATATTTTATTTAAGTTCTACACAGTGGGCATCTTAAGTACATACAAGTAGGTACATAGGTAATTATAACAGTTCTAATTAGTAGGTATATTAAATTAAGCTACGGGTGCAACATTCCACACTATGCGAACCCAAATAGGGCCCCATTTCAGCATTGAATGCTGCACACACCCTTCGTTGAGTATGCACAGCGCTGGTTATCAGATGGGGCCACTAGGTATCGCTGACGCCACGCACCATTTTATAGGTACAGTACATTTTATAACTATGTGTTATTCTATAAAGTCGAGTTAGAAGGAGTTTTGAATGTATGTGAATACAAGTACAGTCAGCATCAGAAAGATATTGATGAACAAAGTGCTCAAAATGATCATAATTCCTTGGTTTTCTCACCTTCCTGTTAATCAATTGTTGTGATATTTACAGCACCTTTAGTTCGAACAATATACAATTTAAATTAAGTCGCACCGTCCACTCCCCGGCGGCCACCGCGGACAACGCCAGCTCGAGGAAAAGACTCAAGTACTCCGAGTTGGAGCCCCTATATCACTTCATGCCGGTAGCGGTGGACACCCTAAGGAGCTGGGGCAAAAAAGAAAAGCCTCTGCCCTATCGACCCCACAAGGCCTTTCGCCTCTTTGCCCCAGCTCCTTAGCGTCCGTAGCATCTTGCTACTGGCGACTCTCGCTCCGGGGCGTTCCTGGTGCAAAGGCTGGCCATCGCAATCCAGCGTGGAAATGTGGCGAGCGTGATGGGTTCTTTTGCGCCGGGAACGGTCATGGACGGGTTATTTGATTGACTTTACTTTGACATGTATTATTTGTAACAAATATTTGTAATATTTATAGAATGAATGACCTTAGGTGAATTTAAATCAAACAGTCAGAAATAAAACAGATTTTTGATTTGCTCTTAATACCTTATTTTAAGGTCATTTTGAGTTTTAACGCTGACTGTACATAAGAAATCATAACACATTATCAGCTGTTAAAAAACATGGTACGTACTTATAGGTAATTTGTGTAGCGAATGAGGAAATAGTGTAAATTGGTTCGTGAGGATCGAACAGGTGCTTGGTGTGGGTGAAAGGGCTAGCTGTTGACCCGGCGGACTTATTCTGCATGAAACTTACAGAATTGTTATTATATTATACCTAAAATATTAAAGGAGGAAGACCATAACAGTATAGATCGTAGTAGGGTATTGCTTCAATTCCAAACCAAAGCTTCCAAGTATTCTTTGAAAAAAAAAAATAACCTCAAAAAAGAATGAATTTAAACAGTGTAGCTTGTGAGGATGTTTGTTTTTTTTTACTCCATCACGCTCAAATGGATCTGGCTGAAATTTGATACAGGGATAAATAGTAGTCTAGAAAGACACAATCTGCTTTTAATCCCTGGATTAGGTTTCTATAAGTGGCGGTTACGGGATCACAAATGCCGTGGGCAACAGCTTTTTTTTATAAAGGACACGTCAATTTGACTTCACCTTGCCTGATGGTAAGCCAAAGGCAAAGTCTCGGAAAGAGTGTCACCATCGTAAACATGTACCATGTTATCAGTGGTGGCACTCAGCTTGACGGCCTCAACAGATGCCTTTTCACGCCCCTCTTAAAGGACCCGGGCCGGTAGGAAGAAACCCGTGGTTTGGCAGGGACTTCCATGTCTTAATGGTACGGCATAGGAATGATTCACTGAAACGCTTGGTTTTAAAATCAACCGTATGTTTGATCGCAATTGGTTGAATAGAAACGAAGAGTCTCGATAACAGACATCGATGCAGGCGGAGCCGCGTGCATCAGCTAGTAATATACTGGTTTAATAATCTGACACGATTACCGTAGTGACTCAATCTGCCTTCGTGGTGTACTCTCATGTATTTGTCGGAAATATCTAGTTGACAGCCGGCACGGATTTGACCTTTTGTTGGCTGAATAAGCTCCTAGACTTACATTGAGCTATGACGATAAATGGGTTAAACATTTGTTCGGAATTCGGAATTATATGTGAATTGTGAGATGAATTGCGTAATGATTGCTTTGCGCTTAGAGGTTTTTGAATAAATTTATTAAGTACTTACCTACATAAAATCTTTATTTTTATACGCGAACACAAAAGTTTGTACAAGTTTGACGAATATTTCAAAGAAAAAGGTCTGGGGGTGAGGGGTGAAGCCTGTCACAGAAGAAGGCCGTGGCAGCGAGCGGGCCAAGCCTTTTAATACGGGGCGAATTGGGGACTCTGTGGTCCCCACGCCCCAAGAGGGCCACCTCCGGCAACTTACGAGTTACGACCCACAGATGGCGTGTGATTTAGCCGGTTTCAGTCCGGGATAAGCACCCTCGTCGGCTCAAAAACTGGGTTTCTTCTTTGCAAATAGATTTTGAATTACTACCTTCTATCGTTTCCTTAGGCGGGTTGGTACAGGGTTTTATTAAGAGTTTTCATTTTCTCGCAATGATATCTTCTGCGTATTTTTCAGTTAGTCACCTCTTACGAAACCTTTCGATGAGATGGGGTAGTATACTTGTATTCTTTGTCTGTCACAAGGATTATTAATGAATCTAGGTTACTAGATTTGTCAGTCCCGAAACCGGGTTTCTCCATTCAATAACTTCATATTCCTTTCGTTTTCCATACTGCAGAATAGTGGCATACGATTTAGAAGCGGTTCGTGCGTGCAATAATGCTTTGTCGCTACTCGTTGTGCTCGTATGTCATTACGGCGCGAATGGCGGCTCGACTCGTGTAAGTACCGAGCTAGTACTAGTCTTGGACGGAGACTGGAAGTTTATGAGTGCTAAAATAAGTAATGGAGGTACTGAGGTAGTTACTTCAGTGAAATCAATCGAGATTTTGATTATTTTGATGCCACGTGGTACCCGGCAGCTGCCGCGTGGTTCCCGGGAGAGTAGAAGTTGGGCCACCCCATCTCTACCTCTAACTAAGGCTTTTTAACATCAGACAGTTATATACATCCCAGACTCAGCAATAATACCTAGTGCCCGGAATACCACGATAGACTCACCCCCTATTACGTTGCTACAATGACTGGTGAAATGTGGGTGTAATTCACCTCTGCCTAACACTCCAGGAATAAAGGCGTTATTATACCTATGTGTATGTGGAGAAGTTAAGGGCAATAATAATATTCTTAAAAACTTAAAATTGAAGTGTCTGTTTGTAACGTTAAAATAACAGCTTTTCAATCAATTTCAATACATTCGAACGGCAAAACAAAGTTCACAATGCGCTCACATAAATCAAACCCGCAGCTTCTAACTTAGCAGTCGAACGAAAGCTACCATGCCTTTTTGGGCACTCATGTAGTAACAAAAAAAACAATACTTTTGGATCCACAAATGCTGCACCAACATTCCAGCCCGTACCGTTAGTACTGCCCGAATTCACCAATAATATCTATTGATCTTAACAAATGTAGGTTCACCATCTATGTTCAAAGAACTTGACCCACAGAGGTCGCTACATTATTTGCGTATCACAATATTGTCAAAGATAAAAGAACTATTGTAATTCCTCAATAGCCGTCTTTGTTAGCATATAATTTGCTAGTTAGATTAATATTGGATTTTAAACTGTGTTTTAATAAGAGTACGTGCTATATTAGTTTGTTTTGGTGTTGTATCTTAAGGTTTTCATCAGTGTAAGGTTTTGGTGTGGTCTAAGTTAATGTAGCCGGCTAGCGAGGATGAATGATTTTTTAGCGTCTGCTAATTCCTTTGTCGCAAGGTCCTGTGTGTGATGTTCCTCATTTTTTGATATGAACATGGAACATGGCTAATAAGCTAAAACTGTGAAATGAACTGTCACCAGCGGTATTGCTGAACCAATACGACCTTCAAACCTTCAAGAAAAGAGCGTACTCTCTTTTAAAAGGAAGGCAACGCACTTGTGACTCCCCTGGAGTTACTATGCTTACCATCAGGCGATCCGTCTGCTCGTTTGCTTCCCTATTCCATAAAAAAAGCATAAGTCGGAATTAGGTAGAGTTATTTATCTACAAACCCTTAAACACAAATAACTCAAATGTTCCCGGGTTTTCTGATGGACAAAGTCGTGTGGCAACTACATAAATATTATACAATCTTTTTCCCTGCATTTACTTTTTGTATTTTATTACATTAATAAGTGAAGATCATATAAGAATTAGGAGTAAAGTTATTTTGGAGATGCATTTCTGCACAGATGGAACCATGGTATGTTACAAAAAATCATGATAATGTCATCAGTTAATGTAGCACGGTCTTTTTCAAAATTGTGATAGATAAAAGAGCTTCAGACTTGTAAATTGAAAATTTTCTACCTTATTAAAAATCTAACATGCGTCTAGGAGGTCTAGCTTATTGTTATTACTTAACATTGTATTGAAATTTTGAATAAAGAAGAGGCGTTTTGTATTGCTTCAACTATATTTTGTTAGCCTTATGTACAAACAAAACTAATGATTTGATTATTTGTTACGAAGAAATCTATTACTGTCTCAAAACACTATTAAGATGCATATAACATTTTATAAACTTAACCTGTAAAACAGAAATACACTCACACTTCCAAGAAATACGACAGGATTTAGAGTTTACAATCTAAACAGGTTACACTTACCTCTACCGCTTAACCCTTGTATGTACCACTCCTCAACTGACATGCATTTACGTTCGACGGGGTGCCCCAGGGTCAAGTTGTGGGTCCCACATTATCGACCACCTACCGCCAGTCACGGGCTATTGACAATTACTCCTACAATCCGATGTTTTACGCATTTTACTATGCGATTATCTGCAGTTTTGCAAGCGTGTGATTCTGAACCTAACGATTAAGGTTTCCCTTAAGATTTCTATAAACATACGGAGGCCCGTTTTCTAGAATATCACTCAGCCTGAATTGTGATTTATCTGAGGACAGATTGTATAGGCTATATTTCAAATCTATTATTCTTTCTACACAATCTGTCCTCAGACAAATCGCGATTCAGGCTGAGTTTCATTCTAGAATACGGGCCTATGATCCTCTCATCGTAGGCCGGCTCTTCTAGAGTGACTAAATAAGCTATCCTACTATCAATGTAACCTTGACAATCTCAAATCAGACTTTTTAGTCGTTGTTGTTTTCAGCACGCCGTCTTGCTTCTCCAGATACTGGGGTGTAAGATTACCTAAAGTTAGTTACAAGTAGTTCTAAGGCAAGTTTCAAGATGGCTCCTTCGAGTGTTGGAACTAGAACCCCATCTTGCCCACAGAAGGGGCCTCGCAACCCTAAGGGGCCTACGCCAGATCCTCATCCGTTGTTTAGCAGGTACTTGCAGGCGAGGTTAGGCCTCAAAGAGGCTCGTAAGGTCCTGTACACCTATGGTCTCAGGTCATACGACTTGCCCTATGGCGCCATACGATGTTACGTGACAATGACGCTCATTGAAGTTCTAAACAACTTTTACTGGGTGCGGCCACTAAACCAGCAATTAGTTGAATTTGACACTTGACACAGGTAAGTACTTAATTTGTGTCATGTTAATTTCAATTAAATGGAATTTGTACTCGACGGATAGGTAATGCTAGGTATGAAATTGAAATTATTAATATTGTTGTATAAAGCTTCTGTAATTATTAGAGGAAGTGTGCATAATCGTGTATCCTTATACCTAGGTACCTGGTTAGTGAGCCAATTACTGTTCTACAATCTTATTAAGCGGAGTGCCAACATTTTAGCATTTTTGTATCTATACCTAATGGTGATTCCTCACGCTTCTCCTACAGCTTACAATCAGGGAGGTAAAATATTTTTGATCCACATGAAAACATCATAATCATAAAAAAAACTTATGATAGTTATCATCTGGGCGGTTAACATTGAATACAAGCTCCTTATTATGTTCCACAACAAATAATACAACGTACTATAAAAACCTAACTGTACAATAAAAATGAGAAAAAAAAACAGCGGGGGAAAAGACTGTAACTTTAGGCATAGTAGAATTCCTCCCCATCCACCTCTACTGGTCCGTGCCCAAGAGGCAGGCGGCATCACAGAACAGTTAAAGGAGGTTAGAAAGGAAATAGTTCCTAATTTGTATTAGGACGCGTGTCGCCGCTTGTCTCCCACTCTTTAACTCCACTATAAAAAATAGACCAATACGACGTGGTTTACGCACACAAATAAATCAGCACACTTAAATCACGAGTTTGCTATTAGTTGTCACACTAATGCAAATACTGCACTGGACGTGTACTCACACACGCGCAAAAGCAATAAACATTTCTCATACATGTTACGGTGACCAAAGGTCGATTTTCGATATCGATAAAACTTCCGTAATTTTGATACTATCTGAACTGGTACTGGTACACAAGTCGCGTACTTTATAGAGTAAGCTCATTCTGCGTTAATAGTAACATCAAGTAATGACATTCCCGGTCAGTGCAAATATTTGTATCTATGCATGAATATGGGTAATTGCATTGATCTGGTCGTGCCTCGGAGAACACGCTATGCCGTCGGTCCTGATAGCCATACGAAAACCTATGGCAGTTATTACGGGTAGTCAGGAGCCCTAAAATGTCCAACAACTCTGTCGATCTGATTGCAATGCTTCGATATCGCCAATAAGTTGTGAAGGTCAGAGGGCAGTCGCTTCACTGAAAATATCGAAGTTCAGCCAAACCCACATTTTTGAATATCTGGATTTGTTGGAAACCTAAAATTAAATTATAAACGTGTTTTCAATATAAACAGCTGACATCAAACAAAATTTAACAAATATTATTGATTGTAATATGTAAGCAAATGTATTTTGATTAAAATATTACTGATAATAACAATTTGTGTACGTACTTAATATCGAAACTGTTTATAACGGATCATTTGGCCAACACTATCGATACGCATGGATATCGCGGCATTGCAAGCGTTGGTTCGGCACACGCGACTATCGCAAAGAACGCAATACACTGCGCGATCGCTCACGTAGTACACGACGGCACTCATGTATTGCAAGCAATGTATAATTTTGTATTAGTTTGCGATTATGTCGTTTTTATCTACAAACTACATAATACTTTTGTAATAATTACAAATATTACTTGTATTTTAAGGTTTTTGGCCTTACCGATGAAAAGAAATCCCTTCTCGGGCTACACTACATACTTGGCTTCTTTTCCGACACGTCATTATAGCGCAAGATGGCATAATTCTTTTATTTTCGAAGAGCTTCTTACGTTGTCACAATAAGAGCGCGACTGTGTTTAAATTTCGGTGGAATATGAGCATTGCTCATATGTGCGGCGCGCCTTCCCCGCCCACAAGGCCCTTCTAACCTCCTTAAACTGTTCTGTGGGCGGCATTACCCCACTGAATAGCGATACCAATTCTTTGAGCAAGGTAAAGGCCAGTCCTATGGTCACGGGAAGGGTCAATTAGATGCTCCGCTATAACATTCACATGATTGGGTATCATTTACTTCAATTGAATTTTTGGTTTTACAGGAACGAGTGCCTATTTTACCCCTTAATCCGAAGAGGAATGCCTGCATCAGAGCCACGTCTGTCGTCCATCAATAGGTGGGCCTCGAACAACTTACTTCTACCCTTTTGTACTTACGTTTTAGATGCAGTCGCCTGTTTTATGGCCCCACACACACCTAGCTCACCGTGACAATGAGCTGTAAACTTTTTGAACCTTTAAAATAAAGCATTCGGTTCGTGCAAGCGTGTTCCCGGGAAGTTTCACGTATGAATGTTTAACCGCCATTGTTGGGTTAGATAAGGTTTTAGAAGCGCTTTTACTTTAAACGCTGCGTTATATGAAGGTAGTTTCTGTAGGGTTATGTCTGTTGGTGTAATAATACGGTTCCGGCTGTCAGCTACTTACCTGTATACTACTACATAAATAGTTGGTTGGACAAAATTTTCAAATTGATACGCGGATCCTGGGTGAGCCGGGAATTAATTTTGAATTTGGAACGGATGCGGAAAATATGTAAGTATGCATATCGTGCTTTTTTTTAAATGATTTTATGACAATGGTAGCTACACCTTTATGTCAAGTCTTATTTTGTATGCTATTTACTTTAGTTAAAATGATTGATGACTATGATGATAATGACGATGAATGAGATGATTGCTGCCTCAGTAAAGTTGTGGGGACTTTACTAAAAGCTCCCTGGGGAGATTTGGATTAAACACGTAGAGTCACAATTCACTGTAATATTCCACTTTCCTACACGCGTGTGAGTTGTTTAAGACGTTATGTGTAAAAATCCACCATTTTTATACGTAAAAACTTGAATTTACACCAATTTCGGAAAATAAAATAATACCGCGATGCGCTTTCCCGCCAAAACTCCCCTGCATAGCGCGCCTTTTTGTAATGTTGCAAGCCATCAAAATTGCGTATTCTTTGTGGTCAAAAAGTGATAGGCTACCTGAATATCAAGTTATGGAAATAAAAACATCTATTTTCTTTTCACTACAGCCACTGTTTGTTTGCGATAAAATGTATCTATTATTGCACATTCATTGCATATATTAATCTTGACTGTAGGAAGCTGGAAGCCTAGTAAGTTGTATGACAGGTTTTCCCTAAGGCAGATAGGTACTTAACCAGTTTTCATAAAGGATTAAACCTTATAGTTACTTATATTGTATGAATAGATGTTGTGTGTTTTTTGTGGTAGAAAAAAGTAAAGTACCTAGGTATTTAAGTTGTTCATCACGATTTTTGCAACCATCTAACGTGCACCCTGTACTTCTATGATGATGTTTATAAAAAAAAACAAACATCAATAGTGAAATTTATGGGATTCGATTTAAAACTATAACATATCAATCGTGAATATCACTTCTACCGGTTCGTATGTAATCAGTAATCATAGTATACAACGTGGGATAGAGAAAGTTAATTGCAAATAAAAAATAATCGCATCTACTTTATAGTATAGTTCCGGCGCTTTACAATAAATGCTATTATAGGTCTAGTTAAAAAAAAAAACAAGACCAGCTTTCGTGGACTTATGGAGTAGGCGCGACATTAGGTACTTTCACTTTAATTAGACGTTTTCTGTAATTTATGAATTGGTCACATTGAAGAAAATACACACAAATTAAATCACTATTTTCCACTTTTTTAAAGAACAATATTAACAACATAAAATACTAACATTCCCTCTAACCCCTCTAACTAAGCTAAACTGCTTGTGTTAGAAGTTAGTTCACGGCATTGATATATAATAATATGTATATTGTTACTTTAGCAATTATGATATTAGTTTAATAAAATGTTAGGTGTTTTTATTTATTAGTATTATATACAATTACATAATACAAATAAAAGTAAAAGCAGTCTGAGAATAAGCATTGCCACGTTGTATGGCAATGCTTATTCTCGGGCCTAAAAAGAGGCCAGCCCCTATTTTTATTCAAATAAAGAATTTGAATTTGAATCAATTCCGTGACGGCTCTGTAGCAATGGTAATATTTTATCCCCATGACACTACACCGGTACCTAGTGTCAAGGGTAAAAATAAAATCCCCATGACCCAACAGTAGTGTCAAGGATATTTCTCATCAGGATTGGATCTTGGGCCCCAATGGCACGCGAGGCTCTCATCTAGGACCCTGAGGTCCGTTTTTCGGCTTTTCCTCTTCTATTTCCGACGACCAAGTATGTCTACAGTTCTATAGATACAGATAGGAACAGTCAGCATCAGAAAGATGTTGACGAACAAAGTACTAAAAATAATCTTAATTTCGTTTTTTACCCCTTTCCAGTCTATAGTTTGTTCTGATATTTGGTAAACCTTTAGTTCGGATAATATTGTCATATAAATAAATTACACAGTTTGATTTGCTCTACGAGAGTTTTAAAACCATTTTGAGACTTCGTCGTCCAGATATTTATGACGCTGACTGTACTTACCTATGGACCTCCATTAAATTTTTGCTCTAAACATCGCAATCAAGAGATTTTTTGTTTATAACTATGCAGAACTCATTGATAGTCACAATCCGCTACTAATATTGCAATTATTGCCATGCTAGAGAAATAATTCACTACTTGTAAATATGAATACGAGTACATACCTAGTTTTATATAATCCTATCAGTGACAATTCCTAGTCTAAGACTGTCAAGATTGATGCCCTCATCACCTAGCCACGTTACGCAAGTACAGTCAGCATCAGAACTGCGTAGCGTAGCGGCCGCGTTCACTACCGCTACGCCACGGAGGAGGCCGTCACTAATGTCAATACTAAGTTATATGAGCAAATCAAACGTCGGTAGCTTAGTGGTTAAGGAGTCGACCTTACGATCGAGAGGTCCCGGGTTCGATCCTGGCCATTACACTACCGACGTGAACCCACTCCTAACACAAGCAATTTAGCTTAGCTGGAGGGGTTAGAGGGAATATTAGTAACTACGGTTCTAATATTCTTTATAAAAAAAAAAAAAAAAATTATTCATTTAATTTGTATCACTGTTCGAACTAAGGGTGTACACCAAATATCAGAACAATCAGTGTACAGGAAGGGGAGACACAGGCACAGGCATTAAGATTATTTCGAGGCTTTCGTATCGAAAGGATATTTGAGCACAACACCCTATTAGCAGAATGTCCTAAAAGCAAAATTGCACATTAGCTTAACGTCGTATTAGCAACATGACCTAAGAGCAAATGGGCCTAATATCAAAACGACATGTACAGTCTTGTAAACTATGTCTATGCTAGTACACGAGAAAATGATCAATAAAGTAAAGCTCACGAAGCGAGAGAAAAAAGGTAAAAAAAGTTCAGGCAGTTCCAAACATTTTTATTTGAAAATTATTACGTATCACATCAAGCGTATTCCAAATAGGAATGAAATTGCTCATAAGATGGCGGATCTGACAGTTTAGAACCGCTGTGCTGACAGCTTTCCTGTACTAAGAAACACGCAACGACAGCTGTCGCTCGGCCATTGTCGTCTGCGTGTGATATGTGCAACAAGGACAAAGAAAATAATCGCTAGATAACGCAACGTAACTCAGTAATGGTCGCTTTATTTACCTTTTTTCTCTCGTCTCGTTGGCTTTATTAACCCCCGACGCAAAAACGACGGGGTGTTATTTTAGTACTTTGTTTGTCAATATCTGATGCTGACTGTACACCTATGAGACCATATGTGACGCACGCTCCGTCCGGAATGCACCATGGTTCAGTAGATTAATTACAAGATACCAAGCTGTACAATAGTGTTGTATAACCAAATGACATATGGTTAGGTGTATTGCACACTGGGAGTAGGTTAGTGGGTGAATCACGATGGTAACTATTAAAAATAAAGAGATATTTAGATGAATGAGTTGGAAGATGTAGGGCCAGTGGACAAAGTGATATTCTGTTAGCGAAATAGCACAAGTCAGAGGGGCTTGGCTTGTAAGGTTTTTTTTTAAAGAATGTTAGAACCGAAATTACAAATATTCCCTCTAACCCCTCCAGCTAAGCTAAATTGCTTGTGCTAGGAGTGGGTTCACGTCGGTGGTAGTGTAATTGAATGTTGAATAGAATGACGAGGTATGAGCTTGACATGTATTTTGACGTTTAATACATACGTTAACGACTGTCATAAGCATTTAGTATGGTAATTAATTAAAATTGATTTAGAAAGGATTTTTTTTTGTGATCGTTCTAAGCGGGATGATAGGATAGGGGACTCTTTTATCCGCACTTAGCCTCTCTTCCTGTGCCATTATACGTGAAGTTCCAGGCAGGATTTGAACCCGCGATCTTTCTCTTAAAGGGAGAATGTTTTTGACCACTAAGCTACCAGGGCCTCGATTCTACTAACGCAAAACTATTGTCAAACCACAGAGATTGCAAAAAGCGGCATTAAAGTTTAGACTTTATATCTATACACTAAGGTCCAAAATTAAATGACAAAAGTTTCATTACACTCTTTTATTCACTCTGCTAACAGTTATTCAATATTGAACTTTAAACGCATCCATTTAAAGTCTATAATGTATTGCCGCTTTTTGCAATCTCTGTGGTTTGACAATAGTTTAGCTTTAGTAGAATCAGGGACCAGACCTCTGCTTTCCGATGTGAGAGGTCTGGTGGCTTAGTGGTCAAAAGTATACTTCCTGTAAAAAAAGAATCGCGGGTTCAGATCCAACCTAGACCTATCACAAAAAAAAATCCTTTCTAAATTGATTTGGACTCAATCAATCAAAGAATCAAAGAATCAATTTCATTTATTCAATTTAGGCACATAAATAAAATAAATCATTGGAAAATGATTCTTTCGCTGGTTCGGTAGGTTGGTTCTACTGAGAAGATACCAGCAAGAAACTCAGTGAACTCGACTATCCTTCTTTTTTTTTTTGTGACTATTATAAACGTCAAGATACATTTCCATCCCATACATTCAGCAGGCCGGGCAGGTTCGGAAACTCGGAACCTACTCCATAAGAACTAAACTGATGTGACAGTACCTAATAGTTATACATCCAGTCTTCATCATCTCAACGTCAACAACTTTACTTCTAATCCAACTATGAAGTTATTTTTGCCTTGAAGCATCCCTCGAGAATTTCTAGTTATTTCGGGTCCGGCCGTTATGCTCCCATTCCGGGTTGCCCCCGGCCGGTATGCTCCCACATAGAAAAATTTGTTATTCCGGTTTGCTCCCGGCCGTGTTGCCCCCATTTTCTTTGTAACAAAACTCTTGAGCAAATACTGTTGAGAACAAAAGTGTTTTTGAATTTAACTTATATTTATTTTATACTATGTATCATCGTTTTAGACATTAATAGGGATAGTTTTTGAGTATATTCTATAAGGATTTAAAAACGCGAACTAAATTGATTTAAAATAATGCTGATTTCGAAAATTAACACTCTTAGGTTGCTCGTTCATAGTTTACACTACCTACCAGAGCTCAAACGAGTTTTTTGGAACAAAAGACAATTTTACTCTTCCGGAAGTCTGAAATAACATTAAGACAAGTTTTTTTTCTTTATAGGTTGGCAGACAAGCACACGGTCCACCTGATGGAAAGTGGTTACCGGGGCCTATGGACGTGAACATCACACACGCGTTGACCCTGTATGATCTATTCCTTTACCATAAAACGGGATCAATGTACGCATCAAATCAACAGTCATATAAATTGTTATTGTCTTTAAACTGACGTGTGCATACTGCGAATATAATTTCGCTCTAAATTAATAAATCGGTAATAAGCCAATGCAATGCAATTGATTCTAAATAGACTGTAAGTATAACGACTGTTCATTTAATATCGCTCTTGTTTATTATTGAGAGCAATTGGATGATGGCACAGCCATTTTGTTCAAAGTTTACGAACAATTCACACAGGGCCTCGATTCTGCTAAGCCTCTTAATATTAATACGTTAATGTTGCTAATTAGTATGAAATTATATTATTATTTTATTTTAATAATATTATTATTGTTACTAATTATTTACTAAAAACGTTTTTTGGGTAGCGCACTGTCGCGCTTCTCTGAATGATGGAAGAAATGGTGACCATCTTTGATCATCATTTTTTTGTTGACATTTTAGTATGTAAACAACAGATATCTATAGTTTATAAAATATCATTGGGTTTCGGACATACCTATATTACACAGATAGTTTGGCATTTATAATATTAGTTTGCTGTTTGAATCTATCACGTCCAACTTTAAACAACAACAAGAGTAGTGCATGTAATATCGGATGATTTTCGATTCCGGAACTGAGTTACGATACTACTGGTTCAATTCCGGAATTCCGGAACCGGTTCCGAAATTAGAAAAAAGTATAGGAAATAAAAAAAAACAATAAAGAGGCATTACATTGTCTTGTTAAATCAAATCTTTATTATAAAATCTAAATAAATCGACAAAACTCTTGACTGAGATCAATTAAACAGCCTTCTATTAGGTTTTCTTAGTAAATATAACAAAAAACAATAAATTAGCAAAATCAACGTGTGCTAACTATTTGCTATTGCAATGTAGCTTAAACAATAACTATCTAATAAAATTATGAAGAATGTAAGATTCAACAACTCACAATGAACAAGATCAACAAGCTCTCCTCTTCTGAGATCATGAAAATATGTTTAAAGAACAAAACTTTAACTTAAATAAAAAATCTCTAAACTTACGCTGTCGTATTTTTTGGAAATTGAGATCTTTAAAAAAAGAAATAAAAAGAATTACTTTTTCAGAAAAGATCGCTCTTCTTGATAATGTGTTCTCAAGAGTATCAGAGCATCTAACATTTTGTCTGAGAGCGAGCTTCGTAGGCGGTTACAAAAGTATGCCTGTGTCAAATAAATATCACGTTCTCCACCATTATCGTACATGGCTTTCTCAACTTTAACGAATCCAGCAAGATCAAAATGTTGTTTTTGATTCGTGCTCGTGCGAGGTTCTTTGCATTTACTGAGTTCCTTGTACAGCTGTTCTTGCAATGTTGATTCATTGACTTCAGCTTCATCAACACCTATATCATTGATATCGGTACGGTACCGCGTGCCGATGTCTGTGAAATAGGTGTTGATTCGTTGGAGGCTAAGTCGCGCCGTACGGAGGATGACTTGTTAATTCGATCTTTTGATCTTCCAAATACCGAGTTGTTAAGGCCGATGTGTGGCAGTCATCATTGTCATGATGAAGAAGGATTCTGCGTTGTTGGTTGTTCTTTCTTATTTCTTGAAAGACTTCTGGCAAACAAATTGTCCTGTACCATTCAGAATTAACCATTTTACGATCTTCTAGTGCCACAGTAGCCACATGTCCATTTATTCCAAAAAAAACAAGCAACCATTGTTATTTTTAAGCTATCGCGGTGTAAACTCATTGTTATTTTATGATAGTTCGGGATTTCACACGATAAAAACTTCCACTTACTTTTTGCCGACGTTTCGGGTGCGATGCTGCACCCGTGGTCACGACTTGAACTTGCATAAAATAACAATAAGCAACCATTGGCTTTAAAGTGCTTTTTGAAGCAATGACTTTTGTTGGGTTCGGCTCATCTTGGAACACCCAAACCGTTGACTGTTGTTTAGCTTCTGGATCATACGCATAAATCCAAGATTCATCACCTGTGTAGATATTATAGACAGCTTTTGATGCACCCTGGTTGTACATTTTTAACATTTTTTTACACCAATCATCGCGAGCCCGTTTTTGATCAATTGTCAAGTTGTGCGGAATCCAACGTGAACAATTTTTTTTTACAGCTAATTGTTCGTGTAATATTTTAAATATAGGTACTCGTCATACTTATGCCCAAAGATACCTCTATCTCACGATATGTAACATGGCGAACTTGAATCATTACTTTCCGCACAGCATCAATGTTTTGAGGCACAACAACCGATTTAGGGCGTGCTTCTTTAATTTCGTCCGTGAGCACAGACCGCCCACGATGGAACTCACTAAACCAGTGATAAACTGTAGTTTTCGATGGTGCTTCATCCCCAAAAGTCGCAACTAGTTGATTAACGCGCTGTTTTTGAGTAAGCCCTCGCCGAAAATCGTAATAAATCATTGCACGAAAATTTTCACGACTTAAATTCATGGTGTTAAAGACTTGCAATTTTCAAAATAACGTCACGAAGGATAAACAAATGACAAAACATGAAACATATTGTATTCTTCAGCCAAAGAGTTCTATTTTTAAATGTAATAATTTACTTTTTTTGTATTGTTCTGTAACAGGCCAGTTCCGGATACATAAATAGCAGCTTAGTACAAATAATTATATGAGTATCGGATTGCGATATTTACTTCAGTTCCGGAATTGTATAACACGAATGACGTATCCGAAATTCCGGAGTTACGAAATCTCGGAATTCCGGAATCCATGCCCTAAACAAGAGCCCAGTGTGCCCAGAGCCGATTCTCTATTATGAAATTGACCTCACGATCTTCGACACATTCTTGTTTGACAGTCATCAATATCTTTCAAAACATATTTGCTATACCAAAAGACTATTTTAATACGTATCTATTAAAACATGTGATTTACCCGTGGGAACGGTCATCTCACGCCAAGTTCATGTTCACTTTAAATGAGGAGATAGTTCTAATGATTGTTTTAGTTCTATAAATAGATGAGTTGTTTATTAAAGAGTCACGAATCTTCTCAAAGCGGGGTTCATTATATAGGCATCATCCTTGGCGCCTTTTTTATGTCAGTCGGCTTTTCGGTCCTACTAGAAAGCAGCAGAATAGCGAATACTAACTTTTAAACTCGCGCGTTTCATGATATACAATAACGGTAATTAACGCGATCATGGTATAGGTAATACCTTTGATTTGCCTGTCTTTTCGATCAGGTTACACCGGCCGTGGTCACAGGCTGAGTCAGCCTACGTATGTACGTATGTAACTATATTATGATCGCGTTAATTCCCGTTATTACTATTGTATACGAATAGCGATATTTTCCGTAAAGCGATTAGCACTTGACAACATACTAGCAATAGATAACACTAGATATAGACCAGTTGTAGATCTTTAGATACATTACGGAATAATTTCATGATAAGTCCGAGACGCACAAAACTTCGGTTCGCAACTCCCTTCCAAGATATATCTATCTAATTTTGACTTACACGGAACCGACGCGCGACAACTGTTTGACCCCTGAAATCCTGAAAGCCCACGTTAGGGGCTCTTCAGTTAATTAAGCAGCCGGTATAGATAGCAGTTGAAAAGTCCCCAGTAACAAAAATCTTATTAATCCAAACTTAGTTGGGAACTTTAATTGAAACATGACAGCCTCTGTGGCGTGGTGGCTGGGCACGCGACTACCACGCAGGAGGCGCGAGTTCGATCCCCGCTTAGTGCAAATATGTGTATCATGAATATGGCTATTTGCATTGGTCTGGGTGTTTCTATATATAATATGTATGAATTTACAAATAAAACAAATGATTAAAAAATTAAAAAACCCGACTGCCACTGAAAAGACCAAAATAAGTTTGATGGCAGGCGGTACCCATTAATTTTCTTTCGGTTTATGATTGGCAAATGGGTACCGCCTGCCATCAAACTTATTTTGGTCTTTTCAGTGGCAGTCGGGTTTTTTAATTTTTTAATCATTTGTTTTATTTTATACTTTTTAGTTATGATTTAACATGTATATCTTTTTGTAATTGCCTTCATATCGTTTATACTTGAGATAAGAACTTAAATCAATAAGTAAGAAAATTAAGAATGATTGTTTTGTTAAACAACTTTAAATCGTTATATATCCTAAACTATTATTTAAAATGAAAAAGGATAAAAGGAACCTAAAGATAATTTTAAAATACCTATTCAACGCCACCCCACTTGACATAGTTCATCAACTTTTTTTTTTTTCATTTTGACAATACGGCGTCTGGTTGTCGCTGTGGTGAATTTTGATTACTGTCATGTCTTTAGTGACACTCGCAAGGTTAAGACGAATCGATTGACGTAAGAATTATCAAAATCGGCCAACACATTTGGTCTCTAGAACGCCACATAGAAACAAACATACATACATACATACATACATACATACATAGACTGATAAACACATTACCCTCCTTTGCGTCGCGCAGTCGGGTAAAAAAAGTATCTAAGTATGTTTATCCGCATTCTAGATTCCATAACACAAGCTAATAAAGCTATGCTTACCGTGGGTATAGGTAGCGATGTGTAGAATGTAAAAAAAATTCTTAGTGGGGACTGGGGACCCAACTTCATTGGGAACTTTAATTAATCTAAGTACGTTAAAGTATAATAAGTTTTCGGATATCATTGTCATTAAAAAGCAGCCCTACAAAGAATTCATATCAGCTGAGAGCCGTGCTCAATCGTGACGTAAGATTCGTTATCAAGTCATGTGTATTATATCTCAATTCAATTCATATTATGTTTCATTCGCACTTCCTCCCAATTATGTAATTTGGGTTCCCATAGCGTAATTGTCTCAAAAATGTTACATGTTTGAGTTTTCACTTTTTGTACGAATGACATAGTGACTTCGATTCGTTTGTTTTTACGATCTTTAACCATCTGGAATGCGTAACTGAAGGAATTTATTTGTGAGAAAAAAGATAAATATTTATTAACAAATTTTAATAGGTTTACCAGGTTAATTTATTCATAAATTCATGCCTTATCCCTTATGGGGTAGGCAGAGACTACAGCTTAGCTTTTTTGTGTTTTGTGTACTGCTTCTCAATAATTAATGAGTTTTCTTTCTTTCTTTCTTTTCTTAGCTAGAGTTTCCTATACAGTAAGTAATTAAAGCTTTTATGCAATCTCACCGGGTTCGATTAAGTCCCGAGGAGGGCCAGATCCCCAAGGACCAGACCGTAAGGGATGGCCCTGGGTCAGCCGGGGTGCGAGGGATATGTGATGACAACCTCACCTCCAGCCTAGCACCACGACCCTCAGTCGGCGTGCTGTTTTAGTCGGTTCGAGTCCGACATAACCTCCCCTTCCGGCTCCAGCGGGGTGGTATCCGAGGGGACTTCCGCACGAAAAAAATGGGTCGAATAAATGTGACTAATTCATACTATCCATACTATATCCATATCCATACTAATATTATAAATGCGAAAGTAACTCTGTCTGTCTGTCTGTTACGCTTTCACGCCTCAACCACTGAACCGATTTTGATGAAATTTGGTATAGGGGTAGATTAGACCATGAGAAAGGACATAGGCTATGTTTGGTCGCGATAACCGACATCCACGCGGGCGGAGCCGCGGGCAAAAGCTAGTATTTTATAAAAATAGAGTGTACCTACTATCTTTTCTATCTATAAGTACTTTATATCCCAAAAGGTCCACACCGAATTTGAATGCAACGTTACTTTATCAATTTTTTTTCAGTTAGTTTTAACTTCTGTTGGATCCTCTCAAAAAGCCAATTAAAACCAAGGCATCCTCTGTCAATCAGTAGTTTTGTTTACCAACTTGCAATGAAGTCGGTTTGAGTCTAGAACATCTCGGTGGGGAGCCAATAAAAACCCAGACGAAGTGATCTTTTTATGTAACACACGTAACACATAACCACAATCACCTGTAGCCATGTGTAAACGTCTTTAATTATTGTGAATTAATTCGGTATTAGGTTTCATAGCAGTATTCCTACGAAAGTAAATTTCTCTGCACATATCGTATATCAATACGTAACACACTATAATACGTCGAAGTGTTAGCATTTCATCGATTAATAGGTTCAATGAGTGTTGACAGATAACATTTGACAGTTGACACTTCAGGTTGACACTTAGGTGTTGGTGAGGGTATTGACAAATAACGTAACAGGTTGAGAAATATAACGTGAAGCTTATGTAATTAATTCACTTGTCGTTATGTATGGGTACAAGAGTGTATATATGTAGATCTGGATTTGTATCAGTACGGTTCCGCGCCGGTTCTATAGCAGGAGGCAGCCTTCGTGGCGTAGCGGTGGTGAACGCGGCCGCTATGAAGGAGGCGCGAATTCTATCCCCGCACAGTGCAAATATTTGTATTCATTAATATGGATATTTACATTGGTCTGCTCGTGCCTCGGAGAGCACGTTAAGCCGTCGCCGTCGGTTGGTCCCAGTTGCCATACGAACATCTATGGCAGTCGTTACGGGTAGTTGGAGCCCTTAATAGCTGGTCTAGCTGCAGTGTTTCGATATAGCTTTTGGGTAGTGAAGGTCAGTTGATAGTCGTTTCACAAGAAAAAAAGCGGACCCCAGACTCCAAGCTGAAAGCTTTGTATGCGACCGGGATTAATGCAAAGATGATGAAGAAGAAGTATTGTTATCTCTATACCGGGTGTAAGCGGAACGCTCCCGAAGCCGAAAACCCCTAGTAGTTACTCCCTGTACTTAAGACATTGGCATAAAAATAAAATCGATAACAAAAATATTAATTTAAAAAGGTAACACCATTACAAAAAAGCACGCGCCTGGCGCTAGTTGGTTTTTTTGTAGTGATGTTCTTTTTTCCCAATGCACGCTACTTTACTTACCTGATGCAATTTTTTGGTAGTTTGATATAGCATTCCTCTTTCTTTGATATAGCATTACGTACCTTTTAGATGCGTATTATGTTCTTCCTCTTGATTTTGAGTTGCGATACTGCATGACGACGTTAGCGTAATGTATGCACTTAATGTAAGGGTGGCACTGAAAATCAGTGCTGTGGTGGCTGATACCCATCGCAGTGTATGCTGAGTGTTCATCCTTTGGGAACACGGTGCATTTGTGCATGACTTAGTTTAAGTACTTAGTTTAATGGTTTGTGTGGGGTGGAGAAGAAAAACGACGTTCAAATATCTGCCACGTAAATATGCCACGTCGTGTCGCATACATATAGTGGCGTGACCCGTGACGTATAGCTGACAGCCGAGTGACACTGACATTCAGAGAACACTGTCAGACGTCTCGTCAGCGTACGTCACTTAGTCTTTTTAGTCATTTTTTTTCTCTGTCGATAATAGTTTTATTTGTGTATTTTGTGTGCCATTTTGCGCTGTTTCCCAATAAATTAGTTTTCTTTCTTTCTTTCTTTCATTAAACTACCTACATACAAAAACAGAATCGAACCAAGAGCTTTTGACTGATATTAACGACGAAAATATTATTATTAACCAGTCTAGACAAAACCTTCGCAATAGTTATGTTACAGAAAGAAAGGAGTTATGTCATTGTATAGGAAATATCAAAAAAGGTGCTTCAAAAGTGTATAAATCGAGACCTTATCGATAATCACGATATGGCTCCCCGTGGTGAGCCCATTTTGTACCCTGGGCTCTTTTCACAACTTCTGTTGAAACCGATTTGGACTAGAAAGAGGAATGAGCTTATTGTAGTGACACAATGATGTTATATTAAAATGAGGTAGATATGTTATCTCAGTGCCTTCTCAGTAGGTACTGTCGTGACGTTAGAATTGTTGTATGATGGAGGTCATACTTCGTTCTGTTTCTACTGATTCGTGGATGCACAGTGCACCCGTGCTTTCTTTGAGGTGCACGTGCATATAGTTATGCAGGCACACGTATATTTTGACTTCGTTGTTTGTTTTAGAGATTCATACTTAGAAATTTGTAAATGAATGATGGATATAGAATTGCAGGACATTTGTATTTTTACGGGAACATTAATTTATTATTTATTGAAATGACATTGCGGTCTCGTTTAGATAGCCGCTTTACTGATTGCTTTAATATATTATAAGGTATTTCTTAATAGGATAGACTGGATTAGGTGCTATAGCACGCATTGGGAGAGCCCTTTCCAGCAGCGGGCCATCATTTCCGATGCTATTGAACTGGAAATGGCGTTAACTACGCATGACGGCCTTGATAGATGCTTTTTCACGCCCCGCTTGAAGAACCCGGGACTATAAGAAGAGGGAAATATTAGGAAAAATTAGGTTAAATTATTTGATTAGTTTCATTTATCAATGAAATCAAAGTCATGTACTGTACCTACCTACAGCCAGCCGGCCAGGGTCTAGATTCTGTTAAACCCACAACACAGTGCTGCCACCGCCACTGCAAAAAACGACATTAAATAATAGCTTTAAAGTTCAAAATAAAATGACTATTTGCAGATTAATTGAAAAAGTGTAATGAAACTGTTTTCATTTCATTTTGAGCTTTAGATCTATAAAAATAAAGTCTAAAATTTAATGTGATTTTTACAATGACTGCGGTACCACAGTGGTTTAGCTTTAGTAGAATCGAGGGCCAGCATGTTTGATAACAATTATAAAAAGTAGAAGAAATGAAGGACCGTAGCAAGTGGATATATTATGTGGTGTCTATCTACCCCATTGGGACATAACATAAACTCACACAAACTCACGCCTGTATTCCCCGAAGGGGTAGGCAGAGGTGCTAGCACCCACATTTCGCCAGTTTATGTTTAGGTCCCAATGTAATAGGTGGCGAGCCTATTGCCATTAACCGGGCACTTATAAACCTGCGATAAATACACACATAACTTCGAAAAGCATCGAAAAGTCATTGGTGTGTGCCATGATAAACCTGGGATCGAACCCGAGACCTCGTCTCAGCAGTCCATTACCCATACCACTAGGCTACCGCAGATATTTGGGAACCCTGTAATAAATTGAAATGAAATTGTAACCTGAATGATTTTACCTAACGTATGCATTTGGCAAGAGTATCGTTGCGGCATTATTGATTTGTATTCATGAGCTTAGTTGCGTGGGCGTGCAGCCAATATTGGGCGAACTGATCTCATCAGATGGACTTGAAGGCTTTCTCGCATTATCAAGTGTGAAGTGGTTACAAACGAAAGTTCACCTTATTATTTGCAGATTGAAAGTAGTTTAAGTACTTATGAAATTAGAATAAATAAATATTAGTTATCTATGGTCATACTGTCACTTGAAAGAGCTTGAAAGGTAGTTTTATCTATGCGACACTGGCTGGCTATAATGTAAATTAAATTAAGAAAACAAAACTATGAGTTTACAGAAAACATAGCATTCCAAATTTGAATTTCCCTCCATATCTTTACGAACAAAATTAGAATGTTTTTTTTCTCACAGAAGGATTTGATTTTCGTGCCATGATTTCGTTTTACTTTTTCGATTAATTGGCTTGCAGTAGGTACAACTACAAAATGATCGCAATTCGATACTACCCATGTAACGACTGCCATCCTGCCATCCAAGTATCGAAGTTTAGCCAAATCCGTAGTTAGACTGGTAAGCGGACCCCATACTCCAAGCTGAAAGCTTCAGATGTGACTGGGATTAACGCTGATGATATCGATGTACTGTGGCCAGTTTGTATAGCAAGTGAATCTGATAGTTTAACGGCTTTCCAAGGCACGGAAGGAACGGCTTCCACTTTGGAAAACCACCGGCTTCCCTTTTGAAAATGTACCTACACCAAAGTCAGTCAAAGTCAAAGTTATTTATTTTCAATATTGAATATTTTAATTCTACTTAATCTAAGTTTACCACCGCTTCCAAGGAGCTAGTGGAGAAGAAACGTTTCTGTCTGTAATGTCACTTACTTTTGTATAATCTATATATATAAAAATGAACCCCTATTTCCCTTGGTCACGACATCACGCCTGAACGGCTGAACCGATTTCGCTAATTCTTTTTTTGTTGTGTTCGTTATTGTTAGGAGAAGGTTCTTATGAAAGAAAAAATGAAGAAAATTGCGCAGAAAATTAGAAAATTTAAGAATACATAACCACCATACAAAATAGCTGATCCGACATACGCCATGTCAAAAATTTGAATTTGGAATACGAATTGGAAAAAAAATGTGTTTATTATTCTAATACTGCTGTATGATATTCTTTATGTTATCTGACGTTTGATATAGAATTGACATAATGCCTGCAAATATCGTCAGAGGGTGATTAGTAGGTAGACATTCTTCTGAATTAACAAAATGCCCGTTGCTTGGGCCGCGAAAATATTTATGGTTGCTATTTTTTTATTTAGGTCGAAAAATTGATGGTTTATGGTAGTATGAACGCCCTTGAGCGTAGAGGTAGGTATATGGTTCTATGGGTCCCATAGGTATATAGGCTCCGTAGGTGTAAGTATGGGCCCCGGTGACCTATTAGTGTCGGGAGCTCCGTGGGCGTATGGGGCCCGAATCGAAATGCTTTCCGTTCTCAAAATAATTAGGAGAATTTGATACAGTTAATTGATTCTAATTTCTAAGGCGAAACGAAGTTTGCCGGGACAGCTAGTGAGATATATTTTCCTGACATACATTTTCAAATACATATTTTCAATATCCTTAAATCGTTCCCTGAGGGAGTCTCTCTTGCCTAAACAATAAATGCCACGTACTGCTCTCTTCCACCCTTCGCAGTGACCCTTCCGACTGTTCAGTACCTTATTTAGCTTGCGTTGTCTTAACTTACTTGGTTCACCACGACCCCGTGATATCACCTTATGGACCAAATCTATTTATTATCACGAGTAAAAACTCATAGTAATTTATACATTGAGTAATAGTTCAATTTAGTGTGACCAATTCACGTGCGTATGTGATTGTCCCACAGTCTCATCCAACTTTTACTTTTTATTAAATTCAACCATTACTTCGAGCAGTTAACGGCTGTCTAGTTATGGGAAATGAAATGAAATGAAATGAAATGAAATGAAATGAAATGAAATTTATTTTGCTTGCAGTATGGTAAATATACAGTTAAGTATGTTGGTATTAAACGGTAGTTTGTATCACATACTCCGCCGGAATGATGCCCGACATGCAAAATTTGGCATTGATGTCTAGCATTAGGTACTTGACAGCATTACTTACATAATTCAAAATCCAGTCTAAGCATTTGACCCATATTTAACCCATATAAATTTAATTCTATAGTGGATTTATTAATTACTTATTACATTTATATACAAATAGATATCATAAATACAAACTTATTTTAATTCAGCTCAGTCAGGGACGTTGATGGTTTAATTTTTATTTGAGTTTTATTAATGTTAGATATCAAGTTGTAATAAACTCATTCACGCTATAAAAACACTTGTCAATTAGCCATCTATATAAAGCTGACTTAAACAACTGTCGTGTAGGTAACTCCCTTATATATTTAGGTAGATGATTGTAAATTTTAATTGTCATAATGTAGCAATTTCTGTGACACAGTGCCGTTTTTCGGCTTGGAAGAATCAATCTTGAGGGATCTCTGCTTTTTAGTCTAGAGTTAATGGCGTCACTAAATTTTTTAAATAATGATTCATTCTCCCTCACGAAACATCCAACCTGGTATATATACATACATGTCAATGTCAGCACCTTCAGTTTCCTAAACAGAGGTTTACATGATGTAAGTGGACTCACGCCACAGATAGCCCTGATTGTAATTCTGATTGAATCCAGTGCTTTATGGGATGAAATATGATATTTTTAATTGATTACGAGATATGTGTTGATGAAACTGTATATGCAATCGGAAGTCTACATTCCACATTAATTGTTTTTGATATAAGACTGCGTAATAGTTGTTGTTGTAATATTAGATAATACTCGTCTGTTTTCGTTGACATTAATGTATTGTATGGATTCGTGAGTTGGAAGGTTTCGCCATCTTTGTTTGAAGTCAAAGAGACTGTATAGTAAACTTGTCCGGAGACTATGAACGGTGATTCTTTACAGTGGGTAGATAGAAAAGCTACCATTATTTCATAAACATTAGTAAGTAAGTAAATAAAGTGCTACGCGCTTCTGGGACATACGTGGAATTTCAGTATCCTAGCGACTTCGGGGGCACCGTTGTCCCCCCTTCCCGAGGAGGACCAGACCGTAAGGGTGGCTCTGGGTCGGCCGGGGTGCGAGGGATATGTCGAAGACAACCTCACCTCCGGCCTTGTACCACGACCCACACTCCGCGTGTGGTTTTAGTCGGTTCGAGTCCGACATAACCTCCCATTCTAGCTTCGGCGGGGTAGGTATCCGAGCGGATTTCCGCACGAAAAAAAAAAAGTATTCTAGCGACCACTATCGAAGGGGGCCACCTCGAAAGAGATGGTCCTGGGTCTGCCGGGGTGCGAGAGATATGCTTTCGGCAATCTCACCTCCGGCAACCAAAGACCCAAGACGGCGTGTGTCTTAGTCGGTAACCACCTCCACCGGCTCCGGGGTGGGAGGGGGGTGGTATCTGTCGGGATTTTTCGCACGATAAGAAAAAAACGGGACTATAAATTTTGTGAAAAATGAAGGGCTTTGTATCCCCTATCCAGGGGAGCAAAAGCCGTTACCACCATCCCTTGGAAGCCACCATGACATGACTCCGTCATTGTCATTCTAAGAACTATTAGGTCCTTACATATGAAATTGGCGTTTTTCGTACTGGCCACTTTAATCACGTTTTTCTCCTCTTTGGTAAGGAATTCCAAATTCAAATTTGTACAGCTATTTACTCTTGTATTTGTGCTTCGATGACCGTCATTCATTTGTTTTTTTTTCTCCTGTTTTTTTCTGTTTGCGTCACTCATTTTACAAAATGGAAAACTTAAAATATCGCATTATTTACGAATACGGGTTCCGTCGTGGCACTAGTGCTGCGGAAACGACTCGAAGGGTGAATGATGTTTATAGCGGTCATGTTGCAAAAGAAAACACAGTTCGTTTTTGGTTCCAACGTTTTCGTTCTGGAAATATCGACCTGCAGAACAAGCCCCGTGGACGGCCTGAGACCCAAGTTGATAATGAAGTATTGAAGGCTATTGTGGAAGCGGATCCATCGCAAACCACGTCCGAGTTAGCTGCAGGCTGCGGTGTTAGTGATAAAACTGTTTTAATTCACTTGAAGCAAATTGGGAAGATTAAAAAGCTTGAAAGGTACTTGAAGGGTACCTCACGAATTGACTGAAGCAAACCGGCAAACGCGCGTCGACTGCTGCGTTACATTAATGAACCGGCACAATAATGAAGGTATTTTAAACCGAATCAACCTGTGATGAAAAATGGATTCTTTACGATAATCGGCCAGCCAGCCAAATCCTGCCCCAAGCGAAAATTAACCCCAAAAAAGTTACTTGTAAGCGTTTGGTGGACTAGTGCCGGTATTGTTCATTACAGTTTTCTCAAATCTGGCCAGACTATTACGGCTGATGTCTATTGTCAGCAATTGCAAACAATGATGGAAAAGCTAGCGGCTAAACAACCTAGGCTGGGCAATCGCTCCACGCCACTGCTGCTTCACGACAACGCTAGACCACACACCGCACAACAGACGGCTACCAAATTAGAAGAGCTTCAATTGGAATGTCTAAGACATCCTCCATACTCCCCGGACCTTGCACCAACAGATTACAATTTTTTTCGAAATTTGGACAACTTCTTGCAAGGGAAAAAATTCAACTCTGATGGGGCAGTCCAAAACGCCTTCACAGATTTTATTGATTCCCGTCCGACTGGTTTTTTTAGTAAAGGGATCAATGAGTTCATTGATCCCTTTACTAAAAAAACCATCATGCCATCTAATAGGTACCTATTAGACCTATTAGATGGCAAAAGTGCATAGAAAACAATGGTTCATACTTTGATTAATTAAATATATTATATTTAAAAATATTCGACTTTTTGTTCCTCCCATACAAAACGCCAATTTCATATGTAAGGACCTAATATTTATGAGCGGTTGGCATTACTGTGGAGAGAGGAGACCATAACTAAGTTTTTATACCACGGAATCTAATCCTACAGCAATAATAAGTAATTGAAAAATATGACTGATATTTATCGATATTCTACGTAGCTCTCTAGGCCTTGCGAGCGTAGAAAGGTCCGTAATTCAGCAAGGTTCGGGTGCATTTCCACTGATGCGGAGCTGGGCAAAGTGGATATGAGAATAACAGTGAAAAGCGGAAAGTGTTTCATTACAGTGGAGCGGAGTGGAGTGTAGCTGAGCAGACCAGAACTCCGATCAGTCAATTTGTTTTTTTACCTTATACTCCGTCCATTATATTATTGTATTTTAGACAGCTCACTGACAGTGGTCAGTATAACTTTGTTCTAGCGTCAACACCTGAAAATCCTAACAAAAATTAGGCGCCAATACGTCATTTTTCATTGACATCGTCACGTCAGCCAGAAATCAATTTTAGGGATGTAGTTAGTCAATCGACAGTGTTTTTATTATAATAACTTGAAAATGTCAGAATTGATATCGAGTACAGAAAATATATTTTTTAAAATATTACATAACTGGCGATTTTAACCGATTTCTAAACAACAATTCGGATGTTTATAATTATTTATATTTGTATGATTTTTACGGAAAAATGTTTTTTGTAACTCCGTCATTTGTGGACGGATTGTCAAAATTCTTTTTTTGTTTAAAAGAGGTTTATTCCAAAATAGTCCCATTTAAATTTCATAAAGATCTGATGATGGATTTCAGAGACAGGCCACGGAACTCTTCAATAAATACCCGGAAATCAGCATGCTGGAATATTCTTCTAGAAGTCAGTTGTTTTGTTTTGGAGATTAGCGTATGCGTTATGGCCCACAATCGTTTTCTATTACATTTGTAAACTGTACAGACACGAAATATCTAAGTACTACTTTATTATTATGTTTAGAAAGATAATAGATTTTAGTTCCACATGAAATCATTTATAACATTTATCATAATATTTTCATATATCGATTTTTTTTATCGAGGTTCTTAACTTTGTCGATATTTTAAATTTTCATGCAATCACTACTTTCATCTGTCTAAAATACAATAATATGATGGACGGGGTATAGTTGTTGTGTTAAAAAAAATAGGTACTTTATAATACTTCATTTAAAAAACTAAAAAACACGCTTTTATATTTTTTTCGAATTCCTGACAGCAAACCCTTCAATCTGATACCCATATCATGGGGGTGGATTTCAAACAGCCAGTCCGCCATCTTGGGACGCCGCCATATTGGATTTGTAATGACGTTTCAGAGCGTTTGCAAAATTTCATCCTAATCGAAAACCGGGAAGTGGGTCAAATTAATATTCCAAGCTTTTCTTACATACATAGTTACAAGTGAATCTAATAAAAGCGTGTTAAAAAAACGTAATGAAACTCGTACAAAGCCGCACGCTAAGTACCTACAAGGTTTTTAATATTATCAAACACACACATATACACACTTTCGTTTGTACAACTCGGTTAGGATTAATGATCGATTGATCGTTTGTCTATAATGTACAAAGATAATTGCGATATGCGCATGATTCGTAAAGTGAAAATGTAACTACCGAGCCTATAAGAGATTGTAATTGTTTTATTTGCATAATGGAATGTTTATTTTGTATGGGAGTGGTTGATGACGTTGTAATAAAAATTATAATTATTATTGGTTTGGGTGAATGGGATTATATTAAGATTTCGGGAAACCATAACCTTAAATTATCTATTGGTAGTACATATCTGCTGATTGACAACCAGGCACAAGATTTCCTCTACCTTTTTTTTCGTGCGGAAATCCCCACGGATACCTCCCTCACCGGAGCCGCAAGGGGAGGTTATGTCGGACTCAAATCGACTAAAATCGCACGCCGACTAAGGATTGTTGTGCTACATATCCCTCGCACCCCGGCTGACCCAGGGAGATTTCTTCTACCGGTTTTATAGGTCAGTCTTCAGTCACCTCCACAAAAGTCAAGAAAGCCAAAACAAAAGAAGAGAAAGAGTAAGCGGACCCAGAGCCTAAGATCGAAGCCTGGGGTGCAACCGGGTGCAACGCTAAGTTATTGATGATGAATGAATTTTGTAAAGCGACGGTAGCTTAGTGGTATAAGAGTCGGCCTTATGATCGAGAGGCCCCGGGTTCGAATCCTGGCCATTACACTACCGACGTGAACCCACTCCTAGCACAAGCAATTTAGCTTAGTTGTAGGGAATATTAGTAACTTCGGTTCTAATATTCTATTTAAAAAAAAACAGTTTTCTCATTGGCTGTACCACTTTAATTAAACACTATTATAAAGCTGATAAATTTTCAGGGTCAATTGGTAAAAGTGTGAATCGTAAACAATCTGTAAACTTTCAACTCGTGATTAACCTTTTCCTTCCATAATCAGCCTTAAACGAAAGCAAATTATCTATAATATATCAACATAAATCTCATTTGTAACGCAGCTTAACTATGCATTTACCCACGACACCTATTGACACCCTGTCAATACATGTAATCCTATCACCAGAAATATAAACCTCCCTTCCCCCCGCAGTTAAACTAAAAGCCTAACAAAGAAAGGGTGTTACATAGAGACAGGAGGGTCAACCTTAACTGGACGGTATCCTCCATGCAATATGACATTTGACAAATTATTGCGAGAGATTCCTTTCGCTCCGCCATTGTTGGCTGACCGGGTTATAAACAGTTAATAGAATATCTGCAAGCATAACTACGATAAGAGTCTTAAGTAACAACGATAGACCATGTTATAACACGATTTTTGTAATCGTAAAGACATTATCTTGGATCGGGAATTTGGATATGCCTTTGGGCCAGAATGCTTTAAAGATTTTTGAGTCATTTGCAACGTGATTAGCTAATAACTGATATTTTCTTTTAGTGGTCTTCTCTCTTGAAGATTATTGGTGCCTTGGTAGGTAGGACGGCATTTGGTGTGGGATGCAACATAAATGCTGACACCCTTGCGCCTTCCCATCTTCCAGGGACAGATTGCGCCCGCTGCTTCGGTAGAGACTATTACTAATTTTTTTTATTTTTTTTTAATTTACTTTATAATTAGTAACTTCGGATCTAATATTCTTGTTTAGTAAAAAAAAAAGTGATAATCTAAATATATATGTATATAAGTCAAAGGTGACTGACTGACTGATACAGTGATCTATCAACGCACAGCCCAAACTTGGCATGCAGGTAGATGTTATGATGTTATCTGCTAAGAAAGAATTTTTGGAAATACTGCTACTAAAGGGGTAAAATAAGGGATGGAAGTTTGTATGAAAGTCCGTCATTTTCAGAGCTAGATGCACTAAATTTCATAAACCTGTGTCTTGTAAGAAATAAATGAACACGTGTATCAGCGTTTTTCAAGATTTTACTATTAAGAGGGTGAAATAGGTGACAAACTTTTGTATGGAAAGTTCGTCATTTTCGTAGTTAGAAGCATGAAACTTCGTCGTTTGACAAATGTTTTGATGCGATAACTGGCATCCACGCGGGCGAAGCCGCGAGCAAAACCTAGTTACATATACTATTTATACTGTTGATTGATCTCATTGTCATTGTCATTGTTACACATATTGAGAACACTTGTACTTTTTCCACAGTAATTATTCTATTGAACCTGACCGGTTTCACCTTACGGCATTCTCAAAGGTTTACATTTAGTTCGGTCAAATTAGACCAAAAATAAGAGTAAAGTTTACCTAAATTACCACCAAGCTGAAAATCGGTAAGATTGTTTAAAATATCAAAACATAAAAACAAAATTTTAAAGTTCCCCATCATTCCCGTGTAAGGAAAAAAAATTATCCAAGGTCAAAGCTCAAAAGAATGAGTATTTCGCGATTTTCAGCAAAACGGTACGTTTATCATAAAAGTACTTCAGACAAAAATTGTAGATTATAAAATTATCTATAAAAAATTTATCAACAGTTTTTTCCTACGAGCCACCGTTTCTGAGATATACCGATTCAAAAAGTTATAAAAGTTATTATCTAATCGTAACTAGTACTCGGTAATTGAGTATTCGCATTTCACAATGTCTGAGGAGCACTACCCAACGGTTAAACCAACGATTAACTTACAGTCCGTCAAATCTAAGAAGTACCGTTTGACAGTTCTGACAATTGAATGATAGGGATGGGATGAAAAAATCGATTACTATAATATCCGAACTTTAAGAGATCGATTACTATAATATCCGAATTTTAAGAAATCAATTGTTATAATTAAATAAAAGAAATGTTTAGGATATTTTTTTATTCACTACTAGTACTAGTATCGTCGTCTTCGTCATCATCGTCATTTAAATTAATGACCAGTTGATTGTCCATTACATTATCAAAGTCGTCCATTATTATTTTCTTTGTTTTTTGTACTACTTTACTCCAATCTTCCTGTGTAACTTGGGCACATGCTTCCTTTAATAAACCTTCCATTTTCTTGACACTGAAGGGTGGTTTTGTGTTGTGTCTTGCTGCATAACCTGTAAAACAATAATGTAACTATTTGATAGCAGACGAAAACCATTGTTTAAATTATAAATGTTAGAAGTACTCGTGTTATTATTATAATATTATAAAATATTACCTTTAACTTGGGCCCAAATCAGTTCAATGGCATTATATTGGCAATGGTACGGAGGAAGTCGTATGACTTTGTGCCCGTGCTCTTCGGCCAATTGGTCAATTACATTGTAACGGAACGAAATCTGTCATCTGTTGTAGTAGAAGTACATTCTTAATCACACAGATGGCGCTAATATAAATTATGTTTATTTATATGAGATATGAAGAAAAACCTTTTTGAATATAAAATTACGTGATAAATTATTACGATAATTTGGTTTTAAAGATTAATTAAACAAATAAGGACATTTATAAATCAGTTATTTATTTGAATATTCAAATGCCGTGTTTTATTAAACTTTAAGTTTTTGAACGAAATTCGTATGTGAAGGAAGTTCTGGTCGAATATCAGAGATATACGTTACATATTTAAGCAAAAATACTAAATGGATAAGATTTTGTCGATATTAATTGATCGCAGTTAATTTGAAAATAAATACAATAATTTTAAGTTATAGTTTGAACGATTTCTAGGAAGATAAATCCAAATTAGAATTATTTGTGGATATATTGATTTGACAATGATTTCAAACAGCGCTACGATTGGCTGGTTGGAATCGTACGATATTTTGTTTCGAGAAGTAGGGATCATTGCGGTTGGGGTGAGGATAGTTGAGGACAGAAAAAAGACTATTCATTAATTGTTGGGAGCTGCTGGAGAGAGGTGGTCAGGAGTAGAAAGTCTGGTGGGTCATTTCGCGTTTTATAAATTGTGTTAAGAGGGTACTGGGAGGTTACTATGTTAAAATTCCGTTGTACATTAATTTTATTCGCGTTTGAAATTATTTGAGAATCTTAACGTAACTTCAAGTGTTGAGAATATATAAAACTCGCATCGTTTCATGCTGAGATAGGACACCATTTCTGTAATTGCGAAGTATGGGCTCAAGGGCTCATATGGAGTAGTTACTCACGCCTGGGAGAGTCTTCCCCGTGACTTCATGAAACAATGCAGGATGGGAACGGAGATTTGGAAATCTACCTGTCGAGTGGATTGTTAGGATTTTGAATATCGAATTGGGGTATTAGTGAATATTATATAAACCCGCCTCGATTTATGCTGAGATAGGACACCAATTCTGTGACTGCGAAGTATGGGCTAAAGGGCTCATATGGAGTAGTTACTCACGCTTGGGAGAGTCTTCCCCGTGACTTCATGAATCAAGGCAGGATGGGAATGGAGATTAGGGATTCTGAAGTGGGTAGAATCAGTAGATAACATACAAGCAGCAGTGATGGGGGGGTTTTTAGCTAGGAGTCCCTTAGGAAAGCCAATCGAAGTGATCGGTCTTGGGTGGAACATCTAACGGTGCCAACGAAGCCCTTGTCCTCTGTCTAGCTAGGGAGCTGATCAAGTTAAGGCGAGCAGCTATTCGATTTTACCTGTCTCAGGGTCGAATAAAGCCTTCTGGGTATCGGTGACCAGTGGCCCGAAGTATCGGTGTCGTTGGAGCTGATAGCTCAGTCTTTATTTATATATTTATTTATACACACAATTATATATCTCGTTAGGGCTTTAGTTAACATCCCTGGCTTCGGCCGTTAACTAAGGCAAGCACACAGTCATAGGTCATACAAAATCAAGTCTGACTAGCTTGTTCCCTTACAGAATAGGAGTAGGTACATTACACACCACACGTTTAGAATTAACTAAAGGGAGGAGTTTATTGGGGTTAAAACACATATATAGTCTTTATAGGTAGAAGGAATAGGTACACATTCTTCTCGCGGTAATATAGGACGTCGGCTATGTAGGTAGAATCGAATTTGTATAGGTTTTTGATAGTCAGTTAATTGCGTTTAAGTTATGTGAACGGTTCTCATTATAATGAAGTTATTAGGCTATTATTTTGGTGTGAATGAATACTGGGGGATTTCGGGTTGGAATCCAGGCATTTAACAACGATTATCTAAAGTGTATCCTCAGTGTTGACTACCTTCATAATAAAATGTGAAATAGATCTTACATAATACCAGTTGAATGTGAAGGGCATGGTTATCATTGTGACGAATATCAGAAGGTGGTTAAATACTCACCTATCTACATGTAATCTAGTAAGATTCAGTTAAGTCATTTGGCTATTGGATACCATAGACCGATTGATTATGAATGTCATTATTCAATATATTATTTATATTATCAAATATAATACTTGGTGCATTTATTTGATTGAATTGGGTTGAATGGATATTAGTGGAGCATTCTCACGGTAGTTGAGAACCGTCCAATTATGGACCTATGTTCTATTGTCCGGTAACCTAGACGGAAGTTCTTGTATATGAATGTCTTCAATAGAAGATGTAATTTCTATATAAGTTTCAATCAGAAGTGTAGCAAGTGTAGACTACTGTATGAAATACCTATCTATTCTATATTGAAATCTACGGCTTCTAATGAGTTGGTCTTGATCGCAACTATCAGTATATTATACTATTTGCACAGTGATGCCTGAACCTTTGTATTCAATTGAGCTTATTCGGTTGTAATAAGTGAGAGAAATTATCATTAACGAATATTAACATTCTTGTAATTGAATGTCACGATTTTGTATTTATATAATACAAGTGTAATCCAGTTATGGATTTGGGGTAAAGGGTTATACCGGCTGCCGCGGTATAACTTGAACAAAGTGGACTAGGCCAAGTGGCGTCTGCTATATTTATAAGGCAGAGGGGAGTTGATCTGTGTTGGTGCAACTCACTGTCATGGCGTATTGGAGGAGCCCTGACCTCGGGGGGGCAAATAAAAATATTTGTGTATTATTACGGTTCGCTTCACTTACATACTCTGTTGCTAAAATCCTCGAAATAAGTCTTATTACGCTTACATTACGTCGATAGAAAGTTTATTCATTATCATTTTCTAAATTTAAATTAGTATCCTAAAAATAGGTTAGCCTAGAAATTAGGTAGGTAATCTTATTAATAGTTCATTACATTCTGTTTTCCAAACAATCACGATAGGTTATATGTTGCGATAATTAAGTAAATTAAGTAGGTACAGAATTATGTTAGGAAGGTGAATTGGATAAGTAGGGACTTAATTTAGGACAACTGCACAAGCTACCTCTATAGAACGAGGGGGACTACTGGATCATAATAAGAGTCCTAGTTCCCACTAGAACGATCATTGGCCAAACTAGTTACTAAGTAGGTAGGAATTCGGAAACGTTTGAGTATAAGTATGTTTTTATAATAAATCGGAAGTCAAAATAGGTAGGGGATGGTATAGGTTAGGGAGGGTGTTACAATTTGGTGCCGCGTGACCAGGATAGGTATAAAATAGTATGTAAAGGTACAAGTGTGTTATTCAATATGTGTAGTAGATTCCACCAAGCGCCGTCAATCTCCAGTATAAGCAGAACAAAATGGGGGTCGTGAGACCAGGATTTAAGAGTAAACTGGCTTCACGGTACAATTTAGTGATTGTGAGACTAGGATGACTGTTCGTGCGTGTTTGGTACAATTTCCTGGCGTGAGATTACGATTTAAAAATAGAATAGGTGTAACTGGAATAGTATATTTTGAAAAGTGAGTAGCTACGAATTATATTGTCGAATGTGTGGGTGTATGTAATTATATTGTTTGGCATGCACCTACATTTAGTCAAAATATCAGTAAGAAATAGCGCTCGTTTCTTTACACGTATACATAACTATGATAAGTTATGGTTATGTATTTTGCTAAATGTGATTGCAATGATGATGTTGAAACTAACAATATAGTTTAACAGATTAGTTTTGGTAGTTATAGCTCCAATGAGCTATATTAGTTAGTTATATTACATTTTATAATTTAGAAAGGATATAATAACCGTGTTAGTTGATTTATAAAAAAATTATATAATGATGAAGTTTTATATATTTACCTACGTCAACAACTATTACTAAGATATTAGCATCCTTGAAAATTAATGTAGCATTGAATTATAGGTAGATTATAAATGCAAACATGTTTTATTTGAATTATAAGGAAGGTACGGTATATCTATACCGTACAATTTGTTGCCGTATATAGTAGGTAAGGGGTCAGAACATTGTGCTGTTGTTATAATTGTGAATTCTTTTAGTTATTTGGAAGTTTAGTTAGAATTATTAAGAGATGGGGGGTCGTAGGATTATATAATCTATTATAGAATGTCATTTAGGCTTATTCGGATAGTTAATGTTATAAAAAAATGGGGGGTCGTAGTTCGGAGTAAGTTATTTACAAACGAAAGGTTACATTTTGTTAGGTTTGATGTTTTAAAAGTGTTAGGGGTAGAGAGTAACTTTAAATACACGGCTAGGAGAAGTTGGGAAGTGCCATTGCAATGCAATGACACTTTTCATTTTTGTATTTTGAATTCAAAAACTTGATCAAGTTAAAGAGGTTCATAGAAGATTCATAGAAAGTCTAAAAGTCTAGTGAAAGTCAAGAGGCTTAATAGAAAAGACGAAAGCTTAAGTATAGAGGCTGGGAAAATGGTTAGACCAAAAAGATTGACGCGCACATCAGTTCGCTATCGGGAAAATAGGACAGTGGAAGATGAAGCAATTAGTTCTGTCAATTTGAATTTGGAACCAAATGAAACCGTGGTCCCACCGCCCACACGAAGAACTATAGTTGAAGGGACGAGAAATAGAGTGATAAGAAAAAAAAGAAGTGCGGCGTCTGCATTAACTAATGTTGTTTATAGAAGATTGAATCGGGCCATAGGAGTCTTGTCTTCGAAATTAGAAATTTTATCAACGGAAGTAAGAAGTACGTCGACTGCACGAGTTTTAAATAATGAACAGAACCTAAATGACGTGATTTCACCAACGGAAGGGAATTATTCGAGTGATAGTCGAAGGACTCCGCTTGTAGCTCGGGAACATTTGAGGGAGATGATTGATGGTGTTGGGTTGGAGAATTCATCGGATACTATGAGATTAACGAATCAAGATAAGGTTAGGAGCATTAATTATCATATTAGAAACGTGACGTTAGAAAAACCTAAATACGGAGACGTAACTAATTCACACCCAGTGACGTTTTTGGAAGATTTAGAATCTTATTTGAAGAAAATTGGTCATAGTGAAAATCAATTAGAATTATTACAAGAATGTTTAGTTGGCGAAGCCAGGGAATGGGCTAGAGTATATAACACCCGGTGGAGTACTTTACAGGACTTTAAGGCAGACTTTTTGGCTACCTTTTGGGGAGAAAGCAAACAAAACGAATTACGTAGAGTAATAGTTAATGGAGTTTGGGAGCAAGAGAAGAATCCGTCAATGTTAGGACATTTCTTAAGTTTAGCTGGGCAAGCTCAGATGCTTACTTTTAGAATTCCTGAGAGACAATTAGTAGGTGATATCATTAGACAATATCCCAAGTTCGTACAGCAAGGTTGGTTTACGTCTAAATTGAGCACCGTAATTGAGGCTGCGGAATATTTAAGAGGGATGGATGACATAGTTGATCAAGGTAGTAGCTCGAAACGAAGCGTGATAGGAAAAGGAAAAGAATCGGACAAGAATATTAAAGAACCTCGACAGGCGTATAGAAGATGGCCGAGGCCAATAGATAATCAAAAACGGGGAGGAGCAACAATGGCGTCTGCAGCAGTTCAAAGTGCAGTACCATCGGAAGAAATGGTTGTAGATTTAAACTAGAAGGGGCTGGAAGCTTGATTCCCGATCCAGTCTCAGTTATAGGGAGTGTAGCTTTAAGATTGATGTGTAAGATGGGGTGGAGACCGGGTATGTCTCTTGGAAAATTAGGAAATGGGATTAGGACGCCATTGAAACCCATGTTAACAAATCGCAAAATTGTTGAGGGGTTAGGATACAGACCGTTAGAATCAAAGGAGTTGTTTATATATAATCAGTTAGTAGAAGTGTTTCGTTCGGTTGAAGAGAGAAGACAGAAGGGGTTGACCGAGTCTTTTATATCAGAGATTGTGTTTGAAGAAACAGAAAACCAAACAGAAGGTACAAATTTCACTTCGGAAGTGAAAGTACGATTATTTGATGTAGAGGTAATAGCATTGGTGGACACGGGGTGTGACATAACTAGTATATCAGAGGACTTTTATAATGAATTGAAGGCTGACGAAACGCGAGCAATACCTTGGTTGCCTATTAGACCATTCAATATTAGAACAGCTGTAGGACATAAAAGCGGACAGATCAAAAAGGTAGTGTTGTTACCGTTAATGTTAGGGGAATTTGTACAGCAGACAGGATTCATAGTAGTACCGGGCTTGGTAAATTCTATCATATTGGGGTTCGATTGGGTGAAAGGAAATGAGGTAATTATTAATGCGGGCAAGTGTGAGAGAGGATTGATATTGCAACAAGCTGATCAAAGAGTGGTGATACCATTTTTAGAAAGAAATAATGGGAGAAGTTTTAAGGAGGTTCAAGAATCTATGTCAGTATTAGCAAATCAAAGAAATGCGGATTGGTCGGAAATAGAGACGGGGGTTGTGTTAACTTTCAGGCAAAGGGAAGAATTGTTGAAATTACTGTGTAAGTTCGAGGGATTATTTACTTCACGGATTGGTAGGGCAAATTGCTACCAACATCGAATTCTTATGAGCTCTAACGTACCTATTGTTAAGAAGAGTTATCCAATACCTTATGCTTATAGAGGGAGAGTTGAGGAAAAATTAAAAGAAATGGAAGAGTTGAATATTATTAGTAGGTCAGCCACTCCGTATTGTAGTCCATTAAACTTTACCATTAAAAAGGATAAATCTATTAGAGTATTACTAGACGCTAGAGAGATTAATAAATTTATGGTGGCTGAAACAGAGAAGCCCCCAATACAAATTGATGTTATGAATTCGTTTCATGGGGCTAATTATATAAGTATAATAGATTTGAATAATGCTTATTTCCAAATACCGATAACTGAAGATAGCAAGAAGTATACTGGGTTTACTTTTAACGGGAAATCTTACGTTTATAATGTGTTACCACAGGGGTTGAAGACTTCAGTGGGGAGTTTTAGTAGAGCTATGGATATAATATTAGGACATGAAGTTAGGGAATATTGTGTAAATTATCTGGATGATTTAGCCATAATAACGACGGGAACCTTTGTTCAACATTTAGAGCATTTAGATGTCGTGTTGGGGAAGTTACACGCGGCTGGGATGACTTGCAATATAAAGAAGTGTGAGTTTTGTTGTGAGGAGGTTAAAATGTTAGGATATATAATTTCTACTCGTGGATTAAAACCTGATCCAGACAAAGTCAAATCTATCCAAGATTTTCCAATTCCTAAGAAAATAAAACACGTAAGGGCTGTTTTGGGGTTATGTAATTTTTATAGGAGGTTTATTCAAAATTACAATAAATTAGCTCAACCATTATATGATATGTTGAAGAAAGGTAGAGTTTGGCACTGGGGACAGTTAGAGCAACGAACCTTTGATTGTATCAAAGCTTCGTTCATGAAAACCATACAATTGCATCATCCTGATTTTACTAAACCATATTATTTACAGACAGATTGTTCGCAAGTGGGGTTAGCTGGGGTATTATATCAAATAGATGATAATGGGCAAGAGAATGTGTTAGGTTTTCATAGTAAGGCGTTGAGAGGGGCGCAGTTAAATTGGACGGTGACTGAACAAGAGTTTTATTCGGTAATTTGTTGTCTAGAAAAATTTGAAACATATTTGAGGGGTGCAAAAGTAATTATTCGGACCGACCATAGGGCGTTGTTATTTGTTAAGAATTGGAAATTGTATAATGCTAAAATAACTCGTTGGATCAATTATTTAGAAAATTATCAATATGAAATTCAATATATAAAGGGGAGTGAAAATGTAGTGGCGGACATATTATCGCGATATCCACCGGAGGGGGAAAGATTACAGGAGGAAAAGATTAAAATGCCTAGTATTTTATATATGGAAAATGAACAAAATAAGGTGTTATTTCGGAAATTAAAGCAAATGGCAGTTTTACAGAGAGAGGATGCAGGAATAAATAAGCTAATCGAACAAATTTGCGAATCAGAAAGGTCGGGAAAGGCGCTAGTAGGGATAGCTAGTAAATGCAAACTAAAGGGGGATGTTTTATTTGTAGAGAGAGGGGGGGGGTAAAGGGTGTTCGATTTATTTACCGGAATGCCTTAGAGAGGAAATAATTAATCAGGTGCATTTAGAAATGGGACATCAGGGTAGTTATAAGATGCTGAAATATTTAAAGGAAAGGTTTTAATGGAAGGGTTTGACCAAGGACGTTAAACGATTGGTTAGGATTTGTGGTATTTGTCAATTGACGAAACATTCTAATTCCAATAAGGTGGGACCGTGTTGCTCAATTGTTACGAAAGACATAGGAGATTTAGTTATGGTGGATATATACGGGCCTTTACCGTCAGGGAAATTCGGGATGAATTACATATTAGTATTACAGGATTCGTTTAGTAAATTCGTGAAATTTTTTGATTTAAAAAGGGCTACTACGAGAGCGGTACTTAGCAAAGTGAAAAAATTTACTGAAATTATAAAACCGAAAGCTATAATGTCGGATAATGGAACTCAGTTTACTAGTCATGCGTGGAAAGAGGAAATGGAGTTGCTAGGGATTAGAGTAGTTTACACAACAGTTAGGAATCCTCGTCCAAATACAGTGGAGAGAGTGAATAGAGAATTAGGAAGATTGTTTAGGACGTATAATAGCAAAAATCATAAAGGTTGGGTTGACACTCTACCTAAACTGGAAAAATTATATAATAATACTTACCATGAAAGTACTGGGTTTACTCCTTGTGAAATAATGTATGGAGAGTCAACTTGTCTGTCTTTCGATCAGATTATTGATAAGGAGGGGGTAGATTTGGACTTGGCGTGTGTTAGAGAACAGGTGAGGGTAAATTTACGGCAGGCTGCGGATAATCGTGAGTTAAAATTCAATAAAAGATATCGATTAGTTGAATATCAAGTGGGAGATTTGGTGAAAATTAAAAGATTAAACAAGTCTGACGCTTCCTTAAAATTAACCAAGAAGTTCGAGGCGATATATGAAGGACCATTCCTTATAGCAGAACGTCCTTATCGGAATGTGTATGTTTTGGTAGATCCTCAAACCAAGGAAATAAGAGGAAAATTTAATGCTATACATTTATCCAAATATTACATTTGATAATTTGAAGCTGGGGCTGGATCGGGGAGTCATTATTTAAGATTGTAGGATTTATAAGTTACATTGATTTAATTGTTGTATTGTAGTGTTTTGGTATAGACTTTAGAGTTAAGTTATAGTGATTAGTTGTAGTTTTTATATTTAAATGTAGTTTTGTAAGATGTATTGGTTAATTATAAAAAATAAAAAAAAAAATAAAATAAAAAAAGAGACAAAATTGGAGGATAGGGTAAAGCCCATCTGACGGTATGAGGTGGAAATTAGTGAAGAAAGAAATCTTTCATTATTATAATAAGATTTATTTTTATTTTATCAAATTGAATTTAATCAAATCATCCCTTCAGATGGTGGGGCGTAGGGCGGCTTTACCATAAAATATATATGTATATGTATTTATATCTATATGTGTACATATTTATATATATAAGGAAAAAGAATTAACATCTACATAAATTAGATAAAAGGGAGTACAAGAAAGAGTAGGATATGTAAAATGAAATAAAACATAATCACCTCTATGTTGTTACATGATAATGCTGATCGGTTGGCAGCGAGAAAAGTCGCGAAAGCGGACTCTGATAGTGCAAAAGGGTTGTCGACTAGGTATGATTGGGATTTAAAATAGATGTGGAAGGCTGAAGTGGAGCTGGATGTAGTCATTAAATTCAGAATGGAGGGTCATCCCAATCAGCATTATTTTAAAGGGGGGGAGTGTTTGAGAGGTCGTGTTATGGTTTGATTCCCTGTACGCACCACATGTTGGATTATGAAGGATTGCCAGGAGTTAGGTTAAAAGACATATTTTGATATTGAGAAATCAAAAGTCTAGGCATACCGTTAAGGTACCTTCATAATTCATCAACTATACAATTCGGTTCACAAGGCCAAGATCTAAGCACACTATACATACGCCCATATCAGAGTACTTGCTTGTCGATTCTATTTCAAGTGGGGTGAAGTCGTAAACATACGTTATTGTCTAATAGTCTTTAAGGAATTTGGCTTTTACGCGAGGGTGGAGATATTAGATCGCATAGAGAGCATAAGATTGCGTCTCTTGCCTCATCTCTTATCCGGTTCGCTTATCGTTCAGTGGCCTCACAACCCACTGCCTTCAGTGTTGAGTCAAATTCTGACTTGGATATTGTGTCGTGTTGAGATCAAGTTCACTAACAAACTTGGCGGTGGGCTCGAGTGGTAACTATTTTGATGTTGGGTTAAATTACACACTACATAAAACAAAAATGTGCAGGAATTGGATTATAACTGGAATCGATTATGTAAGGGAGGATTCAACATTTTCTAATTATAGGGAAGATTTTAAATTGGGATAATATTCAATGACAATATATTGGTTATAGGTTAGGGTGAATCTTTACTCCGGACAAAATTGGGAAAGATTTGTACCTGCGTCAACATTCAGGGGGTCGAGATGTAACGGAACGAAATCTGTCATCTGTTGTAGTAGAAGTACATTCTTAATCACACAGATGGCGCTAATATAAATTATGTTTATTTATATGAGATATGAAGAAAAACCTTTTTGAATATAAAATTACGTGATAAATTATTACGATAATTTGGTTTTAAAGATTAATTAAACAAATAAGGACATTTATAAATCAGTTATTTATTTGAATATTCAAATGCCGTGTTTTATTAAACTTTAAGTTTTTGAACGAAATTCGTATGTGAAGGAAGTTCTGGTCGAATATCAGAGATATACGTTACATATTTAAGCAAAAATACTAAATGGATAAGATTTTGTCGATATTAATTGATCGCAGTTAATTTGAAAATAAATACAATAATTTTAAGTTATAGTTTGAACGATTTCTAGGAAGATAAATCCAAATTAGAATTATTTGTGGATATATTGATTTGACAATGATTTCAAACAGCGCTACGATTGGCTGGTTGGAATCGTACGATATTTTGTTTCGAGAAGTAGGGATCATTGCGGTTGGGGTGAGGATAGTTGAGGACAGAAAAAAGACTATTCATTAATTGTTGGGAGCTGCTGGAGAGAGGTGGTCAGGAGTAGAAAGTCTGGTGGGTCATTTCGCGTTTTATAAATTGTGTTAAGAGGGTACTGGGAGGTTACTATGTTAAAATTCCGTTGTACATTAATTTTATTCGCGTTTGAAATTATTTGAGAATCTTAACGTAACTTCAAGTGTTGAGAATATATAAAACTCGCATCGTTTCATGCTGAGATAGGACACCATTTCTGTAATTGCGAAGTATGGGCTCAAGGGCTCATATGGAGTAGTTACTCACGCCTGGGAGAGTCTTCCCCGTGACTTCATGAAACAATGCAGGATGGGAACGGAGATTTGGAAATCTACCTGTCGAGTGGATTGTTAGGATTTTGAATATCGAATTGGGGTATTAGTGAATATTATATAAACCCGCCTCGATTTATGCTGAGATAGGACACCAATTCTGTGACTGCGAAGTATGGGCTAAAGGGCTCATATGGAATAGTTACTCACGCTTGGGAGAGTCTTCCCCGTGACTTCATGAATCAAGGCAGGATGGGAATGGAGATTAGGGATTCTGAAGTGGGTAGAATCAGTAGATAACATACAAGCAGCAGTGATGGGGGGGTTTTTAGCTAGGAGTCCCTTAGGAAAGCCAATCGAAGTGATCGGTCTTGGGTGGAACATCTAACGGTGCCAACGAAGCCCTTGTCCTCTGTCTAGCTAGGGAGCTGATCAAGTTAAGGCGAGCAGCTATTCGATTTTACCTGTCTCAGGGTCGAATAAAGCCTTCTGGGTATCGGTGACCAGTGGCCCGAAGTATCGGTGTCGTTGGAGCTGATAGCTCAGTCTTTATTTATATATTTATTTATACACACAATTATATATCTCGTTAGGGCTTTAGTTAACATCCCTGGCTTCGGCCGTTAACTAAGGCAAGCACACAGTCATAGGTCATACAAAATCAAGTCTGACTAGCTTGTTCCCTTACAGAATAGGAGTAGGTACATTACACACCACACGTTTAGAATTAACTAAAGGGAGGAGTTTATTGGGGTTAAAACACATATATAGTCTTTATAGGTAGAAGGAATAGGTACACATTCTTCTCGCGGTAATATAGGACGTCGGCTATGTAGGTAGAATCGAATTTGTATAGGTTTTTGATAGTCAGTTAATTGCGTTTAAGTTATGTGAACGGTTCTCATTATAATGAAGTTATTAGGCTATTATTTTGGTGTGAATGAATACTGGGGGATTTCGGGTTGGAATCCAGGCATTTAACAACGATTATCTAAAGTGTATCCTCAGTGTTGACTACCTTCATAATAAAATGTGAAATAGATCTTACATAATACCAGTTGAATGTGAAGGGCATGGTTATCATTGTGACGAATATCAGAAGGTGGTTAAATACTCACCTATCTACATGTAATCTAGTAAGATTCAGTTAAGTCATTTGGCTATTGGATACCATAGACCGATTGATTATGAATGTCATTATTCAATATATTATTTATATTATCAAATATAATACTTGGTGCATTTATTTGATTGAATTGGGTTGAATGGATATTAGTGGAGCATTCTCACGGTAGTTGAGAACCGTCCAATTATGGACCTATGTTCTATTGTCCGGTAACCTAGACGGAAGTTCTTGTATATGAATGTCTTCAATAGAAGATGTAATTTCTATATAAGTTTCAATCAGAAGTGTAGCAAGTGTAGACTACTGTATGAAATACCTATCTATTCTATATTGAAATCTACGGCTTCTAATGAGTTGGTCTTGATCGCAACTATCAGTATATTATACTATTTGCACAGTGATGCCTGAACCTTTGTATTCAATTGAGCTTATTCGGTTGTAATAAGTGAGAGAAATTATCATTAACGAATATTAACATTCTTGTAATTGAATGTCACGATTTTGTATTTATATAATACAAGTGTAATCCAGTTATGGATTTGGGGTAAAGGGTTATACCGGCTGCCGCGGTATAACTTGAACAAAGTGGACTAGGCCAAGTGGCGTCTGCTATATTTATAAGGCAGAGGGGAGTTGATCTGTGTTGGTGCAACTCACTGTCATGGCGTATTGGAGGAGCCCTGACCTCGGGGGGGCAAATAAAAATATTTGTGTATTATTACGGTTCGCTTCACTTACATACTCTGTTGCTAAAATCCTCGAAATAAGTCTTATTACGCTTACATTACGTCGATAGAAAGTTTATTCATTATCATTTTCTAAATTTAAATTAGTATCCTAAAAATAGGTTAGCCTAGAAATTAGGTAGGTAATCTTATTAATAGTTCATTACATTCTGTTTTCCAAACAATCACGATAGGTTATATGTTGCGATAATTAAGTAAATTAAGTAGGTACAGAATTATGTTAGGAAGGTGAATTGGATAAGTAGGGACTTAATTTAGGACAACAGCACAAGCTACCTCTATAGAACGAGGGGGACTACTGGATCATAATAAGAGTCCTAGTTCCCACTAGAACGATCATTGGCCAAACTAGTTACTAAGTAGGTAGGAATTCGGAAACGTTTGAGTATAAGTATGTTTTTATAATAAATCGGAAGTCAAAATAGGTAGGGGATGGTATAGGTTAGGGAGGGTGTTACAACATATGTCGGTTTTGGTGGTTTATGCAATTTCACTAACTGTAATAATTCAGCTTTTAATAGTGACATGTCGGCATCCACTCCTTTTCTTTGCAGCCATGCCACCAAATCTGCTTTCTTATTGGCTGACGTAGGTGCTTTATCAATTTGCACAGAGTGGTATGGGGCATTATCCATTATAATTGTGCTGTTAGGAGGGATATTCTGTAATAAATTTAAGAACCACTCTCGGAACCTTACTGCGTCCATTTCTTCATGATACTCTTTAGTGCTTTTGGATTGGAAAGCTAATAAAGAGTTTTCCACGAAGCCTGTAGACGCTGACCCAGCATGGCATATTATGAGGCGTCCACCTTTTCCTATCGGCACCTTAGAGCACGAAGCTTCAGAATCATCAGTCCATGTTTTCGGCACAGAATGGTTGGAATTTAGCCAAGTTTCGTCCAAAAATATTACATTATCCCAGTTTATAATTTGTTTAACTTCGCGCAGGAATGTTAGTCGCTGCATAATTATGTCATGTCGCTCCATAACAATTTTTCGTTTGTCAACTTTTTTGTATCTGAAGCCAATTCCTGTTATTACCGTTCTCAACGACTCTATGCTTCCCTTATACAGCCCGGCATCTTTTAAAGTTGCACATAACTTTGCCAATGTTGGAAATTCGCCTCTTGTAAAATACCCGTATATATGGTTTCTAATAGCATGACTATCGAATTCATCGATGCCTGTCACAGGTTTATTTCTTTTTCGTTTTTTCGGTGTGTGAAGTACGTTACTGTCACTCCCCGAAGGCCCATATTTTTCACTTAATATTTTGCCAACGGTGCGGCTACCAATACCGAGAGCTTCACCGACGCGATCCCGAACTTGTGTAACTGGCAGTAGAAGTCCACCATTTTGAGATTCACGCTCAAAATACTCGTGTAATTTCACCACCAATTCACGAGCCTGGCTGTTCAAAGTACGTCCTCTTTTCGACATTATTAATAAACACTTGCTTAGTTCGGAGTCCAGTATAAATATTGCCAAGGTAAACGGATAAAGAATGATCAGTCCAGAAAAGTAATAGCCAAGTCACAAATTGTAAAACACAAACGAGAAAGCAAGTACGCGCACAGTCAGCTTCCAAGATGGCGAGAGACTGCTGACGCCGAACCGACCGAGCGGACCGCGTGCGCTTGTAGTTGGCAGTGTTGCCAGAAAAAAAAAATTGTAGAGACTTGGACACCTGCGATTTTGCCTATTGACCTAAAAATAATTAAATTAATTTATTTTAGGGTATCTGTGTATTCAGTGCATTATGCGGTCGCGCAGTAACGTCGTTAATTTATAACATCAGGCAACAACATTTTTGTGAATGGGTTCTACATACCGTATTTTTATTAGTTTTAGACGTAGAAATAAGACTTAGAAGAAAAAATTGTAATTGTAAAATCAATGGATGTGCTTGTTAAAAATTTGTTTATTTCTCTGTAATATGCAAACCCATACTATCATACACAAAAATAAATGTAAAAAACACTATCCCTGACTCCATTTACTATTTCGACAGCGTTAGCGCGAGAAACCCCGACTTATTTGGGCGCGAAAATCAAAAATCGACAAATCGCTTTCGACAACTTTTTAAAGAAGCAAATATATTTGATTTATAAATACGTATTTTTGGTGAATGGGTTTTATCTCATATTTTACGATTACATAACTATTTAGTTATGTAATCGTAATATGTGAGATAAATCCCATTCACATGAAAAAATATTTGTTTGGTTGTCAAGTGTAATTTGTAAATAATACATTCGATTTTTCGTATATGTAAACGATTTTTTTGCATACAAGTGTATCCGAAGAGTCGCAACACTACGTGCAGTGACCTAACTACGTAACTTTGTAATGAGGTCAAGAATATAACTATTAGAAATTATTTACTGTGTAAATATGTGTTATTTTGCTTTGTTTGAAAGTTTTCAATTACATTTAGATATTAAGAATTGTACATTTTTAGATACAATAATGAAATCTTTCTAAATTCATGGTTTTATGAAAAAGGTTATCGAAACTGAATAATGTACGTATGAACAAAGTTGTTTCGGTTTGAAAAATATGAAACGTCAAACGGTACCTCTTAGATTTGATGGACTGTAGTCACTACTCCTTCTGCTGATTATAACTGCTGATTGATAACAATTTTTATAACTTTTTGAATCGCTATATCTCAGAAACGGTGGCTCGTAGGAAAAAAACTATTGATACATTTTTATAGATAATTTTATAATCTACAATTTTTGTCTGAGGTACTTTTATGATAAACTTACCGTTTTGCTGAAAATCGCGAAAAACTCAATTTTTTTGAGCTTTGACCTTGGATATTTTTTTTCCTTACACAAGAATGATGGGGAACTTTCAGGTATTGTTTATAATTATGTTTTGAACAATTTTACTCATTTTCAGCTTGATGGGAATTTATGTACCTTCGAATGTCTAAATTGACCGGTCTAATTTACCAATATTTTGAATGTTATAATTCCTAACCTAAAAGGAATTAAACGTAATATATTTGAGCCGAGACACTGGTATCATGGCGTCTAATGGTGCGTCCACACTTGTGACACGGACAACGGACCGGACATCGTGACATCGCTACAGTACATGTACGCTAAGTGTGGACGGGTGAACGGCTCGACCCGTTACACTGTGACCGTGTCAGGACCATAAACTTAAAATGCTAACAGACAAGAGTGAATTTTAGGTGCCAATGCATGAAGGCTGTATCGCAATAGGTACTATATTATTTTTCAAAACTGGTGTAAAATCAAGTTCTTATGTATAAAAAAATGGTGCACTTTTAGATTTATCGTTTTGGACAACGCACAAGTCCAATCTCCCTAGGGAGCTTCTGGTAAAGTCCCCACAACTTTGTTGAGGCTGCAATCATCTCATTCATCGTCATCATCATCATCAACTGATAGCCTCTATGGCGTGGCGGTAGTGAACGCAACTGCTACACAGGAGGCGCGGGTTTGACTCACGCCTCATCATCCATTTGGCAATCGAAGATGGCGGACTCGGAATTTTCACCAAAATCGCTATGGGTATCGCTTTCAGGATTTTTGGGGTCACTTATCTACACTGATATGGGTATCGGAGGCGGGAGGCGGGCTGTAGTAAAACTGCATTCAAAGATTTTCGAAAACTCGTTTGACAAACCCGGTAATCGCATCGACTAGAATGCAGGTTTGTTTCTTTATAATTATAAAGGAACTAGCTGTCCCGGCAAACTTCGTTTCGCCTTAGAAATTAGAATCATTATTTTGAGAACGGAAAGCATTTCGATTCGGGCCCCCTACGCCCACGGAGCTCCCGACACTAATAGGTCACCGGGGCCCATACTTACACCTACGGAGCCTATAGATATACCTATGGGACCCATACAACCATATACCTACCTCTACGCTCAAGGGCGTTCATACTACATAAACCATAAATTTTTCGACCTAAATAAAAAAATAGCCACCATAAATATTTTCGCGGCCCAAGCAACGGGCATTTTGTTAATTCAGAAGAATGTCTACTAATCACCCTCTGACGATATTTGCACGCATTATGTCAATTCTATATCAAACGTCAGATAACATTAGAAGAATATCATACAGCAGTATTAGAATAATAAACACATTTTTTTCCAATTCGTATTCCAAATTCAAAATTTAGACATGGCGTATGTCGGATCAGCTATTTTATATGGTGGTTATGTATTCTTAAATTTTCTAATTTTCCGCGCAATTTTCTTCATTTTTTCTTTCATAAGAACCTTCTCCTAACAATAACGAACACAGCGAAAAAAGAATTAGCGAAATCGGTTCCGCCGTTCAGGCGTGATGTCGTGACCAAGGGAAATAGGGGTTCATTTTTATATATATAGATGTTTCCTGCGAGTGAAATTTTCTATCTCCAGTATTTCGAGAACTTCCTTTCCAGGGGCATGAAGATCTTCCACCCTTTATACCTACATGTCGGTGGGCCGGATTTGATGCTTGAAGCGAAATTGGCCCGCGGGCTGTAGTTTGCCCATCACTAGTCTAGAAGTAGCTAGACATAGATTGTATAATTGGTTACACCTGTTGAAATTGAGCTTTCATTAACGACCCAGTCACAATACTAAAATATCGTTTGTTTCAAAACATATTGACATCTATTTATCACAAACAAAACGGATCAAAACAAATTGAATTCTCGACACTTAATATTTCAATTACAATCTATAGTGCAGTCCAGAAAGCTATTACACTATGTAAATCAACCCAACGTATTGCGTACACAGTTTTTACATAACCCCATGCAGTTAATGTTATACAAACATGAAATTTACACTCTCTATGTATAGTAGCGTAACTGCATTTTGTGAAATAAAGTTACTGAATTATACACTACAGGCAGAATCGCTTGATTAAGAACAGTGACCCTGCGTATAAGAGCATTTTTGGGCAGTGGTCCACGTAGAGGGATGAAGCTTTATAGGGTGTAAAGCGGCATCCCTCTACTTTCAAACTGCAAGTCTTTATGTCTTTATTCTTTATGTCCCGACACATTCTGCAAGCCTGGCACGACGCGCATCGCAAATCGGAAAAGATGGTCAAATGGAGTTCCTATAGATACTATTTATACATTACACTGCAGTGTCCATGTCAGATTTAGATAGAATATACACCGCAACCATAGCGGCTGAAAACGAATCGAAATATCGGCTTAAATTTAAACAATACGAAATAAATCGTGATAGAATACGTTAAGTGGTTTTATTTCAGTCAATAATTCCGACCATATTATTTTTAATGCTTATTTGTGACTAGATGATTCATGGTTTATTATGTCATTTCGGGACTACACGCGATAATATTTTATGACTTAGGTACTTTTACCGACAGTCAAGTGTGACCACGGAAAGTAAAATAATTTTTTTTTATTACGTGAAGTCCAAAATTTTCTTAAAAAACCACAGAAGATTCCATCCAAAAACGTTTATAAAGTTGGTCAAAAGCACTTACAATATTATACGCAGGGAGGGACGAAATAATTCATCATACATTTAATCTTATCCACTGTATGACAAATATGCTATCGTAACCCCTTACTGTACTTATCAAAGGCATTCTCTATTAATGACAAGCGTTAGATAAATTGATAATACTATTAATCTACTTATTGAGTACATGAATGATTGATATTGGTGAATGTTATAGCGAAGATTGGAGACGTGGTCCAAGAAAGTCAAGTGGCCTTGGTACATAAACGTCATTAGGTCCTAACGAGTCACGCATTAGATTTTTTTTTAAAATATTCCACAACATTCTACATTACACTATCTAGACCTTTTTTTTTTCGTGCGGAAATCCCGTCCGATACCCCCCCCTGCCGGAACCGGAAGGGGAGGTTATGTCGGACTCGAACCAACTTAAACCGCACGCCGACTGTAGGTCGTGGTGCTAGGCTGGCGGAGGTAAGGTGGTCATCGACATATCCCTCGCACCCTGGCTGACCCAGGGCCATCCCTTACGGTCTGGCCCTCCTCGGGAGGGGGGACAACGGTATCCCCGACTCGCCCCCGGATGGGGAGGCGCGCGTTTTTAGCGCACCGACGCCGTGGCCAGCTTCTGCTGGGGTGACAGGCGGCTCCACCCGTCACCCCCAGGCCCGCGCTATACCTATGGTAAGCTTTTATAGCTTGTGTTATAGAATCTAGAATGCGGATAATCAAACTTATATACTTTTTCCTTTTTTCTAAGTAGAAACAGAAATGTAAATAGCCATATTCATGCATACAAATATTAGCACTGAGCCGAACCGCCTCCTGCGTAGCAGTCGCATACACTACCGCCACGCCACAGAGGCTGGTTACAAAAGGTGTGTTCGGTTTGGGCTTTGACTATTTATTGGGCTTTATTATAGCCTTGACGGGTAAACCAACCTTACACACGTAAACTTTAGACAGGGATGAGTTAAATTATACCATACCATACCAATCCACAACATTCTACACAACGCTATCTAGACCCATGGTAAGCTTAATTAACTTGTGTTATGTAATAATATATGTAACAATAATCTAGAATGCGGATAAACATACTTCGATACTTTTTTTGTAAATACATACGAGTACATATTATACATAGAAACACCCAGACTAATGCAAATAGCACACAAAATACACAAAAAAAAAAGCTATTTACGACAGAAAAAATAACTTTAAAGGCTAAGTGACGTATGCTGACAAGGGCACACAGAAGACCTTTTTCAGTTAACAACACTCGGTTACCATATCGTGACCTTGAAAACACAATTGACAGATGCCTTCTGACCGATCAACACCTAGAAGGAAGCCTGTGCTAGAGCTTCATCCGTATGTTAGCACGAGCAACGGCTTCAAAGTAAGATTGTATTGAACCCCGAAGGTAACGTTAAAAACACTGCAGAGGTACTAGTGTGCACAAACATCGCATTTATGACAGAACTAGCTGTTGCCCGCGGCTCCGCCCGTGTGGATGTCGGTTATCGCTTAGTGTTGAGTCAACGCTATTGAGCATAAAGCCTGCATCTCAAAAAAATCTTTTTTAATGGATGCCTACGTCATAGTAGCTTTATGCATGCAAAAGTTTCAACCCGATCGGTTAAAAATTGATAAAGTATCATACAAATTTTCATCTCCTATTTTATCCCCTTGGGGGTAGAATTATTCAAAATCCTTTCTTAGCGGATGCCCACGTCATAACATCTACCTGCGTGCCAAATTTCAGCCCGATCGGTCCAGTGTGGTTTGGGCTGTGCGTTGATAGATCACTATGTCAGTCAAGGATTTTTTTACAGCATTAAGTATGCTAACTATACAAATCGAATACATAGGGAAAAATAATCTTCTCGGGCGGGACTCGAACCCGCAGTCTTTTCCTTACAGGGGGAATGCCTGACCAATTCGGCTACCGAGACACGCCCGATATGATTCAAATTTCCCATCTTATACGTCTTTAAGGTGACGTGGCGTCATCTACCGATTTTCTTACGAACTATCGGACAATCATTTTTAAACATTGATTTTTGATAACTCCGCCAAAACAATGAAAGGATTTTTTTACAGCATTAAGTATGCTAACTATACTGCGGGTTCGAGTCCCGCCCGAGAAGATTCTTTTTCCCTATGTATTCGACTATGTCAGTCAGTCAGTCATCTTTGAGTTATATTATATTTACTCGTAGATAGATACGCTAACTACAATAATCTGATTAAAATCGTGGGTGTTTGTTATCTCAGAGCTTCGCCAGAAGTATTCTGCGAAAACTTTCACTTCACTTTGTTTGATTTAGACGTTTTCTCACAGTTCCTTGTGTGGCTGCTCTTATAACCACTGCAGTGACCCGCGTAGGTGTTATTACTGTCTGCATACGAATATATTGGACTATGGGGTCTTAGAGTACCTACTTAAGTCGAAATAGGCATACTTGAGATGTTTTGACGACCTGTTTGTGCAGGCGGTCAAGTAGTCAATTACTAACGTAGTATACGTGAGATAGTCTAGTTAGGTGTAAATATTTTGGTTGGTCTGAATGTTTATGAAAAACGTTTGATGATGATGATGAGTAAGATGTTAATGAATAATCTTCTTCTGCATCAGAATGCAAATCCTACAACCAAATCTTGCACTTTGGAGTTCGGGGTCCGCCGGGCTACTACTACTCTATTATACGGTATCAAGATGGCGAAGTTTTGGCGGCAAAATGTGTTTTCTAAAAGTAAAAATACTTAGTCTTCTTCGTGTCAGCGGCAACAATTTAAATGCTTAGATACGCCCAGCCCAAAACTTGGCGACCTTGATAGCTTCATTCAGGTCGGCAATCGTGTAGGTGTGGGGGCACGGTGGACACGACAAGAGGTGGTTCATCGACTGTAGAGGTGCAACACAGTCGCAGCCACCACCCCCTGCGTCCAGGTAACCCCACTTTACCCGTTAAATACTTAGTGTTCAACGCTAAGATAATGATGATGTTGACTTAATATTCTATAGACAGGAACTGGCCGACCCTGCCGTATCACAAAAATACGACTCCATGAGGCTGATGATGAGACAGGAACTGGCAATACACAAATTATTCAGTTTGACTGACGCAACAGTGCACGGACTAGCATTACTCTTGAATTACATTTGGCATTTCTGTGTGAATCCCTTTGTCTTTACATAAATTTGATAGGCATTAGATTAAACCTAGATTAAACAGCGAAATGTCAAAGTAAATCATTTTATTTGTATATATTTCTGACATTTTATCATAATGCCAAGGATTTTATCCAGTCTTCATTTGTATTTTCTTAATTATCTACTAGGTAAAATCATTAAGGATTATAAACAATATAATTAAAAATAATACACTTCCTTTTTTTCGTGCGGAAATTTCCTCGGATACCTCCCCCGCCGGAGCCAGAAGGGGAGGTTATGTCGGACTCGAACCGACTAAAACCGCACGCCGACTGTAGGTCGTGGTGCTAGGACGGAGGTTGTCTTCGACAAATCCCTCGCACCCCGGCTGACCCTACTTACTAGGATCCTGGCATCCCACGTCCTTGTGAAGTGTAAAAAAACATTACATCTGTCAAGGCCCTCAAGGTAAACCTTCACAGATATCTACTGTCCCTACATGGCAGCCCCCATTCTAAGGACAACATCTGTAAAGGTTTCATGTGGGTCATTCATCACTCATCAGTACTCCACATGGCCGAAGCCATGAGCATTGGCAAGCCCTTATTATTTCCTCCATTTCCCTTGACACTATTGCGTGACACTACTTTTACCTGATGGAAAGTGGTTACCGCGGCCTATGGACGTATGCAACACCAGGGGCGTTACATTCGTGCTGCCTACCCTGAAGAAACCTTCTAATGCGCCACTTGAAGAACCCCATATTGTAGTCGCTTGGGAAGACCACGGCATAAGTAGTGTTATGGTAGATTTCTATTTCCCGTGACACTACCAGTAGTGCCATGGGTAATACTGCATTTCCCGTGACACTACTCTTTCGCAAGTAGTGTTTAATCTCGCTATAACATAAATAAATAAATAAATATTCCACAACATTTTACACGACGCTATTATAGACCCATGGTAAGCTTAATTAGCTTGTGTTATGGAATCTAGAATGCGGATAAACATACTTAGATACTTGTTTTTTGTAAATACATACATTACATAGAAACACCCAGACCAATGCAAATAGCCATATTCATGCATACAAATATTTGCACTGAGCGGGAATCGAACCCGCGCCTCCTGCGTGGCAGTCGCGTGCACTACCTCCACGCCATAGAGGCTGTCAATTACAGATAAAGTGAATTGCCATAGGCGGGAACCTATTAATGCAATACGTATACCAGTGAACAACAACAGGCTTGGCTTGATATTAACTATTTATCATTAACAAAAACTATTAACTTAATTGATTTTAATAAATTTGTTTATCTAACGTTGCACACACCTAAAACAAATAACTATTACGTGGACTCATTATTTCACAAGTCGCAAATTATGGTTTCAGCAATGAGAGCACAAATTTGAAACCCCGCCCATTCTGTGTATTCGTAAGTAGATGCTGTACCGCTGTGCCCACCTGTTTCCTTGATGTATGGCGTAATGTTATGGTCAGTAACGAAACGTCTGAGTGAACAAGATACGCTAATAGGTACACAATACTTACTGCACAGGATATATAAGCAAACGTTGCACGCCAAGGCCTCTTTCGTGAACTACCAGGTATAATAGTTTCCAGGTGAGCTTGGTTAGGAATCCGATTAACTTGAGGGGAGTCCCAATACCCTAATTTCTTATGGCGATGGTGAAAAGGAATAGAATTTCACTCAAACGCAGCTGCGGGCATCAGCTAGTACATAAATCAAATTAGAAACAAAATGATCTACTAGAAAACTAACATGAAAAAAAGAAATGTTTTCAATTTTTCAATCTGTTTTGATAATAACTTTGTCGTTTCCCGAAAGAGACAGAAGTCTTGTCAATAGGTACAGTCAGTATCAGAAAGATGTTGACGAACAAAGTGGTCAAAATGATCTTAATTTAGTTTTTTGACCACCTTCCAGTTGACCGATTGCTCGGATATTTGGTACACACTTTTAGTTCGGCCATATAAATCAATAAAACAGTTTGATTTGCTCATAATACGAGAGTTTTAAGATCATGGAAGAAGTCACTGTCGTGGTAGAATTCGCATTAAAAAACTGGTTAGTTTTTCATTTCAATGCAAATTGAACCACGATAATGGACAAGAACTGCATCATATTCAAGTAGATCACATTAATATTATAGGTATAGGCGAAAGTTTGTGAGCGTGTATGTTTGTTTTGGTTACTTCTTCACGTCTAAACGGCTGGAGCGATTTTAGTAAAATTTGGTATGGAGATAGCTGACACCCTGGATTAACACGTAAGCTATGTTTGGTCGCGATAACCGACATCCAGGCAGGCGGAACAGCAGGCAATGCTAGTACTTAAATAAATGTGTTCAACTCTTTATACAAATGGCTACACTCGTTTAACTCTTTAGCTGCGGAAATCCGCGTCAAAATACCATTTCATTACAGCTTCTAACAAGGCAGTACAGACGGACGAATCTGTATATTACATAATACAGATTATCGCAATCGGCAAAATACAATTAACAATACAAAGCCTAATTTAATTACCCGGTAATAAGATGACATTATGCAAATATACAATAGTATATTGTATTAAAATAACTATATAGTGTTACAGTAATCTATGGTATTTGACCACAGATTACTAATTTTATAACAAGACTCAATATACTAAATCAATATACCTATATCCGCGTCAATTTCAATCACTGCTTGCCAAATAACAATTAAAAAAAAGCTACCTTTATTACAGATTCAAAATTAGAATTAGGCTTTCCTAAAGTTACAAGAAATTAATTATTTCAATGAGCCTATTAAATTAAGAATGGTAAAAGAGCGGTAAAGTTGCGTCTGTTCTTTTTTTTTAATCCGATCAGCCTATGTAGATAAGTAATTATCTATTTGAAAATTTAAACTGTGACGTCATACTTTTTAATTTTAAACAAGAATCTTTAGAACATAGTCTTACTCATTTTACGTCTCAAACTAAAGGATTAAAATAGACGGAATGTATAGAACTAGCAAGTGAAGCTGAAAAAAGGAATGCTAAAGTAGTGCCTTCTCGCTCGCACTCGTGCGTACTCACAAAGAATGCGAACAAGATAGCACTACTTTAGTATTCCTTTTTGCGACTTCACTATGTTATTCATTTAGTTTGACATCTAGTAAAAAATAACTCATTTGACTGGACAGTCAAATTCGAAGTATATTCTGTAAATTACACTTAATCTTCTTCCCTACATGTAAAGACAGAGGGCACTAGTAGTAAACAGGTCACAAAATTAAATTGTTTAGCTTTTTAACATTAATTGCGGAACCATATCACAACGAATACACTTTTTTTTCGTGCGGATATCCCCACGGATACTTCCCCCGTCGTAGCCGGAAGGGGAGGTTATGTCGGACTCGAACCGACTAAAATCGCACGCCGACTGTAGGACGTGGTGCTAGGCTGGAGGTGAGGTTGTCATCGACATATCCCTCGCACCCCGACTGACCCACGGCTATCCCTTACGGTCTGGCCCTCCTCGGGAGTGCAGAACCATATTAAAGCAATACATTGATATTATTGTTACTGAAGTCAGAAAATATCTTCACCAAAGGCATTGACAAGTAAAAGTCGAACTAACTAATCAAACTCTCAAGAAGAGGTATGAGGTTTGTCATAGAGATAATAACAGAGTAACAGGACACAGCACACTGAAAATACACCTAACAGTGATAGATGTGAAGACCGACCCCATTTGCCTGGTGTCCATGGAGAGTGAGGAGACAGGCCTTCATCTATTGACATGTACTCTATGATCAGATAAAATGTTCGGGGATTGGACACACGAGATCTGAAGATGAAACAGATCGCTAGCTTCTGCAAGGCAACAAAAAGGTTTGAAGGCGCACCGTGAAGGCTGAAGAAGCGTCGGTAGCTTAGTGGTTAAGGAGTCGGCCTTACGATCGAGAGGTCCCGGGTTCGAATCCTGGCTATTGCACTAATGACGTGAACCCACTCTTAAAACAAGCAATTTAGCTTATCTGGAGGGGTTAGAGGGAATTTTAGTAACTTCGGTTCTAATATTCTTTAAAAAAACCTTCACGGTGCGCCTTCAAACCTTTTTTAACCAAACTCTGGGGAGGGAGGATTTCGGAAATGGATGAAATGGCCCGCCAAAGGCGCGGATAGATCATCCGTCCAGCCATCCGGCGTGCCCACAGTGAAACAGAAAGAAGAAGAAGAAAGAAAGAAAATACGTTTTATTTAATAGAACAAAGCGCACATTTTTAAAAATATTTTGGTTAGGTAACAACAAAATCTTAAAACAAAGTAATGCAAAAAATAAATAAAAAGGAGCATTATATTTAAAACCTACATATTGTCAGTGATAACTAGGTAGCATAGACCAAAAGCATAGACTTTTAATAGACTATAGCCTTCCCGTCAATCCCGACAGTGACATGACAGTGACATTATGGTGTGACGTCTGACGTCTCCACTGACTGATGACGTGTCACAAAACGTGGCAAGTATCTCTTAATAGTCTGTGGTGTCAAGTGGCAAGAGTGGCAAAGCGTATTAATATTAAAGTCACCAATATGTAATGTCTCTTCCGCCCCAATAATCTTCAATCGCCACGGAAATAATTAGCAGTACGAGTAGGTATGAATAACATCTTTCACAGCCATTCTGGATTGTTCCAAATCATTGTGCATTTGCAATCACTTGTAAACGCTAGATTAAAACGTGCGCTAACATTGCCCTGCGGCGTTGGACGTTAATTAAGGTGAATGTAGACTTAGATGGACTATAGCCTATGAATTTCGCTTTTTTCTGTAGGCTTTTTCTATAGATTTAAATAGTATGTAGGCACTGAATGGCTGCTCACTACCTCCCACTGAGTTCAGTTATAGTTACCGGCGTATTATCTAGACTGTGGTTGCTGGCAGAGTAGAATTTGGACCACCCAGCTCTTCCCATGTGGCGTCGTACAAGGCGATTCTGGGATACGGCTGTTTAATATCAGACAGATGTATACAGCCCCGATTCAAGTCAATAATAGTGCCCGGAATCCGTTGTCCCCCCTCCAGAGGAGGGCCAGACCGTAAGGGATGGCCCTGGGTCAGCCGGGGTGCGAGGGATATGTCGATGACAACGTCTCCTCCGGCCTAGCACCACGACCCACAGTCGGCGTGCGGTTAGTCGGTTTGAGTCCGACATAACCTCCCCTTCCGGCTCCAGGGCTTCCGGGGGAGGGGGAACCGAGGGGATTTCCGCACCAAAAAAAAAAATATTATATGGAGAAATGTGGGAGGTAATTCATCTATGCGACTTCTATCTATACTAAGCGACAGGTACCACTCTGACTACGATACTAAAATAGATAGATATAGGCTAGACTGGACCGTCCACTTGTTTTGCAAGCTAAATCTAGATTATATCGTGTGTTAACTGTACTTTGCCCACGGCGTTGTTTGCTTAATCTGTTTGTTTAGCTTTTGTTTATACTCGTGTCCACTTGGCTTATTCAAGGATTTATTATAGATAATCTGGATACAGCATGTGCAATAAATAGTACGCTAACCATACAGGATGATATTAAAACACTCGCCGGGATGTTTACCATGTTTCTTATAGTTTTTGAGGACCCGATATTTCGGCGCTGGTACAAGCGCCATGATCACATCCGCTTTCAAAAAGAGGTTACAGTACCTACTTACGCACGCCTAAAGACACCCTCTCGACAGAACGCCACTATATACCCAGAATGATTAAAGAACTCACAGAACTTAAAAAGTACAAAAACTTCAACCGGGAAGATGGGTTTCAACTGTCGAGTATTTGGCATCCAGTGATCTGTATGTTCACAAAACCTGAACAAACTACATTTCCAAAACCCAAGCGAGTTGTGAGTGTTGTGTGTCGCGAACGTATTCGAGTGCAGTGCGAGAGCGCGGACAATGGTAGGGACGTCATAAACGAGTGCGGAAGAGGGTAGACCGATACGATATACCCTTTTTGGATTTTATAACTTTTAACAAATATGACAAATCGAACAAAAATAAACATGAAATTACACTAAATTCGTTAGTCTACCTATTGATGTTTGCGGAAATGCATGAAACATCACTATAGGTGCCATATACCATCACAGGCCACGATGGCGCGGCGATGCGCTGAATGCGGCCTCCGCATACAGGGCGGGTGGTTTGGGGACACCCCCCCCTCTTGAGGTGGGCCAGATCGTTAGAGATGGCCCTGGGTCGACAGAGGTGCGAGGGATATGTCGATGACAACCTCACCTTCGGCCTAGCAATGCGACCCACAGACGGCGTGCAGTTTTAATCGGTTCCAGTCCGACATAAGGCCCCGGCTCCGGCGGGGGAAGTACGTGTGGGGATCTCCGCACGAAACAAAAAAGGTATACCATTACAAAGTATCTGCCCACGCTTGACGCCATACATTTATACTCTACTAGCTTTTGCCCACGGCTCCGCCCGCGTGGATGTCGGTTCCCGGTAATTATTCGAATTTTTCTCTACGTACAAACCTTCCTTGAATTTCCACGAATAATTCAAGACCAAAATTAGCCAAATCGGTAAAGGCGTTGTTGAGTTTTAAACTTAGGTATAACATTACAACGAAAAGTGGCATTGATTTTTATATATATTTATATATATATATATATACATATACATATATATATATATATAGATACATAAAATCTATACTCTCAGGTGAACACACTGTATATTTTCGTGATTACCTGTCTGTCACTCAGGGCAGCCATGGCAGCATGTCAAAAATCTCCGCTCATCACACAACCATTTCTCACCTAACATCAGAGTACCTAAAATCATTGTCGAAGGTGAAACCGGAGCTAATAGACAACACTCTCCATAGTTCGAAACGGTTTTGTGCTACTTGTGGTACCCATGGTTTTGTATGTGAAGACAATTGTTTTTACTTATCCACATTTCAAGACAGATTCTGTGGCGTGGCGTGGCGGTAGGGCATTGCTATGCAGTTGTTACCTTTACCTGCGTACTTAGCAGTCGCAGTTTGATTCCTGATCAATGCAAATATTATTTGTATTTAAAGATATATCTATTTGCATTACCGTGGTCACTGTGCCTCGGAGAGCCTTTTTATCGAGTTTTTATTGCAAAATCAGAACCAATTTATATCGTTTTTTTTCATTACGTCAAAATCTGAGCTGGAGAACGTGTCTTTAACCATAAAAGTTATTAAAAACAAGTAGATACTCTATTATTACGATAATCGATATTACTAGAGTAGTTCACTCAATACATTATTATTTAAATTTCGTGTAGAAATAACTTGTACAGCCTAAGGCGTACAAACTTTACTTATCAACACTTTCAGTTTTAAGAACGACCTGTTGTCAGTTCAGGTATTTAAATCGTTGATGATGAAGACGCTGAGCTATTCTTCTCCAATGGGTTACAAGCCGTACAAAACATGCACGTCGATATTTATTCCACTCTACCGAGGATCTGTGGGTGTATACGATACATATATATACGGTATGCGTCTATCCGTCCCTATGTATGTTTAAATCTGTAAAAGTACGCAACGTATTTCGATCCGGTTCTTTTTAATAGATAGAGTAATTCAAGAGGAAGGTTTATATGTATAATACATGCTTAATATAGTAGAGGGTGCAGCGGGAACGGGATCTGATGCAACGTGTGTGAAAAAAATGGCGGAACGAAGTTCGCCGGGTCAGCTAATAAAGCATAAATTGTATCACATAACTTAAAACATAATCTGGTATGCATTAATATTTTCTAATATACAAGACATATTGATAGCCTTTCAATCACTCTCATTGCCTTGATTTACGATGTTAGGAAGGAAGTTATGTGTTTATACATGAAAGAAATTAGTTTTATAAACCAATTCAATATTGATTCAACGGTTACTTGATGTGTTTCCTGGGACTAATTGTTTTGTGAGTTGTTGTGTTACGTAAAAGTATCTACGTAAGGTTCTCTCTACATTGCCCAGGCGGCATGATGCGGGGCAAGACGCCTTTTCGAGGGCAAGATGGGGCCACCATGACTCCTACATTCGAGGACGGATTTGAAACTAGATATAAAATGGATATTCCTCCGCATCGTCATCGACCGGTAAAAAATAATTGGTATAATTATAATATTAATATGGATCGGTAAGACAAAAGAGTACCTACCAAATCTTGGTCACCCAAGAACCATAATTATATACTAACTACTATACCATACGTACTACTATACCATACTACATATCCATACGTTCCACCTGCTATATTTTCGATTCTACTATTGGTGACTCATCCCCGTATAATAGGGGATGAGTTACGCAACACAGATAGGCTGGAAAGCTTGCTGCTCTGCGCCTTATCCCAACTGAATTGGGATAAGGCGCAGGGAATGAGGAATAGGAAGAGTTACTTTTACTGTTTACTGTCGAATGCAAAAAAAGCCATATTGTTCGACTCCCACAGGAAGGGATGAAATAGAGCCTTCTTAGTGTAGCTCCATACACCACGGACATAGAAAACATACACTTACATAAATTCTTTAGTTTTTTTTTCTAAACACTATCAAGATGATTGAATCATAATGTTATCTAAAAAAAGCTTCAACTATTTCTCTGTCCGTATGTAGGCAGTAAGTACTGCTGCGTACTTTCGCTGCGATAAATTTGTTAAACAATCGTCATCCGTCTTCGTTACAAGAAATCAATTCGCGTCTCGTCAACAACCTTGACACAAAGATTAAAAACAGACACGATATTAAAATACTTTCAGTTTATGCCTACACGTCTATTTGTATACTTTACTTTTCACTATCTTATTGGTTTAAAATTAGCTGATGTATGCATTTCCACGGCGAGTTGGAGATACCGTTGTCCCCCCTCCCTGAGGAGGACCAGACCGTAAGGGATGGCCCTGGGTCAGTCGGGATGCGAGAGATATATTGAAGACAACCTCACCTCCGGCCTAGCACCACAGACGGTGTGCGGTTTTGGTTGATTGAGTCCGACATAACTTCTCCATCCCGTGGGGATTTCCACACGAAAAAAAAGATGCATGCATCTCTATCCACGAGAATTTTTTAATGAATGAATGAATGAAGAGCACTTCATTGTACACCAGTAATTAATACAAGTAAAGTTTTAATGCTAAGTTATAGTAGGTACAACGGGCGGTTTTATCGTTGACTGCAATCTCTACCAGATAACCTTTGATGGTCCGTTCTAGTACTGCTCCCGGTTTCCATTGGTCGGTAGCCGATGATAATAAACATATTACCACTCCTTTGCGTCGTGCAGTCGGGTAAAAAGCCTATACACACCTGACTATAAATTTATTTCTGTACCAAATTTTAGCCTGATCCGAAACGCAATTTAAGCGTAATTGTGAAACAAATATCCCAACATGTTTACAAAAATTTTCAGTAACATTTTAGTAGGATGTAAAAGTTTATGAGGATGAATGAATATTTGTAATATTTTCTCGCAAAAACTGACATATGGAATATAGTTCTAGACTTCCTTGTAACTAGGTAATCGTTTATTGTACTACATAAGTCAGATGTCGGTTTTCAGAGCTAAAACATCTTCCGAGTGGCGTGTTCTGCAATGCGGAGATTCTTGATGCGGACCGTGTTGTGCTTTACGTAATTTATTGACTGTTAAGTAGGTACATTGTTAAGCTAGACATCTTTTTCTCTTTTTTTGTTACTGAAGTAAAATATCTTGTATAGTATTAAAGGATGAGGCTAGAAAGGACATGTATACGCTTAAAATGCTCACTTCATAATATCTATTAAAATCATCTATGCCTTACCATCAGGTGCGTGCAATCAAATTGACGTGTCTTACATAAAAAATCCTTATATTTTTAATTAGAGCACGTCAACGTGACTATACTAAGCCTGATGGTAAGCTAGAATACTATTTATCTGAATATCCCACAGAATTAAAACAGGATCTAATATATCTACCCGTGACCAGAGGGCTGGTTTATTCCTTGCGCAAATGATTGGCATTGCCATTCAACGTGGCAATGCCGTCTGCCTTCTGGCTACCCTCCCGGTTGACGTCGATGGGGAGGAATTCTTTGACACCTGAACCTACAGTTATGCACATACCTTGTTTTATATTTTTATTTATAATAATTATTACGTATATTTTTACATTAAAGTTGAAATAAATATATAAAAAATGCCATCTAATATGTATTTGATCCGTGATTCTCTCCGATGACAATCTATGTCCGTGGTTATGTTATGAACGTAGGAGTTTGAAAGAAAGAAAGAAAGAAAACTCTGCATTATATACAATATAGGAATATTACAGAATTAAGAAGTAAATAAGTTGTTCGACAGGTACTAAACAATAAAATAGGTAAATATTGGGCTTATTGGACGATTAGCACGAATTGAACTCGCCGGAAACGTGCGAATCGACTCCTTTAAAATATATTATTTTTCTGTAGGCGATTCGCACGAAGTTAATTTATTGTCGTGCGAATCGACTCCTCCAAAATTATGTATTAGGCGATTGGCACACATTTTATTTTAAGGAATAAACAATGAAATAAAGTACAGTCACTGAAATAAAACTAACAATAATCGAAGTTTAAATAACAGATTATATACTTGAATGAATTTCACAGCAATAAGTATGCTAACTATAAAAGTCATATCTGTTTTATTTTATAATCTATGACAACCACTTTTTCTGACCGCTATTACATAGAGGTACATAATTCGATAATGGTCCCGTAATTGGTAGAAATTGACCGACCACTGGCAGCTAGTTAGGTTTTTGGCCTACACGAGTGTATGGACAACTCGCAGTTGAACTGAGATTAGCACAGAACACGCTTCATTAACTAAACTGGTATAGAAACTTTAGAAAATTGTCTTGTTTTTAACCAAATACTAATAATTATTATTGTACCATTTATTCCGGTTGTTCTCGTCTTGGTTACTCGACGGATAGAATCTATTGAGAAAAAAGTCGATGTCTGTAAAAAAAAGGTCAAAATTCAGTTCCAATATAATTTCAATCTCTCAACTTTTCTTTTTTATGATAAAAGAGCTTTTGCCCGCGGCTCCGCTCGCGTGGTTATCGGTTCCTGGCAATTATTCGAATTTTTCTCGCCGTAAATACTATCCTTGAACTTCAACGAATATTTAAAGAAAAGAATTGGCCAAATTGGTCCAGGCGTTGTTGAGTTATGCGCTTACCAACACATTTAGCGATTCATTTTTAACCCCCGACGCAAAAACGACGCGACGGGGTGTTATAAGTTTGACGTGTCTGTGTGTGTGTGTGTGTGTGTGTGTGTGTGTGTGTGTGTGTGTCTGTGGCATCGTAGCGCCGAAACGGATGAACCGATTTGGATTTAGTTTTTTTGTTTTATTAGTCGGGAGTGTTCTTAGCTATGTTTGAAATAAATCGGTCCAAGATGGCCGCCGCCACAACATGTTGGAATACAAATTTCTTTATAATTCCCCCAATATGGGTATCAAATGAAAGAGTTTGACAAGTAGCTTAATTTAAAAAGTATAAAATAAAAATTAAATTAAAAATTTAAAAAACCCCCGTCACAAAAAAACACCAAAAAGTTGAAAATAAATGAATAAATTTTAATTCAACGGTTGCCATGTCGGGGACCTTACGATATAAAGGAGTACTTAACCAGTTACGGTCCCCCGACATGGCAACCGTTGAATTAAAATTTATTCATTTATTTTCAACTTTTTGGTGTTTTTTTTATATTATAGATGTTTTACGCTTAGGGTTGGGAGGCTTGACAGCACACGACAGTCGGTCTTATAAAAGCTGTTTGAGCCGAATTAAGATAAGGAGAAGGCGGGCCAAAGAATTGGGTATTATGAGGCACATGGCTAAGACTATGATGTTTAAACGACTACAATCTAATAACTCTAAAATCTTTGAAAAAAAAAACCCTTTTTAAATCATTCTCCATCCATCCATCAATATATTCAAGTCTTAAAATCTCGGAAGGGGTTGGCAGAGGTGTATTAGCATCAACGTTTTGTCAATTATGATTTTTAGTTCCACGACGTAATAGGCGGCGAGCCTATTGCCGTCTAGTGGGCCCTTTGTCTTAGGCTGTATGTTTACTGTCGGATGGAGAACAGCCCTATCCCTTAGTCGCCTTTTACGACGAGAGAGAGCTGGGGTGGTCCTATTCTACTCCACTGGGAACCAACACGGCATTTAAAGGAGGAGTATTTAGTGATTTGGCCTGAGCCCGACGTTTCACTTTTCAGCAGCCACAGGTCACGCGTAAGCTTCAAACCATAGTATGATGTAGCACTTTAAATCGTCCATCATTTTAAAAAGAACTCACTCAGTTACCAGCATATGTGTTGACTCCAATTACATCACAAAATCTCTCATCAAAAATCTGTGTATACGTAAAGCCAACGAAGCGAGAGAAAAAAGGTAAACAAAGTTTCAGCGGTTCCAAACATTTTTATTTGAACATTATTACGTATGACTTCAAGCGCATTCCAGACAGGAATGAAATTGCTCATAAGATGGCAGACCTGACAGTTTAGAACCGTCGCGCTGTGCTGACTGCTTTCCTGTACTACGAAACACGCAACGACAGCTGTCGGTCGGCCATTGTCGCGTTCGTGTGACATGTGCGACAAGGACAGAGAAAATAATCGCTACTTATCGCAACGTAACTCAGTAGTGGCCGCTTTGTTTACCTTTTTTCTCTCGTCTCGTTGGCTTTACTTTAGTACACGTTTATTGAGTGTCTTTTGATGATAACACGCGGTGCTAAAGCAGTGGATGAGCTCAAATTAAATCAGTCCGCGCGTGGCAGGGTAACATTTCTCTCGCGACTTGGGGTCAAGATAAAAGCCGGTAACTATACATGTAAAAGTGAAATTTAGCATTTCACTCAACCTACAGTGACACGGTACTTAAGGTCAAACATCATTCCGATCCAAACATAGCAAAGACAAATAAAATTAAAGATCCACTCAGTCATGAGTATCAGCTCGCGGCCATCAATCAAGCCGATCGCCTCACGTAGCGCATTACCGTAATAGATACTTAGCATCATAAACTACCAGAATTATATAATGGAACGCAGCGTTTCTCAAACTTTATGAAGCCCTGGGGCATTCCAGTATTGGTGAAATTAATTTTAGTAAGAATGGTAAAAGAGGATACAAGACTTATTTTATAGTTTTTATTTATTTTTATTATTCCAGCCAACTATAGGTATATATATATAGCTCGGTTAAATAATTTATTTTCACTACAGGAAAATATCAAATTCATTTACTAAGCAGTTTCTAATTTCGTGTAAATTGCTCGTAAAAGCCGAAATATTATCCTAATACGATTCCTCTAAAGCGACCTTTTTAGGCCTACTACTATATCACTGCACCGGATTGTTATCCACTATTTGAGAATCGCTGACCAATCATTTGAATATTGTAAATGTTTATTAGGTAACGAGAATTCGGATCTTAAAGCTTAGGTGTAGGAAGATTGATTGCTCAAATATAAATAGTTCATATTAGGCCAACATTAGCCTTTCTACTAACTACTCTCAGAAGAGACTGCGTATTAAAAAGATAAACTGTTTAGAAATTGAGATTTTGCAAACCTTTCCACTTAAATCCCCTGGTAAATTTTATCAAAGAGAGTAGAATTTGGGCCGCCCCATCTCTTCCCATGCGGTGTCGTACAAGGCGACTAAGGGATAGGGCTGTTTAACATCAGACAGATATATTACAGCCCGATCTCAGCCTCAGATGCATGGCTCGAGTCAAAATAGTGCCCGGAATACGGCAATAAGATCACCCCCTATTACGTGAACTGAATAGAATGACTGGTGAATTGTGGGTATTAATTAACCTCTTTCTAACCTTCCGGGGATAAAGGCGTCATTATATGTATTTTTTTTATCGTGCGAAAAATCCCCACGGATACCACCCCCACGGAGCCGGTGAAGGCGGTTATGTCGGACTCGAACCGACTAAAACGCTCGCCGTCTTGGGTCCTTGGCTGCCGGAGGTGAGATTGCCAAAAGCATATCTCTCGCACCCCGGAAGACCCAGGACCATCTCTTTCGAGATGGCCCCCTTCGGGTTGTGGGGACCAAAATGTCCCCATCTAGCCCCGGTTACGGGGAGGCGCACTTTGCGCCGCCGCCGCGGATTATATGTATGTATGTATGTTATCTATCGGTCAAAGGGGCGTTGACCAGTGGGGGCTTAAGCCACAAACCTAAATTATTTGATTGGATGTATGGGACTCAAAGAAAGCTTCAGAACACCAGCCTGTTTCACCTACGAGCCAGCATTCTGCAGCCAGAACGTCATCTGAAAGATGTCGCTCTGGTGCAGGTTTTCCTCTAGAAATTGGGAGGTCATGGATGCAATTGGGTACAAAGCTAAGATGTTTGTGGTGGTTGGCAAGTTCGATGTTCATAGGTGCAATTTTTTGACATAAACAAATAAAGATCTTTGAATATTCATTCTAGAAAGACGGATAATGATCTTAACCACATAAGATAGCTAGCTGTGCTCGCGATTTTGTTGTCATGTATTTACTAAAAATCTTCTATTTTACTGCTAAGTACACCTGCTCGCAGACGTATGAGGCCCTGGTTCTAGTTTTCCTCACGGGGTTTAGAAGTCAGACTGCTGTCACTTCCACAAAATGTCGAGTCTAAAGGAGTAAGGATTCCTAAATGGGCGCCTTAAATGCAGCTGGGAATAGCAATATTAATTAAAATGTGTTCCTTTTAGTTCCACTACTTCATAAGAGATGGCGCTGCACGAATAGTCCTAACACTTGTGTGCAATTACAACAGTCTATCAAAACCAAACCGTTTAAATAATTTTATGGCGGATATGAAAATAGTGAGTAGACTAGTCTACTCTTTAATTTGGCCTGTTATGTCATATAATGATATGTCGGGGGTTCTAGTCCGGTTGGTGAAAAATGTCCCGCGATTAACTCTAATTTTTACGCTTTAGGCGATTTAGTACATAGCAATTTTACTTTCTGTTGATTGTATGTAATTTTGTATAAATTTATTACATGTTTTTTGAGAACGTTATGGCTTAATTTACATGTTTTGTGTGGAAATAATTGTGATTCGATTTCAAGTCGACATTTTCAGTCAGAAAGTGCTTTGAATGAACTTTTCTCGACACTTTCACAGGCGGTATTTTGTTGGGTGTACTCTAAAGTGACAATTTTAATGTTTAAAAAAAGTGCAGTAGCTAATTTTAGATATAACTAATAAATTCTTCTGTACGAATGTTTGTCATTTTGTCATTTGCCACTAAACTACCTCTAAGCAATTAACCTATTGAGATGAAAATTCTTGAGTTGGAGCAGTCCCTAGGTGATTTACATTTTACGATTTCACACTACCTTTTTTAAGTGTATGGGACCTACCAGGTGGCGCTACAATCGGGTTTCAGGTAAAATAACAATCTCAACTTTTATAGCGCCATAAAATTGCTTCGTAATCGTCCTAGTTATCTTAAGAAGAGCCAAACGTTGAAGTTAAAACACAAACCTTCTAAATTATCTTATATATCTTGTCCAAGTACTTTGTACCTGTCATTGAGCTAATCTCCGGCCATTATTCTCACTATCAAGTGCTCCAAATAAATCAATTGTATAATTGCTAGTAAGCACAGTCCGTATATCAACGGTTCCCATGATCTAATGGTGAATAATGACACTGTATAATGGTAACCACTTAACATCACACCATTTCTTGCAAACGTTTCACTTTACATACTTCTTGTATGTGTTTAGTAGAGATAGGATGACTTTATAATATTTTGTTAAGAATCCGGATATCGGATATATCCGGAAAAGTATTTATTTGAGACTAGTTTTTGCTCGCAACTTCGTCCGCATTAAGTTCGGTATAGTATTGTTTAGAACACACTGCTCGCGTGATCCAGATAAAGTTCCTTAAAATTTCTGTGAGCCTGGTACTTCATGTAAATATACCAAGGTTACAGCAACCTATACGGTTCTACTCAACCGATTGCAAGAAGATACCGATCATTTTCTTTAAAGGTTAAATAAACGGCCTTTTTCTTTGAGGGATATTTTGGAATGGTGGCATTTTGGGGAACGATAGTGCCTCTCTGGGAGAGGAAGCCGCTGCTACCTACAGTAATTTTTTTTCAAGACGGGACCGGCTCTCTGGAGAACTGCTCGATGACTCTCCACGTGTCGCTCTGACTAGCAGAGGGCAAAATAAATAAATAAATAATCTTGCACAAAACACAGTAAACAAAACAATAGTTTATTTATTTATTTATTTTATTCTTTATGTACACATAAATTACATTTATATACAACAGTGAGATGAAATGTACAAAGGCGAGTTTAACTCAAAGTTGAGTTTTCTTCCAGCAAACCCGGGAGTGCACAGAGGAATTGCAATATGAGTGGTAAGGTCTAGTGTACAAGAAAGTAGCGATGTTGATTAAAGAGGTATACGAGACGTATACCAATAAATGTAATTAGTAAACACAACACGAGAGCTGCTGAACAAAGATGAGCTAAAGCTATAAAATATTCAATTAAACTACTTATTTACAACATTGGAGAAAAGAAAACTCTGTTCCTTAAACTAGGTAAGATAAGATAAGATAAGATAAGAAAAATCTTTATTGTACACTTATAAATTTTAGTACATGTACGGACAACATAATAAGAAATGTACAAATGGCGGCCTTATCGCTACAAGCGATCTCTTACAGGCAACCTTTTGATGGACATTTTTTAATCTCAACCTGTACTATAAGGAATAGTACAGGTAAAATAAGGAAAAGTGTTCGGCACGAAATATATCGAAACAGCTAAAGAGAGCAGACTAAAGAGCGACTAAAAGGTTGTTAATATGTACCTTTGTGTTAAAGGTTCATAATATTAACAATTGTTATAATGTATTCCACATGTTCAGTCATATGGTTGTAATATTCAAACCAAAAGAAAGGCGAAAGAGAGCTATGGGCTCTGAGAAAGAAGAGGCCACATAAAGAAAAAGCCAAAAAGAAAATAAAATGTCTTGCAACATTTAACAATGAAGAAGAAGAGAAGAACGGTAACTTAGTGGTTAAGGAGTCAGCCTTACGATCGAGAGGTCCCGGGTTCGATCCTGGCCATTACACTACCGACGTGAACGCACTTCTAGCACAAGCAATTTAGCTTAGTTGGAGGGGTTAGAGGGAATATTAGTAACTTCGGTTCTAATATTCTTTAAAAAAAAAGTATATTCTCAGTTTTTATAAGCGTGCGAAAAAATATCCGGATTACTAACCGGATACCGCCATGCCGGTAGCATCACTAGTTCCTACAATTTATGATTAAAGACTAGCTTCTCACCCTGAGGCTATATTATGCAATTTAGCGTTCAAAGCAAACTTATATCTGCCGATATGAACGTCAAAGAGCTTCATTCATACCACGGCGTGTTCAAAAATCCTGATAGTGTTCTTGTAATCACTGATCTAATCAAATGTTGTTTCGTGATTACATGTCAAAACACCTTTTTTTGCTACATTGACTTTACAATCTCATTTGGACCTTATCTATAAATGGGTCTTAAAATGAGCCCTATGGGTGTCCAGACTTCGATGTCTTAAGGATAGGCCTTATTGTCTACTTGTGAAAACTCCTACGGGTTATTCCGGAGTTCGATTGAAAGAATAAGTTAATTAAGGAAAGATAGAGATAGAAAAAAAAAGTCACTTAATTACAGACGGATATAGAGAGAAGGGAAATTTGAAGTGATTCAGGAGAGGCTCAATAGCTCAGTTGGAAGAGCATGTAAGGGAAAGGTTGTGGGTTCAAGTCCCACTTGAGCATTTCATTTTTCGATATATTCGAATTTTAAAGTCATAATAAATGCTATAAAAAAGTCAATCATTAGTACCCTCTTTCCAGTTCACCGTGGTGAAATGTCGTGAGATTTGACTCTACCCCTTCCAACTTGCAGGTATGGTTAGTTTAGCAGCCTCCTTAGCAGAAGGCATAGTGGAGGACAAGCAGGGGACGGGCTGGTTCTCCTGACGGAGACCTGGAGGAGACATACAACCGTAGATCACCTGGGGACAGCCGGGGAGCGAAGGAAAAGCTTTATTGGGTTACCTTACACCACGATAAAAAAGTAATAGATATTTAATTCAGGATCAAATTCCCACTTAACTAGCTACTTCGTACATTGTAGTTTTGGGAGAGGTCATAGCTTCTATGACTTTTTTTTTATTGTGCGATAAATATCCACGGATACCACCCCCACAGAGCCGGTGGAGGTGGTTATGTCGGACTCGAACCGACTGAAACGCACGCCATCTTGGGTCCTTGGTTGCCGGAGGTGAGATTGCCAAAAGCATATCTCTTGCACCCCGACAGACCCAGGACCATTTCTTTCGAGATGGCCCCCTTCGGGTTGTGGGGACCAAAATGTCCCCATCTAGCCCCGGTTACGGGGAGGCGCACTTTGCGCTGCTGCCGCGGCCTGCTTCTGCTAGGGTGACAGGCGGCTCCACCGGTCACCCCCAGGCCAGCGCTCATGGAGGACGGAGGTCGTTCTGCGACCTCCGACGTCCGGTTCGCCTTCGCTCTGCACGGGCTTCCCGGGCCCGGAGTCTGGTCCGGACCTGACCGGCCGCCTCCTTCTCGAGCATTACTTGCTCGCAGAAGGAGGCGGCCGCACCCCAAGCGAGCTTCTATGACTAAGAGCTCCGCGCCTGCACCCATATTTATAAAAACTAAAAGCGAGTCATTATGTTTTATCTTAACTTGGAGATGAGAGCACCGATGATCACATTGGTACAGTAACAAACCAAAATTTCTGTGACAATGATGTCATCAAGATTTGATCAATGACTCCCCAGTAATAAGCACCAATATCTTTTTGTCAAAGTTTTGAATCTACTAATTGATTTTACGTTTACAGGAGACCTGCACCTGCTGATTGCAAAACGAAGCTTGACAAGAGCTTTCCACTCGGGTTTAGGAGGTTATATGGCAGTCACCCACCCTCACAAAAGCCTTACAACCCAAAGATTTTTTTGTGTCTGTCCATCTAGAAGTTGCCTGGAAGGAAGTAACTTTACTTTGCCATGCATTTGATTCCGCCCCATTCTCGCATCGCTCGTCACTAGATGCGTGCGCGCAGCTTTATTGACACACTTGTTAAGGAAAATTTTATCTCATCTGCTTTTAGGCTAACCGCACACACAATAAATATTAACCCCCAACCGCATTAAGTTGGTTTAAAATGTTTAAATAGATATAATAAAACATATTAGCTCTGCGCGTGCGGCCGCGTCCAGGGTCATTTATCATTGTAATGCCGGTCATTTAGCGTTATGTCATTGGTGTGACGTTCGGGCAAATATTTTAAGTTACAAGACAAATCACTTGGCATGCTAATGTCGTCTTACGTAGCCATTTCAGTGATAGTATAAAGGAGACGATGCGCTAACAATAGAAAACTGAGATCAAAAAAATGGCTGACCTCCTTAAGAAGTCGACAGCGTGACCTAATCTTTTTGTAATCTAATATTGTTCGAGTGAGTTCGAGTCTCACTTGAGCATTTCATTTTTTCCAATGTTTTTCGAACTTAAAAGTTAGCATAATACGTCGATACGAGTCCGACATAACCACCTCTACCGAGCCGGTAGAGGTGGTTATGTCGGACTCGAACCGACTAAAACGCACGCTGTCTTGGGTTTTTGGTTGCCGGTGGTGAGATTGCCGAAAGCATATCTCTCAGGGCACGCCGTAATAGCGGCGGTAAGACCCATCATGGAGGAGTGGCTAGAGAGGCCACGCGGCAGCCTCTCGTACCGGCTGACGCAGGTGATTACCGGACACGGGTGTTTCGGGAGTTACCTGTGTCGGATCCTGAAGGAGCCAACGTCCGAGTGCCATCACTGTGATGCGAGCGAGGACACAGAGCTGCACACGCTGACCGAGTGCCCGGCGTGGGACACGCCGAGGCGGGTCCTAGTGGCGGCTCTGGGGGTGGGAGTCCTCACACTCGCCACGTTGCTCACAGCGATGGTAAGATGCGCGAACGCTTGGGGTGCGGCTGCCTCCTTCTGCGAGCAATTAATGCTCGAGAAGGAGGCGGCCGGTCGGCGCCCGTGCAGAGCGAAGGCGAACCGGACGTCGGAGGTCGCAGAACGACCTCCGTCCTCCATGAGCGCTGGCCTGGGGGTGACCGGTGGAGCCGCCTGTCACCCTAGCAGAAGCAGGCCGCGGCGGCGGCGCAAAATGCGCCTCCCCGTAACCGGGGCAAGATGGGGACACTGTGGTCCCCACAACCCGAAGGGGGCCATCTCGAAGGATCATCTCGCCTTCACTCTTCGCAGGCTTCCCGGGCCCGGAGTCTAGTCTGGACCCGACTGGAAGAAAGCTCATCAAACTCAAACTCAAACTCAAGGTATTTATTCAAAATTGTGTAGCACTACTACAGCTTTTTGACGTCAAATTCTGCTTAAAACTAAGTTTACCACCGCTTCCTAGGCACCAGTGGAGAAGAAACGGCGCAACAAACTCGCGCAGAAGGAAGCTCACTCGGCAGGTCTGAAAGTGTACTGAACTGACTGCCAATTTCAAAACACATGTGGACAGCTTCTCACCGACATCACTGTCTCGGCCGAGTAACATTATACTGACTCCCAACTTTTAATAATGATCCCGGTTTTATGAATTTGAGGTTTTTTTACTAATAACCTTTTAAAAGCGTGTAGTTACTAACCACAATTATTTTTGTCCGTTATCGTTTGTAGAAAAACAAAAACCTGTTCGTAATATTAGCTATGGTTTGATGTCTATTATTGGTTTGTAAATGGGTAGTCATGGATCTGAATTCGTCGTTTGAATCGACTGTAGTAGTAATTACCCATTGAGAATCACTATATAGTATAAAGCAAAGTCACTTTCCGCGTCCCTATGTCCCTATGTATGCTTATATCTTCAAAACTACACTACAGATTTTGATGCGGTTTCTTTTAATAGATAGAGTAATTCAAAAGAAAGGTTTATATGTATAATAAATGCTTAACGGAATCGAACGCCACGCGGGCGTTAAAAAATGGGTGTTACGAAGTTCGCCGGGTCCGCAAGTTTTAAATATAGCACGGATAAGTGTTCTCTCCCACATAAAACTCCGGGGTCCAGATCACATGTAATGCAAGTCGGTATACCTAATGATTCACAGACGAGGCTCTGGTGCAGGATTTTAGCATGTGGTCTAAACACCTACTATTACTCTACCTATTGCTGAGAGATTCAGACTTTTGATGATATGGCTTCACACTTAAGTAAGTACAGTAGTTACAGTAAAACTACAGGCACACACCTAGCAATAGTATAGGTCGAATCTTGGACCTAAAATGTGCTCTATACGCCCAGTATACGTTTCTTGGATGTATTTTGAAGACAGCAAATTCACTAATTATAGATTACTAGCTTTTGCCCGCGGCTCCGCCCGCGTGGATGTCGGTTATCACGACCAAACATAGCCAATGTCCTTTCTCATTGTCTAATCTACCCCTATACCATATTTCATCAAAATCGGTTCAGTAGTTTAGGCGTGAAAGCGTAACATACAGACAGACAGACAGACAGACAGAGTTACTTTCGCATTTATAATATTAGTATGGATATGGATTACAAAAGAATCCGCATGCCTCAGGCCCTTTTACATTTCGCGATTTAAGTCCAAGATATATGGTTGTTTACCTATAATTTCGAAGTCATTAAAAAAGTAGGTACTTTACAGTCAAATAACATAACATAAATTAAAACAAGGCGCCAAACCCACTATGTACGATTTGTATACCAACGCATTATAAACCTACGTGTGCTAACAATCTAAGTACTTAGAATGCACTCTACTAATGTTTACCGAAAAGAATTGCTTTAACCCCATTCCCATACAAAGCAAATACTAAAACTAGTAAAGATTTTATTAAGAAATATTTAGAAACCTGTAATGAATTAAAATAAAATTAATGAGAAAACATGTCGTGATGCCAGTAGCGGTCGAGACCATGGGCAGTTGGTCTAAGGAAGCATAGAAACTAGTGGCTGACATAGGTCAACGATTAAGAGAAAAGACTGGTGACTCCCGCTCCGGATCGTACATTTTTTTTATCGTGCACAAAATCCCCACGGATACCACCCCCACGGAGCCGGTGGAGGCGGTTATGTCGGACTCGAACCGACTAAAACGCACGCCGTCTTGGGTCCTTGGTTGCCGGAGGTGAGATTGCCGAAAGCATATCTCTCGCACCCCGGCAGACCCAGGACCATCTCTTTCGAGACCATCCCTTCGGGTTGTGGGGACCTCGGTGTCCCCAACTAGCCCCGGGTACGGGAAGGCGCACTTTGCGCCGCCGCCGCCGCGGCCTGCTTCTGCTAGGGTGACAGGTGGCTCCACCGTTCGCCCCCAGGCCAGTGCTCATGGAGGACGGAGGTCGTTTTGCAACCTCCGACGTCCGGTTCACCTTCGCTCTTCACGGGCTTCCCGGGCCCGGAGTCTAGTCTGGACCCGACCGGCCGCAGTCCGGACCCGACCGGCCGCTCCGGATCGTACCTGGTGCAAAGGCTAGCTATAGCCATCCAGCGCGGAAATGTGGCCAGTGTTCTGGGCTCCTTTGCACCAGACACGACCCGGGGCGGGTTATTTACATGACGAAAGCGTGGCTGGCTACTTGACTATTTATTATTATTATAATTACAAATTATAAAAAAATATGTTACGCATGAGAAAACAGGACATCAACAGGATTTGGATCAAAAACAAAACTAGAACAAAACGTAAGTATATATACCTAGAAGAAATTGAACTTTCCAAGTCGTATCAAGGTAGCTCAGTTGATCGGAGTATTCTATCTAGAAAGGGATGGTTGCGACTTCAAATCCAGGATTTCCTATAATTTCCGATTTGATACTATACGAAAATATCTTCCAAAAATAATTAACTATATCTGTAAATGAAATTACGTCCCCATAATGATTGGTAATAAGAAAGATTTATTTTTAAACGCTTTTCTAAGTGGCATCGAAAGTATTGGGTGTGTAAACGCGCGTGCGACAACCTGACAGGCGCACATAAGGGCAGTGTGTTGGCTGTTGGCAAGCTTGACTCGACCTACTAAACCTGTCACACTGCATGTGAGGAGTAGGGTGACGTTAGTAGCATAATTTTGGAAGGATATTTTTTGACGCGTTTTTACCCCCGAAAGTGTAAAAAAAGTTTATGCCTGTATTTTAAAATTTAAATTTCTATTTGAAAATAGTTTTATGTAAAGTTTCATGCAGAGAATGGACTATTGAATATGGCCTCTTAGTTACTAACTCACTATTCAAACGGCCGGTTCAAGACAAATGGTAATAGAATCCGTTATCTTTTAAATACATAAATTTAATAAATGGCTGAGACGAGGTCTCGGTTTCGATCCCAGGTTTACCATGGCACACACCAATTACTTTTCGATGCTTTTCGAAGTTAAGTGTGTATTTATCGCAGGTTTATAAGTGCCCGGTTAATGGCAATAGGCTCGCCACCTATTACATTGGGACCTAAACATAAACTGGCGAAATGTGGGTGCTAGCACCTCTGCCTACCCTTTCGGGGAATACAGGCGTGAGTTTATGTTATGTATGTTATGTAATAATATGGATTTTAGAACATGGATATGGCGACTGTCAGAAGTACAGTATTAAGAGAATCTAGTATAATAGGAATCTGGTATTTTGATCATCTGGTATATTAGGAATCTGGTATAGTGGAAACAAAGGGGATAAACATATACTTGAAAACTTTTTTTTGTAAATGACATGTCAATTTGACTTCACCTCGCCTTGATCACTCCTTGACAATCGTGGAGATATATCTCGACGAAGATATTATACAGAAACACCTAAACCAAAGCAAATACATACAAATATTTGCATTAGGCGAGAATCGACTTCCGAGCCTCAGACGTAGCGGCAGAACGCTCTACCTCATTAACATCAAGTCATCATCACATATTCGTCTAATATTTTAAGAGATAGGTAGTTCAGTTTTGTAAGATATAAAACCAAACCGAGATCATGATAAAATAAAGGCATTCGTCTCCCTATTAGCATTTATTATTTTCCATCAAAGCTTATACTCGCCCTACTATTGAACAAGTGCAGGCGGTTCGCCTTGCTCGGACGTTTCACTGCGCATACGCACATACACACAAACACACGCACACACACATAAACATACGCACACATACACACCATTCCTGTGCAAACACGTGTTGTTTGTCTACATTACAACCTATATTCGATTGGTAATGATTTCTCCCTGTATTAATAGAGTAATTTTGAATATGTTTCTCGTAATAATAACATATCATTAGCATAAAATGATTCTTGGTTTGAAATTGAATGATATTTTTTAATCAAAGAAATCATTATGTTTTATATTGTGTGCAAAGTAGTGTTGGTTCTGTTTTTTAGTTCTTCGTAATGAAGTTAGGTGTGTTAAGACATGAGTACTTGCAACCTACCTGATGGTAAGTGGTTACCGTGGGTTATGAGGATGAAAGTACGTAAGTTGTCACTTTTAAAAAAGAAGGGAAATGTGGTATTTCGGAATTTTCCCTCTCCCATAATCTTGCTAACACCTTATGAATTTGCTTTTGAGGGAGCGACTGCCATCTAACTTCCCAACCCTGAGTGGACTAAAAAAAAAAAAAAAACCGCACGCCAACTGAGGGTCGTGTTAATCGTGGTGCTAGGCCGGAGGTGAGGTTGTCATCGACATATCCCTCGCACCCCGGCTGACCCAGGGCCATCCCTTACGTTCTGGCTCTCCTCGGGAGGGGGGACAACGGTGTCCCCGACTCGCCCCCGGCCACAGCGGCGGCACGCTTCTCAGCGCGCCGCCGCTGTGGCCAATATTCTGTGTCATAATTCGCAAATTACATAAGCATATTATGAAGTTTGAGACTGTCATATTAATTATTGTTTACCGTCAAATAATTACCTTGGCGAATATTACACTGTCAGTAATTTTATCGCAACTCTCGTAAGGATACATAGAAATGCTTTTAACAATTGCATAACGTTTATTTGGTGATTTGTCAAGGTATATCTGTCAAGTTCGGGTACAATTTGGAGACAGTTTGTTGCCTTGACTTTGTATAGTAAGCGTCATAAATATCTTGACGACGAATTCTCAAAATGATCTTAAAACTTCTCATATTATGATGAAAATTTGGTAGAGGGGTAGATTGGACTATGAGGAAGGACATAGGCTATGTTTGGTCGCGATAACCGACATCCACGCCGCCGGAGCCGCGGGCAAAAGCTAGTATCTGCATATACAAGCGGGATTATGTGTTTCTTCATTTCTTTTTGGAGGCCATTACTGGTTCCAAAATGATGTTCTGATGGACCGGATTATTCAGTAACTCGGTCTCTCTGATTAGCAGGTCCATGTGTCCTTGCAGACGAAGATGTTTATGTCTGCCTCTGCACTGCCGTGCCGTCTCCGTTCCCACCCAGGGTGCACCTCGTGGAGGTTCCAAACCATGTACCCCTGCCGGTCCAGTACGTTGCGGTCTACCATTAGACATTTTTTGTTCCATGGAGGTTCTCATATAGGTACAGTCGACATGAGAAAGATGCTGACGTACAAAGTTGCCAAAATGATCTTAATTTAGTTTTTTACCCCCTTCCAGTTTACCGATTGTTCTGATATTTCGTACAAATCTTTAGGTTGGACAGTAATATCATTTAAATCAATAAAACAGTTTGATTTGCTCTTAATACGAGAGTTTTAAGATAATTTTGAGACTTCGTCGTCAAGATATTTATGACGCTGACTCACGGATGACAGAATATGAGATTTCCTTCTCCATGCGTTGACCGTACCTATGCCACATTTCATAGATTCGTTCAATCATGTCGGTACGATGAGTAAAGTGGAAAATCCCCGAGGATGGCAGGAGCCGGTCCCCGTCGGAGCCGGTGGGGGAGGTTATGTCGGCCTCGAACCGACTAAAACGCACGCTGTCTGTGGGTTGTAGTGCAAAGCCGAAGGTGAGGTTGTCGGGCAAAACCATGGAGAAGGAACTCTCCTCCGTGGGCAAAACCTTCTCACCCCGGCCAACCCAGGGCCACCCCTATCGGTCTAGCCTCCGTCCTCCTACCCTCCAATCGAAACTTTCGCAAATATAATTATTAATAATTACTTAGCTAACAAAGTTAAATGACAAACCATGAACTAGACGATTTATGAACGTTTAAACAGTGATAAATCATTGAGCGCACCCATATTTAATATTAATAGCGGTACAAATATAGTTAAAAACAATAACAATAAGTTTCGCGCCAACGGACAGCCGACCACAGACTATACTGTAAAAACATTATGCAATAAGGCGCGCGAAAAGAGGACTTATATTAAATGTAAAGTTACCCGATGGTGCGCGGCTAGTCATAATTTAAACAAAGATTATGTATGTTTATGAGTTCAAATAATGAAACGGTGCAGCTTTTGCACCTGCAGTGCGTACTATGAATTTCAGTAGCCGGACCTTTTCAAACACAGGGGAAAAAATGTCTTCTGATATACAACGCGGTATACTTTTGACATCGCGATAGTATTGAAATAACCCTTGAGGTTTACCTTCTTTTAATATAAGATCACTAAAAGCCTTATTCGGTGCTATCTCACATCTCATTGCTTGGCATGGCACAATACCTAATTTTGTATCCGTTCAATCTAAGCAACTCGTCAGCTTCATAGATTGTATCTGATCTGACGCTGCTTTCTCTCTCTCTTCTGTGAACATCATTTAGTAAATCTATTTTATTGCCCAAAATAATTAGAAAGAAAGAGAAAGACGAAAGAAAAAATATTTTATTCAAGCTCCTCACAATTCAAATTCAAAATTCAAAAATATTTTATTTTGCATAGACCATTAAATCGGCACTTACAAAACGTCAACATAAAGTAAATATTAAGTAGTAACTAATACTAGTAAATGGACCACCGGTTCGAAACGCGGCCCAGACCTGAGAAGACTCCGGCAAGAAACTCAGCGGGCTTTTTTTTTTTGGTCTATTTACAAAACATTTACTTAGCCTTAAACTTATGGTCTAGATACAATGTTTTGCTTGAGTAGCATAGCTGAGCGAACAGCTCATTTCCAAGCTTGTTTATCGTTCTAGTATTTATATTGTGCCTGTGACAAAGTGTTAGAAATTTTGCAATATTTTTCCTGACATACATTAAGTTTTCGAAAATGTATTGTGACCTTACGGTTAGAATATTTATCTCTTTAAACTTATCTCGGAGGGAGACTCTTGGACCCAAATTATAAATAGCTCGCACAGCCCGCTTTTGCAAGACAAATATTGTGTTTAAATCTGCAGAATTACCCCAAAGGAGAATTCCGTAGCTCATAATACTATGAAAATAGCTGAAATAAACTATTCTAGCCGTATCCACATCTGTTAAAGTCCTAATCTTTTTTACAGCATAGGAAGCTGAGCTTAATCTACTAGCTATTTTTTCTATATGTGAACCCCACTGAAGTTTAGCGTCAATACTCAAACCTAAGAACACTGTCGATTCCGCAAGGCTCAACAATTGTCCATTGAGTTGTACATTGGTTTCTACCTGTGCAACATTAGGCAGAGTAAATTTAATACATTTAGTTTTGTCCTCATTAAGGCAAAGATTATTTATATTAAACCAATGGACCACTCTTTTGATTGCAACATTCACTTCGTCATAATTATCGTGTTGCCTTTTAATTTTGAAAATTAACGAAGTATCGTCAGCAAATAAAATAATACTATTATTGTCCCTTACATAGTAGGGAAGGTCATTTATGTAAATTAGAAATAAAAATGGTCCAAGTATCGAACCCTGCGGAACGCCCAACGAAACCACAGATCCTGCTGAACATGTACCGTTAACATCGACCCTCTGAATTCTATTGTTCAAATATGAAGTCAGAAGCTCGAGAGCCTTGTTCCTTATTCCGTAATGTTCTAATTTCCTGATTAATGTGTCATGGTGAACGCAATCGAAGGCCTTGGATAGATCACAGAAGACACCTAGAGCATCATGCTTATCCTCCCAGGCTTCGTAAATACAATTTAACAGTTCTACACCAGCATCAGTAGTCGAACGTCCCTTAGTAAACCCAAACTGTTTATCATGAAACAATTTGTTTTCACCAAAATGGGTCAGCAACTGTCCTAGAATTAGTTTCTCAAATACTTTACTCAAGGTCGGCAACACAGAAACGGGTCGGATATTCGAAGGATCTGTGGCGCTGCCGGCCTTGAACAAAGGTATGACTTTGCTATGAGCAAGCTTGCTATTTGCTATTTGCAATGTGCATCTGACTAAAATATTATTACAATTTTATAATTAGTATAGGTAGGTAAATATATTAAACTAATCTACGGTACAAACTGTGCGAACCCAAATAGGGTCCCATCTCAGCATTAAATGTCGCGGACACCCTTCGTTGAGTATGCACAGCGCTGGTTTACAGATGGGGCCTGACACCACGCAAAGTTTTATAGCTACAGTACATATTTTATTCTTTATCTAAGTACGACACGTGTAGATGTGTACAAGTGTAGATGTATGTTGGCAAGCAAAATATGGCAATCTCTGAGCTCACGTCACCCAAGATTGGCGCCCTAAATGGCGTAAACTTGGGCGTTGAGTCACTCGTCACATTCGTAAATGAATCACAAAATTTCTGCCCATCACCCAAGAACTGACTCATGACGCATGGCGTACTCCAAGAATACTAAAATGTTTTGAAAACAGAATTAATTAACTGTCTGAGCTGAAGTGTGACATAGGTATTCATTTATTTTCGTTCACTACTTTATCAATAAAGTGAATATTCTGGATCTAATTTGTTGTGAATATTATTTTAATAGGTATTTGAAATCTATATCCATACTATAATATTATAAATGCGAAAGTAGCTCTGTCTGTCTGTCTGTCTGTATGTTACGCTTTCACGCCTAAACCACTGAACCGATTTTGATGAAATTTGGTATAGGGGTAGATTAGACCATGAGAAAGGATGTAGGCTACGTTTGGTCGCGATAACCGACATCCACGCAGGCGGAGCCGCGGGCAAAAGCTAGTATTATATAAATTGTTGGTTGATTTAAAATATATCCTGCTTTTTCACCTAACTACGGCAAAGCGCAATGAGGGTCAATAAAATTTGTAGCATTTAAAATATGAATACCTACCAAGAATTTTTTGGTAGTTTTTATAAATAAATTAAAATAAACTAGCGTCCGCGTGGATGTCGGTTATCGCGACCAACCATAAGTAGTCTATGTCCTTTCTCATGGTCTAATCTACAACAACTAAAGTATTTCCAGAATACCAAGAATATCTTGGTAGTTTATAAATAAACTGGTACATTTTTATAAATCTAAACTGATACAGTTAGTTAAAATAATTCTGCAGGCGTTCATTTACATAAGTATATTTGAAACTAAATAAATGCATAAAGATGCAATGTCTCCGGGGTCTCAAGGCTTTGCCGGAGCTCTTACCACTTGACCTCCTAACCCCGAAAGAAAAACCTGCGTCAAAGTATCGTCCCTCAATCAAATTGTGTACCTACATGCAGTCATCTAATGTAAGAATTTGAACTACATTTTTGCAAATTTCAGAGAAACTTAAAAAAAACAGAAACTACATATTTTCGACAGCCTCTGGGGCGTGGCGGTAGTGCACGCGACTGCCACGCAGGAGGCGCGGGTTCGATCCCCGCTCAGTGCAAATATTTGTATTCATGAATATGGGTATTTGCATTGGTCTGGGTTTCTATGTATAATATGTATGTATTTATAAAAAAAAGAAAGTATATAAGTATGTTTATCCGCATTCCAGATTCCATAACACAAGCTATAAAAGCTTACCATGGGTCTGGATAGCGTTGTGTAGAATGTTGTAGAATATTTTTAATCCCAAAGAGCATCATCAAGCACACTTTCATGATATTTGATTTGTGATGATATTGAAGATCAGCGTTTCCCAAATTGTTACTTAGACGAATGTTAATAAGGTCGAAAGTTAGAAGGATATAAAGGTAGTGAGTATTATATTATCTAATATATAAAATTCTCGTGTCACAGTTTTCGTTGCCATACTCCTCCGAAACGGCTTGACCGATTTTGATGAAATTTTTTGTGCTTATCCGGTATCTATGAGAATCGGCCAACATCTATTTTTCATCCCCCTAAATGGTGCAGCGGGAACGGGATCTGACGCCACGGGTGCAGGGAAAAATTGGCGGCACGAAGTTCGCCGGGACAGCTAGTTACATTTATAAAAAAATATATGTCACGGTTCTTGGGTGAGGCGGGAAATAATTTTGAATTAGGAACGGGATGCATAGACTAGATAAATGGGCGTAGCGAGCCTTCTTGACGAAGAAAGTTAATTGTTTGAGGTCTTTCGCGATACCAAGTTTTTGTTCCTCTTTCCCAGCTGTATCATTGATTAGTACTATCAATGTAAGTTGTTATTTACAGCCGGTCTCAACGTATAGATAGCAAGTCAATACATTCAAGAGACTACTATGACTCAAACAACCGCTCCATATGTCATCACCTTCAACCTTTCCTGATAATAAGTCCACCAGTCTTGTCTGTCCGTTGCTCTGTGTTCGGTTGACAAAGGTCATTGCGGCTCGCTCACGATTTGAACCTGCGCCCGACAGCGCCATGGGAACAGGACTTTATGGACCATACCATTGACGCGTGTTAAATTCTAATTTTAAAACTGAATTTGCTATTATTCATTTTTTTATAGAGGACACGTCAATTTGACTTCACCTCGTCTGATGAAAAGCTAAAGGCAAAGTCTCGGAAAGAGGGTCACTATCGTAAACATGTACCACGTTAACAATGGTGACACTCAGCTTGACGGCCTCATGAGATAACTTTTCACGCCCCGCTTAAAGGACCCGGGACTGTAGGAAGAAGAAAACCCGTGAGCTGGCAGGGAGTTCCAGATCTTAAGTCGCTGAGTCGCTGAAACGCTTGGTTCTAGAAGATATATTCTGCACCGTATACGGATACATTCTTAGTAGAGAGAGACCGAACTAAGATGTTGCTAAATCAGGAACGAGTTTCATACCATGAATCTATCCTTCGCTAAATCAAATCTAAGTCTAGTCTATAAATACCGTTCTTAATTCCCGCTACATAAGAAAGGCGGCACTGTACCAATATTTATTCTAATAAATGACCACACAAATAACTACGTTATTAATTTAACACCAATAGTTTATTGCTATTATTTTAATCAGCTGTTATAAACAATTTAGAGATAAGACTCACCGTGAATTGGATCGTTTCTATGTTAAATATCGTTGGGAAAAGTTGAATATAGACTGAATGAGTAGGAGGACGGAGAGGTGGGCAAAGTTGGTACACTCCAGCAGTTTGGTGGAAAATTGGAAATTAAAACGAGAAGTCAACAGAAAATTGGGTGTTTTTGGGGCCCCGGAGATTTTGCCGGGCCCCAAAAACACCAAGCTTACCTCACCACCAAAAAAGGTTGTATAGTAAGGCGAAGGACTGAGCGAGTCTTGGTCTCTGAGGCTAAGACGTCATTTAGACGGTGCGAATGATTCGCACGTTTGCGTCGATAAAGTCGTTTGCGATATCACTAGCAATAATCGCCCTGTAAAGGTGTTGACACGCTCAATTCTCGCATACGATTATGTCATACGAGTTTCGCAAGTGACATTTCACCTTATGCCTTATGTCATTGCTTTAAAATTCAGTTTAGACCGACACTATCAGTATACAATTGCGAGGCGATTCTCGCCTGGACAGGACGAGCGAGCGACTATTGCTTTTGCGAGTGTTTAGATAGATGATGCAACTTTTTATTATAATCGAGGCGATAAACTCTCCTCGTCTAAACGAGCCTTAAGGTGGAAAACTTCGAATAGAACTGGTAAAAATTTACACTCTCGCACTAATAAACAAATACATCCGACGATGTGTCAATCGATGTTAAATTCTTTCGCACTAACACTAACATTAACTCTATCGCGGTGGCAATGAATCGAAATTATTAGTATTGATTTGGAATAATTTCGCACTAACGCGCATCGTGGTGGCAAATATTCGAAATTATGTGGATCGATGTGGCGCGCTTTCGCACTAACGTGAGTTCTATTTTCGTACTTAAGGTACAGAATACACAATAGTACTAGCGTATTTTAGGGCTACAATTTTATCGCGATTTTAAATTCGAAATTCAGTCGACAAATTAATTCAAAATTTCATCTATTCGCATATGGATATGACACATGACTTTCAAATGTAAACCATACTGTACCTGTATTCGCAAATGAAATTATGATTACATTATCACAAGTTTATGTGAAACTCGATCGAGAATCGATGGTGAGGCCGTAAAGGCGCGGCGCCCGCCACTCAAGATACTCACTTACTAATGCACCCAGATTGTAACATTGAATTATGACATCCACCAACAATATTGTTCTTTGATATTCTAGCGAAAGTCTGTACCTGTGATGTGTTTATTTCTAGTCTAGAGTACTCAATTTTAGAGTCTAAATTATGGAGTTGATTGAGATACCTCTGTTGTTTGGTGGTTGAAGATTCAACAACGTATTCAGACGTCGCGGATCGATTCTCACTTGGTGCAAATATTTGTGCACATTGATTGATCTGGTATTTACTAAAACACGCCTAAATATGTTTATACCGGGTGTAAGAGGAACGCTTGCGAAGCCAAAAACCCTGTTATGTACCTGGAGTACTACTAGTAGTACTCCAGGTAGGTACATAACACAGTCGTAAAAATAAAATGAAATTGGAAAAAAAAAATTTTTTCGTTTTTATTTTTATTTTTTTTATGTTTTTATTTTGTATTACTATTATTTTGTATTATTACTAGGGGTTTTCGGGGTTCGGGAGCGTTCCCCTTACACCCGGTATATATGTGTGTGTAGAATAACTTACATTTATTAGGTAGGTCAGAATACTAAGTCAGGCAGTCACAAAGAGAGTGATCAAATCAAGCCAACGTCTGAAACTCTCTAGGGGAAACACAAGGCTGGTCATAGAAGTGGTAACGGGAAACTGCTGACTAAACAGGCACCTGAGCCTGTCTGGTGCCTGTTTAGTCAGTAGTGAAAACCGGCCGTAAATGTCTGCCACCCGTCCGGTCAACGGCGTCCCCCGCTGGGAGTAAGTATAGTAGGTAGTCAGGGTCCAAGCCAACCTAACCATTAAATTGATACACCTACTGGTTGATGGATTATTACGCGCCTGTGTGTTTGAGGCATAATACATTTCATAGAGTACACCGTGAAAACTTTATTTTAAATACAGTTAGTGAAAAGTTTAGTCAGGTCTTAGTTTAATTTTTGGGTTTAGTACACTTTTTAGAATTCACTTACCTCCATTACCCCTAAAAGGGATAAGCAGAGATATCCTCGTATTGCCCCAACTACACACCAAAGTATAGTATAACGCAATCATGCATATATTATTTTATGCTGGTATCTAAATATCTTCTGACAAGGCTATATGTTGAGCTCAATATAAGGTTTTCCTTGATACTAAACTCAGTTTTATTACGTAAGGTTCTAGGAATTTCACCACCTGTATCTTTACCAACAAGTCTACATGTAAACTTGTTGGTAAAGTACTAGTTGCTTGTGATTGAAAGGTTGCGGGTTCGAATCCCGGTTATTGCATTACCAATATGTGAATAAATTTCTCACAGCTAAATTAAGCTTCCCAACAGACACTTCCGTTTGTTGAGGCACAGACCTTCTCCAGAGACCGGGATCCTCTCTCTCTCTCTCTCCTCTCCTAGAGGTCACCATGAAACACTCGAAATTTCGGGTGCGTACGAACGAAAGACGTTTAACCACATACTTAAACTCTAAACTCAAAGTATTTATTCAAAATTATGTAGCATTACTACAGCTTTGACATCAAATTCTACTTAGATATAACTAAGTTTACCACGGCTTCAGCACCAGTGGAACGCTCCACCAAGCGTACGACGGCACGTTGCTTGCGAGGTTGAGAAGAGAAAACAGGAGACAGACGAACGGCACCCACTCTTCCAACATGCCATACCCAACTCCCGCCTTAAAAGCAGACGGAGCTTCCTTCGATGTACTGCTGCTGAGATGGGCCAACCCGAGAGCGCTCGGTACCAGAAGTGGCTCACGGACTATAGACCCCCTCCAGATAACATCCAGCCAGATAATTTTAGTTGTTACCTCAGTTTATTCCGATTATTAAAAATTGAGCGCTTTTCGAAAGAACAACCCATTACAATTGTAAAAACTCATTTCCACTTATTACAGTCCTACTTTCTACCATGACCTATTTATGAAAGTCTTCTTCTACACCCTAGCGTTAATCCCGGTCACATCCGAAGATTTTCACTTTGAGTTTGTGGTCCGCTTTATCAGTTTAACTGCGGATTTGGCCAAACTATGAATATATTGTTTTTATCACAGTATTGCTCTAAAAACGTGTTAATAGTACAATGTGGCTGAACACAGATGCTGTTTAATTGCTACAGCTATCTCGAAAGCTCGTAAATATTTATTGTGTTCATCAGAACCGTGGCATAGTGTCTCTATTGATTGGCCTAAGGCGGAAGATCGGAGGAAGTGTGTCGTATAGACACTAATAAGTCGAAACTGCGTGTGTTTCCGTTCTTAAATCTATTCTGGTAGGTAGTATGTCGATTTTTAGACACACTTTTGTGGAACCTCTTTGGTGGCCAATTCTGTCGTCTGTGGTAGACAAAGGTAACAGATTTGTTTTTCAAACATGGCGGAATCCATACTAATATTATAAATGCGAAAGTAACTCTGTCTGTCTGTCTTTCTGTCTGTCTGCCTGTCTGTCTGTCTGTCTGTCTGTATGTTACGCTTTCACGCCTAAACCACTGAACCGATTTTGATGAAATTTGGTATAGGGATAGGTTAGACCTTGAGAAAGGACATAGGCTATGTTTGCTCGCGATAACCGACATCCACGCGGGCGGAGCCACGGGCAAAGGCTAGTATTCAATATTTTAACTAATAACTAATCTTATCGTTGTACCTGTCCTCCGTGGCAGCCAAAGTTAACAGATTTATTTTTCAAATATGGCGAAATGTTTAATATTCTTCATCGTCGCGTCGTTAGAAGAAAATTTCGGGGGAAATTGGTAAAAGGGGGAATCGGTAATAAGCTGTCATCTTATCCTCGTATACTTAGGTACTATTTTTATAAATGCCAAAGGTTTTAGAAAGAAGAAGAGTATTCTAATATTGAAAATATAATGACTAGATACCTGAGGTCCAATTTACCAGTCTAATTACGGATTTGGCTGTACTTCAATATTTTGGAATTGCGAATACGAACCAAAAATCGTGTTATAAGATTTTCTTTCAAAATTTACCCTGCGGAACCGGGACAACTCGTCTAGTGTAAACAACTTCATAGCCCATTCACTTATCTCATCTATATGATTCACATGAAGTGACTATTCGGAAAGCCCAACTTCTGCAACATTCTATGAATCACGTCGAGAAAAGTTTATTCCACACACGATCGGTTTATTTCTGCAGTAACTTCGATACTTATTGACACGTACGAACTAAGGATGTATGCTATTGACATCCTTCCTGTGCTTTATATAAGTAAAATATAGCTGTCTAGGAATGGAAATAATGGTGGAACAGTAGCGACTGCTGCACACAAATCCCCAGGACTCGGGATTCGGGAAGATTTTCTTCTTTATTCGAGAGTCAATCCCGGTGCATCCAAAACATCTAATTTCTACATAGATTTACGCTATAGGTACTACTACTTCATAATTTGTTTATTTTGGCCTTTATAGGAGCAAACACCATCTGACGCAACGCGACTCTGGAAGGAGATTCCCCACGGCCTGCACCAGAGCCAAGTCCATCATCATCCACAGTCTTGCAGGTGAATTTAACTTGGCCAAACTTGGCTAAAACAAGTAATATAGTCTTAAAGACGCCTTTAACCCATTTATTGTAGCAGAAGAGATAAATCTAAGTATAAAAAGTAATGTCCAAGTCGGAAATTGTCCGACTTTAGCGTAAGATTTACAACGACCGCGTCAAACGAAGGAGGCCGATTATATCGCGCACGCAAAAGAATTTGGAACAAAATCATTGATATGACTACATTGCACGTTTTTGTTTTACTTTTCTAAATATAGCTTCATGTTTTTACTTCCGATAATATAGACTATCTACCTATTATTTTTGTTTGACCATGGTGGATATATAAAGAAATGTTATGAAATAAAACTTTCTTCTCCCTCTCTCTCTTCTCGGAATATAATTTACATTTATATGATATACATTGAACAGATTTATTTAAATTTATTCATTGGAAACAATACAAGCTAATAGTGAAATACACCAAAGCGCTTATAAGCATTATGATTATGATCGTGCAAATGTTGTAGGTTCCAGAAATGATGCAAAGGCATAGTAGGTACGTGCATTTGTCCATTAAGATCAGTAAGATGATCAGATCATGATCAGATAAATTTATTCTGATTTCTAAATCTAACTACATACATACTTAGTTTATGAGTAAGTACCTTTTTTTATAAAAGGAAACGACAATTTGACTACATCTCGTCTGATTGTCAGCTAAAGGCAAAGTCTCGGAAAGAGGTTCACCATCGTAAACATGTACCATGTTAACAATAGTAGCACTCAGCTTGACGGTCTCATCAGATGCCTTTTCAGGCACCGCTTAAAGGACCTGGGATTGGAAGAAGGAAACAAGTGAGTTGGCAGAGAGCTCCAGGTCTTATTGGTGCGGCATAAGAATGATTCACCGAACCGCTTGGTTTTAGAAGGTATATTCCTGATTTATCTTACTGGCTTGAAGACGCTGGGTACATTCGGTATCGCCCATAGAGCACTCTGCTTTATGGCATCGCTCAACATCATCCATACTAATATTATAAATGCGAAAGTCTGTCTGTCTGTCTGTATGTTACACTTTCACGCCTAAACCGCTGAACCGATTTTGATGAAATTTTGGTATAAGGGTAGATTGGACCTTGAGGAAGGACATAGGCTATTTTTGGTTGCGATAACCGACATCCACGCGGGCCGGGCCGCATGCAAAAGCTAGTTCATTATAGTTAGTTATGAAACTTTGGTAACTATGTTGTTTTGCGCAGAACTTCGAATGTTTCTGGCTCGAAAAATAACAAAATAGAAATTGAAAAGTGACTTGTAACTTTATCGGGCGTTGGATAGTATTTAATAAAATAACAACTATCTAATCGTGACATGATGGATCATAATCGTGAGGATCTCATGCAGTGTTTTGTGTTTTCCAATTAGTTACTCTCGTTTGCACAATAAGGAACTATATGTAATTGCTCTGCGGGACCTCAAGCAATTAGTTGGTTCTTAGTGCTAACACCCTGTGACACACTGTCCAACAAAAACGGTAGCATTTTTATTCAGGACCTCATTCTGTTAAATGTCAACCACTGTTGTGCTGTCCAAAATTAAACGAAAAAGAGTTTATCATATTTTATAATTAATTCTATAGGATGTTTTTTTTATTTTAAACTTAACAGCATAACTGTATAGGCGTAAAATAGAGTGGCATTTTTGGTATAACAGTAGCAGAATTGAAGTTATTTCTGGTGCTTTGTTCTTGAAGGAAGTATCATTTCAATTTTCATACGACAGATTTAAATTTCGTTGACACATTAAAAACACGCAGGAAGTAGTATATAATTAATCCTCATTAATAGAGCTTTGACGAACGTGCTCGATCGAATACGTTTCCGTTGTGTTGCGTAGTAGAGAAATAGTTTTAGTCAATTAACAAACTGCAGGAAAAACTTTTGTAGTGCAATATTTTTGCTATAAGGTCACCAGGGTTTCTTTGGGATGAGGAAAGGTCAGTAATACGCAAGTGATACAATAACTGATTGACAGTTTCATTCACCTTATAAATTTCTGGGAATCTTAGCAATAATGATGGTTAGCAATGATTGGCAAACCTCTATGAGGGTGATGGGTCAGGTGACAGTTGCTTGAATAAAAGCCACAGAATCTAAAGGAGGGAAGGACTAGCGGACTCTGGGTCTGAGATGAAAGTCTTAAACGCAACTGGGAATTTATACAATGATTTTTATGAGTATGACCCGTAACCAGTAAACTGCCGGTTACACTGTTTAATTTTTCGAATTGCTCAAACTTCAAACCCGTATGTATCAAAGAGTGCAATAACAATTAACGAGCGCACAATTGTCTGGGAAAAGCAGAACAATCGTCATCCAACAGTACGGATGCTTCGTTTTGTCGTGCGTATGTTACACAATGCTCGACGCACTGCGTCCCTGTGTGTCGCAACTTTACAACGGTAGAAAAATGACATTTCGCGGAGATCTATAGTTGTTGTGCAGTTAGGCGGCCATCTTGGTTTATTCTTTTACGGCCTATGTCACGTTAATGATGTTTTATAAGTAGGTATAGCTCGATTAATATATCTTGGACCTAATTCGCGAGATATAAAAGGCTGTGATGCGCGCAGATTGCTTTGTAATAATCTATGCGTGGTGAATTTGAGCTCGTTCACCGCCGTAGCACCCCGTGCTATCTTCAAAATACTTCCAAGAAACGTGTACTGTATGTGTGTATGTTGGTTTTTTTTTTATAAAAGGATATTAGAACCGAAGTTACTAATATTCCCTCTAACCCCTCCAACTAAGCTAAAATGCTTGTGGTAGGAGTGGGTTCACCCCGGTAGTGTAATGGCCAGGATCGAACCCGGGACCTCTCGATCGTAAGGCCGACTCCTTTACCACTAAGCTACCGACGCTTATTTTTTTTGTTTTTAGTTATATGTTACTAGCTTTTGCCCGCGGCTCCGCTCGCGTGGATGTCGGTTCCCGGCAATTATTCGAATTTTTCTCACCTTTTAAACCTCCCCTAGACCTCCACGAACATTCCAAGACCAAGATAAGACAAATCTGTTGAGCCGTTCTCGAGTTTTAGCGAGACTAACGAACAGCAATTGATTTTTATATATATATAGATTTCTATTAAACATTCTTTTACTATATTTGGTGTCAGTATGTTATGGTGTTTTTACGGAAGAAGGTCATGAAATTAACGGAGTGTATCCTGGAGGCGTTGGACGTCATGAAGATTTTCGGGAACCAAACCAATCTTTTTTTTTACTGTAAACCGATAGCACCTACTGATTGACGATTCAGCAATAGCTTTTATTTCGGCGTTTTAAGTTTGTTGCAGTCATGGATTCTTACAAATATTTGCATTGAGCGGGAATCGAAGCCCTTTTTACGCGACTGCCGAAGGAAGGAGGGTAATGTTTTTCGAGACATGTATGTATGTCCATTTATTTGGCTCGGCCTATAGCGTAATCGGCTTGACGGATTTCGACATGTGAGGCGGATTTTTGGCGCCAAAGCTTATGTTGTCAAAAATGTTTTTGACTCAAACATAGACTTTGAATACACTACGTTTAATAGACACAGGCTCAGCGTGCCACGCATGAGACAGATAATGTTTTTTAATGTTAAGTTTTTCTTAAAATCGTTAAGTTTATGCTATAAATAGTAATATTATCTATGGCGCCATGTAACACAAGTGTGACGACTTTGAAAGATAAATTACCCTAGTTTTTGGATAAATTCGCTCGCAAAAAAAGAAATACTATTGCATATTTTCTTTTCTTTTCGCTTTGTATAGTGCAATCTGTAGGTATGTCTTATGAGTTATGAGAGAAAAAACCAATGATTAAAAAATAAAAAAACTCGACTGCCATTAAACAGATCGAAATAAGTTTGATAGCAGGCGGTACCCATTAATTTTCTTTCGGTTTATGATTGGCAAATGGGTACCGCCTGCTATCAAACTTATTTCAATCTTTTCAGTGGCAGTCGGGTTTTTTATTTTCGTGCGTAGTTATACCATGTTTTGTATTGAGCGGGAATCTAAACCCTTTTTTATTTGTGTACGTATACCATACCACCTTCCTTGACCATCGGAGGTGGCTTGTCAGATATGGACCTACTAAAACTACATGCCGCCGTCGAGGATCTTAATTACCAGGGTGTGAGCAACCGGCACTCCTAACGTAAAACTAGAATGCTTTAACTGCCACGCTACTGAGTCTTATTAAGCGTCTATTAACTATAATACGCATAGAACTAATATCTATGGTAATATCCTATTACACACGACTCTCTCAGCTAAAGACCCGCACAAGATATAATTGCACACTCGTAATGAACAGGTATCAGCACGTACGTATATTAAAATATAGGTCTAGATGTCTATAAACTAAGTTATTAAGCATTTAGAATGTCGACATCCAATATAACTAAGTAGGTGGTCTCCATAGATATGTCATGCAAGAGATATGGCAAGAAATGAGTTTTTTATGACTTCACCTCGCCTGATGGTAAGCTAAAGACAAAGTCTTGGAAAGAGGGTCACCATCGTAAACGGGTAATATGTTCGTTTTTTAGAGTTTAAGTCACCGAAATGCTTGGACTAAAACTTTTTTTTTATAACGACCCGCTAACCCCTCTAATTAAGCTAAATTGCTTGGAGTGGGTTCACGTCGGTAGTGTAATAGCCAGGATCGAACCTGGGACCTCTCGATCGTAAGGCCGACTTCTTAACCACTTAGCTACCGACGCTCTACTTGTAAGTGGGGCTTTGTCACAGCAAACCTACATGGCCATGAAATCCGGTATGCCTAGAGAAGAGACGCGCTAAATTCAAATACATCGGGAAAAATGAAATGCTCAAGTGGGACTTGAACCCACGACTTTTCCCTTACAGAGAGAATGCTCTTTCAACTGAGCTATTGAGCCACACCTGAACCACTTCAAGTTCGGTCTCTTAATATCTGTCTTTAAGTGCGACGATTTTACAGTTAGCACAATAAATGCTATAAAAAGCGCTAAATGTCCTAATATTGGACTAAATACGACTTTTGACCTTACACCGGACCCACGCGGTGCACGTTACATCTCTATGGTATATTTGCTCTGTGGTGGTCCCACAATAGCGTTGTTGCGGTCGTGCCCCACTTACAAAACAACTGCTTTCCCATCAACGAAGTGAATTAGCATTGTTTACTTTGAAACTCTTTTGGTTGTAATGTATACGGCTGAGCTTAAAAATGTAGGTAATCGTATATTTTAACTTTGTTTTGTTTGAGTGAAAAACGAATTCTAGGGTATAGCAGTTCTTTTTGTGTAATTCCTCGTTTTGAAGTAGATATTCTATAATAGATTTTTTTATCTATAATATAAAAATGAATAGCTCACATCTCTGGGACGGCTCCGCAAAGTACTTATTAGATGCTCTCGACAGGTTGCAGCGACGTGCGGTCCGCATTATTGGGGATCCTGAGGTCACGAACACCCTCGAGCCTTTGCAGATGCGTAGAGATGTTGCGTCTTTGGCAGTTTTCTACCGTCTCTACCATGGTGAATGTTCTGACGAGCTCTTCCAATTAGTCCCACCCTCCCCTTTCCTTCACAGGACGACACGTGCAGGGCTAAGATGTCATCCATTTACGGTGCAGAGTATACCTGCTAGAACCAAGCGTTTCAGTGATTCATTCCTATGCCGCACCACTAAGACCTGGAATTCCCTGCCAGCTCACGTGTTTCCTTCTTCCTACAGTCCCGGGTCCTTTAAGCGGGGCGTGAAAAGGCATCTAATGAGGCCGTCAAGCTGAGTGCCACCACTGTTAACATGGTAAATGTATACGATGGTGACCCTCTTTCCGAGACTTTGCCTTTAGCTTAACATCAGGCGAGGTGAAGTCAAATTGACGTGTCCTATATAAAAAAAAAAAAAAAAAACTAAATACGTTGGTAAGCGCATAACTAAACAGACCAATTTGGCCAATTCTTTTTTATTAATGTTCGTTGAAGTTCAAGGATGGTTTTTACGGCGAGAAAAAATCTAATAAATTGCCGGAAAAGCCCTAAAAACAGCCCTTTTGTCACGGAATAGGTAATTCTGTGAGCCTGGTACTTTTTGCATGGAATACTAGGCTCACAGAAATTTCAAGGAACGTATGCAGATTTTTTTCCCGGATGTCAAATTTGGAAAAAGATATAGGCTATGTTTAGTCACGATAACAGACATCTACACAAACGGAATTGCAGGCAACCTCTAGTTTATTATATCTACAAAATGTTCAAACTATCCCACGCTCCGAATTACCTATAGACCTATGAATAATAAAATATACAAGAATTTGATATTATTGTAGGCTCGGCTAGGTGGACTGATTTATTTTAGCATTTACAGGTTGTGCTTAGAACTAAAAGCCTCTAGCAAAGAGCTTTGTAGTTGAGCTTTAAGTCTTAGAAATACTTGTAATATTTGTGTTCCTACTGGTTTAGACAGGTAACAGTTATTGTTATAACTTATAACAAATCAATAATATTATTTGAATTAAATTTTTATAGCATTTATTATGCTAACTTTTTAAGTTCGAAATACATCGGGAAAAAGAAAGACGGATATGAAGAGAAGGGAAATTTGAAGTGATTCAGGTGTGGCTCAATAGCTCAGTTGGAAGAGCGCTCCCCCTGTAAGGGGAGAACCAGACATATAACCAAAAGTTGTGAAAACGGTAACCCACTTCCGTCGATATCCCGTAATAGAAGAACTACTAACGAAGAAGATAAGTGGACCAGTCTCGAGGTCGTAGTAAATACTTGTTGATTTCATAGACAAAAAATAACGTTGTCATTGTGACACCATTATGGGAGTTCAAACAACCGAGCCTCGAACCCAGGTCAAGCTATAAAAGCGTGTTAGTGTACTTAAACGTACCTAAGTTTTATAGCCAACGCAAATGTGTGCAAATAGCAACGACTTCTACAAGTATGTAGGTATATACTAGGCAAGACGTTTAGTGCAAAATTTGTGTCATGGTCCGTGAGTGAGGTGGGATTGAATTTTGAATTTGGAATGGGACTCAGAAAGTTAGAGATCTATTTAAAAACTAAAGATATGTCATGCAGGAACATGGCCGCTTTCAAAAAATGGCGCAAACACTAAAATAAAAAATTATAACTAGCTACTGATTAATAAATACGTCAAAATATATTATTATTTATTTCAATAAAATTATTAGATATTGTTACGAATGCATTATTAAATACGTTTTTTTGGGGTTGCGTCCCTGATTGGTAGAAAAAATGATGACCAAATGGACCAATTGATGATAATTTTTTTGTCAACATTTTAGTGCGTGAACAACATATCTATAGTTTTTAATATATCATTGAAATAAACGAGCTTATGGATTTTGACACCTCCATGTAGTGGCTAGTGGCACAGCATGAAACAACAATTTCGTTGGGTCAGCCGGGGTGCGAGGGATATGTCAATGACAACCTCACCTGCGGCCTAGCACCACGACCCACAGTCGGCGTGCGGTTTTAGTCGGTTCGAGTCCGACATAACCTCCCCTTTCGGCTCCGGCTGGGGAGGTATCCGAGGGGATTTCCGCACGAAAAAAAAGATATTACAATTTCGTTGATGGTTCGAAAATACCATCAACGAAATTGTTATTTAATTCTATGCCACTACAGGTGACAGTGGTAGAAAATTGAAGTGTTTTTTCCGTTTTGTGCCACTAGTGGAATATTCCAATGGCACAAGCCGGAATATATAAAAATGACAAGGTTTTTTTCTACCACTACCACTCGAAACTGTTTACCGTGGTCTATGGGAATCACCCTCGTGCTGTCGACCCTGTAAGAACAACATACGCTAGAGCAGCATAAAGAACAAATTAAAAAAAAAACAAATACTTAATGAACCTTATCCGCTTATTTAAAGTTTATCCGCGTGAAGTCGTCACGGTTCAATTACCGTTCCAACTTCCCGCTGGTAAATTTTATAAAAAAATTGGTACTATTTTCCAATTTCAGCGCCACCTACTGGGTCCAATTCGTACCATGCTTTTGACCTTCGCGCAAGTACAAGCAATGATTTGACAAGGTTTTATCGCAATCAGATTAACGGTACAACACTGCATGAACTAAAAAAAAACAACTCTCCCATTATGCGCCATTTGATCCGATTCTCCGCCTTCCGATTTATAACCTATAACACTCACAAATAATGTTGCTTTCAATTAGTAAAAAAAAAAAACAAAATTGATTTAGGTAACCCCCGACGACGTCACAAACTCATAAACTTTGCCTCTTTATTAATAGTATATAAAGCAGTTGAACTAAGTCAGCCCATTTTAAAATTAAAAACTCGCTAATGAATTTACAATCAGAGTTCAGCGTCCTGCATAACTAATGTAAAGTATAAGCTCCCCTGGGACCCGCGGCCAGACGGTACGAACAAAAAGCCAATTTCATAAAACTATGCACCCGACTGCGGCCCATAACAATAAATGAGCGAACCACCAGAACCTGATACCTCGCCCGAATATACTTTTCACATGTCCTCTGTCAACGTATGTGAAAAATTTCAAATACATTACCATATTTGTTTATACAAAGTTATGCTGTATATAACTAAAAGCGCAATGAAAATATCTCGAATTGTATCTACGGTTCGTAGCGTTACAGTGGTGAAGGAATTCGCAAGTCTGCTACACACATGCACAGTGACGTCGCGACGCGGAGGCTTTGATTGCACACAGCTGTGTTTCACATCGCTCGCCAGTCTGCCCCGTGCTGCCGTTCACGACGCTCGTGTCGTAGGGTGCCGCGATACCGACACTCCGACTTCGCGAAAAAAGTTTTCATCCAATACGAAACTTTCCTAAGGACTTTCCTTTCAACCCGTACATTGTTGAATTGGAACAGTCTGTTTTGATCCCGGCGAATGTGTATAGTGACCTTCTAGAACCGGAATTTGTTATCCTCCGGAACGGGTTTAGTCTCGGACCCCGCCGTGCCAGGACTTTCGTGAAGTGCTAACTTGATTTTCATAGTGGTGTGTTCAGTGTAAGTGACTGGATTCTACGCTAACGGAAGGCCGGGCGGAGTCCCACAGTATTAAGGTCGGCTTCCTAGTAAAAGTGCTGTTAAACATTTCAGTAAGTATATTGTTATGTGCTAGATCATAGATGTCATTATTGCAGCAAATGATCCATTATAAAAGTAACAGAGTCTACTTAATAAGTCCATACTCTCGTGACAGTCCTTGCCCTTATGAAAACAAAAAATGGACTAATATTTTAATCTAATAAAAACATTTCAAAGCGGTGCATGATAGTAAAAAATATCTCGGTCAATAAGTAAATAATGGTTTATCTATTTAGAGTAACTGGTAAGAATTATCTATCTACCATCGAAATTGTTCTTAAAGCAGTCTTAATAATTACGACTCTTAAAAGTATAACACTCCGCGGTTTAAATTCAGCATTCGGAAATAGATACAGATATTAAATATGAAACTGAATGTAATACTGTTTCGTGTCAGTGCACCTTTTCCGGATCTGTGAGGCGTTTTAAGTCTTTTTTTGGTATAATGTTTGCATACAGACGACTCGTTCGACCTCACCGATGTTTTGCATCAATCGAAAGTGCCATGTGTCAGTCAATCTATTTCCGACCGAACAGATGTGCAAAAACTCAACGAAAAAACGACAATTGAGCGCTTTGTACAAGTAAAAAAAAACATTGCAACGATAAGTTTATTATTTTTTACTTCGATACCAAATTCGCTCTCAACACAGCTATAGTAATGCGGTCTTATTCAGTTATTCTATTTTTGAATGTAGATGAAATATTTTTGACATATTGACTTTTTCCGGAAGTTTTGATATGAACATTAGGCTTTTGACAACTTTCAATACCTTTAATTTCATCAGGTTGATCGTCACAGGTCATAATGCCAAGGCCGTACATTACGGTAGACTTAAGAAATTCTGTCCTATTGTTACGATCTGTACAGCCATTTTTTAATTGAAGTTTTGAAACTGTTTCTAATTGCTCTTAGGGTTTGGTCGCTATTAGGAAATGCACTGAGGCTAATTATATTTTGATGTTTTGAACAAATGAATAGGTTCGGACGTTGTAATTGATTATTTCAATGACAATAGTTATAAAATTAACATGAGTCTTGATTAATTCGATATCATGAATGGAGTAACCAATGGAGTGTCCAATCTCTCACCCTCAACAGCGTGTTCAGGATTTTATAACAAATCTTATTTACAATAAAATTTATTCATAAATGATTTCAAATCCAGAACAGTAATATTTTATCAGATATAGTTTTAAACTTCAACATGTCCAGCCAACATAACAATCCTTATATAGCGTTACGCGATGGCGATAAAAAAATATAGCAAGCCGAGTCGGTCGTGCGTTTCCTTTGCTCAGTTGATCGAATTACAGAAAACAAAAAAAAAGATAACGTTATTTACATTGATTGTGTTCGAACTTCGAACACAATACTAATCTAGATTATGTTATTTTTCTCATTAATGGATCGTAATAAGTAAAAATGAATCGATAAGTTTGTAGCTCATAACTTGAGAACCGTTCTACCGATTTGTATCATTTCTTTATTGGTCATCTTTTACAGTCGCCTAGTCGGTAAACCTTTCATCCGAATCCCACTGGTTTTGATTTCATTTCATCTGTTTTGCTTTTAATGTGTGTTTTGATTTGTCTTATGTATGATGTTTTTTTCCGTAAATGCGGCAATTTTTTTGTTCTTAAAACCTCGTCTTGACAATAATTAAGAAAGCAACAAAAATACCGAAATCCTACCCAAATCAGCAGCCTTAAGAATATCGAAGTTAGCGATTCATTTTTATGCACGAGATTTAGATATCAAGATGTAATAAAAAGAGTATTGTCTCTTTGTGTTGTTGTTCAAGAATAAGTTAGCGACATTGAAGTCATTTTAACTTACTACTAGAGCGAGATTCATAGCCCACACTAAAAGGTTATCCACACACTTAATCTATTCATAGATGAACAAGTTTGTAATTAAACAGCAGGTAGGTATGTTAATGAGCGAAACTTGATCATGTTTTTCTTTGACACTTCTTTTGCAAACAAGCAAAGCGAGATTCATAGATCGCACTGAAGATAGGCAAGGTGAGGGTTTAATATGAATTCAAATGTGACACTAAACTTTTAAGTGTGATGTATGAACCCTTAGGTCATGTTACGGACTACGGGCAAGATTCACATGACGCACTAAACGTTTTTTTTAAGCAAAGATTTTTTTTTACTTGAATTTGAACATTATGTTTAGTTTGGAGATTTACCTGTGAATAAATTTAAAAATGTAGTTAAGAGGTAACTGTGCCAGAAATGCTAGTATAAAATACAAGAATATTTAGATATTAACAAGCCTGGAAATGAGCTGTATAATGAGCTGTTAATATTGAAGTTTTGTAAGTGCCGATTAATGGTCTAGAATAAATGACTTTTGACTTTGAGAAAAGTATTGTATGTGCGTTCTATGAACTTGTAGGTTAAGTGCTACGGGTGAAATTTACAGATGTTCACTTTAATAAATATGAAATATTTCCCTTTCATAGTTAAAGTTTTATCTCAAAACAGTCACAACTGTCATATTATCCTCTCATGTCTAATGCTATTGGAAGTGGATCACATATCTGTGTACTCCAATAACATAAAAAGTGCCCAGTTAACAGTGATAGGCTTGTCCTATTTATTATGTACACCTAAATATTTAGTAAAATTATGAGTGTTAATACAGTTTTACCTAATTTTTTTTTTATAAAAGGAACTTCAATTTGACTTCACCTCGCCTGATGGTAAGCTACAGGTCTCGGAAAGTGGGTCACCACCGTAAACATGTACCATGTTAACAAAGGTGGCACTCAGCTTGACGGCCTCATCAGATGCCTTTTCACGCCGCGCTTAAAGGACCCGGGACTGTAGGAAGTAGGAAACACGTGAGTTAGCAGGGAGTTCCAGGTCTTTATGGTGCGGTATAGGTATGATTCACTGAACCGCTTGGTTGGTATATCAGTTAAGCGGTTACCGTGACCTACAGATGAATGCAACACCACCAGGGAGCGTCACACTCATGTTACCGACTCTGTAGGAACCTTCTAACCGTTACCTTCTTCTATTGTTTGTCTCACTTGTATCATCTTAATACATCTTGTATCATCTTATGATACAAGTATTAAATCATAGAGACCCAAAGATGTTCCACTTCCTAGTCTATAGTATGGTTATGTAAATATGTGTTTACATTATTTACATTCATTAGCGAGTCCAATTGAAGGCCGTTATCATCTCACGAGTGTTGTCGGTCTGTTTCACAAAACGTGATTCGACTATGTAACTAGATAGTGAAGTTATTTTTTTTTAATACACAACGCTTAGAGCAACGCAAAAAGTTTTCTGTTGCTAAGTTCGGTAGATAATGTTTCTTGATGCAATTAATGGTATATAAGTAATTATTGAAATAAAAGTTTTTTTAACGTAAATTAATTGGTGTCATTTTATTATTTACATTGAGCCCGAATATTTCGGTTGTTTTTCCGACAACTATGTTTATCATGTCTATAGTCAATCTATTTATAAGTTTAGACCCACAACATAGAGGCGGTAAAATACTGCCAGAAACGCAATGTCTCTACGCACAATTTAGGATCTTTAAGGGACAACAATACCAAGTAAATATAATCAAAAATATCGTGACAGTCTTGTCTTGTATTATTTTTTATCTCACGCATCGTCCAAACACAAATGAGTAACGGGATTTTTACTGTTAGCAATGATATGGCAACACTTGAAAAAAAAATGTCTGTGATTAACAACTTTTTATTTTCATCTATCTCGTTTCAATTCAATTCTATTGAATTTGCAAAAGCTTGACTCTTAGTTTTATAACGACTACCCGTGCGTATGGCCTGGTGATAAAGTGCTTGATCGCTAAGTCAGAGGTTACGGGTTCGATTCTCGACCTATATCTAAGAATGCTTTTTAGAACCCATAATAAAGCTCTGCTCAATTCTACAATGAAGAATTTAGTTGGTACTGAATCCTATGTCCCTGTATCCTACAATAAATAAATATTCCACAACATTGTTCACAACGCTATCTAGACCCATAGCAAGCTTAACTATAGCTTAGCTTTGTTATGGAATTTAGAATGCTTACTTAGATAATAAACATACTTAGATACTTTTTTTGTGAATATATACATAGAAACACCCAGACCAATGCCATATTCATGCATACAAATATTTGCACTGAGCGAGGATCGAACCCACGCCTCCAGTGCAGCAGTCGCGTACACTACCGCCACGCCACAGAGGCTAACAATATTTAATGTTTTATCCTACTGAAGCTTTAAATAGCACACACGAAGTATTCTAATCTAATAACTAACGCATTTGATTATATTACACCATGCACTTAAGATAGCGGCTACTTAAATAAGTAGATACTGCCTACATTACACACACACAGACATACAGATAATCAAGTAGATTATATTTGTCACGTGGACTTCAATTCCGATTGCTTCGGTAGCGCTGGCCAAGTATTCTCGAGAATTTCCAAGTATTCCCAAGTGAGTATTACCAAGTATTCCCAAATATTGCCTAAATATTCCAAACTATTCTCAAGTACGTATTTAGTATTCAATGGCGCTGACGCAGCGGACGGAGTCAAGTCAACTGCACGTTTAAGACAGTACACCCTCTTCGTCGTCAGGGTTGGGGAGGTAAGACATACCTCCTAGAAGCCAAAACAGTAAGAGGGGAAAGGATTGGGTGCAGTAGGGATGATGGGGCTGGGAAAATTTGGGTTCGATTTTCGAGCGATATGTTATTATAGTCATATTTGGATTGGGTTTTTATGAGGAATTACCCAGTAAACTATAACCCTTAATTTCATGAAATTCTATATATTAGTTCCTGAAATGTTGGTGTACTTCCTCCTCTTTTTTTGAAGTCGGTTATGCGCATCTCCAACTGTAGAGACATAAGAATTTGCTATTTGCTGGTACGCCCTTTAAGAAAATCTAATAGAATTAGCATAAAGTTGAAATCCCAAAATGTAGAATTTTTCATGTTGATTTTTGATGTTACTCTTTTCTGCCTATAGAGCAAAAAGGAAAGTAAAAAAGGGAAAGAAAGAAGAGTCCGGAAATGTCATAAAAGCCGTTAATAAGAGAGATAATGTAATTTTTCGTCAGCCATTTTTTACATGTATAATTTATCATGATAAGTATCATCTTATGTATGTCACTGTGATAGATTTGTATCTTAACAGGTGTCGAAAGTGTTGATAAAACCATAAGTGGTATGATATACTATCATGGGGCTCTAAACTGTACAGTTATGAGTTTCCGGGTAGCGTTTTTCGAAAATATTACTCGACACAACATTACAGGATGATAACCGAAAAACGTTTGTGCAATGTGCACTTGTATTAAAATCTGCATATTTTTCACCAGAAATGCAAAATATGCAGATTCAGTACTAGTGCACAATAAGAACTGTTCAGCTATTTACGTAAATTTCAGGAGATTTTAGGAATTTAAGAATGAAGAAGCACACGAAGTTCTATTGTTTAAGGAGAACTTTTTAAGCTGCACTTTTTGTTCTACAGTAAATATTCCACAACATTCTACACAACGCTATCTAGATCCATGGTAAGCTTAACTAGCTTGTGTTATGATAAAGAATGCGGATAAACATACTTAGATACTTTTTTATTGTAAATACATACATATTATACATAGAAACACCCAGACTAATGCAAGTAGCCATATCCAAGCATACAAGGGGATCGGATCCGCGCCTCTTGTGTGGCAGTCGCGTTCACTACCACCACTCCACAGAGTTTTAGGTATTACTATATTGATTTATATCTACCAAATAATGGTTGTTTGTTTCTCTAATTTTTATACTTACAAAATTTTTTTGACTTACATCCTGTGGTCACAAGAACGGGATAAATATTCTACGTGGCCGAAACCGTTTCGTAAATCATAGCACTAGCCACCTACTCAATACTACTTAGGTACTTACTTAGTACACGCTGACCCACGTCCGCCAAGCAAACACCTCTCACCGCGCCACGAACGATATCAATCCTTCAACTTTGCGATATTGCACACGAACTCATATTTCTTATGTTTGACTTACCGTTACGTACATTGATTACACCCAGGCAACACAGGTCACGGACATGGGAACTGCAAACAATACTACTGTTAACACTGTTACAGATGAAACCACTTTAAAAACATCAAATTTTAGTCGTTGCAAAATCAATGTTGCAACTAATCGTTTGGTTAATAAACGTTTATTAAGAGGAGATCAAAATACGCGGCCTTGTTTGAAACTGTCTAGGTTTTGTAATGTTGTCAACTTTATTATGGCTTATTTCGATTGGTGGGATTATGTATCGTCAAATTATGTTTAATACCTTGACACTGTCAACCTTCACGCATGTGATGTTCAGAATCATTAATAATATCAGTCAATTCTGTCTTATAATGGTTATGCTGTACTGCAATAACTTCATTGCCATCAAACTCGTGCGAATTAAGTGTTATTAATAATAAATCATTGGTTTCATCAATATTGTAAGTACTTGTATGAATTTGTTTAACTCAAAGTCATGAATTATTATTGTTTTTTTAGAGTTCCGTAGCTGAAACAAAACCAACGAACTCTATTACTAAGATTCCGCTGTATATCTGTCTATCAGCAGGATGTATCTCATAAACTTGCAACTACAGGTAAGAACTAGTAATGAACGTAAAAATTGTGTGTTTTATAAGACATCTCTTATTTAAATAAAGTCTATGTGTTATTCCAAACTATCTGTCTAGGTGCTAAATGTTTGCTCATTCTCCGTGCAAATACTCATCTTTTATCTTTTCTCATTTGTCACTAAGAAGTAAGATTATAACATCTTGTATAATGGTACAGAATCCATCGTGTACTATTCTAACTTCACCGATTTTTTTCGGTAATACACGCGCAGAAAATTTAATTATTAAGATTATATTCAGCATATGTGACCTTCGTTGCATCATTTGTGGCCCCTATTTGAATAGCTTGTAAATATTGCCTTGCAGACAGCTGTTTGCAGACCATTGGAGTGGATGTAGTATCTGTAGTGCTATTACGATTTTGAAGAATTATGTCGAGGTCCTCATTGTGCAATATGATTGATGGTCCTGTCTGCGCTGGTAGGAAGGTTGTGGGTTTCTGTTATTTTCTATCTAACCAGTGAAAGTGTTAGATTGATTTATATGTTATTATTCATGCTTGTTAAATTATGCTTCTGGTCATAGAAAGTGTTTGTTTGGTGCTGTTTAAGTGTCTATAATTCAAGAGTATATTGTTTGTGGACTTGTTTAGTTACCTGAGGCAATTATCAGCCTATAGAATAGAAAATCAAAAGCACCTTTAACCTTCGTTAGTGAGGGAACTTGTGTCGCCAAGCTCTCCCATATTATGACACACCGTAGAGTGACGTAATTGCCCATAATTTTCAACTGAGATCAAGTCTAGAAGTAAATTTTATTTAGTAGCCAATTGCGTTGCAAATTATATTGATCAGCTTCAGAGCTGCTCATATCTGTAGGGCACTTCATGTTGATTTAATATTTTGTGGTTTAGGTTACTCTTTTATTAACTTAATAAAATATTATATCAACTTTAATTATTTTTATACTACTAAGGTGGCAGACAAGCACGGCCCACCTGGTGGAAAGGGGTTACTGTGGTTTACAACCGAGAATTACACTCGTGCTGTTGACCCTGTAAGAACAGACAGTTTCTGTGGCATCAGTGCAGAAAACAAAATATGACAAGCCTTTGGTTTTCCACTGACAGGTCAAAAACTCTCCAATGAGCTGTGGCTATCCTACTAACCGCCGGGAACACAACACGAGGTTATTATGACCACAGTATTCTGTAGGGCACAAGTAGTTCCCCAGTCGAACTGCTCAATTGGGATGGAAATACCGTCGTGTCTTACCTCCCTACTTATATTATATTCATTGGGTTCATTTGGGTCTGTGGGGACACCAACTATATCAAGGCTTATTGAATAAAAAAAAATGGTGATTCTATCGCGAATTATTTGATAATTATTATTCAGTACACAAATTCGATATCCAATTGCTTTTCAACAGTCATGGTCACGAAGAGATTCTGAGAATCCGTTAAAATTGTTTTATTGTAAGAAGAAATATAATTACAATTTAATTCTCATGCTCGGTCAATTAGTTTCTATTCAACATGAACTTTGCTTTGGTGTCAATGGTATCAAACAATTGCTTGTTGACCTACCAAGAAATCGATAGAATCTCACACCTTTTCATTCAATTAAGATCAGGGTAATGATAATGATTTGCAGGCCTTAATTACGGCTGCAGTTGCTAATTGTGAATGCACTTCTGTACTATTGTTTCGACTGTGGGTAGCGGTACAATTATTTTGTTTTCCGTTTGGGATTCTTTTAACACTTCCCTGACCGAGATTTTGGAGAAGGTTACTAAAGGGCCGTCTTAATTCGAAATGCACACATTCGGTCAGTTTTGTTCTTTTATGGAATGTGATGCAGAGGTGTTAGGTCAGAATGGATATAGGGTAAAGTATTCTATCTTTAGCACCCGTCTATTTGCTGCCATTTTATCGTTATCATCTTAGATATGGTGTGATATGACACGGTTCCGGTTCCATTTGAAGCTTTCACATTGGAACCTCGGGGTCCACTCTTCGATTGTTGGTTACATATCTTATTTTGGCTATTATGGCTATTTACTGTCATGCCCAATATTTTGACATTTTTGATTTTTAATTTGAAATGTTTATTCTGACATTTGTTTTTTTTTGCTATTTTAATAATGTGATGACTTAATTAACTTAAATTTTATCTTAATTTTATTAATATTATAATTATTAATTCAAAATTTTGTATGCCTTCGGCGGAAACATAGCTTGAAACTTATTATTTATAACTCCTATTTTGTAACCTATGCTTCACGAAATAAATAAATTTGAATTTGAAATTTGAAAATCTGATCTCCTAAATTCTGGAGAAAAGCCAATACCAAAACCTGGTCCATTAATCAGTAGGTGCTAATAGCAGGTGAAGATATTAATAAAACCCTATTATATGCTCGATATACCCATTCAGTTTTTTGCACTAGTCATTCAAACATAATCTAATAAATCAAATCGATTATGATATGAAAAATTTAATCAGTTTTGGCGGGATTTGAACTCGTGATCTTTCCCTTACAGAGGGAGTGCTTTGATCATTGAGCCACCGACATAGCATACTAAATGCTTTAAAATGTCATACAATAATATTATTATCAATGACAACATAACATCGTCTATAAATTCTGTGATTTCTCACTACACTCCAAATATAGGATATTTTATTTATGTCTTATTTCTCTTAAAGGTAATTAAGTCTGCGTTAAGTAAATTTATAGCATTTGCTACATTGTAGTTGCATCGATACAGACAAATTAAAATTAATCGTGGGAAGAATTATTTCAAAACTGCTCGTAAAGTCAGTACTGAGAAAGTTTTAAGAATCAATATAATAGTAATAACATCTAAAGCTCCGATTGGCGATTCTGTATAAGTTGAAAACGTGGGCGATAGTTTTGCAGTATACCTCTAATTAAAAATAATTTATACCACCATTCGATATAACATTACTCTTTGTCTTAATACATTTTCTAATGTCTTTTATAGCAAGTTCAAGGAAATTCACATAAAATGAACGCTAATGATAGTCATAGAGGAAATATATTTGGACAACTGTAATTATGGCGACGGCAAGTTACCAAATCTGTAATATCTAGGTAAGTAGAGCAAAAGAGATTCTTTGTAGCGCTGAATATAGAGGTTTTTATGTCTGCCTCGCGGTTGATGAAAAAGACAAATGTTAGAATGAGTCAGAAATAATTTTTATAATACGTAAAATCAGCTTGACTATACTAAGGTCTTGAAAGGCCCAAGGCAATGTAATCTGCAAGTCGGTGCTCCTACTGCCACACTGCTACCAAAAATGGGGTATTAGAAGAACGGATAAAGGACCACAATCTGTAAACTTTGGACCCAACCAACCACTTGATGAAAGAGAAAACTCTTTGTACCTTTATTGAGAAATTACTTCGCTAGGTACTGTAGATTCAGTGGGTTTACTTTCCTATGGGTATATAGTATTTGTTAATATTGACTATGTTACTGACAGTCTTGTCAATAAGCTAACAAGGTCACATAAATGAAAGCTAGTTCGTTCCAATAGTTATTGTTTTCACCCACTTTACAGGTACTCATGACAATAGATCGATAGCAATTTTAATAGCCTATCATTAAATCTGTATAAAGAGATTCATCACTCGACGTTATTGCTAATTTCAATACTGATATTGCAATTTCTAATATAAATTAAAAATTGTTGAAAGCATACTTGATGATTAAATGTATATTGGATTTAAGAAGAGTCATCATACTCATCATCATTATCATAGTGTTAATACAAGATTGTAATTTGGAACTCGTAAGGTAGGCTCACTCTTTTTACCCACGACGGAACGGAGACGGTATATGCGTTTGGGGTGAGAGGATGTTTGTGTGTTTGTTTGTGCAAATTCATGTTGTCATTTTCTCCAAAACTACCAATCCAATTTTGATGCAGTTTTCAGTTTTAGGTTCGGCTTTAATTGGAGCATGTTCTTAGATAGGTGTTACAATGACAACTCAAGAGGGTCAACAACTCAACTCTACAGCAAGCATTTTAATGCAAATCAATGTTGCCAATTTTCTCCAAAAATATTAGTTCAATTTTAATGCAGTTTTCAATTATTAGTTTGGATTTGATTGGTGCATGTTCTTAGATAGGTGTTACGGTGACATCCCACTAGGGGGCGCTGCAGTAAACATTTTTTGAATTATTTTTTAAACTTCGTGGGTATTTTAAAAAATTTAATTTTATTACTTGTCTCTTTCATTTATTGTCAACTCTGAAAACTCCGAAAACACCTGACATCCGGTTTCAAGAATAGTATTAGTTTTTAATCTGTAATAGTTTTGCAACGGTTATGATTGCAATAACTATTGCAATCTAAATGATAATATTAGCCAACTCTGCGCATTACAAATATAGTCGTAAGGGTTATTGTAATATAAGTAAAACATCATCAACATTTAGTTGTTTGGCAAAAACTAGAGCATACTAAAGTAATAGTTAAATGACCAAACAGTACTGAGTCAAAAAAATTGTTTTGTTGAAGATAGACACTTATCTTCGCACTAATAAATTAATATGCATATACAGCTGTTACTTATAGCAAAATTTAGTATGAAAATTTTGACATAAGTAATATTCTGTGTAATGTTTTAATTTTAAAACGGTTAGAGATTAAAAACGAGGCAACAACAACGTAATATAGTATCAACAGACCTATCAATAAAAACATAAATATCTGTTATTATTACTGTAAGACTTGTTAACTATAAATAGCCCACAACTCGAAGGAATTTCGAACGCCTGTGTACAGTAGCTGCACTTTTTACTTTTAGGTTACCCAAACACATTAAGTTTCAAACGAAACTGTTTACAACTGCCACTTAAGATTTAAACCAAGCAGGCCTGTTTTAATTGGACAATTCGATTACTCAAATGTTAATACAAAAAAGGTATACGATAACGATATACAATTGAATCAACACTGTACACAATTATTACAAAATTCCATTTATAACTCTGTTATTGACGATAGAATGTTTCGTAACATAGACTAATATAAAAATCTATGAGGTAGTAAATCTTATTTTAGAGCAAATTCGATTACTTTAGAATCAAATGCTGGAGTTAGATTCAGATGCTATTAGTTAAGTCATCAGATACGTAACTGTTAAAAGAGAAAACAAATCTGTTTCACTTTCATTTTGGCTTGTCGTTTCAATATCAAGGTCGTTCGTGTTAGCACTGAGGCTTATATTGGTTGCAGTTGTTGCGTTTAGATTGTTTTGTAGATTGCCTGGTCTTCGTCCTTGGTTATTAGAATCGCCATGTGCTGTATACAAATGTTCTTTTTCTTTATCGTTATTCAGATTTATCATAACTTTTGTGAAGCCTTTAGTTAGTTTTATATTGTTTATATTACGCCTTTTCTAAATCATAATTGTTTCTTACCAAATAAGATGATTGTCATCCAAATTACATTAACTTATTTCTTGATAACTTTGTCATTAAAATTTAATGTGGGGCAAAAGAAGAATTCTTTGGAATGTAGAACGAACAAATGGGGCCAATGTGGAACAAATCAATATAGTATACAGTGATAAATCAGCTTTTACATACTGGCTATCTGACGTCCTATAAGCTCCCTTTTAGATGAGCTACTAACTATAGTAATCCTTAATTACATAGTTTAAATCGCATAGAATCGTTAACTAAATAACACGTAGGTGTAAAATAAAATGTCACACATTGATCTATAAAGATTGCCTCACAGTCATGTTATTGATATTTTAAATTTCCTATCAATAACAAATCTAAGTACACAACATCCTCACGCTACATTTGGGTGCGTATGATGATAAGATTACTGCCATATGTGTACAGTACAGTATTTATAACTTCAATAATAAATTTGATATTAGAATTAGACTTAAATTTCATATAATTCAAAAGTTTTTCAATGAAAATTTACATAAGATTACCAAGAGCAGTTTGTTCCTGTTGCCCCACAACCATATTTCAAGCAGTATCAAAAATATACAACTATCTCAATAAGTTATGTTCTGATTAAATCTCTAAGAGCAATAACGACGTATTGTATCGAAATATCACTATTAGTTCCGCTCGGATTTACTACCGGCGACACTACCAATGCCCTTTCCCTTTCTCCGCTCGCTTGCATTTCTGTCTCATCCATTGCTTCGTTCACACCATTATCTTTATCAAATACTAAATTGAAAGCGTAATGCACATCAATTACATAGTTATTTTAGTTGTTATCTAAAATATTGTTTGTTGATTATAGGTCTTCAAACGTTGTTATGCCTTGCTGTTTTAGGACAGACTATTGCATTAGGAATTGAATATTATGGATCTGTAATGGCAAAGTATGCGCTTTCGACTGTCAAGTGTAACTTTGTTACATCAAGTTTAGCAGTTATCTGAGAACAAGTCATGAATGAGCATTTGTTATTTCTATCTATTGTTACATCATGATGTTTGTGAAGTTTGAGATTTTGTATCTCAGAGAAATGTTGATTGAGTCTTGATAGTGCTACTTGTGTTCTAGTTAAGCGGAAGTCTGGTGTTGAATGCTTTAAATATATTTGTTCTCTTTAATGTTAATCAGGAATACCTATTTTTTGCTCTGTAAATTTTGGCAACTCCAAGTGGAATATGTAAAATGAGAGAGATCTTACACAAATGCAATAAGGTATAAAAATAAATTCACTTTTAATATAATTTATCTATCTGTATAAAATAAATAAACATGTTCTTTCCAACGATTTTGTTTATGATGTAGGAGACACACATTTATCTATAATTAAATACTCTCAATTAATGAAACTAGACGTATTAAAAGTATTTATATCGTATGTTAACAAATGTGACATCACTCTTATCTTTTGTTTCCTGTGATTAAGAGGAATTGGAATTAGTTAAGTACTTAGATTCAAATCTAACATATCAAACATGTAAGAATTATATCATTTTAAGTAATTATATTAATTTGTTGTAATAATTTCCTGTGTATAATTTAAAAGCTTTCGCCAAAGGATTTATTTTCTGTTCCATGTCTTCACTTTTTAAACGACTTAAAAGAAGGAATTTTCAATTCGACTGGTATTTAAAAAAATTGAGGGCTGAAGATTTGTTCGTAGAGGGGGGTGGTGATTGTATGAGAAGTTATTTCTTTATTATGAGTTTAATATTACTTTTGTTAAGCTTGGAGTGTTGATTAAAATTTATTTTATGTTCTTTCGCCGTTTGTGTTGTTTCTAATGATATAGTATTAGATTAAATTCTTGCATCATTAACAAACATTTATCCGTATTTATGCGATAGACGGTTATAATATGTTTGTCACTTTATCTCACCTGGTGAGTTTAATGACTCGGGGGGAAATTAAGTGCAGAAATAAATACGATACTTAAAAGACAATACAGATATTTTTTTAGGAATAGGTTGTGAGTTACAAAGACGAGATCGACTTTTCACGCGGGTTTAGCCATGGATAGAGCTAATAGTGTAGTGAAAATCATTGATATTTAAAATTATGGCTTCGGTTTTAACTACTCTATAATAGATGTACGATAAAGATAACGCTCTATAAAATGTTGGTATTTATGCCTCATAACAGGTATGTACCTATAATGTCTCTCCCTAAAATTATTCGATACGCTCTCTCTCCATACAACGTTGCTCTAATAATGCACCTACTGAGTCTTTCTCTGCACCACCTTTGGTTGACTGGTAGATAATGCCTGTGGCATTAACTCCGCCTGTGTACTTGTACATGAAATTTTATAAATAAATAGAACCGAAGAAAGCTGATATCATCTGGAGTATTTTTGTTCTTTCCTATGCGACGTCATATAAAGACGAATAGTAAGCTGCTTTACTTCGATGACTATGTATATTCATAAAGTTATTATGATACCAGTTTTAGTAGCTTTATATGGCCAATTTGTTAGCCCTTTGTGTCAGCAGGCTCGTAAAGAAGCCACCTAATGAGGGTAGGCAGTTGCCTTCATGTGTGGGCCATAAGCGGGCCAAGACATTCAAGGTATTAGTATCTTATGATATTGTTGTCATAAATAATGTATTATTTTATCGTTTTATTAGTGACTTTGAATCGGTATTGCGTTATCTTTTCATATCTTATCAAGTTTTTAATTTGGGTTTACTTTTAAGAAGTGCATAGATAACTTTTTTGTTTAAAGAGTTAACTTAAAAATATGTCTTACTTTTACTATTACATATAAATGGGACATGAGAGGGAATAACGGAAGCCTATGTCCAGCAGTGGACTGCGGTGGGCTAATAATTGATTGAAAGTATTTTACGGTGAATGGATCTGGGTGATACTTTGACACAGTTAATAAAATGTTGGTCTGGAATAGTACACAAACAATTATTTATCGTAACAATAATGTACCCGTAGGTAGCTAGGATGGTATTTCAACGCGACTAGTATTTAAAAAAAAAACTTCATGTTTTCATTATTGTGAAGTCATCTCTTACTTTCTTCAATATTGTAGAAAAAGTGAGCTAAAGCCAATTAGAGCTACCGTTCAACAACTGTCAGTCAATAGTTTAATTTCTGACATACCAAGACGAATGATCGCCTCCGAAGCCGGAGCACTTTCATTTTATTTCAATGAATGGAAGCTGTTACAAGATGTTTGAAATAAGTGTTTATTTAACGTATTGGAATAAGAGTGATACGATATTCTTGACGAATCAACTGTTAAAAGATACTACGTGTTAGTAAAAAGTAAGTTACGTTCGGAAATGTTTTCATAAAGTTTTTTTTTCGTGACTTAAGAAAAATTCAACACTGGTCGTGTGTACATAAGAGTACGTGAAAATGGTAATTAAGTTTTGAATATTTGATTTTAGAATATTACCATTGTTTTCCATTTGTACCAGACAAGCTGTTTAGAACAAAAATTATAGAACTATAAAATTTAAATTTAAAAAATAACCGACACTCCCCACTTTAACCCCCATAACTTTTGAAAGGCTCAATCGATTTTCATCAAACATGTCTAAGAATACTCGCACAAGTCACCTTTATTACAAAAAAACTAAATTGAAATCGCTTCACCAATTCGGGAGCTATGACACCACAGACAGACAGACCGACAGACTCGTAAACTTATAACACACCTCTCTTTATGTCTTCTTCTTCGTGGTTTCTACAGCGAATCACCGCAGCTCTCTTTGTCCGACACAAAAGGGTTAAGGACGGTTAAATGAGGCGGGAATGAACTTTTGAATTTTGAATTTGGAACGAGATGCAGAAACTAGATATCTAATTAAGTTACTCAATTTTGAATCTTATGTGCACGCTTTTTAATGTCATCTTAATGCCTCGTATACACTACTCGCGAAGTTCTTCGGCGAAGTACTCGAGAAACTTTGCCTACAGTCCGAAGTGCGACACCACACGCTCGTTCAACTTCGCGCGGAGCTCATTCGCTCTAAGGTGCCGAAAGCCTGCGCACGTTCGTCCTTATGACATTAATGATATTGGGGTCCCAAATAATAGGCTCTGCTTGCACAGTTTCGAGGAACAACATATTTTCCTCCTGTGACGACTGTATTTTGTTCCTAATAAACACAATATGTGGCACACGCATTAATTATAACTATTGAGTACTAAAGTCGGCCGAGTATTGTAGAGAGGCACTTCGTGAACGCACTTCGTGCAACTTCGGGCCCTTTGACTCGGGCGCAAAAACCGACAACAAATGGAAGTCGCCCGAGGCGAGGTAAAGTTTGACGAGGTAAGCCGAAGTGCATCTCCACACTGTCGTATTCGCCTAACTTCGTTCAACTTCGCGAGTAGTGTATAGGGGGTTTTACAATAGCTACAAAAAGTTGCGCATTGATGGTCATCCATTAGTGGTTATTTCGCGATGCTGAATTTTTTGTTCAGTTTAGAAGTCATTGACTGTAATATTTTTGATTATCTGTAGGTATCTGGCTGTAAAACCACAAATATATAATATAATGAATTAATACCAGTTAATACATAACTCTTTTCATTAGCCAGTCTGGTCCAAATTTCACGTGTGTCAACAACTGCCGGCGCGCGGCGTTGCGAATTCTTTTGTCAATTTTACAATTTTAGACACATTGATTGTCATTGAATTTAACAATACGACAGCTGTGAGTTCGTAATATTAAACTTAATAATTAAACTACTATTAAGTCTTATCACCTAATATTTGAATGCTTTTGTTTTTCATTTCAAAATCTACCCAAAGTAGAATAAACAAAAATAAAGACATTTTAAAATAAAGCGTTTTATAACAAAAAAATGTCATTCACGTTCCGAGGTGGACAAGGGCAAAGTATCAATAAATAAAGATAATAAATATAAAAATATGTAGAACAGTAAACAAGACTTCCAAAAACAGTTATAAAATTATAAATATACTTGTATTTCATTCGATTTGCATAAATTATAGATATTCAATTCATAACTTTTCGCGCCTTTTCGGATGACAGTGACAACTAAAATATCAAAAAGTGAGGCGTATAAATAAAATGTAAAATTTCTTTTTAAAAATAATAGTCTTATGAAAATAGAACTCTTTGATAAAATATAAGTACCTAATATATATAGTCATCAATGGCTATAAAAATACGGGTATAATCTTTTAGATTAAAAAGAATGGAGTTGGTCAAGAACAGATTACTAGGTGTTACAATAGTAGAATAACTGAAGATAACGTTTTATCGAGAAGTCGATATGAGACCTAAATACTCAGTAGGTCACAGTCGTATTATATTACCTGTTATTGGTACGTAGGTAGGTACTTATTGGCGCTTATGATACATAATCATAAAGGTAGATTGCGTTGACCAAGATCAACCATATTTTATCTTTCTTTTTTGTAAAGTACATAAACCAAAATCTTGGAATAACTGGAATGGAACTAACGGAGTGATACACTGCAAGTTTAAGTAATACCTCATCTACTTATTTATGTAATCAGTGGTAATACTAACCTCAACCACGAAAGTCTCAGGATGTGTGACAGATCTTAACATATCACTGTATATGTCAAAGTCCGAAATAATTGGGTATTCTACTGACTACTCGAATTAGATACTTTTTACTAAACGTCATAACGATAAGTTATTTATAATTTAACTTGTATGAAAAACGATTTGTGACGTCACAAAATTTAATAGTCAAATCTGTTACTATTATAGGTTGGGAGGATGATTAAAAGTAAATAAAACTATAAAATAAGAGCCGATGTAATTTTTACCACTCTTTTACCATTCTTAATTTAATAAGCTCGGTTAGATAATTTGTTTTGACTATAGGATAATACCCAATTCTATCTGTAGCGTCGTCGGTAGTTTAGTGGTTAAGGTGTCGACCTTACGATCAAGAAGTCCCGGGTTCGAATCCCGGCCATTACACTACCGACGTGAATCCACTCCTAGCACAAGCAATTTAGCTTAGTTGGAGGGGTTAGAGAGAATATTAATAACTTCGGTTCTAATATTCTTTAAAAAACTGGCGACTATTAAATTGACTTTTAAAATATTAAAAAAAAAAACGACTAATTAGTGGCCCTGCCCTAAGAAGGCTAACGAAGTCTCAGTGGTTTGCTTGTTTAGTATTTATAATCATGTTTAATTTGTTTTGTTGAGCAGTAAAAAACCTATTGGCCGGGTCATACGAGGCCGTGGGTCCAGATATGGAGGTCGTACAAGAACGCATTTTGGCAATTTTATTTTGTAGGAAAACTTATGTCTAAAACAGAACTTAACCTTAACTTAAACTATGCTTAGTGTGGATTAACCTTTAAGTATATGTTTCAACATATCGCGTTACGAGTTATTGTATTTGTTGATAAAGCATATTATATTGCTATCTATGAACTGGATATTGTTGTTGATAAGATCTGTTTGTCCACTATACCTTCTTGGAAGTAGACCTCCCATTTATAACCTCCCAGTATTATATTATTCTAATAATATTCTACGTCACACACAAGTAAAAGACACACCTACCTACTCTGCACTTACTATTTCTTGTTATCGGCGAGACTTCTTTGTTTTTGTTGATATGTATCTACCTAATTGAATATAATTACCATACTAATATTATAAATGCGAAAGTAACTCTGTCTGTCTGTCTGTCTGTCTCTCTGTCTGTATGTTACGCTTTCACGCCTAAACCACTGAACCGATTTTGATGAAATTTGGTATAAGGGTAGATTAGACCTTGAGAAAGGACATAGGCTATGTTTGGTCGCGATAACCGACATCCACGCGGGTGGAGCCGCAGGCAAAAGCTAGTTGTTGTATATAATTGAATGCAAACATGTAATTGATGATAATATATGTACACTCACACCCAAGATAAACTGATACGGGTTTTATCGGTGTTATCATAATGTACGTACTATGTAATACTATTCATCATCCACATAGAGACGTTAGTCCTGATTGCATCCGAGGCCACGGTGCCCTCGGAGCTCAGGGTCCGCCTTCCGGCTCTTCCTCCTCCACTTCGCACGATCTTGGGCGTCCAAGGTGGTGAGACCGTTTTCACGCATTTCACCCTCCACGACGCCAAGCCAGCACTTCTTGGGCCTACCCCTTCTACCCCCTCTACCCCTACGTACTATGTAATACTATTATTTCATAAATAAAAAAATTAAAGGTTAAACGACTCAGACGGGAATTGAACCGTGTCTTAGTGTTCCAAATTCTCCTATACAATCTTATCCTTCTTCTTCGTTCTAGAGTTAATCCCAGTCGCATCCAAAGCTTTTTACCTTGGAGTCAGGGGTCCGCTTTACCAGTCTAACTACGAATTATAATATGATAATGCAAATTTGGCAAAATGGGGCTATATAGAATACTCACAAGCACCCTGCGACTGCGCGGCCCCATCTCAGTCCATGCCACACTTGCTCTCTTGCCCACTGTGTCCTTCCACCTGTACCATCGCAGACCTGTGCAGGGCAACAGACAATGCTGTGGCTGTGGCCAGGTATTAGGCCGACAAAATTTAAGAAATTGATGAGCCATTGACACGAAGAAGAAGACTACGGATTTAACTAAACTTCAATAAGATTATCTGTGAAGCGACAGCTATCTGACCTTCACAACCCAAAGGCGATATCGAAAGATCGCAGTTAGACCAGTTGTTAGACTTCTTAGGGCTCCAACCCGTAATGACTACCATAGATGTTCGTATGGCAACCGGGACCGACGGTTTAACGTGCTCTCCGAGGCATGACTAGGCCAATGAAAATACTCGAATAATCATGTATACAAATATTTGCATAGAGAGGGGATCGAATCCACGCCTCCTGCGTAGCGCTCACTTCCGCTACGCCACAGAGGCTGTCGATATACACAACCTTATCCTACAATAGACTTATCTTGGGGTGACAGTGGGAGACTTGTTTTAGCTATATTTTTCACTTTTTTCACGTTGGTAGATGACTAATTTTCTTAATGAAAATATTCCGGGCAATACCGGATAGATCTGCGGTAGCCTAGGGGTAATAGTCCATTACCCCTAGGCTACCGCTGAGACGAGGTCTCGGGTTCGATCCCAGGTTTACCATGGCACAGGTCTTTTCGATGCTTTTCGAAGTTATATGAGTATATATCGCAGGTTAATAAGTGCCCGGTTAATGGCAATAGGCTCGCCACCTATTACATTGGGACTTAAACATAAACTGGCGAAATGTAAGTGCTAGCACCTCTGCCTACCCCTTCGGGGAATACAGGCATGAGTTTATGTTATGTTGTTTATGTTAAAACCGGATCCCAGGCTACTAGTTGTATGCAAAAAACATCGCCTATAGCTACTCAAAACATCGCCTATAACGCCGGTGCCAGCTTTCGCTCCATATAAAGCGATTATTCGCCTAACCTAATCGATTTGTTACTCGATTCCAGGTGCGATTAAATTGAATTGAGTTGTTTATTACACATCTAAATAACTATTATGATATCAATATATATTATTTAACCAGTAGGTTGTTATGCGTGAATATTGTTAACCTTCCAATACTCGTGGTGATTAAATAACACCCCTATACTCGCGGAAGGTCTGTGAGATCGAAAGTACTGATGTCGGAGATGAAGCCCGCTTCTAAACACACCTTACTTAGTTTAGTTGTAAAATTTACGAGAATATGTAACTTTTAAACTATCGCGGCGTTTACTCATAGTTTATAATGTTCGGGACTTCACGCGATATATTTTTTTTGACAGAGAGTCAAGTCGTGACCACGGGTGCTGTAACGCACCCGAAACGTCGGCTAAAGTAAGTTTAAAAAAAAAAAAAAATATCGCGTGAAGTCCCGAACATTATTAGAAAATTTACGAGAATACTTCACCGATTATGTCAAAGTCAAAGATATGTATTAAATGTAGAACAACACGGTTGTTTCTTATTGACGTCAAAAATAATTCTACTTAAGCTAAGTTTGCCACCGCTTCCAAGGCACTGACATAAGAAAATAAAACTCAAGCACTACATACATAAGATACAGTTCCGTTGCAAGTAAGGGTCTGTAATTTAAAAATTGTAACGTATATTATTACATAAAATAATAAACAAAATTTAAAAATTAAAATTTTTGTCATATTGTGAAGATTACCAAAAATTAAAAGCATTCAGTTAGAAAAGTTATTAATTTCTGAGGGCTACTGAACATTGCAGGTCTTTGTGGGTCTGTTAGACCAACACGCGGGTAGAGGAAGGTTTTCAGTTTAACAGTGCAGCTTTATTTGATTGTTATAAGCAGAGTTATGTTTCTCTTAAGAAGATGTTAACGTTTATTAGCACTATTTTAGTTATAGCGCTAATAATAACTCTTAAGTAATAACATTTAAGTAGAAATTGATTTAAATCTAATCTATGTGTTGTAATCTATGTGTTGTACCGATTTGAAACTTCGAAGAATAGTAAACTGAGCAATAAATTGAAGCCATAGAGCTGATCTCATGATGAGGAAATTATTATGAGAGTGGAAACATTGTCTGTTTTAGTTATCCATACTAATATTATAAATGCGAAAGTAAGTCTGTCTCCCTGTCTGTATGTTACGCTTTCACGCCTAAACCACTGAACCAATTTTTATAAAATTTGGTATAGGGGTAGATTAGACCTTGAGTAAGGACATAGGCTATGTTTGGTCGCGAAAACCGACATCCACGCGGGCGGAACCGTGGGCAAAAGCCAATTGACTATTAAACATATCATAAATAATGCAGAATGCCCCTCGAATACCCTCCTGCCGCCAGGCATAGTTGGTTAACTCGGACTCGAACCGACTAAAAGCACTCGTCATCCTGGATCTACGGATACCAGGGATACTATAGATGACCAAGAGCATATTCCTCGAACCTCGACTGGCCAAGGATCCTCTCGAGAATGAGAACCACGGTATCCTCATCTTGCTCTCAGAATGGGATGACGCATTGCATTCGCCCCGGATCTGCTTCTGATAGGATTGACAGATGGCTCCACCTTCGTGTAAAACGGAGGTCATTGAGCGACCTTCTTCCTCTCCCTGAGTGGCCTTCTGAAGTCGAGTCACACTATAAACCATGACCTAACCTAACAGATGAATTACATACATAAATACATGAGGTTAGCCTCCATACCTACCAGTGAGACGGTTCTAACTTATGTACAGTCAGTATCAGAAAGATGTTGACGAACAGAGTACTAATATTTATCTTAATTTCATTTTTTAACCTTTGACACGTGACCCTTCCAGTTGACCGATTGTGCTGATATTTGGTACACACCTACATATAATTCGGAAAATAATACCATATAAATTAATAAAACAGTTTGATTTGCTCATAAATACGAGAGCTTTGAGATAATTTTGAGACTTCGTCGTCAAGATATTTATGAGCCTGACTGTACCACCTTAAGGGTACTAATAGGTACCTAATGATATCAATCATTGTAATCATTAAATCATTTTTTATTCATTTATCCAACACACATCTATCATTACAGTACGATTAATATTAATGGCGTAGCAATGTTATTTCCGAAAGAATGCAATGTGCATCAGATACCTTATCACTAACACTTTATAAGGTGCGCAGTGTTCATTAGATATATTTAATATGGAATATGAATCGATTATCACGACATGAATCTATTATGGAACACCTAAACAGTTTGCAAATCGTGTACAACATAGAATACATTACAACAACCTTCAGTAACGTGATAGCTTGTATTGAGATGTGACTATGTACTTCATAGGTAGGTACTAATTCGGCACTGTGAGTACCATACTGGTACCATACGGTGTACGGTTTTAGTAGAAATAAGATAAAATCGAAAAATGCCATCACGCGGACGCCCGCGAGTTGATGACCCATTATATCGGACTCGAAGTACGATATAATCACTGAAAAAAACTGCACAAAAAAGGTACAGTTGTCATCAGATCGACCTTGACGGTGAGAGTACTCTTCTCTTTCTTCTCACTGGCTTCTGCAGGACAAAGTAGATACTCAAAATGACCTCAATGCCTTGGTTTTCCACCCTTCCTGTTGGCTGAGTGTTCTGATATTTGTTACACACAGTTACACGCCTTTAGTTCGGATAATACAATGTAAATCAATAAAACAGTTTGATTTGCTCATAATATCGTGGTAATAAGAAAATTTTGTTAAACGCTGTCTGGTGCTTTGAGTATCTACTAACAGACAAAGATTTTTCTCAAACAGCAAGCGCTCGAATGTCCACATATCACTCAAAGATATTACGCGGACCCCGGGCTCCAAAATGCAAACTTAGGACGCACCCAACCAGAAAATCGCTAGGAGTATGATTATAATACAAGTACCTAAGCATAATGCACTGTCACGAGAATCGAACTTGTAGCCTTTGAGTTAGCAGCGGAAGGCTCTACAGCCCGACACAGATAACAAAAAAATCTAAACAAAAGAGTCATAACACTTTAGTTAAAGTATGTTACGACCTCCTCTGTCTCATTTGACACAATATATTAAGAATCAAAGACAACGTTCAATAGACAGAGTACTTTTTTTTAATGAATAAGTAGGTTGACGTAAATGATTGACATTTCAAATATATAGCCACAGATAAAACAAAAATTGAAAGTCCTTGACATTTATATGAGACCAAATCAGCAAATGGATATGCGGCTGAACTTCAATATTTTCCGTGAAACGACTGCCATCTGAACATTAGAACCCATTGCCCATGTCGATGCACTGCATTTAAACCAGTTGTCGAACTTTTTAGGACTCCAACTACTCGTAACGATTGACATAGATGTTCGTGTGACAATCGGGACTTACGGCTTTCAATTTGCGTCTGAAAATGACAGTATCTAAGATCCTTATTTCAGAACGATACCCCGTTCTGAATCTTGAATTACAATTGGGTATTAACCAAGCTTATAAAATTAAGAATGGTAAAACAGCGGTAAAAATTGCGCCGGTTCTTATTTTATAGTCTTCCACCCAACTTATAATAGTAACTGATTTGACTATGAAACGTCACTAAATCTTTTTTCAAACCAGTTTCCTTATAACTTATCGTTTTGACGTTTAGTAAAAAGTGTCTAGTTTGACTAGTCAGTAGAATACCCAATTAGATCTGAGGATAGATTGTGTCAATGGGAAAATCCATTCACAACTGAGCGTTGTTCTGGAAAACGGGCCTGAGTAATCGAAGTACGAGTATGTTAAACTACATTTTATTTCTATAAGGATTTTCTCACGGATATTAAAGTATTTGGCATTGATGTCGCCAATATCTATCGTCAAACTAACCTGCAGTAAAAGTTGCAACACAACAAAACGCCCACAGATTAACTAAATGTACAACTTACATATTCATGTAGAGACTCGATTAACCGGACTATTGTTTATCGACTAATCATTATCGTCACAAGCTTGTAGTACTTATTTTGGAGTCAAAGGATTCCAGGGGTCTTGGGTGTGCAAGAGTCTCACTCCAGCAACCCACAGACAGCGTGCGTTTTAGTGGGTTCAATTCCGATATTACCACATCCCGGGGCGGTATCCGTGGGGATTTTGCGTACTATAAATAGCAAAGAAAGCGATCTTCTACTTTTTCTCTTTTACTATCCGATGAAGCTCATCTTCTCATTTGCTTCTTACATGCGTACAAACATACATATACACACACCTGTAAATCCCCGAAGGGGTAGGCAGAGGTAGATTAACACCCACTCATGTCACCAACTTTAACTTTTGGTCCCACGTAATAGGGGGTGAAATTATTGCCGTAGAGCAGGCACTTAAGTACTCCTGGGCCCGTTTACTATCAGATGGTGAACAGCCCTATCCTTTAGTTGCCTTCTACGACATCCACAGGGTGGAGGGGAGGGGAGGGTAACCCTATTCTACTCCACCGGGAACCAACACGGCATTGATGACTTGACATGATGTTACAAAGCCGGTGCATCGGCTGGCTGATGAGGTCAACGTCCTGTCTTGTCTTCTCATCTTGTATACCCAATCTGATCATAGGACTGGCCTTTACCTCGCTCAAAGAATTGCTATCGCTATTCAGCGGGGTAATGCTGCCAGCCTTATGGGCACGGTACCAGTAGAGGTCAATGGGGAGGAATTCTACGATGACTAAAATTACAGTCTCTTCCACCCTGTTTTTTTTCTGATTTTTCATATACTGCACAGTTAGTATTTTAGTTTTCATAATATTATATTGTATACTTGTTGTGGAACATAATAAAGTAGTGAAAGCAACAAGTCTTCACACATAGCAAGATTTCTGGATAAATATCTCAATATTAGGCTCTGGATAGTGAAAAACAAAAACTGTTTTCGTATTCTGCTCACATACATAATATTAACAAGAGAGGCGATCACAGCTTTCCTTCAGTATTCAGTCTAAAGAAAATGTTGTTTAGTCGCCGGTCCAAGGCACAAGAAACGCAAAGACCACCACCCGGCCACTAATATTTCGTAAATGTCATACCTATTTTTTTTTTATCGTGCGAAAAATCCCCACGCTACCACCCCCACGGAGCCGGTGGAGGTGGTTATGTCGAACTCGAACCGACTAAAACGCACGCCGTCTTGGTTCTTTGGTTGCCGGAGGTGAGATTGCCGAAAGCAAATCTCTCGCAACCCATCTAGCCCCGGATACGGGGAGGCGCACGTTGCGCCGTCGCTGCGGCCTGCTTCTGCTAGGGTGACAGGCGGCTCCACCGATCACCCCCAGGCCAGCGCTCATGGAGAACGGAGGTCGTTCTGCTACCTCTGACGTCCGGTTCGCCTTCCCTAGCTGTCACACCCATAGAGATTATATTACAAAGACTAAACAATTGACTTATATTAATCGAGTTTCTGCGTTCGGTTTCAAATTTGAATATTCAAAACTAATTTCCAACTTACCTAGTAAATAGTAGATAAAGAGGCCGTGAGCTCGTGACACATTTTTTTTTCTACATAAATAACTTATCTAGTCATATACACAATCATTGTATACTACCAAAGAAGTCATTCAAATAAACAGTAACAAAAACCGCGAGGTGTAATTAATACAGAATAATTATAAAGAATTAGCATTATGTAGTTACTTGATAAGAATCTTGAGCGATACGTAATATGCACCAAATGAGTGATTCGCTTTATTCTCGCATACGTGACGAAAAATAATAATATGGTCGAGAATGCAATATGAGGTAACATCCAAGTTAATATATTCTGAGTCTGAAACATTCTCAGGCATTCATTTTGAGAATAGTATTTGTATTTACTAGATTGAGAATTATTTGAGATCATCATTACTACATAGTTAGCATAAAGCAAATCCCTTTCCGCTTCCTTATGTCCCTTTATATGCTAATATCTTCAAAACTACGCTACAGATTTTGATGCGGTTTCTTTTAATAGATAGAGTAATTGAAGAAGAAGGTTTATATGTATAATACATGCTTAATATAGTAGAGGGTGCAGCGGGAACGGAATCGGACGCCACGCGAGTTTAAAAAAAATTGGCGGTACGAAGTTCGCCGGGTCCGCTAGTTGTATACATACGACTTTCATACTTACACTGGGTGTTTGGAGGCACTGCTCATTAATGGACGAAGCCCCGGTGTAGGCTGTCTCTCATTTGAAAGTCAGACAGCAGTAGCTCCCAAAAATATAAGTGGAATTTGCGGGGCAATCGAAAAACGTAAACGTACTCTGCGTTACGATTGAATTGTCTCTTCTGCCATCTTACGGCCGTTCCCAATAACGTGTCTACTGTCAAAATCGAAAACGTCATCAATCTCTGTTTTTAGTGTCCCAATATTTCTACCATTGATCTGTTATTCTACTGCCTATTGATTGTAGGGCCTGTCTCATGAAACAGATAATAGAGATTTGTAATTATAATATTGGGAGGGCCACAGATACTTCAAACTTGACTGTTTTTCTGGAGGTGCGATTTACATTTAACTGGGAACGGCAAATTAGTCTCTTATGGTAGCAACTGACCTCTGATCTACTTGAAAGAAAATTTACACGTTCGCCCCGTACACTAATTAGCTAGTATATCAATTTGAAGGTAAGGTTGGTTGGCCCCTAATGATCTGGGTGGGGTTCATACGTCCAAAGAAAATTACACGTCATAACATTCATACAACAGATCTGTCAATGAAATTCATTCTTAGTAGTAGCAGCATTCAAATCAACGCAAAATTATATCAAACTAGCTTTTGCTCGCGGCTTCGCCCACGTGGATGTCGGTTCCCGGCAATTTTCGATTTTTTCTCGCCGTAAAAACCATCCTTGAACTTCAACAAACATTTGAAAAAAAGAATTGGCCAAATTGGTCCGCGTTGTTGAGTTATGCGCTTACCAACACATTTAGCGACTAATTTTCATATTATAGATTTCTAATGTTAGAATGTGATATGTCGCCCTGGGGACGCTTCTTCTGACTTAGACCACACCCTGCGCTCTAGAGTTGATGTGCTGTCCCCTAACTTTCACTACAACATAGTTCGGTATCACTCAAATCTGCAATCTCATTAGAATAGCCCTTCGAGGGACAGAGCCATGGTATTTTAATCTACTTCGATATTATACGAGGTTTATACCACAAATATTTGCAGTAAATAGTGAAACCAATGTCTGTGATACTTGGTTACGGTAAGGTAATGAGAAATTTGAAAGATTAGGGCCGAGGTTGACGAGATTCAAAGTTCTCGGTGGACTACTGCAAAATGTCGTAGAGATGAAAGTGTAGATGGAGGGTGTATCGGTTTCAAGTCGACCTTTCCTGCTGATTGGCAGGTGATGCTATGGTACAGTTTTTCTTCTCGATGTTTGAGGTTCAGAAAGCCTTCTTTCCCGTAAATACTAGTTGCTATATAATTCTCTCTAGTTTTATAAACAAGCCTACTTCTTCTATATTCATCTTTTGGTAGTTTATGACTGATTTTTAACATTTATTTATCGAGACGCAACTTCAAACAAAACTATTTATATTCATCATAATAATAAATTAATGCCAAAGAGGCTGTATTACATCACGCTACAATTCATTGTAACGAAAAAGAGTTCTAAGTTAATGCATTTAAAACGACCGAGCACACCTAACTCATTATAAACACACACATTCATACATTATAAACAACATTCACATTACAAACACACATAAAAACATTACAAAATAGCACATTAGCAACATTTAATTCTAAAAAAATATAAAGCAATATTGTTTGCATTAACTGGGGAATTTCCTTCGTAACTGAAGAGCCCAATGTGTACCAAATTGACTTACTTTTTTTAAGTCTTTCTGAATACGGTTGCCTTCGTGGGTTAGCTTTTAAACAGTTTTTTGTTTGTGTTTTTTTTCCACTATGCGTTTTTGTGGACTACATTCGTGGACAAATAAGTTCCGCGGACTAACCGTCACGTGTGGCTCTAACAAATTAATGTGAATGAAAGTGTTTATTATAGGACAAGAGCTAGTAGATACAAACTAGGACAAGAGCTAGTAGAGACAAACCTATCATGAATTATTGTCGATTGTTAAGTGAAAAATACTTAAAGAGCATTTTTGATTTAAGTTCTGTCGGCACTCCGAGTGACAATTTTTTTTTTGTTTTTGGATGAAATTTTATAGCATTTACTTAAGCACTTCCCCTGTAAGGGAAAGGTCGTGGGTTCGATCCCCACCTGCGTAATTATTTTTTCCTGATGTAATCGATTTTTTTTTGTTAAAATTACCAAACGTAAAAATTTCATATACATAGATCCATCACCGTCAACCCAGCATATTATTATATTCCAGTGACATCTAAAGCCTGAACTTGGCCGGGATTCGAAGTCGCACTAAAATCACAAGTCTCCACTATTAGGCTACCCTTTATACTATGCCTTGACGAAAATAATTAACCGTACAAAGCCAAAGTTCTAAGAATGTCAAAAACATTATTAAGTAGAATGGGCCGCAGAAATATGTATGTCGTATTTCATTACGACGGTAAGGGCCTCTCATTGTCAGTGCAATACCTTGAAAAGTCTTTATTTAAGGTAATGACGCAAGTGTCCGACTTGATGGGTACTTGTGTCGCAAATATATGACAAGTATAGATGTGTACAGTGGAGGTCACAAGTGGTAGGAGCAAATATATTTTTACAAGTGTTACAGTCGCGTGAAATATTGGGTCGTTTTCTTGACTTCAATAACTTATTTCAGGGCGAAATAATAGTCGGTATTATACCAGACTATTTACAAATTTTACCGAAATTATTATTTGAACGTGATTAAGTTGATTTTTCATAAAAATATATTCGAATACCTACCTACCAGGTTATTTACGTATCACAAATAGCGTTGAGATTTAAAAGAAAGTAATGAAAAAATACACAGACAGATGACACGTCATTTTAATTCAATGTATTGCGCGATAATGATCTTATCGCGATAATGATATCATTAAGATCAGTGTAAATATTAAAATTACACTAAAAAATCAAGATAAAATCAGTTATAATAATTAGTTTTGTTTCAATGTATGTTTTACAACATTCACGAAAACTCACGCCAATGTTAAACAAGCATATAAAATGATGAAAATAATCAAATGACACGCGGTCATGGCTGCTGTACAACAGCCGAAACGTCAATTTAAAAGTAAATAATAAATAAAATCGCGATAGAATCCGTAAAAAGTGGTTTTATTTCAATAAAAATAATCACTTTTCGCGATGACTGTACAAGCTAGTACGTATTGTCATGTCTTATGTCTCAAGAATAGCATCCAAATTTAATATTATCATGGTAATTACAAGACTTGAGATACATAGTAATTATATGGTTCGTGAATAGAGATAGACACTCGTAACATATGTATATTATACATGTATTTACGTGTATAGTGCTTTGTTGTACAATGTCGGCGATAAAACATTCAATAACACACGATATGTGAAATATTTTCACGTACAGTCGACAAGAAAACGGTAATGGTATGAAAGGGCTTTAGGACACGAGAAAATATGGATGGATTGTGTATAAGTGGTTATGGCTAGGCATTAAGTAATTGAGGGGAGATATTTTTTACAATGACATTAATGACAGCCTCTGTGGCGTGGCGGTAGTGAACGCGACTGCTACGCAGGAGGCGCGGGTGCAATCCGTGCAAATATTTGCTATTTGCATTGGTCTGGGTGTTTCTATGTATAATACGAGTAAAAAAAGTATCTAAGTATGTTTATCCGAATTCTAGATTCCATAACACAAGGTAGTTAAGCTATGTTTACCATGGGTCTAGATAGCGTTGTGTAGAATGTTGTGGTATATTTATTATTATAATTAACACATATATTATACTATGTTTAGTCCACGGCAATTCAAATAACCGACATCCACGGGGATTCCGCAGAACCGCGGGCAAAAGCTAGTGTTTAATGAAGGAAGTGTTTAGTTTAATTTATTCTTTACAACCGACAAAAAAAGGCGGTAATACAAATAAACTTGACTTTTAAATGAAATCATAATCTGTCAACGGCTTTATTACTAAAGAATGACCTAGCATTTATTTTAAAGTATTGGCTGGTCTAATTCTGAAGGTTTCTTTTGATAGCCTATAATTATTATCTAAGTACTGACCTTCATAAATTGTATAGTACATTGTGATTGGCTGTATTCAAAATTCGAATATATCGGGCAAAACTAAATGCTTAAGTGGGACTTGAACCCACGTCCCTTTCCTTACATACCTCAGTTGGAAAAGCATTCCCCCTGTAAGGGAAAGGTTGTGGTTCAAGTCCCACTTGAGCATTTCATTTTTCCCGATGTATTCTTATTTTAAAGTTAGCATAATAAATGCTTTAAAAATATTCAAATGTATTTGCAAGTTTTTTTTATTAAAAAGAATATTATTAGGTACTTATGTCCTTCCAGTTAACCCCTCTAGTTTTAGTGAAGCTTAATTGCTTCTGTTAGAAGTGGGTTCACGTTGGTACTATAGTCAAGATTCAATCCTGGTACCTCTCGATCGTGAGGCCAATTTCTCGACCACTAAGCTTTAGGAAGAAAAGTGAGCGATTTCGTCTGGTAGCATTCTCTTTATCGATTAGGCTGACTGACACTCTAATTTAAAGGCAGTTTTTTTTTATACTTAAGTCATTGACTTCATCCCGTCTGATGGTAAGCTAGGGTAGCCTTTTGCTATTATACAGTTTTAATTTAAAATTACTTATGTTAAAGAAGGGTTTACGTCACCGAAGTTCGATTACTCAGCCTCTCGATGACAAGTCCAATCCCATAGCCTAAGTTATCACCGCTTTCATAAAAAAAAAACATCACAATCATAGACAATTGATATAAGGAAGCGTTGACAAGGCCATATATTATTGTCACGTGTCAATGTCTTAATGTCATATCTGTTTGACACTTCACACGTTGTCTATGGTATATGTCATTTGTTTTTTTTTTGCTGACCTTCGGTTGGCATTATTTAGTTACCACTGTTTTGTTGGTATTTCATAATTGATTTCGTACTTATGTGTTTAAATATGTGTTAAGATTTAAAATGTTTATGTAGTTATTGAAGTTGTTTAGATGATTAATTTTTAATAGGGTCTTATGTTTATCTTTTAAAATGTCGTAATCATTTACTGTAAGGTCATAGACTATAGGTAACCTAGAAAAACATCATAACGCTGATGTCATGCGGCGTAATGTATCATATCTAACGTATCGTATCTAACCGAGCTTAATAAATTAAGAATGGTAAAAGAGCGTTAAAATTTGCGTCAGATCTCATTTTATAGTTTTTATTTACTTTTAATCATCCACCCAACCTATAATAACTGATTTGACTATCAAATTGTATGACGTCACTAATTTTTTTGTTCATACAAGTTACCTTATAACTTATCGGTATAACGTTTAGTAAAAAGTAAATAATTTGACTATAAGTAGAATACTTAATTGAATTACTAGGCAAATTCCAATTTCGTGTAAATATGATAAAATGACAAAATATTATCCTAATACGATTCTAATCAAGTGTCTTTTTTTTTAGATATGCTATTCTGTGCCAGTATTCTTATTTTAAATAAATCCCGTAGGAACGAAATGCATGGCAATGTCATTTATATTATTACCTTTTTTGAAACAAGTGTGGCCAGTAAATATACCGATAGCCAATAATATCTCGGTAGACAAGGACAGCGGTTATGAGATACGATAACTTAATTATATCGAGACGTAAACTCGCCCATAATACATTTTACGACTTATCTATCTATATAATATAAAAATCAATTGCTGTTCGTTAGTCTCGCTAAAATTCGAGAACGGCTGAACGGATTTATCTTAGCTTGGTCTTGAAATGTTCGTGGAGGCCTAGGGAAGGTTTAAAAGGTGAGAAAAATTCGAATAATTGCCGGCAACCGACATCCACGCGGGCGGAGCCGCTGGCAAAAGCTAGTGTTAAATATTTATCTGTTGTGTTGATTAGCTCTGTAACTATAATAAGGATTTTAATGTAAGGATGTGTCCTCGATGGTAGTGACAGCGGGGGGAAGTGATAGTGAGACTTGGAGTCATTTTCTGCAATTCATATATCTTTATTCTTTGGTGTACGATATACAGTTATCTGTCTATCGTAATACCGTAAAATGTAGACGAAATGTGGGGCCTTCCGCTTTCAATCAGCCATTTTTGAACCGTTGAATATATTTTCCGCTTTCAACCAGTTAGTAAATGATTAAAAAATAAAAGATCTGCGGTAGCCTAGTGGTATGGGTAATGGACTGCTGAGACGAGGACTCGGGTTCGATCCCAGGTTTACCATGGCACACACCAATGACTTTTCGATGCTTTTCGAAGTTATGTGTGTATTTATCGCAGGTTTATAAGTGCCCGGTTAATGGCAATAGGCTCGCCACCTATTACATTGGGACCTAAACATAAACTGGCGAAATGTGGGTGCTAGCACCTCTGCCTACCCCTTCGGGGAATACAGGCGTGAGTTTATGTTATGTTATGTTATGTAAAAAATAAAAAAACCCGACTGCTTCTGAAAAGATCGAAATAAGTTTAATAGCAGGCGGTACCCACTTGCCAATCATAAACCGAAAGAAAATTAATGGGTACCGCCTGCAATCAAACTTATTTCGGTCTTTTCAGAGGCCGTGCTGTACGCCGTGTCAAATAAATGGACATACATACATACATAGTCTCGAAAAACATTACCCTCCTTCCTTCGGCAGTCGGGTAATAAATATTCTGCATTCAACCGGAAACTAGGAAATTAAATATACTTAAATATGACTGTAGAGGTTTATACCCTTTTTTCATAAGCCTATCGATTGTAGTTCTTATACGTTTTTTATTTGGATAAGAATATTCCCTAAGAATGCGTATAAACATACTCGAAATCATTTATTTTTGTAAATACACACATAATATTATACATACATAGATATATTCGAATGAAATTTTTATAGCATTTATTATGTATGCCAACTTTTTAATTTCGAAATACATCGGGAAAAAGAAGCGCTCAAGTGGGACATGAACCCATGACCTTTCCCTTACAGGGGGAATGTTCTTCCATCTGAGCTATTGAGCCACACCTGAATCACTTCAAATTTCCCTTCTCTTTATATCCGTCTTCAATATATAGAAATACCCAAACTAGTGCAACTAGCCCACTCAAACTCATACATACACAAAAGCTATTTATACTGAGCGGGAATTGAACCTGTGACTGTCGCTCTACTGCCACACGTGCAAAAAATTAAAAGCAGACCAGTTAATTACCCCAGCTGTGACGCTATCCCATAAAAGTTCATTTTACTACGGTAGTATTCGTCTCGACCTTGACAGCAGACTCCCTCCGTTGTGTCGACAACCCCATAGTGCGGAGCGCGCCTTGCGGGATTACTGCACCGTTGACATTGTTTATCGCTCACGACACTGTAACGACACGATTTTAGTTATTGAAGTTGCATTTATTATAGGCTTTTTTTCCTCCGAGGTAGGCATAAATCGCAGCCCATCATATCAACATTCATAATTTTTGATTTCACGCACCGAAAGGCGTAAATAGGTAACTGCCGTAAAAGAATATTTCGAGGATAATTTTTTTTAAAAAATGGGTGAATATTGAGCTACAAAAGATAAACTTTTATCGAATGGATTGAGCCGAATTTGTCTTCTCCACATTGAAAAAAACATCTAAATCTGACTAGTCATAGTCATAGTAGTCATAGTCATTTATTTTTCAATATAGAATAATAAAATTGTTTCTTATTGACGTCAATTTTAATTCTACTTATTCTAAGTTTACCACCGCTTCCAAGGAGCTGGTGGAGAAGAAATGGCGCAACAAAGTCCACTGCGGCATTTTTTAGACGTTAATTTACAATATTTATCTTCTTAAAGCTAAATGTAGATGAATGTACATTTTCGCGTCTCGATAAACTACGTTTTAATATATTGCGTGTATTATTGTACTATTGATAAGATTATTCTGATTAATCTCAAGTATTTGCGTAGAAGGCTATCTATACTTATGAGATCAATCACATCAGCTTAGAACATCACCAGATAAGTAAGAAGAATACCTACTCGTATTTTCAAGTGGTATCTAAAGTATTACTACTGCGTCTTCGGATTTCCATATCACCGATATCTGACGCTTCAAATGAAAGCAAAGTGAAATCATTATCAGTACCGAATTGAAAAAATATTAACATCTAAAGAATTTACGTTACGTGAAGATATTTTACACTGCGACTCCAACTACGTGAAAAACTTATATCGTTCCTGCAACCCATAACTCGAAGGGGGCCATCTCGAAAGAGATGGTCCTGGGTCTGCCGGGGTGCGAGAGATATGCTTTTGGCAATCTCACCTCCGTCAAACCCAAGACGGCGTGCGTTTTGGTCGGTTGGAGCCCGACATAATTGCCTCCACCGGCTTCGTGGGGGTGGTATCGGTGGGGATTTCCACACGAAAAAAAGGACCCAAAACGGCGTGCGTTTTGGTCGGTTCGAGCCCGAAATAATCACCTCCACTGGCTCTGTGGGGGTGGTATCCGTGGGATTTTTCGCACGATAATTAAAAAAAAATAGAAGTATATTAGCAGGACAAATAGCTATAGCTATTCTGTAGCCTATTTGCAATTACACTGGTTTATCTATTCGTTATAATCGTTCTCTGTACCAAATTTCATCCAAAGCGCAATAAAAATCTAATCAAAATTTAGTCTCAATCTAACCCTAATCTCCCAAATATCAAAAACGGTATTTTCGTAACAATTTTTTTTAGTACATTTTTCAGTAACAAACTTAATTTGAATTAAAACATCTAAACTTTCAAACCAAAATCAGTACCTACCTACAAATCTATAAAAGATAAAGACTAGGTTCACGTAATAAATAAAAACTAGCTTTTGCCCGCGGCTCCGCCCGCGTGGATGTCTAATCTACCCCTGTACCAAATTTCATAAAAATTGGTTCAGTGATTTAGGCGTGAAAGCATAACATACAGACAGACAGATGGACAGAGTTACTTTCACATTTATAATATTAGTATGGATATGAATTATATAATAAGTGAACCTAGTCCTTATCTTTTGGCTGTAGGTTACCTATAATCACCTATATAAGATAATAATTACATTAAATCAATTAATTTTATTGCTGTATCATTAGTGTAATGATGCTAATTACAGATCGTTAGGAGGTTACGTGTTAAGTGTAAATTGATTTTATTAAAATTTCCTTGCGCTTTTCTCTATCGGCACATAAACCCACTCCTGATGCCAGCAATTTGGCTCAGTTGGTCTCATGAGAATATTGGTATTTGTTATTAGACAGCTTCACAGGCGGAGTGCGAACGTAAGCACTCGGGTTCTATTTTTAAAGTATTTTTTTTCTATATGTTAGGTTCTTAAGTGTATTGTATGTTGATAATACATTTATTAAAGACGAATTTTCTTTTCTCATTCTTTCTTTCTTTCTATTAAGTAAAACTGTGATGTTTGCCCGTGTGGAAACCTATGTGGCATACCTCTCATCAAAAATATTAGAGTCTAACTATGTTCTGTAAGCGATATTTGGTATTTTCCAATGATTTCCAAGTCGTATTTCGCTATCGATTTTCTAATACCTCTCTTAAACTCAAATCCAACGTCCAACGTCCATAGGTTATAATTTAGGACACCTTACTTTACCAAATATTTTCATATGATTTTTTAAACGTCTGCCTATTACTAATACCTATTCCTATTTGCGTAAATACTAACAATTTTGATATCGGTATTAGGAAATCGATAGGGCTGAACATTTTTCAGAGTAAAACCATTAAAACCTTACTCGTACCAATCCGGTAAGAATGATATTTATATGACTTTGTCTACTACGTCATAATGTTACGTTTATGACGCTCTTCACACGCCAATACCACTTAAGTCAACCTGTTTCTCTTTTTTTAAGTTGAAATAACTAGAACAAAAACAAAACGATCAGATTGACAGGTGCTTTGCAAGTGAAGTAAAAAGTTAAATGACTGACAAGACAGGTTACAGACGACACTGTACTACTTAGCGTATGTCACTCTTTTTTAAAACTATTTTTAAACTAAACGCCATTTATTTCATTACAGATTTAATATAAGAGATAGTAATTTATTGATACAGTAATTCAGCAATGTATTGGTAATAGATTGGATTGCTTTCGTTCAAATTGGAATTATCTTGATTTGGCAGTCTGCGAACAACTTTCACCTTAGTTTTTGCAATTACCGACATGAAGTAAAATACATATTCCATCCCGTCACTTCCCGTAGGTATAGTGCAAAAGAAATAGCGATTTTAAGCATCTTGTAGTATACATATATTACATAGTCTCAACTGTTTTAGTACTACAGTAGTATAGGCATTATCTTTACCTGCTTAACATGCGTGACCTTGACCGACAAGCATCGGTAGCTTAGTGGTTAAGGAGTCGGCCTTACGATCGAGAGGTCTCGGGTTCGAATCCTGGCCAATACACTACCGACGTGAACCCACTCCTAGCACAAGTGATTTAGCTTAGTTGGAGGGGTTAGAGGGAATATTAGTAACTTCGGTTCTAATGTTCTTAAAAAAAAACCTCAGTGACGTCACAAATTCTACTGTATCTTTTGACTTTGAAGATAGTACAAGGTACGGCAGAGGAGCTCTAATCCACCAATCATAAATTAATATCAAAATAATACGCGCAATCTAGGACCTCGTTTCTCTCTCGACTTGGGGTCAAGATTCATGCCGGGAACTAAGCTATATAAACTCGCACATATAAGTATATACAAATGCACACTGTATTTCTGCAAAGTCACTTACACCAAACATCCCAATTGAAGAACACCATTCAAAAATAAAAATCGTACAGTGTAAACAGCCTTACTACGAGTACGGATATACAGGGTGGTGTGCGTTCAGACGGGCGGGCGGTGCCGGGATCCGATCGATACCCCCGTCTGCAGCTCCGCACTGCGGTCTGACCTTGCACTTACGTCTAACTGCTATGCACTTACGACTTCAAAGAGATGCTGTTTGTAAACCGCCTAACAGCTTTTAGAGTTGTTGGGGAGGTATTGAGACGTTCGTTTTTTGAATCGATTTAAAAAGAGAACGCGGTTTGGTTTTTATTGGCGCATATGTACAGTTAGCAGCAAATAGACAACCAAAGAAGAGATTGAATACTGACGCGCAGGATTTTAATATCTATTTATTTGCGGTCTCATTTTATGCGAATTTGTAACCTAATGCTGCAGTTACTAACGGACTAAATACAAAAAATTCACAAATCAAAAGGCTTTACTGAAGTGAAGGCACGTTGAAGTTAGTGTAAGTGTTATTCAGCTAGGTTAAATATCACCTAGCCTAGTCCAGGAAGGGCACGAACTATGCTTTCAAATCGATATGAAAAATTTCAACTAAAATTTTGTTTACATGCTGTATAGTCACAAGTGAAGTTAGCAAAACATTCAAGTATCTGTTGTATTAAGAATAATATATCTTGATTCTAAGTCGCCAGAGAAACGAAGTCCCTGCCGGGCCTAGCCTCTATGATTTAAGCTCCTCCTCAGCCATAGTATCCCGTGCTATCCTCAAAACACACCCAAATAAATCCATACTAATATTATAAATGCGAAAGTAACTCTGTCTGTCTGTCTGTTTGTCTGTATATTACGCTTTCACGCCTAAACCACTGGACCGATTTTCATGAAATTTGGTATAGGGGTAGATTAGACCATGAGAAAGGACATAGGCTATGTTTGATCGCGATAACCGATATCTACGCGGGCGGAGCCGCGGGCAAAAGCTAGTAAATAATATATATTGCTCAACTTTCTATACAACGCTATCCAGACCCATGGTAAGCATAGCTTAACTAGCTTGTGTTATGGAATCTAGAATGCGGATAAATAGATACTTTTTTTTTGTAAATACATACATACTCTACATAGAAACACCCAGACCAATGCAAATAGCCATTTTCATGCATAAAATTTTTGCACTGAGCGGGGATCGAACCCGTGCCTCCTGCGTAGCAGTCGCGTTCACCACCACCACGCCACGGAGGCTGTCAAATACGTACTTACTGTTCTTAAAGACTACTATGACGTGGTTGATGTCAAGATAAATGCCGGCAACTATCCACCAGTAAGAGACTTTCATCGTGACAGTTAATAAGCCACCTCAATGTCACGCGGACATAGTCAATCTCACTAATTACTGGCACACAATGGTGTCCAACTAACATTAATCTAACCATTATTATTTGTGATGAAGCTTTTACATTTACTGTAGGTACATTTATTACTTGCCAATAAAAAATAAGTTATCGAAAACTTTTTTTAGCTTTGCGCATTCCAAGATTTGCAGTTATGTTTGCGGGATTTTTGAAGCAATTTTTTTTAAATCTTTTTGTATAAATTTTGATTAGATAAAGTTAATATTTAGTACAGGACATGAACCAGTGACCCGTAGCGAAATACAGCCTCTGTGGCGTGGCGGTCGGTAGTGAATATATTAATAATATTTCTATGCATGAATATAGCTATTTGCATTGGTTTGGGTGTTTCTATGTATAATATCATACCAATTTATATTTACAAAAAAAAGCATCTAAGTATGTTTATCCGCATTCTAGATTCCATAACACAAGCTAGTTAAGCTTACCATGGCTGGGTCTAGATAGCGTTGTGTAGAAGGTTGTGAAATGTTGTGAAATATTTCGGACAACAAATAAATCCATATTTTGGCTGATTGATTGACACTCTCACCCCCTCCCCCCCTCCCCTCAATTTCCCCACCTCAGATCGCTAATAATTAAGTGTATCCGAGGTGTGACCTTATCAAATCGTTCTAAGCGTCTGTACTCAGTCCATACCCTTCAAATCCACAATAGGAACGGCTAATAGAAAATTGGAGTAAAAAGTCCGATTGTCCTGTTAAAACAATGGCCGGTCTCGCACCAGTGGTTGCGCCTGCGATTCTACAACCTTGACAATCGAGGTTCGTGTCGCGTGAGGTGACTGAGGTGAGTCATGTCGCGCGATTATAAATTGTAATGCTGTTAGCCTTTTATCAGTGAGTAGTATTTTTTGGTAAGAAGAGATAATATTTTTTTAGTTTGTTCTGTCAATTGACTGCACCCCGCTAGATGGCAATAAAGCTGACGTACAGTCCGGAAGATACAGACCACCATTCCCGATGCCATTGGACGTAAAATGGTGGTCCCTCACTTGACGGCCTTGATAGATGCTTTTGCACGCCCCGCTTGAAGAACCCGGGACTGTAAGAGGAGGGAAACACGTATACGGTATCATCAAAATACTCAAAATGATTTTAATACCTTGTTTTTCACCTTCCTGTTGACTGTTGTTCTGATACTTGGTACACACCTTTAGCTTGTTAATGTTATTTTTAAACTATCGCGGCGTTTACTCATAGTTTATAATAGTTCGGGACTTCACGTGATTAATTTTGGAAAAACTTACTTTTGCCGACGTTTTGGGTGCGTTACAGCACCCGTGGTCACGACTTGATTGCTGCACCCAAAACGTCGGCAAAAGTAAGTTTTTCCAAAATATATCGCGTGAAGTCCCAGACCATTATAAACTATGACCTTTAGTTTGGACATTATCACAATTTAAATCGAGGGGTCGATAGCTCCCGGGTTCGATCCTGGCCATTAGACAACCAACGTGAACCCACTTCTAGCACGAGCAATTTAGCTTAGGGTAAAAGCCGGATAGTTGCGCCAGTGGGATACTTGCCACGGTTTCGAATACACTATGTTACGGATTTAAGTGGCATTAGCGCTTTACTATAGTTATAAGTAACCCTCCCGCAGACCTCAGTGCCACATCAACCATCACCATAGACTCACGCGTTTCACTCGTGCGAGCAAAAATCTTCCGCGGTGAATCTTCGACAGTCGTCGATATTATATTGTTAAGTTATTTCTGTTGAATATTTTTATTACTAATTGTGGTTTCAATCCACCTGTTATTTCTTTGCGTGCATTAGGCTTTAAATTGGAAAGTTTACTACATATTATTGTAAAATAATTATTATTTATTTCGCAAATTAAAAGGGCAAGTATCCGTATCTAAAAGGATAGTTGCCCTAGAAACTTGTGCGGATAGTTGCTCTGGGGGCAACTATCCGCAACTATAACTTCTTAAACGAACAAAAGCAAATATTTTCTTTTTGTGTTTTTTACTCATTGTGGATACTATAACTTAGCTGGAATACAATAAGTATTCAGGTCGTGGGTTCTAGGCCCACCCATGTCGGTACTTTTTCAGATTCTTTATTATTATTATTTCCTCTTTATTCATTGTAATAAAACATATAAATTATATTTTTAAATACATATAAAAAAACATCTATTTAAAAATATAAAAAATAGTACCCCACCGGCATCGGGTATAGGAACCAAGCTACCGGTGGTTAGGGCTCCAGAGAAAAGAACTTCCTCACGATGCGCGCCGTATCAAGGAGCACTGCCTTCTGCATCTGGCCCTTGACCCAACCATCCAACCCGAGCCTCTTTAGATGTTGGTTATTATTATTATTATTATACCACTTACGTAGCAGACCTGATGGAAAGTGGTTACCGTGGCCTATTAAATATTGATTTAGAGGCTATTTTTGTTATATTTTATAGTTTAATGGTTTAATATTTTGTATAACGTTGATTAGTACTTAATAAAAGATTGCAATAAATAATAAAGACTGGTTGAGTAAATCGATATCAATTTGTTTTTCTTCAAAAATCATTGTGAGGCGTCTATCCCCGCATGAGGCAAGTATCCTCTGAGGTATTATTTACGTTAGGCAACTATCCGCTAGAGTAGGCAACTATCCTTTTTTTAAGAGGTCAAATAAAACAGGTTTTACTCAAAACCTATAATAATTAGGTTCTTTACAATTGGCTTCTATAGTAGTTCAAAGACCTATAATTTGATATACATGTTGAAATATTCTTATTGAGCACATATTTCTTTATTATATAGCTTTTTTGAAAAGTGGCGCAACTATCCGGCTTTTACCCTAGTTGGAGGGGTAAGAGGGAATATTAGTAAATTCGGTTCTTATATTCTTTAAAAAAAATCAAGAAAAGAGCTTGATTTGCTCTTCAGACTTTAGTTTTGAAATAATTTTGAGACTTTGTTGTGATTATACAGAAAATGTCCTTGCCCCTGTGACATTTAAAAAAATGTTTAGCCATATAATTATTATCTTTGTGTTAGTCCTTTTAAAAAGTCGTAGTTGATTGAGTTTTCAATTTAATTTTGAAATAATTAAATTGTAAGTTTCGGTAAGTTTTGAAATCGCACGGTATAAAAAGTAATCTTATTGAATCACATCCTTGCACTGTGTTTTTTTTTGGTGCAAACTGCTAGTCTAATAAATAGTATAGATGTTTTTGTTTTTCAAAGATGACTAAGTTTTCGTTAAGATCTATTTCAATTGCTTTTCCGGGCTCCAAAACTCTACTATAGCTTTTAAATATCCCAAACAAAGCAAAAATCATATTGACATTTAATTCAGGACACATTATCAAACATAAGTAAGTACAAAATTACAATCTAAATTTATAGCTCAAACAGAAATATTCGACCACGAATGAGGTCGCTACCTCAGCATATAACACTACCTACTAACTTCATAACTCCGATCACAATAGGTTTTTTTCAAACATATTGTGCAATAATAAATTTCTTTTCACTGCAATCAGACAACCTGCGAAGCATAATTAAATTCATATTCAATCATAAACTTATAAATGAGTTTACAAGCGCAGATTCTTTTCAACTTGTATTGGAAAATCTAATGAGGTTTGCTATTGAATACGCAACAGAGGAGGCGAGATTTATTGTGAATAGCTTTAGAATTATTGTTAAGTGTATTAATGTAATGGATGGGAAATATAAAGGGCAGGTCGTTTGTGTTCCACTTGAGAGAATATACGCTGGTCAAGTTCGAATCCATACTAATATTATAAATGCGAAATTAACTCTGTCTGTCTGTATTTTACGCTTTCACGCCTTAACCACTGAACCGATCTTGATGAAATTTGGTCTGAAGGCAGATTAGACCTTGAGAAAGGACATAGGCTATGTTTGGTCGCGATAACCGACATCCACGCGGATGGAGCCGCGCACAACAGCTGGTAGAGAATAATTACAAGTCAAGGCAAGACACTCATCAGTTTCGGGTAGATGCAGTTCATCAAAACATCACAGCAAAATCCGCAGTTAAACGGGCAAAGCGGATCCCCAGACTCCATCTTGAAAGGCTTCGGATGCAACTGGCAATAACACTAGGATGAAAAAGATAGTCAGCGTCAGAAATATTGTGACCACAAATTCTCAAAATAATCTTAAAATCAAGGTAAGGAGCAAATCATACTGTTAAATTAAAAGTATGTACCGATTATATCAGAACAATCCGTCAACAGGAGGGGGAAAACAGTTCCAACTGGGGTCCTACTCGTAGGAAAGGCTATAATCAAGAAAATCGTAAATTAATAACAGGAAGTTAGTATAGTCATTAACATAATTGTGCATACTAACCCTAATCTAAGTCGGTACTAACGAAATGGATCAATGTAATCTGAGAAATAAATAATTTGAATCTGAAAACCAAGGACTTAAGCTTGTTTTGAGCACTTTGTTCATCAAGATCGATCTGATGCTGACTGTATTCCAAAATGGCGGGCTTGTATGAAATATTTAATGACATTGACAATAGAGGAAGCTCTTGAGATATGTCAGGAAAGAAGCAAGTAAAAAGTATAATTTTTGTTTATTTTTATTTCAAAATGAAGTGCATATCTTTTTAAAGGTATGAATATGTGTGTTCATCATCTATCTCTACATGAACATCGTATCCGATTTGATCTTTTGTCGCTATTGCACAAACTAAGTCGGGTAATAAGTCACCAAAATGGATTTTAGTTGTAGTTGGAGCTAGTACTAACGTCGCGTCGCATTGGATTTGTTCATTTTCGTAACAGATTTTTGGGTCTCGGGTTCGATCCCAGGTTTACCATGGCACACACCAATGACTTTTCGATGCTTTTCGAAGTTGTGTGTATTTATCGCAGGTTTATAAGTGCCCCGTTAATAGCAATAGGCTCGCCACCTATTACATTGGGACCCAAACATAAACTGGCGAAATGTGGGTCGTGCTAGCACCTCTGCCTAGCCCTTCGGGGAATACAGGGGTGAGTTTATGTTTTAATCCCTATAAGGGTATACAGAGTTCTATTTACATAAATATTTAGCAAATTTTTAATCTTTTTTCATCCTGGCGACGCAGCGATGGCGCCTCGGCCCTTAAATTATCTTCTCCCAGTGTGCTGCCATCACTGTATGGCGTTCTCGGAGGCGCACATAAGGTCCTGCGATGTACTTGTGTTTGGGCATTTAGCACACGTTAACAGAATTATTTTCAATTAAATAAAGACTATGAACTTTTCAAAAACCTTGTTGGTTCCATTTTTAAAGGGTAGATAATCCATTCAATATCTAGGCCACCATGGTAATGTTCCACGTGACTGAATATAACACAATGCCTCCTCTATGAATATTACGCAATATTGTTATCCAATAAATGACATCCCTTCTTTGAAAGGCTTCATCTAACCTACTTAGAACCTTTAGAAGCTATTGTTCGCACAAAATTTTCTATTACTGATTGACTTTTGTAACTGTTTCGCATAACGTTAGTGCAATTGTGCAAATACTGATTACTTCATAGGAAACTGTCTGTTAACGTGTGATTATTGATTCCTATGCCGCACCATTAAAATATGGTAGTCCCTGCCAGTTCACGTGTTTCCATCTTCCTACGACCTACAGTCCCGGGTCCTTTAAGCGGGGCGTGAAAAGGCATCTGATGAGGCCGTCAAGCTAAATGCCACCATTGTTAACATGGCACATGTTTATAATGGTGACCCTCTTTCCGAGACTTTGCCTTTAGCTTACCATCAGGCGAGGTGAAGTCAAATTGACGTGTCCTATTATTAGAAAAATGATCCTGTCCTCGGGACCTATAAGAACATATACTCGTAATAATAAATGGCCTATTTTTTTTATCATACATTAATTACCATTACGCAAAATCAGACGGATTTATCTTTACCGTTTACAGTTTTTTACATGAATAATAGATTTACTTAAGTACACATAGTTTGTGTAGATTGTTGTGGAATATTATTTTTTCTTTTTTTTAAATAAAAAAATACAAAGATTATACTAACAACGAGGGAATGAAATATGAGTCCTAATATTCATAATATTGTCTGCTATGCAGAGTCGGTTAATTCAGCGGGAATATTAGTAATTATTATTATTTTTATACAAAAGACTTTCTATAATTCAACGTTTATCACTGCAAAATATAATTTCATTTCACCAATGTTTCAAACCCATAAAATAATCAGGATATCAATTTTAAAAACTACCATTTACCGTAAATAAGTAGACAACAAGTTCCCCCAATGTCTTATATCACCCACAAACTTGGTAAACTTAATAAACTTGCGACTCCCGACTCCATGAATTGTCGGCATCCAAGTTAAATTGCAGTCATGTCAGTCTCGAAGTATAATACATTATTTTTTACTTGTGCAGTGGCTCCGTCTGAGCTAGACGGGGTGATAGATTGGGTTCAGAGATAAGACTTGGTTTAACTGGTTTCATTTTATGTGTTGTAACAAGTCGCGATTTATTTTTATAACAGGATTTGGAAAAGTTAATCAGCTGTATGGTAAAGGAGAAAATTTACAAAACAATTACAATCTTGTCGTAATGTATGGATGTGTGTAATATCCAATACAATGGATGAAATGACGTAATTAAAAGAGTACATAGGGCATAGTAGTAGATAATAAAGATGACCAATCTTGGCTAGAAGACACGAATGACAATGACGTCAGGGTTGAAACTAGAAAAATATTCGTTCATAAAACAAGTGCGTCGAAAACGGAAATACCCAACTTAATGACTGTTAAAGGGCATAGCATTAATAATGCCAATATTCCAGAATTATGAATTTCATACTATCTTCTTGATCAAATTTAGTTGGGACCAACACTGAACCCTGAGGTACACCTGTTTATAAAAAAGTATGACCTAAATGTGAAAACAAAAAAAAATTGACTATTTAAATTAAGAGAGTGGAAAAGCCCTATTCCTTATCTTGGCACTGAAATTGCATGACAAATCAAATCAATAAAATAAGTTTCCCCCTAATATTGAAGCAAGAAAGTACCCACAGACGACAGTAAAATCACTCGTAACCGAACTTGATGTACAGACAGACAATCCCCAAGAAATAAACGAACTAAATTTTGCCATAGCCGATAAAATTGGAATATTCCACGTTCAGTTTAAAACAAAAATTGTGTCACAGTTCCTGGGTGAGGCGGGATTGAATTTTGAATTTGGAATGGAACGCAGAAACTAGATTATAATAAATTGAGACCTGTATGGACAGCCCGCCTTTTTGTAATGTCATTTGTATGACAGCTACAAAAAGTCGCGCATTGTTGTCGATCAAGTAGTGGTCTCTCGCGACTCGCGATAATATAATAATAATTAATTCGTTCGTAAAGTACCTATATCTATATGGAAGTCGTAGGAATCTTTGTATATTTTGGCGACACACACATTTCTTGTGATGATAGTTAGGGAAGAAGAAAAGAGAATAAGAAAAAGGTTAAGGCCTCAACTACTCTCATAAGTTGTAAGAAATTAAATGTACAGCAACTTACAGTCGATATTAAGTGAAGAGCAAATGAAACTGACACGCCTAAATAATAATTAGATAAGTACCGCCTATACACTCTACACAGATTAAAGATAAAGGTTTACTTTTCTAAACGGGTGTCGGTATTCTCTCAGGTTCTTTTTTTAAAATAGCGAACGTTTCAATGGACACAGAGACACAATCTTGATGTGCCGTTTCATTTTTTTTTATAATATTAAGCTTTATTAATTTCTCAGTGAGAAAGTTTACCGCGCAAAAAGATTTTTGGCGGTAATATAATTTTAATTAACATTCATATCGTGTTTATCTTTGAGGATTAATCTTCGTAAAAGTAGTTCATCAACGGAAGTTCTTCAAACTTTTTTGAAGGTTTGTCAAAGATTTCACCGACAAATTTTGACATTTATGTTTTTTTTTTAACTTTCACGGAGTATTACGCTAAGATACGCATGAAGATAAATCCTTTGAAGAATTATAATCTTATTTTGTAGTTGTTTAAGTTATATTTAAATAGGACACGTTAATATGACTTTACCTCGCCTGGTGGTAAACTGAAAGTAAAGCCTCAAAAGAGAGGACTTAAGTAATAATAATTACATCTCATCAAGAAAGCTTTCTGTAGAAGAAAATAACATTCTACTCGTATTCTCCATGCCTTAAACAGTTACATCACCAACATAGTGACATATTTTAAGTTCCTACAGGCCGTATACCTAAATTGCTAAGTAAAGTTTCTTGTTAATTCCAAAAGAACATAAAACACTACACACTGTTTAGCAATTACGTCGTAATGACGTAACAAACACAGCCAAACTTAATGAATTTTAGTGGGCACGTATTAATAGACTTACGTATGTGTGTATATGTGTGTGCGCTACCGGACACAACACCGCTACATCCTATCGTGCTGTTCTGAATGTCAATGCCAATACAAGGATTAATTCTCTACTGACACACCTGCGAGGCAATAAATTCCGTGAAGATAATGATAAAAATAAAAATGTCGAAACGAAATATTCGCGAACTAGTTTTGGAACTACTCTAGTTGAGTCAAAATGGAATCTAGATGTTAGTTAATTTGAAGCATTAGGTATGTATATATGGGACTCCTGGGACATTCTTCCGAGGGACTCCCATCCATAGGCTGTTGGGTGTTACCGTGAGGGTTTATAGTTGGTAGAAGGCCGGCATAACATCCATGAAGGATTTTCCCTCACGGTAAAGAAAAAATAAGTATGTGAATGAGAGGAGAACTATTTATTATTTAATGTCCTGTGACCTCTAGATGGGGCATAGGGCATCCACAAAACCCACTAACTCCTTCTAAATCATCCTTGTCGATCTTGGTCTTCGCACTTTACTTCACTCCTAGTTTTTCCCATGCATTCCAATTATATAGGTCGTCGTTTGCAAAAACCAACAGAAAAACCGGGAGTAGCATTAAGATTATGATGACTATAAATGGCTTTTTTTCGTGCGGAAATCCCCTTAGATATTTCTCCACCCGGAGCCGGAAGGGGAGGTTATGTCGGACTTGAACAGATTAAATCTGAGGCTCGTAGTGCTAGGCTGGAGGTGAGGTTGTCTTCAACATATCCTTCGCACCCCGGCTGACCCAGGGCTTACGGTCTGGCCCTCCTCGGGAGGGGGTAGTTTTAGTCAAATCGTTAGGATAAAATGACTAAGTAGAATCAGGGTTCAGTTTCAAAAATGAATATTAGCATTAGTCTGGGTGTTTCTATTTTGTAATAATGTATATTTACAAAGGAAGCTAACTAAACTATCTAAGTATCTACAAAAAATCTATAAAAAAAATCTATATCTAATCTAGAAGTCATAAGTTAGTTAAACTATGCTTACTTTGATATTTCTTTTATTTATAGCATCGTTCTAAAACTATTACTGCTACAAATTGTATTTGTCGTTCGGCTGAAGTCACATCGTTTTAATTTTGTTTCATAAATTAATCCCTGCCAGCTTTCGATGCTATATCGGTATCGAAAGGAGGCGCGGGAGCAGGGACGGGAACCCGAGCCTGATGAAATTCGGGCCGTGAGGTCTCAGCTCCACAGGGACATGGTAGCGGAATGGGAGCTACGACTTGGGCGACCAAGCGCAGGGCACGCCGTAATAGCGGCGGTAAGACCCATCATGGAGGAGTGGCTAGAGAGGCCACACGGCAGCCTCTCGTACCGGCTGACGCAGGTGATCACCGGACACGGGTGTTTCGGGAGTTACCTGTGTCGGATCCGGAAGGAGCCAACGTCCGAGTGCCATCACTGTGATGCGAGCGAGGACACGGAGCTGCGCACGCTGACCGAGTGCCCGGCGTGGGACACGCCGAGGTGGGTCCTAGTGGTGGCTCTGGGGGTGGGAGTCCTCACACTCGCCACGTTGCTCACAGCGATGGTAAGATGCGCGAACGCTTGGGGTGCGGCTGTCTCCTTCTGCGAGCAAGTAATGCTCGAGAAGGAGGCGGCCGGTCGGGTCCGGACCAGACTCCGGGCCCGGGAAGCCCGCGCAGAGCGAAGACGAACCGGACGTCGGAGGTCGCAGAACGACCTCCGTCCTCCATGAGCGCTGGCCTGGGGGTGACCGGTGGAGCCGCCTGTCACCCTAGCAGAAGCAGGCCGCGGCGGCGGCGCAAAATGCGCCTCCCCGTAACCGGGGCTAGATGGGGACACTGTGGTCCCCACAACCCGAAGGGGGCCATCTCGATAGAGATGGTCCTGGGTCTGCCGGGGTGCGAGAGATATGCTTTTGGCAATCTCACCTCCGGCAACCAAGGACCCAAGACGGCGTGCGTTTTAGTCGGTTCGAGTCCGACATAACCGCCTCCACCGGCTCCGTGGGGGTGGTATCCGTGGGGATTTTTCGCACGATAAAAAAAAAAAAAAAAATCCCTGCCAGCTCACGTGTTTCCTTCTTCCTACAGTCCCGGGTCCTTTAAGCGGGGCGTGAAAAGGTATCTGATGAGGCCGTCTAGCTGAGTGCTACCACTGTTAACATGGTACATGTCTACGATAGGGACCCTCTTTCCGAGACTTTACCTTTAGCATCAGGCGAGGTGAAGTCAAATTGACGTGTTCTTTATAAAAAAAAACTATTATTTCAATGTGTGTTTAATACATTCTTCACGTGGACGATTAGGGTAATAATTATTGTTAACGAATATTTTTGTTTACTTATATGCAAATCATTTCGTGATGCTTTAAGTAATAATGACACAATATTTAGCACTGTTGGTCGGTGACGCTCGTGTGTCGTAAAGGTAGTTTGCGTAAGTAGGTAGGTACGTTACGTTACTGTATAAGTACATACGAAGTAAGGGTCCGATCGATGGATTAGTCACGAAGAATTGCTTATACATTAGGTATACTACTGATGACTGTCTACTGAAAGGTATTAGCATATTTAACACCCACATTTCGTCAATTTTATTTGTTTCCTCCAGCCGACATCGTAATGAAATTCACGTATTATAGGATAAGTAAGAGTATATTACCAAATTGCCATCAACCGGGTGCATTTATTTTTCAAAAAGGATAGTATTCATGCTAAACTGGAGTGGGAGTTCACATCAGTAGTATAATTTCCAGGGTTTAAAACTGGGACCTTACGATGGCAAGGCCACTCCGTAACCACGAAGCTACCGACGCATTTTGAGTGCGTATTTATCAAATTTTGAAACCTTAGTCGCCTCTTACGACACCTTATGGATGATATTATGATGATACTAGCTTTTGCCCGCGGCTCGGCCCGCGTGGATGTCGGTTATCGCGACCAAACATAGCCTATTTCCTTTCTAAAGGTCTAATCTGCCCTTATACCAAATTTCTTCAAAATAGGTTTAGTGGTTTAGGCGTGAAAGCGTAACATACAGACAGACAGACAGAAAGACAGACAGGCAGACAGACGGAGTTCCTTTCGCATTTATAATATTAGTATGGATTATGATGATTAAGTACATCTAATGTAAAAGAAAATACAAAGTAATTTATCAAAGTAGCAATGCTGCAATGTAAATAGAAATAAATGCCAATATCTTTAGTTTAATAAATTATAACAAAGTAAATATGCTATGTACAGTCAAGTCTACAAAAGTAGCTTAACAAATTCTAATTTATTGAACACTGTGGCCCCTAAACCTTACATAAAATTGTGAAAAAAAAAACATTGAATATGTAAATTAAGTTTGTCTTCTGGGAATCATAACACTACATTTACTATAGACAGATGCATGCCATTATAATAAAGATTTGTAAAATATTTTAGTGTTAATCAACTTATGGTGTTGACTGTAAGCTAGATCTTCAAAATTCAAAGCTAAAGTTACACTCGTAATCAAAGTCATTACACTGTCACGAACTTGTACAGTTATACACGTTTTTCTTCATTGACACGTGAAAGAAATGCGATCGCGAATACGTTTACGACTCATGAATGAATGAGTGAATGACTGAATGAATATACCCACGCAGTTCATTCACGTACTAAATAAGATTTGTAGGCTATTACTGTGAGTTCTCATTGACTCGCGGCACGATTTAAAATTTTAGTTTAATGAGTTTTATCGTATGTATTCGTGTCTTTACAATTTTTTTTTACTAATATGATAAAATAATAATTAATTTTTATAATTAGTAATTACTAGTGCAAATATAAAAACCCATATACTTACGCTGGTTATTTGATATTCCTCAAAGGGTAGGCAGTGTAACTACACTGACATTTCACCAAACATATTCGGTTACTTTTCATATGTATTGTGCACTTTTTTCTTACCATCAGGCGAGGTGAAGTCAAAATTACGTGTCCTTTATAAAAAAAATATTATGCAATTAGTGTTAATTTTTGAAATCTCAGTGTTACAAACTCAATTTTATAGAAATTCCATTGCATTCTTGACATTGGCTAAGTATATCTGAAATACTTACCAAGGGGTATTTTATGCGGTAGCCTATATAGTGGTATTTGTAATGGACTGCTGAGACGAGGTCTCGGGTTCGATCCCAGGTTTACCATGGCACACACCAATGACTTTTAGATGCTTTTCGAAGTGATGTGTGTATTTATCGCAGGTTTACTATGTAAGTGCCCGGTTAGTGGCAATAAGCTCGCCACCTATTACATTGGGACCTAAACATAAACTAGCGAAATCTGGGTGCTAGCACCTCTGCCTACCCCTTCGGGGAATACAGGCGTGAGTTTATGTTATGTTATGTATTTTTCTTGAGCAAGAACTCGAACCCTAGACTTAATGTGTCACTTCCACGGTGCCACCGATGGCTTGTAATACAAAAGTGTGAATTTTGAATTCAATTAGCTGTACACAATGGACACACTCACTGCCAGTACTTATAAAATAGAGCGATGGTTGTCGCCCACTCCAATTTACCGCTGCCTTGCTCCAGTTGGGAACATATCGAATTACAACCGGTTGCAACTTTACTATCTGAACATAGATATCATGTAGCAAATGGCTAAGTTCCCGCATGACGGCAATAGGCCCGTGAACGGAAAATCATATTTGGTTAAGGGTGGATGTCAATACACCCTCTGCCTTCCTCTTTGGGGATTTACGCTTGAATGTTATTTATTTCGTATGTATTCATTTACATCCAAGAAATTTATTTCAAATATATCTACAACTAGCTTTTGCCTGCGGCTCCGCCCGCGTGGATGTCGGTTATCGCGACCAAACATAGCCTATGCCCTTTCTCAAGCTCTAATTTACCCATATACCAAATTTCATCAAAATCGGTTCGGTGGTTTAGGCGTGAAAGCGTAACATACAGACAGACAGACAAACAGACAGAGTTACTTTCGCATTTATAATATTAGTATGGATACCTTTATCCGAGTTGTTATCAAGGATAGCACTTTTTTTTAAAGAATATTAGAACCGAAGTTACTAATATTCCCTCTAACCCCTCCAGCTAAGCTAAATTGCTTGTGCTAGAAGTGGGTTCACGTCAGTAATCTAATGGCCAGGATTCGAACCCGGGACCTTTCGATCGTAAGACTGACTTGTTAACCATTAAGCTATATTATTCCATAAATTAGTTTGATTGGTTTTAGACCTCCTCCAAACCTTAAGAAAATACCCAGAGAATCGTCCATTAATCAGGAAATGAACAATCTGCCTACATCCTCGAAGATAAAGAAGCCGTATTACATAACATTCCCGTAACACATTACACAATGGAAACGTTCCACACCAAACAACTCAATCAACACCATTGTAGATGACTGTACCAACCAAAGTTAACCATGATCCTTCCAAACCGTGACAGTGCATACAAATATAGACACGAGGCGATAAATCTTTTGGGCTTTCGTTAAGATAACTTTCACCATGAATATATTTAGGGTTATTACACATACGCCATAAAATCATGCTCTATGCACTTTCATCTCCATATAGAAGAACCGTGTATGTTGAGGGTTTTGGTAATGTACAGTCGCGAACAAAAGCGTTTTTGGAATTCCGTTGCTCATACTTTATCCGAGTGTCTGTTTTTCAATATTATACAATTATTTCTACACGATTTCACTAAATATGAAATTAAAACTAAAATAATGATTAAATTAAAACTAACATAATAATAAACATAATGATAATAATAAAGTACAATATTTACAAGAAAATAAAAAAAGTCGAAGAAGGGGGAGGGAGGGCAGTTCAGGCGTCGAAAAATTCCTCCCCATCGATGTCGACTGATAACGTGCCCAAAGGGCTGGCGGCATTGCCCCGTTGGATGGCAATGCCAATACGTTGTGCAAAAAAGAAGCCAGCCCTTTGGTCACGCGAAGCATCGACCAGTCGCTTTGATTTAGCAGGACAATCACAATAACTAGTAAATCAATAAAAAAAGTGTCAGTATTTTTTTAAACTTCAGAGGATACATTATTTTACAGGTTTAGTTTATACGTAAAAATAAACTTTTGAATGGTTTCTATCGCGATATATTTGTTATTATTTACTTATAAACCGATGTTTCACCGAAATTTCGGCCACTCTTTAGCAGCCATGTTCGCAGAGTGACTAATAAATTAATTCAATGAGTGACATTCGCGTAAACTTTAGTTTATACCTTTAAGAGCTAAGGTGATCAGTATCCTAAAATGTGTTAATTAAGCTACTTTTGACGGTGACTGTACCACCAGCAGATTTATTTTCAATTATAAGGATCTTTATGCTCTTTTTGTTCGACTTTTGATAGTGTTTAGTGTTTTCCTTTTGCTTTTCTCTTCCTTTGGATATATTATCGCCTAAAGTAAAGCCACAAAGCGAGAGAAAAAAGGTAAACAAAGTTTCAGCGGTTCCAAACATTTTTATTTGAATTTTTTTACGTAGGTATCACTTCAAGCGCATTCCAGTCGGGAATGAAATTGCTCATAAGATGGCGGATCTGACAGCTTAGATCCGCTGTGCTGACAGCTTTCCTGTACTATGATTATGAATCACGCAACAACAGCTGTTGCTCGGCCATTGTCGCGTAGTGTGACTATGCGACAAGGACAGAGAAAATAATCGCTAGTTATCGCAACGTAACTCAGTAATGGTCGCTTTGTTTACCTTTTTTCTCTCGTCTCGTTGGCTTTACTTTAGGATTATAAATCCTAGAGTTGAATTTTTTATAATAGGCCACAGATAGCACCAAGTTTTAAAAAAACATGTGCTTGTTAGCTACCATAGCACTATAAAAATTGTACTAAAAAATTACCTTACAGTTTAAAAAAGAAATGGGCTGACGATAGAATGCGCATATTTTACGTCAGTGCTAATAACATCGTAACCTTGTATAATCAAGTAGTATCAATATTTGACACCCGCATGTATAAAGTCAATGACCTCACAATATACGACTGCTATAATTATAATATATGTAGGTATAACATTCACCCACATTCGTATAAGATTGCTAAGCAATTATTTATCAATTCTAATGACTGTTTTGACACGCTAGCTAGATGAAGAAGTTGGTTGGTTGGTATACAGAAGGTTGATTATGTTCAAAAAGCGAATACGCACACACACATTAATACATATTAATTTACAAGGATCTCGACTCATTTCAGTCAGCTCGTCAGTATTTTCTCCAAAAAAATCTGATTGGGATTTTTTTTGAGGTGAGATGTTCTCAGAGTTATTTTGGTTTTTTTTGTTGCATTTAATGATAAAATTATCAAAGTTTAACTTGAGAGTATAAGAATTATGACTTAATGTATCTTCACTTCACTTATATAGTACTTATAAAGCAAATTCGCTTTGCGCGTCCCTATGTCCCTATGAATGCTTATATCTTCAAAACTACGCTACAGATTTTGATGCGGTTTCTTTTAATAGATAGAGTAATTCAAGAAGAAGGTTTATATGTATAATAGATGCTTAATATAGTAGAGAGTGCAGCGGGAACGGAATCGCACGCTGTCCCAGCCACCTTTTTCAGGTCATCAGTCCATCTGGCTAGAGGGTGCCCTACCTTGCGTTTGCCTTCTCGCGGTCTCCACTCTAGGACTCGTCTGCTCCAGCAGGCATCGGTCCTTCGAAATTAACGTGTTCTATAATAAAAAGCAAAAGTAAAAATTTCGGAAAAACCCTCGACGTATAAAAAATAATTAAAAAAATTTTTACTGCAGCGCCCCCTGTTGAGTTGTCATTTTAACACCTATATAAAACCATGCTCCAAGTACAGCCGAACCCATAACTGAAAACTGCATCAAAATTGGATTGGTAGTTTCGGAGAAAATGGCAACATGGATTTGCACAAACAAACACACAAACATCCTCTCACCCCAAACGCATACCGTCTCCGTTCCGTCGTGGATAAAAAAGGATAGACTTTTGAGATATTAGAATTCACCCCTAAAGGGTAGGTAAATATTTTCAAGAATCGGCAACACTCGCCAGATGCACCGCACCGCTCTTTGATGATTACCCGTGCATGCTCATGAGTTTTCGCTTGTTGTATGAAGCTGGCCTTCTGAATTTAACATGCGATGCTAACGTGGAACTAAAACATTATTATAGTCATCTGAATTTCGCTGGCAGCTGTGAACTGGGGAACCAGGTTACATGGTTCGTGAGCGCTTAGCTTTAATTAATTAACAGCAGATGATGTTTCTTGGGTAACAAAGTTCTCAGGCCGGCTCTTCCAGTGTCTGATGACGTGAGTAACACTGTATTTATTTTATTTTTAATAACGCTTTCTTTTGTTTGCAATGTTAAGTGTATTAAAAGTTTCGCACAGAATTAATACTAATGAGAAAGTGTATGGTTGAGGTTGAATCTCGTCTCGTATGATGTGAGATCGTGTAGTAAAAGTGGGTGTTGACACGTTTCTGCCTACACTCCAGGATGAAATGAAGTTGTAGTTATTTTTGATCTAAACGATAAAAGCGCTTTATATCACACCCGGGCATCTGAAGACTCCTGATGGCGGCGTGTGGCTCCGTTTGCGTGGGATAACTTATCCTGTTCCCTTGACCGACAGGAATCTGTTTTAGTGGTCTAAAAATCTTCTTCATCAGCGTTTCAGCTTGGAGTCTGGGGTCCGCTTACCAATCCAACTGCGGATTTGGATAACTTCGATATCGGTCTAAAATTATCTTTGCATTAATTGTCTTCCTAATAAAACCGTTTTGGTCATATCAATTACCTTTTTTTTTTTCGTGCGGAAATCCCCTCGGATACCCCCCCTGCCGGAGCCGGAAGGGGAGGTTATGTCGGACTCGAACCGACTAAAACCGTACGCCGACTGTGGGTCTTGGTGCTAGGCCGGAGGTGAGGTTGTTATAGACATATCCCTCGCACCCCGGCTGACCCAGGGCCATCCCTTACGGTCTGGCCCTCCTCAGGAGGGGGGACAACGGTGTCCCCAACTCGCCCCCGGAATGGGGAGGCGCGCTATTTAGCGCGCCGCCGCCGTGGCCTGCTTCTGCTGGGGTGACAGGCGGCTCCACCCAGGCCCGCGCTCATGGAGGACGGAGGTCAGTCAGTGCCCTCCGACGCCCGAGTTGCCTGCGCGCGCGGGCGGCGCGATCCGCGAGTCTTTCTCGCTCGCGCCGCCTCTCCCACTCCGCCGTCTCCTTCACGACCATTACCTGCTCGCTGAAGGAGACGCCGCCAGCCGCCCACGCGTCCGCGCAGCGGACCATTGCTGTGAGCAGGGTGGCGAGGGTGAGAACTCTCACTCCCAGGGCCGCCACTAGCTCCCGCCTCGGTCCGGCGGTCATATCAATTACCTAAATGGTTTCAAAGTTGAAACGCGGAACAATGAAAATTACCACAAGGCGAATAAGGAAACTTCAGGGATGTGGGGCAAACGTGGAATGAAGCAGAATAAAGGATTGTTTATTTGTGTTTTCATTTTGAAGAAAAAAAACGTAGCCAAATCGACGAGGATTTTACTATTAATTTTTAATTTGGACTTCCAGCACAGTTTTTTTTACATTAAGTTTAGGGTTAGGTATAAATAATTTAAATGATTTATTTTTTGATCGAATCTTGACATCGCGTATAACTACTTTCATTTCCTAATTTATCTAAAGTTAATTATTTTTAACGCCTTATTGGATGATATCTCGTTATAATAATTTGTAATTACTGAAGATATATATGGTCGTACTGATGCATATATATTATATGTTTTGGGAAAGCAAGATTACTTACGAACCCAACTAGTTGAGACGCCGAGACACGACGGATTTACAACGGCATGTGTTTTGGCAAAAATGCGGAAAGGCGCCGGCGCTGCTCTAACCGAAGCAGAAGCAGGTCCCGGATGTCAGACGGCTATCCCTTCCAATATGGCCAAAAAACCAAGCCACATCATATTCCTTACGGTAGTATATTGATACCGAAAGAAGGCCCAGAGAAATCTGGATCGTGAAGTCCCATCTCCACAGGGACTCGGTAGCGGAATGAAAGCTAAGACTTGGGTAACCACGCGCAGGGCACGCTGTAATAGCGGTGGTGAAACCCATGATGAAGAATGAGCTAGAGAGGCGACAAGGGAGCGTCTTTTACCGGCTGACTAAATGTTTCGGGGACCACCTGTTTTGGATCAGAAAGAATCCAACGGCTGGCATTGCTATTATGCAGCCCTGAGTCCTCGGCTGGTAGTGTCCAGCGTAGGAGTTGTAGGGGGAGTAGGAGTCTTCTCAACGTCGCTCAACGACCTCCATCCTCCATAATCGTAGGCCTGGGAGTGACGAGTCGAGTCGTCGAACGACGACTACGTTTGAAACTTAGTGTCAAGTAGAACAATGTTCCTGGTGAGATAGAGGCCAAATGTGAACCTATCAATGACGGAATCCCGTGCGAAGTGAGGATCCAATAGTGAACACAAATCCGATAGTTCCAAATTCAACTGATACATAACACAAATGAAATAACTTCCTCCACCTCGCGTGTGCCAGCCCATTTGCGGTATTAAGGCCAGCATACACAGGCGGCCGTCCATTATAACGGCATCAGCGCCAATTTCGCTGTTGTGTAACGCGCTTGTGTTATGGACCCGATAGTGTAACTTTTACGTCATGGAAGCGTCTTCGGTTTCGATCTTTATTGTTTTTTATTTATTATTTTGGCTCAGGTGGTAAGCAGTTACCATGATTGGTCGTACCGCAAAGGACCGCATACGGTGGAATCCATCAACGCACCAAACTGTTTGATGCCTTCCTCCCTCTGCCGCACGATAAAGAGCTGGAATATTATGTCCGCGCACATGTTTCCTGCATCGTACAGTCCCGGGTATTTCAAGTGGGCCGTGAAAAAGCATCTAACAAGGCCGTCAAGTTAGGGACCACCATTTTAAGTCCAATAACATAGGATTGTTTTGTGGTGTCGTCAAGAGGTCAGATTGTATGGAAAGATTGACAGAGTTTGTTTGTTGGTACAATCTGTTCATAGATAAATTAGCATTCAGAACTGGATACCATTCCGTATTCTAAGGCCTACTACTACTGGCTGTTACTGCCAGTGGGGACGCCATTTGACCGGACGGGTGATCAGCCCTTCTATGTGGGGCCATTTCACCCAAATCCCCTGTAACGACTGTCATACATGTTCGTATGGCAACCGGGACCAAAGCTAATACTCATGTTCATGCATACAAATATTTGCACTGAACGAAGACTGAACTCGCGTTCACCGCTACGCCAAAGAGGCTGTCATTCTAGGGCTATTATTATTATTCTAAGCTATTAAATTCCTATGCAACGATAAATTCCCATAAACACGATCGAAAATGAAAATCTTATTCAAATATGTTGATTACTTAGTTAATGAAAGTAATGCGATCTAGTCGTGAGAACAGGACCCGTTCAGAGCTGTTCGCAGTATTACATAGATTACAGTTTATCACAAACGCGTTCTGGTCACGATATTCCAATATTATATCGATTTTATGGATTGGTTTGCAAATGTATGACTTTAATAATAGACATTGAGAAGACGGTTGTGTCATGGGAGCAATTGCAATCTTTGATACATACATATAACCACGCCTTTATCCCTGGAGAGTTAGGCAGAGGTGAATTAACACCCACATTTCACCAATCATTTGATTTGGTCCCACGTAATAGGGGGTGAGCCTATGCCCGGACTATTGTTGACTCAAGTCATGCATCTGAGGCTGAGTCTGGGCTGTATTACGCCTGATGTTAAACAGCCCTATGCCTCAGTCGCCTTCAACGACACCGCATGGGAAGAAATGGTTTGATACGAAACCAAATAATTAGGGTATGTAACCTATATATTCCTACATACCTACATATTCATTATGTACATGTAGGCACTTACTACTGAGTTCTAAAACACGAACACACAGCCGAATAGCCAAAACAACACACTTACATACCTATATTTATTTGAATGAATTTTACAGCAAAGAGTATGCTAACTATACAAATCGAATACATAGGGAAAAATTAAACTTCTCGGGCGGGACTTGAACCCTCGATCTTTCCCTTACAGGGGGAATGCCTTGACTAACATGTGATTCAAATTTCCCTTCTATTTTTATCCGTCTTTAAGGCGACGACGGTGGAGTCATCCACCGATGTTGTTACGAACCATTCAACCTGAATTTATTGTTTCCCCATCACGCTAAACAACTCGTCAGCAATAACAATATATTAGTGAGCAATTTATTAGTAGTTAATAACGAACAAACAGACAATAAAATAACCTGAATTGTCTATCAGCCGCTGCCACATCAATCAAAGGGCTACACGTCTAAATACAAAAGGTGCAATTACAAATGAAATCGTTCAACTGACAGAACATTCATCAATTGTTCGCATTCAAGTTATCTATCATACATTCATATATGCAACTGTAAATCCCCGAAGGGGTAGGCAGAGGTGTATTAACATCCACATTTCGCCAGCTATGATTATCGATTTCACGTAATAAACGCTTATTACGTGTTTCGGCCTGTTGCCTTCTAGCGGGTACTATGTCTTGGGCTGTATGTTTACTGTCGGATGAATGGTCCTATCCCTTAGCCGCCTCCTACGACACTCATGGAAAGATATGGGGGGTGGCCCTATTATACGCCATTAGTAACCAATGAGGTGATATGTTTAGCTTTACATAATATTCATTAGCTGTTCTGCAATGTCTACTTAAGAATTTATAACCAACCAGCTTTTGCCCGCTGCTCCGCCCGTGTGGATGTCGGTTATTGCAACCAAACATAGCCTTTGTCCTTTCTCATGGTCTAATCTACCCCTATACCAAATTTCATTAAAATCGGTTCAGTGGTTTAGGCGTGAAAGCGTAACATATAGACAGACAGACAGAGTTACTTTCGCATTTATAATACTAGCTATTGCCCGCGGCTCCGCTCGTGTGGATGTCGGTTATTGCGACCAAACATAGCCTGTGTCCTTCCTCATGGTCTAATCTACCCCTATACCAAATTTCATTAAAATCGGTTCAGTGGTTTAGGCGTGAAAGCGTAACATATAGACAGACAGACAGAGTTACTTTCGCATTTATAATATTAGTATGGAAGAGTGTAAAACTAAAAGGAACTGCTTGTAATCTTGTTAGTATTGAAACTAGCGGCTATAGCCAAGCTTTCACAAAATTAAGATCAATCATATCATCACGTAAAACCAGTACATATCGCATAAACAGTTTAACATTGTAAGTTTAAGTAATATTAGCCAACTCCGTCTTAGGGTGGGTGACCATTCTTCAAAGAATCAAGGAATCAATTTCATTTATTGAGTTTAGGCACATATGAAAGTCAGAATTTAACATTAATGTCAGGAATCACAGGAACAATAAATAAAATTTAACATTGAGACTTCTCTGTGTCTCGGAGAGCACGTTAAGCCATCAGTCCTGATTGCCATACGAAAATATATGGCAGCCGTGATGAGCAGTTAGTGCCCTAAAATGTCTACAGCTGGTCTCTATATACAGAACTTTGATATCATATCATATCACCAACGGGTTATGGAGATATTAACACAATAAAACAGTTTACTGTCACATTTTATTTCTCACGAGCATTGCGTATTGCCTTGCAAATGTGGCACTAATCAAAATCTTGACGTTCATAAGTGTTACTTTGTAAACTAGGTAAATGAAAAAGATATCTACTTGAGTGCCATCTTCCTCTATTGTGGCGATGGCGCCTCGGCCCTCTAATTATCTTCTCCCAGTGTGCTGCCACCTGTATGGCGTTCTCGGAGGGGCACATAAGGTCCTGCGGTGTACATGTGTATGGGCATTTAGCACATGTCAACAGATGAGCCATTGTCTGTGGAGTGCCATGATTGTGGTATAGTTTTAAAAAAGAATATGTCAGTTAATAATCACGTTATTAATTAATAATGTTGAATATCTTCACATTCAAAAATATGTCGACGTTCATAAGTGTTACCTGTTTTCTCAATTATTTCTTTCAGCTGACAGAAGTTTGTCTATCGTTCGTGGAGGTGTGACAGCAGTCATTTCATACTGCAAGTTTTCCATTTTATCTAGTACAAGTAACTGTGGAACACTTTAAATCTCTTCCCGAAGTGTTAAATCATTTACATAAGCTGATGTAACTTAGATTGTACAAACTTTAACTTTATCATATACATTATAATATACCCAGGATCTAAAACAAAAATAGCAAAGCAATTTGAATCTTAATCCATCGATATAGTGGCTTGAACAACTGCAGTTATAATTTGTTTTCAGTATCAGACTTGACTGTTATGGAAATTCTTGCTCTAAAAGCTAGTTGGAATTGAAATTATATCACCTTACATAAGTCGTAAGAAGTGATTACCCATTGCAATTCACAATAAAGTTTAATTGTTATTAAACGTTGGGTAACTGAAAGGAAAATATGTTGACATCTTAGATATAGAGTAGGCTAGATAGATAGCTGACCGTGTCGCCATAATCGACCAGCCTTCTGAGGCTGAGAATCAAGAGGAAATTCGATTTATGTTCGATTGGTCAAGTCTGAAAATTATTTCGACGTTGGTAAGTTGTATACTATATATTTTGTTCATTCTATCCTCTATTTCTGAAATCTAAATATATATAACTCAAAGATGACTGACTGACTGACATAGTGATCTATCAACGCACAGCCCAAACCACTGGACGGATCGGGCTGAAATTTGGCATGCAGTGATGCAGCTAGATGTTATTACGTAGGCATCCGCTAAGAAAGGATTTTGATTAATTCTACCCCCATCCCCATGGGGGTAGTATTAATAAAAAATAGGGGATGAAAGTTTGCACGTAGCGTGACTCTACACTATGCGATAACCGACATCCACGCGGGCGGAGCAACAGGCAACAGATGTACATAAAAACCGTTCCGTTCAAGTTTTCATGCATTACTCAATACGCAATGAACTTCATTAGCTAACATGTGCTGCCATAGTTCCAATTGGATTCAACGTGTTCGGCGTTAGTATTCATTAATTAAATCCAGACTCAGACAATGCAGTGCAAAAGCTTCCTGTGCCTTTATGTGTGTTTAGTCTACATTCAGCTTGTTCGATCGATAGTTAACATAAATATTTCGAATTGTGCCAACTGACGAGTTGAGTTAAAATAAAATATTTTTATTTATTGCTATCACGAAATTTCAAACTTATGGATCATCATTCTATCATTGAACAATGTTGATACGTATCATGGTAGATGGTGGCCATTTTTTTTAACTTTTTTTACTTCGCCAATGATAGCCAATGATAGGTGGGTATGTCGGACTCGAACCGACTAACAGCGCATGGTGTTTCGTCGTCCTTAGACTTCTTCACAGTTTATTATCACTCAGTGAAGTAAAGTCATATTCAAGTGTCATAAAAAATATTCTTGAATCTAATTTTCAGTGATGGACATACATAAGTACTTGTATGCTAAAGCTTAAAAAACTCTTTATCTTAAGCCTCTAAATTTTTACTCGTGAAAACCAAACATACCATATTAATTATTCAGAAACCACAAATTTTCTTTTTCGACTGAACATCTCAAGATTTTTATGAGAACATTTTAAACTATTTTAATACAGCAAAAAGAAGTGAAAGTGTGCAGTAGTTTTGCTAACAATGGCAACATTAGCACACGGTCATGCTGTTGAAAAGGTCATTGAGGTACATCGCTTGAACTATGAACCACGCTAACAAGGTAGTTCTGACTATTCAGAAGTTAATAAGATAATAAAAAACGATTACTTGTCTTTGATTTTGAAAACGGGCATGTGCGAATTGATTCACGATGAAAGTGTTACTACTTGAATTGAAAGTGTTGCCATTGATGAATACTTTGACGTAAATACTTACTTCTTCTAAATTGGTTTCATAGTGGCAGATACAATAAGTTCTTCAAGAAGGGCGTTATTAATTTCTTACAGGAACGTTAATACGAGTGTGACTCTTGTGGTGTTGCCATACATTTTTTGTCAAATTATCTCAAGAGGCAATAAAAATAATGAATAAACAATAAGGGTATAATATAGTATAAATACCCAATTACATATTAACCGCAAACACTATACAAAAGGACATTGTAAACAATATCTAATGTCACCTTGTTCTCAAACTGTCATCGTGTCAAGGGTTCGTTCTGTTGTTGCTCGTATTCTTCCAAAGTGGTCGCGTTTAGTTGCGGTCGTACGGTCACTTCATTAATCTGTTTTGGAGGACAAGATTCTTTTGTTTCTTTATTTTACGTAGCACTGTTGATGAAATGATGACTGTCCATTTATTATTTAAATGGTGGTGAAATTATTGAATTAAAATTCAATTTTTAAAAGTTTTTTTGTCTAGTCTTGTTTTGACATTTGACGTTCATACGTGTTACTTTATGTGTGTCAAGTTCATGCTTGTTACTTTGTGCCTAAAATTAAAAAAGTTCAAAATATTTGCCAGTTGTTTATGTTTTGCTAAGGATTTGATTGTAACTTGTTGTGTATCAATAAATAAATAAATAAAAAAAACAACAAACTGATATTATTCATAATTGAATGTTTTCACTTTGAAAATCGAAATGCAATTGAAAATCGAAATGCAATTGATTCAATTTAGTGGCTTGTAGATATTTAGGACTGCCACGAATTCCCTAAAAAGTAAAAAATATGTATTTCATTTACTGTCAAGAATTATAGTATCTGTTCTTATTTAAAATGTCATATTTCAACTATAATTTTTGTTTGTTACCGAAATACAAGTTTGTGTTTTTAAGCAATTGTTGATAAATAGCTCAAGTTCCTATACAGTATTTCTAAAGATTTCAAAGTTGCCGACAACGATAGAACCGGATGTAAAAAAACAAGTATCACCCAAAAACTGTAGATAGACCTTTTCGTTAGAAGTTCGAATTAGTGAAGACACGAATACTGGCAAATGAAAAAACAAACACTGTGGTAAAATAGGACATAAACCCGCGGTCCTACTTATAGCGGATACATCAGAGGTTTTACGTAGACGTAATTAGTATTTCATAACACAATATTAATTCCTTTTATGGCCGTAGGGCAGTTAAGAAAATTTAATTATTACGTGCTATAAAGCTATTTAAAACAGAAATTTACGCGAGTTGAAAGTTAATAATGTTGTAAGTTAATAATTTCGGTGTTTATGCCTATAATATATTCTGTAATTTGCTATTTCCTAGAAGGCTACGTCCTAATATGAAGTTATTACACGATAATGGTTCGGGCGAATTTTACTTGAATAAATTATACTGACGTTGAAAAAATTATATTATTTACCTTATTCTCTTAATAGCCATTTGAACAACAAGATTTCGCGATTACAATGTTTGATCGTATAGTTAATGGGCAGTATGGTCGCCAAGTAGCTTTGGATTGAGACAATTGCTCACAATATATTTATGAACTGAATAACTTTAATATTAATCTTTTATGTCTTCTCTTTTCAGAGCATGCCGCCGCCCGCTTAAGGCATGAGCGGCCGCGGAGCGGGGGGGCAGCGCTGCCAGCTTATATTGCAGCGTTGCCTCGCGATACAACTCACCAAGCCCGGCAACGCGCCAGATGACTTCTGGATGTATGAATCTGGATATCTGCTATTTCAGGTATGTATTTAACGTATACAAGATGTGAAAATTTCAATGTGCTAAGTTACTAGCTGACTCCTGCGTCTATGTTTTTTGCTTCTCTAATAGGATGAGTTATAGATGAAAATGACATGTATAAAAATTGCACGGTTTTACCATGGATAGTTGGAACTGATCAGCTATCCTATATTTTTCTGACCTGAAAACTCAAGGAGTTCTAGTTCCCACTAACTAACGTTTGAAGCGATGTAAAACGCTCATTATAGAACCTATACCTTATAGGGCTTACAGAATCGTTACAGTAGAGAACACGTACCTCTAAATCCGTGCAACAGAGTACAAACAAAGCAAATGTTTACGTTTCGAGCAGCTGATGCGATACGGATGCTCCTAAATCACCGTGAATGGGATACAAATAGTATCTATACTATGGATCGATTAGGCCGAACGTTTGGATTACAGTGTCATTGTTTATAGCCATGACATTATAGCCATAGACAACGACACGATGTATCGTTTTAACAATTTAAAAATGGAATCGTAATAAATGATAATGTTTAAAAATTAAGAGCCATATTTCATATTAAGTGCAATTACTAAATAATAGTAAATAAATCACTTAAAATCTTTTCCGTGTGTAGCAGGGATCAATAGCCTCAAAAATTAATATCAATCAAGTTTTTGTATAGCGGTGTTTGATGCCAGCCATTTTTTTGTTTGACTTCATTGATATTTTATTGTTCGAAGTTCAAATGAGTATACTTTTTTTGTAGTGGTATACAATTACAGTGTTGGGCTATTAAGAAGACCGATGAAAGTCGATTGTATGTAGTGAGGATTAGAATGTTAAGGTGAGAAATGACGAGAATTGACATGACAAGAAATGAATATGACAGAGGAAGTTTGAAAGTAACTTCTTTGACAGAAACGGCAGAAGAAATTCGATTATCTTTGTATAGATATGATATGAGAACAAAACATAAAGTACATACATATTCACGCTTAGAAATCTATGAAGGGGTAGGCAGAGGCGTACTAATAAAAATTGTAGGTCCTACGTAATAAGGGGTGAACCTATTGCCATCAAGCGGGCACTTTTATTTTCGAACAGTTCTATCCATTATTCGCTTTCTACGACACCCATGGACTCTTTCCATGGGGTGGCCCTATTTTACTCTACTGGGAACTACCACGGTTAACCGTTCAAAAATAAGCCACCCATGAAGTTAAACTTTAAAACACGATACACAATTTCAAAACATGGTAACTAGAAACTATCATAAATTATCCAGAAGCTTCCAGAACACCAAATATTATGCAACTACCCCATTTAAAAATGTTTACGTTTCACATCAAACACCACAAAATATTCATATTACATCTTTATACACCGCAAAATGCAGAACATAAACAAATTAAAAAGCTACTAGAACCGCTTTGGGCATAAACTTTCTGAAGGCAGGTTTAAGGACCAATAAACATTCATTAATTACAGCTGGTCACTTCCTTGTACGGATCAAAGGACGGACTAAAATATAGATGCCGTATATGGCAAGACTGGCTTTAGAACATTCATTTAGTTCGAGTGAACTAAACTACTAATTTTGCTGTTGCATACTGCAGTTTACTTTGAAGTGGTTTATTATTAGTAGCTTAAATTTAAAAAAAAACACAATTTGAATTTGGAATGAAAAAGATGTCATACTTTTTCAGCTAACAGTCATTAATGTACAGTGAAGGACAAAAGTTTATTGAAACTTAAATATTTACGAACATTTTTAAATTTTAATTTGTAAAACGTATATAAATAACTTTTACAGACTATAGCTGACTGTAAATGTAGAAATATTGACTTTGACGTTCATATGTGTTACTTTTGAATGTAGGGCCAGACTTTTATCGCATCATAGGTACTGGTATGAGACAATCAACAATCTCTTTTTTTGTAAAGTGAAGTCACGTAGCGTCGTCGTTAGGAATATTCAGTACCTACCTCGAACTAGTATGTATTCGGTGTCACCAACGCTGCAAATTAAAAAAAAATTACTGACCATTTTCAGCACAGAATTGCATTCGCATTGAATACTGTTAAAATTAATAAGGAGGACGAAAGGGTTAAAACTGTCTTTCCTATAACAGAAAAGATTTTAACAGAGGCTTTGATAAAACAAAAAAAAATGGTATATTTAAATACGTTTTTATAAAATAAATATTGTGCCACACAACCGAAACTCGATATTTAAAAAGTTTAAACTAAAACCCGACTACCGAAAAATCACGCTTTAAAAAGTGACAAACAAGAAAATATCAAGGATAGCCGTCGGTCGTATGCCACTTTTCCCTAGAATATATTATTGTTTTGTTAGAGTAAGTGGCATACGACCACGGCTATCCTTGATATTTTCTTGTTTGTCACTTTTTAAAGCGTGATTTTTCGGTAGTCGGGTTTTAGTTTAAACTTTATTTTTTATTTAAATTATTTTGAGGCAAGGTAAAGCTAATAATTTATACATATTTGAAATGTGCTTATTAAGCACTTTTATTTGATACCAAACACGGCATATTTATCTCAAATTTATTTTTTAATACAGTCCCTTATGAGCGCTAGAGGGCGCCACACAAGATTGGGTGACACGTCATATAGCCTATAACCATCGGACGATCAAGCCGCTTGTAACGATACCTCATTTGTCCAATTCTAATAAGTATTTGAGGAGCTATGAGGGAACAAATGAACATACATACATACATACATACATACATACATACATAGCCTGTCAAAATCATAACCCTCCTTTTGGCTTCGCCGTAGTCGGGTAAAAATGTATATTCTTTTTGGCGCGACGTCAATATTTAAATCCATAGACTTATTTTTAATAGCTACAAAAAACATTATCTATGCATGTGCATAAAACTGACCACAGAATAGAAATTAAATTGTCATAACACTCGTAACACATTTTCGAACTTAAAAGTTAGCATTATAAATGCTATAAAAAATTCATTCAAACTCATAACATAATCCGGTTCTAAATCAAATTCAAATTTAAATTCAATCATGTTCATTAGCGAAAAAAGCTACAGTCACCTTTCCCTACTTTTACCTATTCATTATCCATTGTAAGTATATTGATGGTATACGTCCGCTACCGCTAGCATCGGTAGTTGGTAATATTTCCTGCTTCCATTACAGAATGACCCGATGCTTTTTATGTAGGTATACCTACTATAATACTAACTGTAGCTACCATAATTATTATGTCGTATTTATTTTATTACACAATTTAACTGTACGATAGAACTTTTTATCACTGTCATACAGATGACATTACAAAAAAAGAGTTTCGGCGTCCTGTTCCAAATTCAAAATTCAATAATTCCCGCCAGGTACGATGGCACAATTTAGCAATTAATTATTCGAATCGAATAAATAGAACTGGAAGTAGTAATTCTGTGAAAGCGATAATTAAAAATGAAAAACGTAATTTAATATTACCATTAATCTCGTTCGTCAGAAATCAGATCCGATGAAAAAGTTTATAAGAAATGAAAACCAGAACAGGCCAGTAGACTATCATAGTGAACTAGTACTCCTATCATTTGAAATTGTAAACTTAGACTTACAAAGAAAATTGTACCTAATTATTAGTTGAATAAGATATATATTTATTTGATCGGATGACAATAACTGTGACTGTGTGAACTTTGTCTCGGTTGACCGGTCAGTATCGTGTTTCGCGGCTTTACATTACAGAAATATAATGCACAGGCGTCACCTAGTTCGGCCACGTTGATTAATAAGAGCTTGTATTTACTCTGTGCATTCGATTTGCATTATACTATATATACACGTTTGAAAATTACATAAATAAATACATACAATCATGCTTTTATCCCCGGAGGGTTAGGCAGAGGTGACACCCACATTTCATGTAAGTAAAAGGAAGTGAGCCTATTGCCGTATTACAAGCACTATTTTTAACTCGAGCTATGCATTTGAGGCTGAGTATGGGTTTTATGTATCTGTTTGATGTTAAACAGCCCTATTTAACCACGGATGACTTCATCAATAATTTTCAAAATAAAATGGATTAAAAAGCTTGTGACTATGTTTATTAAATTAATAAAACTAAAATTAAAACGCGTCGTAGAATTCCTCCGCATCGCATGACTCTTGTGGCAGCGTTCCCAGAAGACTGGCAGCTTTGCTACGTTGTATGGCAATGGTTTCTCTGACCTAAGTAAATACAGGCCAGCCTTTCTGGTCACGAGAAGCCGGTCTAGTATTATGGAACTTTGTTAAAACAAAGGTGAGAGTAAGCTTTCTGTGTCTAACTTACATAAAAAAAAACTTGTTAGAAAACAGAAAGTCGTGCTTCTTGAAACATGTAAAAGTATTTCATGCGTAGGTCGGTAACATTTAGATATTGCACATATGGCACCCACATGAAAACATAAATATTATGATAGGAATCAGGGAAAATTTAACGCGGTAGTTCATAGTTTTAATTTGACTCATAAATTATGGGAAATATAAGTGACCTCACGTCGGCGCTACTTGGCTTTGTAGAAAGTTCTATGCGGGGTCACGGCGCGCATGCGCGGCGCCTTTGAGGTATAATTCACGTAAGAGGTGAAGAGGTCTATGTTTTGGATCTAAATATAAAAATATAGACGCGTTGCCGCTTGAAATGGGGTCTCTTTGAAGTTACTGGAAATTTGGTCATAACTTCTTTCTTTTTTTTATTGAAATGGCACCTTACATTGGTTATATGGGTACCGATGATTCTGCCAATCTCAAGGTGGAGAGTAGGTTTAATCGTTTGTAGAGGTCTCTATGTGTTTATGGGGTTACTAATTACTATAATGGTGGTGGCAGTAACTTAGTTTGCAACAACTTGTTGCAGCTCTGTAGTATTGTATTTTTTTAAAGGTCACGTCAATTTGACTTCACCTCACCTGATGGTAAGCTAAAGGCAGAGTCTCGGAAAAAGGGTCACCATCGTAAACATATACCATGTTATCAATGGTGGCACTCAGCTTGACGGCCTCATCAGATGCCTTTTCACGCCCCGCTTAAAGGACCCGGGACTTTAGGAAGAAGGTAACACGTGAGCTGGCAGGGAGTTCTAGGTCTTAATGGTGCGGCATTTTAACTAATAAGTTAAAAATATTACCTATGTTAACAACGACACTTATTTATGATTTTATTGTTACGTGCTTTACACAAGTTATTATCGCTTTATAGAATGGATAGGCTCTCTTTTGTCCGCACTTAGTCACATTTTTGGGCCATTGTGCAAAAAAATATCTAAGTAGATAAGTCACTCTATTACTAACACTGACATGGCACTAATTAATCTGTAGTGAGGTGACCAATATTAAAAATATAAGGTCTTTTATTTTTACAATTAGCTTTTGCCCGCGGCTCCGCCCGCGTGGGTGTCGGTTCCCGGCAATTATTCGAATTTTCTCGCCGTAAAAACCATCCTTGAACTTCAACGAACATTTAAAAAAAGAATTGGCCAAATTGGTCCAGGCGTTGTTGAGTTATGCGCTTACCAACACATTTAGCGATTCATTTTTATATTCTAGAAATCTAGATGATTTATGAACCTCAATGTCTTATATCCGAGATGACAGCTTACATAAAATATTACCCGCCAAAACGGTTATAATGGCTGTCAATATTATAAATACATGTCATCGAAGTAAGCTACAATACGAGTTTGACGTCTAAAACATTAATTTATTAACTTTGGCAGATAACAGTAGACATAAATTACTAACATACATAGATTACTATTTATAATATAAGTTATTTTGGAGTAAAAAGTGCTTTTGAAAGATGCCTAACTGTTGGGATAGAACTGTCCGAAGATGACATTACAGAAAAAAATAGTAAGTTTGCGAAGTAGTTCAATTGAAAAGTAGACGGAATGCGAAATAGGCTGATTGCTAAGTAGGAGATTTGCGAAGTTATCTCCACGAAAAGTAGTCAAAGTGAGAAATAGACAGTTTGATAAGTAGACCCCTAGCGCCTGTGCGGAATCTGCATCGTGAACTGAAAGTTTCACGTGCCGATATCCTACCTTGTCGAGTGTAAAACATATCTACTTATATGTTGGGATAGAACTTGCTTCGAAAGCTGAAAGTTTCACGGGCCGACGAATATTAACAGCCGAAATTACTAATATTCCCTTTAACCCCTATAAGCTAAATTGCTTGAGTTAGGAGTGGGTTCACGTCGGTAGTGTAATGGCCAGGATTTGAAATCGGGACCTCTCGATCGTAAAGCAGACTCCTTAACCACTAAGCTACTGACGCTTCTAAACATACGATTGAGTGGAAAATATAAATATATTTTTTTGTTTCTTTAGTTCCTTACGGCACAGGCTAAGGTGCTTGGACCATGCTGCCTTGTCATCAGTTTTTTCTTCACTGAAATGATTGTGGATGATATTAATGATGATGAGTTGATGATGTTGTTGTTGATGATGATGATGATGATGACGGTAAATGATTATTGATGCCTTAGTTAAGTTGTGGGGACTACTAAATGCTCCCTGGAGAGATTTGGATTGAACACTTAGTTACAATTCCCTGTGATATGCCACTTACCTACATGTGTGTTTGTTATCCAAGACGTTATGGCTAAAAATCCAGCATTTTTTACATAAAAACTCGAATTCACAGCAATTTCGGAACATAAAAATATCATCGCGAAGAGTCCTCTATGCTTTCCCGTCAAAAACTCAGTTTTATTGAATGCTTGTCTGCTAACAACTGTCATGAGTGTCACAATCCTTTTGTCTTTGAATCGCTGTTTGTGGACATCGCCGGCGGCCGGTAATTTCCGTCGCAGACACCCTGGCTGCGTAAATAAAGTGTGAACGAACCTAATACATTAGTTATGGTGAATATGGTAAATATTTCGTATATTGAAGTAGGTAGGTAGGAAAGGATTATGTTGCCTATAAGAAAATTCTAATTAACTAACTGGTACGAATATGGACCAATCTCTAATTGATTTAAATCACCCATAAAGTGTGTGTAAATAATAATATAATAACAATACGATTTCACCATTTCCCTAAATGTAGGTCCTACTTACGTATTTTGACTTCAAAAGCTTATAGCGCAAAATAAAATCACAGAAAGAATTTGTTCGATTCAAGCTTCTGAAATCCCCAACACTTGCATAAAATTATTATTGATGTTTTATTTTAGTACAACGGTATTTAAAAAAATAGCTTGTGAACAAAAACGTTTCTCTTTTACTGTTTTTAATTTAATTTCTCTCTCCTCTCTGAGGCTCACCATATTGTCACTTCTTCTTAATTTTAAAAATATACTGCTGATGCAAAGAACAACATTCGTTAAAATGGAACGCATAACAAAAAAAGGCGCGAATTTCAAACGACAAGTTATCTCAATCGCCATGTCTCGTGACCAAAATGTAAGTAGGTATCTCACCTTAAAACTCTAATTACATCACTCTATTACTATTGCTTTTCACAAGAACGGCTTTGAACACTACTTATCTATTTTTTATTAACAATTAAATAATTTTACGTTAATGGGAACATTGTTTACGGTTCGAAAATAAATTGTTACGAAAAAAAATGGCGAAATGGGTACATCTGACATTGACATTGGTGAAACGCAGTGAAAAATCGTAAGTTAATTAGAAGATAATGGATTATTATCGATACGACTGTGAAGGTGAATCGATTTAAATATTTACAATATTATAATTGTCACGTAATGTTGCTAAAATAGGTAAGATAATTTTTCCACGGAGAAACTGTTGAATTTATTGTCAAGGAAAAGTGTCAACAGACACTCAACAGACCTATAAACATAATTTTGTGTAAAAAATAAGCTATTTCAATAATAATACTCTACAACATCTAATTACACAGCGCTGTCTCGATTCAAAATCAAATTTAGACTATCTGGCACAGTCTGTGATTTTGCAGAGCCTGTGAATGTTCAAGTTTTGAGCGAATAGGTTTCTTCTAGACAAGTGTTTTATTGTTAACCACTTCATCACTTTGTGTCATCAGCAGGTCAGAGGTTCAATGAGAGCTTAAATAAGGTATTTAAGTAGGACCTTTCTTACTTTAACGTATAATAATAGCAATAGTCCTAGCTTAGTAGATTTATTATACAAAAATATTATATTTAGTGCTAACAACACTGAGGTAAATAATGATAGCTAACAGGATGTATTTTTTAAGATTGTGGTGTCAATCTTAGTGAAACGCTTTTAAACTTATTTGCGTGTTTTCGAATGCTAGCTGAATACGAAATGCCAGGTCTTATAGTAAATAAAAAAAAAACCTCTAGTAAACTGAGGTCAAATGTCGTTCCAAATTCAAAAGTGCGATTTTCAATTTCCAATGAGAATATTTATTTACCGATACACCTACTTACATTGTTTTAAACTTTTTATAAATTTCACTATTCCGGATGCAGCGGATGATCTCACGGGGAGACGCAGAAACTATTGACTACTTTGTGTGTTATAATCTCATCAACAACAGTTCCCAACACAGACATCAACCTACGAAATTATATACTTCATTATTGTTATAACAATATTACATAACCCTTAAAAGTAAAACAAACTTCCTAACAATAAACAGACCTATTTATTCGAAATTCAAAAGAATGAAAAGCATTCTTTTGAATTTCGAACGAGTCCAATCGTAATCTTCTCTAATGAAACAACATGAACATTATTTTACGTAATGAATATGAACTTCTATTCTTTATTTCTCTTTACAAATCAGTTTTACAAATAAATCCGATAAGAATCTTGACCAAAGGTTAAAGTTTCATAGCAATTGTTAATATAAGCCATGATTTGTCATAGTTTCAGTTAAATTAACCGTGGTTAATGCCGTATTGTGAACGTGTGCGATAAACCTTAGGTAAAGACTTTCCAATGTTATATGCGTGAGAAACATTGCGTATTTCTTAACAAAAAGGTTAGGTTAACGTCTTTTACTGAATCATTGTGGTACTTCATTGTTTATAGGCGGAATAAAGTTCTGAAGATTATAAAGTTTTATCTGATAAGTTACTCGTAGCGAGTAATTAAAAACTGAAAGAACTGCTGTTAATAAATTCTCGGATTTAACTATTGGTTCGCGTAAAGTTATTGAAATGTCAGCATCCACTACCCCATTGACAGCCTCTGTGGCGTGGCGGTAGTGCACGCGACTGCCACGAAGGAGGCGCGGGTTCGATCCCCGCTTAGTGCAAATATTTGTATGCAAGAAATAGCTATTTGCATTGGTCTGGGTGTTTCTATGTAAAATATGTACTTATGTATTTACAAAAAAAGTATCTAAGTATGTTTATCCGCATTCTAGATTCCATAACACAAGCTAGTTAAGCATGCATTACCATGGCTCTAGATAGCGTTGTGTAGAATGTTGTGAAATATTTATTATTTATTAAACACCTATTGGGTCGCTTACAGGGTTATTGAAATATCAGCATCCACTGCAAATGTCCCTGGTTGTTGGTTATAGGTTCACCTACATTAGCCAGTTTATTAGCATCCAACCTATAATTAGGTATAGCTCGATATATATATCTGGGATCTAAATCGCTAGATATAAAAGGCCCCCTTTTTATCGTGCGCAAAATCCCCACGGATACCACCCCCATGGAGCCGGTGGAGGCGGTTATGTTGGACTCGAACCGACTAAAACGCACGCCGTCTTGGCTTGGGTCCTTGGTTGCCGAAGGTGAGATTGCCGAAAGCATATCTCTCGCACCCCGGCAGACCCAGGACCATCTCTTTCGAGATGGTCCCCTTCGGGTTGTGGGGACCTCGGTGTCTCCAACTAGCCCCAGATATAAAAGGACCTAGCGCACGCAGATTGTTTTGTAATAATCTATGCTTGGTGAATTTGAGCTCGTCTACCGCAGTAGCACCCCGTACTATCTTCAAAATACATTCAAGAAACGTGTGAGTACTGCGAGTACTTATAGAGCACATTTTAGGTCCAAGATATATGAATCGAGCAACACAAAAAAGGTGAAAATTTTCAAAATGGAAGCCGATGGAACATATTACCTACTTATCTCGATCTATTTTTTTTTTAATTTAAGCATCTTACTTGTAAAAGGAATCGGGTTATGGGACCACTCTCCACTTTTACATAGAAGTCTTTGATATATTCTAAACAAATTTTTAATAATATCTTATGTGTAGGAATATGTCATCATCATAATTTTCGTTCGTTCTCTTATTCATCCACCTTGTATACTTTTGTTTACTTTGGGTTTTTGAAAGCGTCTACCGTTTCACCTCCCAAACCCGAGAGGAAAGGCTTAGTTGTAGCAAGTTATATCTTTAATCGGCAGGTGTACCGGCTAGCAAATTGACTTAAGTCTCAAAGATCTTGTTCGGCCCATAACCTATAAATAATTCCATATATGTGTATAATAGATAATCTAATCGACTCCTTATGCAACATTAATAAGAAATTTCACTTTGTGTTACGGTTAATATCGATAATCGATTCGATCATAATCGATATTAATATCAATCGCCTCGAGCCCTCACAACAGGGTTGTAAAGGGCTCTGATTGCTAGCTATAAAATGTTACCGTTTACTATTTTATTACTTGCAACACTCACTGCAATATTCGCGGTAACAACTTTCTTTGACAAATTCTAAAAATTAAGTCAAACCAAATTGAGTTTTACCACATCGTAATAAGATACAAAATAAATAGTTTATCTTCCTCGAATGTGCTGACAAGAAACGGTCAAAATAACTCATCGCAATCAATTTGTTCTCAATTACAGATTCGTGTGTTGTACAATAGAAATAATCGCTTACGCAACAACCCTTTCTATAAGAAAACAAACTTGGTCCATTCAATTCGGTGGTTAGAATTTGATACGAAAATTGTGGCAGCTTTCGACTTTAATTAAAATAGTATTATATTGTAATGTACCGAATAAAATGTGGGGCTACCGTTTACTTTCCTTCTATTTTGACGAAGATACCGATGATACCATTTTTTTCATTGAGTTATCGATTTTATGTAAAAAATATAGCTGTTTGTGTATGAGGGGACCTATGGGCACCTGAATAGGGGTCCAACGTATTAATTAAAATTTTATTTTATTCCAGGGGACGAATGGGTACCTCAAAAATTAATTACTGGACCATATACATCCCAAGTATATGGCCTACATTCTATCATCGCACCGCTCGCCATAGACAGGGAATTCATCCCCACACATTGCATCTGAATACGGTGCGCACCGTGAGGTATGAAAGGAACTTCATCCCACGTACGCTCAAGCTGTGGAATGAACTCCCTGCCATGGTTTTCCCAAGCGACTACAATATGGAGTTCTTCAAGAGGGGCATTAGAAGGTTTCTTCAGGGTAGGCAGCGCGAGTGTATCGCACCTGGTGTTGCATACGTCCATAGGCCGCGGTAACCACTTTCCCTCAGGTGGGCCGTGTGCTTGTCTGCCACCTAAGTGGTATAAAAAAAAAAGTATACGGGAAAAATTGTATGATGGTGGTTTTGAGTTTTACGGTCTTACACCGGGTGTAAGGGGAACGCTCCTGACGCCGAAAGCCTCTAGTAGTACTCCAGGTATTGGCATAAAAACAATCGATTTGGACAAATACATTCTTTTTCAATTTAAAAAAAAATTAAAACAACTATAAAACGTGTGCTCTTTTGCATTTGTGCTTTTTTAAAAATTACCGTTTCACTCATCTTTACTAACATGATGGAGAGTACTTAATGGAAAATAAATAATTAAAAAAAAAAACAAAAAAAAAAATTCATATTATTTTTTTATGCCGTCGTATTATGTACCTGAAGTACAACTAAGGGCTGTCAGCTTCGGGAAAATTCCCCTTACACCCGTTATAATGCTTTATAACGCCCTTTTCATAAACATTCCAGTCTTATAATAAAATACAAATTTTCAGTCTGTAATTCGCATCGTCGAAAGTCAATCCTGAAAATAACTGAACTAGTCTGGTCTAGCTAAACTGTGTCTGATGTCTAAAGGAATAAAAAGGAATAACGCTGAAAATTGTTGTTGATTCTCTTACTCAGAAGCGGGATTATGGGCGGTACTAACTCCATTAAAACAGTCCCATAAAATGACTTCCTCTCAAAGGAGGCGGGGCAATTTCACTCCCAAGTAAAAGTCATAAGAGGAAGTCATAATTTATTGCTCAAAACTAAAGTACAAATTACAAAGTCATTACAAAAACAATCGGTAAACAGACTAATGAGCGATTATGATATTAAAAAATGAACATTATTATCTATGGGCTGTACCATAATATTTAAATGGCCGCCGACAACCGGAAGCAAAGTCATCAGTTTAATTAGTAGATAGGGTTGTCAGTAATAATAATGATTTATTATTTCCGAATATTAAATGATTTGTTTGAGAAAAAACCTCTCGCTGACCGAAGTATTACGTAGGCCTTTTCCGATGCGGTTTTTCGTATAGTTTGTGAGAATGCAGTAGATCATCTCGGCATTGCTTCTGGTAGCATTAAAAGCCATAAACCGTCTTGATACTTACCTGAAAACTGAAATCACAAGCATTTCCTATAAATACACGGTTTATATTACGTACCTAAAAGTGACGAGGGTCCCTATAACCCGATTCCTGTCGGCTCTACAAAGGAAAACCATGGTAGAAATGTTTGCATTTAAACTCCCATATTTTTCCCTCGGCTTGCTTTTGAAAATTTTCACCCTTCACTACTGGTAGGTAGGTACCTAATATAATGATTCCAATTATTACCTATATTCCCTTCGATTAGGTGTATAACTAAAGGTACCTAATATTCTTGATGTAAGTAGGTACTTATCTTTTTACACAAACACAAAAAATAAATAAACTACTGCTTAAACTAGTGGTTCAACTTCTGTTTTTAGACGCGTTTTGTTTCTAAACTGAGTTATTGAACAACAAAAGAAAAAAAAACATAAAAGTTATGGACTTAACCAAACGGAACGGAACCAAAGGATTGGTCCAGGTAGCTTAATTGATAGACTCTTCCTTCCTCCTCCTGTTAACCTGTCGAAACGTTAGGCAAATCAAAGGTTTTTATGTCCATACCATGATCGCGTTAATTATTTCCCTTAACATTATTGTAAGTATATCACGGAACGCGAGAATTTAAACTTAGAATTAAATTGTAGTGAGTGTTGTCAACCCTATGCACGTATCTTCTTAGCGGCCATAACTTACAAACCTTTTCAGTTACCAGTAAGAGCGTTGAATAACAAATGCGTAACTAATATAAAGTAATACTAGTGCAGTAACTACATGTAATAGCAAAACTCACCAATTATACCGAGATCGGATAGAAAGTCCGGTGGTCACGACACGATCCGCTCATATTAACTATAACTGATTATAACTACACTAGCTGACGAGAATATCATCTTATTTTATATTGTGTGCCATATTCTATTCATAATTAACGATGTTGTTTTTTTTTATTGATTAAAGAAGGGCTTATTTAATTTCGTTTCAAATTGAGCTTAGTATTTCTTTCCGTTTTGTTTATTCTAATTAAAGATATGGTTTATAATTAAATAATTAATTTATTAATGATTAAATTAGGTATCTCTCGTCTACTGATTTTGTTAACGATATCTCCAAATATTTACCGTTACTAAAACATAAATATTTTAGCCCTCTGTTATAATGGAATAATTATTATGAATTATAAATATATATATCAAATTTTTTTAGTCGTCAAATAAAGATTTTTCGCCATTACGTACATATGATTTTATCTTACTTTTTTACCTTATTTTTGTAACGAAAATTATTATACAGGGAAATAGGCTCATAATTTCCCTGTCTACGATAAAAATAACCATTGGAAGCGCACAACATAGATAGATATTTTTCCCATAATCATTAAAAAATTCCCAATGAATTCAAAACCTCTAACTTTTTAAATAGGCTAAATAAAACTAAATAATGAACCTACAAGGCATCAAACGTACATCATTTCTCGTAGTGATAAATTGGCGAACCCTTTACACCACGGTGCCAACCATTTTCTCTTTTTACTTCACAACCGCTACTCCGTCAGCGTGTTATATCGAAATTCGTCTCACCTAAATAGATACAGCCCTCCCCCTGTGCTTCCCACACTCAAATCAACTACCATCTTCTAATTTCCATGAAAAGCTTTGATTTTTACTGTGTACTTTAACGGGAGTTTTAGAAACAAACGGTTTTTAGCAATAACCAATAGCGCTTACCTTTTATGAAGCCAATTGTCATCGATTTTAAGAAAGATAATGTATAACAGTGTTTATGGGCAGTGTTTTACCGTTTTTAATCATAAATAGGGTTTGATTGATTTTTTTATACATTTATTCTTTATGCCCAAATATAAATTTATGAGCATAAAGGCGAACTTAATGCCGTGAGCATTTTCTACCGGTCAACCTTAGGGTGATGTAGAAATTTGTCCAGGCAAACATTCAAGCAAAGTAACGTTCAAATTGCTTGCACTGTAAATAAGTTATCAGATTTTAGAAGAAAGTGACGTAGACAACAGTGGTGAAAACCGAATGGACTTTGGTACATTTTTTAGCTCTAACTCTACAATCTATTAATTTCTACATTAATTGCTGATGTCGTCTTTGAAAGGGAAGCCATTGGGAATCGTGTTATATTGATTCTTCACCTTTGACAAACAATGGGTTTATGAATGAATAGAAAGTAATTTTTTAAGTGTAAATTTTGTAGTAATGTATACTCGGGGCGTGAAACGGCCAAATTACACATTTTCAGGTCCTCAAGCGAGGTGTAAATAGTAATGAAGTCAATCTTGCCATAGTATGGCAGTATCTAGAATGGTAGGCCTTCTTATTTCAAACCTACTATCAGTTTGTAAAGTCAACTTTACGGGTCAAGTAAAAAGAAATCACCTTATCGAGATATCTTTATAGATAATACTCGATGTCAAGATATATATCTTAGCTTTAGAGGTTTCCTTTCCTTATAAGTACATAACATTATTTTGCTTGTAGATAAATTATTCGTGTTTTGGGATTTCTTTTTACGAGATGATTCCCATTGACTACTTCTTTTCATTATGTTAAAAGATTAGGTACAGTTGCAAATGAAAGTCTTTGAAAAACTTTTAAAATGGATTTCTAATATTTCATTACATTTACTCACGTTTGTAAATCCCCGAAGGGGTAGGCAGAGGTGTGTTAGCACCCATGTTTCGCCAATTATGATTATTGACCCCACAATGTAGTAGGTGGCGAGCCTATTGCCGTCTAGCGGGCCTATTGTCTTGGGCTGTATGTTTACTGTCGGATGGAGAGCAGTCCTATCCCTTAGTCACTTTTTACTACACCTCCAGGACGAGCTGGGGTGGTCCTATTCTAATCAACTGGGAACCAACACGATATTTTATGTAACACATGATGTTATATAAATCGAATACATAAGGAAAAAGAAGAATCATTTCGGGCGGGACTCGAACCCGCAGTCTTTCCCTTACAGGGGGAATGCCTTCACCAATTCGGCTACCGAGACACGCCCGATGTGATGCAAATTTCTCATCTTATACGTCTTAATTTTATATATTTGTAAAACATTTTATATAACACATTTAAGTTTTAATGAATACATTTACACTTCAAATCAATAACTAATTCAATTACAAAAATTATTGATTAATTTTCCAACGAAACATTTAATCCGTTTCACAGTAAACCATCAAATAACGTCATACGTAAACGTTAAGTCCCCAGTTAAATTCCAACCACAAAAATTACATAACGCAAAACATAATTGGAATCAGCTACATCTGACATTTGAATTACATAGAAAACCAACCAATTACTAAGAGCCAAAGGTAAAGAAAGATATTGTCTTATGATACGACTCAAAGTATAGAATTACGAATATGTGGGTTAAAGATGAAAGCTTCCGGTCGAATGAAGCCTCAATCGCTTTGACAGGTCAAGGCTGGGCTATTAGTTTTTTTTTCGTGCCAGCTAGCAAAGGGTTATAGAGAAGGGCCGGTAACTACTAAATATAGTAGAAGGGCCGGTACCTACAAAAAGGAAGTCAATAGACTTCCTTTTTGTAGGTTTATACACGTAACATATATACGTACCTACCTACGAATATGTACAGCGAGCTGCAAAAATGCATGGACATTACAAATACTAAATCGTTTGCGCCGGTATTCAACGCCATCTGTTGACGAAAAAAAATAGTTCATAAAATCTAACTAGATGGCGCCGCGCTATCTTTCAAATGTGAAAAAAAAAACTATCAAAGTAGTTTAATAAATATACGAAACAACATTTTTACTTCTTTTTGTATATTATCAATATTTTCATTACATTAATTTATACAAACACAAATGAATCAACATAATATAATTACAAAAAGAGAATGCTCTCGGCAGGGTTCGAACTCGAAACTCTAAAACTTGGTTTCACGATATGTCGCATAGACACATCTATTGGCTAACATTGCACATGATTATTGCGTTGAAATAGAATACTACTAGATTTTTGTAGTTGCATGCACTACCGCCGCAAGTTACGAATATAATACACTGCCAAAATAAACCTATCTACTTTTTTATTAAGATGACAAATATATTTGCGGAGGTAGGTATACAATATTACTATTAAGAATGAAACGGTAGTTAGCATAATAATAACAACCGTATTAATGTCGCTCTCTAAATACGCTCATAGCTAGTAAAACCACTGGCGCCATCTAGTTTCTTTTTTATAAACGGGGGTTTGACAGTTCATAGGATTATCGATCTTAAGCTATCCATGCATTTTTGCAGGTTACTGTACCTAAAGAGGTAAGCAGAGGTGTTGGGTAAAGTGTGGGATAGAGGCGTGATTATATTTTATATATTACCTTTTAATAAATTTAAAAATACAGTAAAGAGCAAACTGTGCCAGAAAAGCTATTATAAAATCCAAGAATATTTAAACGATAAACAAGCTTGGAAATGAGCTGTTCGCTCAGATATGCTACTCAAGCAAAACATGGTATCTAGACCATAGGTTTTAGGCTAAGTAAGTAAATGTTTTGTAAATAGACCAAAAAAAATATGCCCGCTGAGTTTCTTGCCGGAGTCTTCTCAGGTCTGGGCCGCGTTTCGAACCGGTGGTCCATTTACTAGTATTAGTTAGTATTTAATATTTACTTTATGTTGACGTTTTGTAAGTGCCGATTTAATGGTCTATGCAAAATAAAGTATTTTTGAATTTTGAATTTTTGAATTTTGTATGCGATAGTTTTTGACATTTGGGAGCTTGATATTAGGTACATCGAGACTGAATCTTGAAATTTTTATTACGAGAATTAGCTATTAGATCTTAATCTACCGGGTGTAAGGGGAACGCTCCCGAAGCCGAAAACGGCTAGTAGTACTCCAGTAGTTCGCCATAAGTTGATTAACACTAAAATATTTTACAAATCTTTTTTTTATTGGAATGCATCTGTCTATAGTAAATGTAGTGTTATGATTCCCAGAAGACAAACTTAATTTACATATTCAATGTTTTTTTTCACAATTTTATGTAAGGTTTAGGGGCCACAGTGTTTAATAAATTAGAATTTGTTAAGCTACTTTTGTAGTTGACTGTACATAACACATTGGCATAAAAATAAAATCGATTCGGACAAAAAAGAAATGTTTCGATTTTTTTTTATTTTTTTTTATTTTGCATTATTTACTCTCCATCGCGTTAGTAAAGCTAAATGAAACGGTAATTTCATTAAAAGAACGTCACTACAAAAAAGAAACAACTAGACCAAGCGGGTGCTTTTTGATGATGTTTCTTGTTTTTTTTTTTGTTCAAATCCATTTTATTTTTATGCCAATGTGTTATATACCTGGAGTACAACTAGGGGCTTCGGCAGCGTTCCCCTTACACACGGTATATGAACAAAGTCGCGGGCATTAACTAGTCGTACATAAACTCATCAATTATATTATGTCTCCTCTATTCACGTATTCCTCACAAACCAATGATTGGCACACGCGTCCACGATAAAGCCTATGTTATTAATCACCATCATTCAGGGGCCATCACTTACGGAGAAAGGTGTTACGCAACCATATCACTGTTTGTTTGTAATTATTTTAATTTTTTTCAATTATTGTGCGGCCATAGGTCAGCCGTTTAAGTTCTTGGTTCTTTTTTAGATTGAATTAGTAGATATATCTTTTTGATCAATGTTAGGATGTTTTCTATTTGATGTTTTTTCTTATATGTCTGTCTTTAAGTAAACAAATCTTGGAAGTTGAATGTAACGGAAGTTAATCAATGTGTAATAGTCGCATAATCTATATAATTGAAACCTTGACAATGAATATACTTAATTTATATGGGCACACCTTTCGCTAAAAACTTGACTTTATATAGGTACTTAAATTAACTTACTAAGACCCCTATTCCAGAATGATACTCAGTCTTGAATCTTGATTTAGGTTTTAGTCATATTCTGCCCTCCCTGATTTAAGTATAACTAGATCTAAGGACATATTGTGTTCTCAGTCTTCAGCTGATGATAACAGAATTTCTTTCTTTTTACTACGCACATCATGAGAATTGCCAATATCAAAGGTCGAGCTTACCCATAGAGAGTTTTGAGATATCACTCGTATTGTAACAATGCCATTGTACATCTGACAGATGGATTGATGAACGCAAAACTATCTTGTGGCTAATGGGGAATAAGTTCGCTTATGGAGGAAGGGGAGATGATATAATAGTCTCATTTTTCGATATCTTCGTATAAGATTTGATGGTTTTATTATAGACTATGTTTGTTTATGTTAGGGGAAGAAAGACGCGACTGTCAAGCCTTCCGAGGCTTGGCAATATTTTACTAGTCACGAATTCAATGAGTATACAAAATACCGTAACCAAAAACTGCAATAACTATTATAAATGTCATCAGAAAATGCTCATTGCTCCCTTAGACGAATCATTGTCGTGTCGGAAGACCTCAGTAAGTTCTATAAACTTATTATAATCTTCGTACTTCACCAATAAGCCCGACGACTTGACGAGGCTTGGAAATTTTAGTAGTCATCAATTCAATGAGTAGTCAAAATACCGTAACCAAAAACTGCAATAACTATTATAAATGTCATCAGAAAATGCTCATTGCTTCCTAAGACGAATCATTGTCGTGTCGGAAGACCCTCGGTAAGTTCTATAAACTTATTATAATTTACGTACTTCACCAATTTTAAGCCCGACGACTTGACGAGGCTTGGAATTTTTAGTAGTCATCAATTCAATGAGTAGTCAAAATACCGTAACCAAAAACTGCAATAACTATGTATTATAAATGTCATCAGAAAATGCTCATTGCTTCCTAAGACGAATCATTGTCGTGTCGGAAGACCCTCGGTAAGTTCTATAAACTTATTATAATTTACGTACTTCACCAATTTTAAGCCCGACGACTTGACGAGGCTTGGAATTTTTAGTAGTCATCAATTCAATGAGTAGTCAAAATACCGTAACCAAAAACTGCAATAACTATGTATTATAAATGTCATCAGAAAATGCTCATTGCTTCCTAAGACGAATCATTGTCGTGTCGGAAGACCCTCGGTAAGTTCTATAAACTTATTATAATTTACGTACTTCACCAATTTTAAGCCCGATGACTTGACGAGGCTTGGATTTTTTTTTACTAATTATTAGTTATAACTTAAACAGCCAAAAAACGCAAAGATTTTTATTTTCTGGGGGTATTTTTATCGGTGAAAAACACCCAAGTAATTTGGAAGAATTACTATAGATATATTGGGAAGAATATACATCCATCAGGCTTGTACCAGTTACAGGGGGAATGCTTTGACCCACTGAGCAACAAAGACACGTCTTAGACATTCGAAATTTTCCTACAACCATCTTGGGGCGACCCAAGTAGGTACTTATTTTTCAATCAACACACAATCTCACGCAGAGAAAAGCAAGACTTTTTTTTTTAAACGAACGAGGCATACGTAGTTTTTAATTACGTAGTTAGTATCTGTGAGAAGCAATTAGATTAACCATAGAGTTATTTATCGCAGAAACCGCACTGTTGCCTTAGGCAAGGATGTATTGTGCATATACGAGTGAAAAAAAAAAAGACTTTCGCTTTCAAGATGGCGGTTATCAATGGAATGTCATTCAACCGAACGTGAGAAATCATTTCAACGATTCAAAGCTGAATTATTTTATAATTAGCTGACAAAAGCGCGAATCTCGAGTAATGTAATTCAAATAACTTTCGAGGTGATAAATGGATATCAAAATAACTATTAATGGAAGAGAAATCCACACACTCACTCTTGGTTTGAGAGCTTCACAATGACATAGACTAAACTTGTTCTACAATGACTTTATAAAACATTTCAAACTGAAATACCGTAGTTTTCATATATTTTATTTTGTTTTCGAATTGTTTCATACGCTTGCACTTTTTAACCCGAAATAAAGTTCAAATTCGTACAGAACAAATGATCACCACCGCGCACGCTGCCACGGACGCGTTGATTTGGTCAAGGCTTAACTCTTTCTTTTGATTTGACTTAGGTATCTTGGTTTTTACGGGAGTATCTGTCATCTGATTTCTCAATACCAACAGAGCTTCGTTCGTTATTTAGCCGGTGTGTACTGGCTAGCTGATAAGGTTAGCTTTCATCCACTATCTAAACCCCTAAACAGACAAACACACAAACAGTCAGAGTAACATTCACAATTATAAAATCTACTTATTAGTATGAATGTCTGTGTATAGTGTGTTAAGACCAGGTATCTGGACATTAAAAGTACCACTGAAATCGGTTCCTGCAACTGACAAAAATTCTTACAACTGCAGAAACATTGCACGCATGCCAAACTTTATCTAGTAAAAAATAAAAATGTCAAACAATAACTTGGCGACTTGTCCTTTTGCCAAATCTATTTGGACATAAACTTGGACTTCCACTGACACCAATTCAGCAGGAGAAGTTTCGATAACTTCGGAATTAGATTGCATCAGCAGCGAACTATAATAGAGTGAAGTTTCGGCTTGTTACTAGCAATCTAAGTTTAACCCTAGAAATGGTGATCTATTATCTTGGATGAAGCTGAAATTGATCTAGATTAGATTATTATGTACGGCAAGTGCATAAATGCTGGATGCTACTCTGGTTATGAATATTTGCCTAGCAAAAAACTCTAACATCACTCCTGTAAATCCCCGAAGTGGCAGGCAGATGTGTTTCAACACCGAAATTTCGCCAACTATGATTTTCGGTCCCACTTAGGTATAGGGGCGAACCTATTGTCATCAAGCGGGCCCTTTGTCATTTTTTTAACGTAGTAAATTCACTTTCAGTTTCTAAAAATGTAACGCTATTTAATCTACATTTTATACCGTTAATTAATTGATATATTTAGTATCCATACCGGATTTTCAACTTCGTTTATCTTCTCTTTCTTCTGATTTCACATATCTTTTTCTTTTTTATTTATTAACCCCCACGGATACCACCCCCAACCCCCAACCGGCGCCGGTGGAGCTGGTTATGTCGGACCGACTAAAACACACGCCGTCTTTGGGTCTTTGGGTGCCGTAGGTGAGCATGCAGGGAACATATCTCACGTACCCTTTTTTTCCATTCATTTGTCGGCAGCGAATATCAGCTGATTCCCGAAAGAAAAGCCTACGCCAAAATCTTATTTATCTATCTAATGCACCGGCTTGCAGATGAGTTCAGCTTGACTAAGAAGGTCTTTATAGACTCCCATACGCCCTATTAGAAATATTCTAAGTATATTTAGAGGAAATAAACGTGATCGTAAACACTGACATTCATTTCGATGTAGTTAATATATTTAATGACGTGTAAACTGTGTTAAACACCCAAATTGGGTCACAGGGCAGCTGAGTCACGAACTTAAGGGGCGATTACAATCTTTATACGTCTTTACCTATTTCAGTATTACTTGCCTACATATTTTCGAAATACGATAACCTATTAATATTGTCGTGGAAAAATTAGAAAATATAAGAATACTTAACCACCATATAAAATAGCTGACCCGACATACGCCATGTCTAAATTTTGAATTTGAAATGCGAATTTCCAAAAAATAATGTTTATTATGCGTGCTGCAAATATCGTCAGAGGATGATTAGTACAGACATTCCTCTGAATTTTCGTAACAAAATGCATTTTTTCACGTAAGTAAAGCAAACGATGGAAGGGATTTGAAGGTTTGCTTGAGCCGCGAAAATATTTATGGTGGCTATTTTTTTATTTAGGTCATACATTTTGTGGTTCATGGTAGTATGAACGCCCTTGGGCGTACCTACAGGTATATGGCTGTTATGGGTCTCATAGGTATATAAGGCTCCGTAGGCACCTATTGGTGTCGGAAGCTCCGTGGGCGTATGGGGTGCTTTCCGTTCTCAAAATAATTAGAAGAATGTGATACAGCTAATTGAGGTAAACACAACATAACATTGATTCTAAATTCTAAGGCGAAACGAAATTTGCCGGGTCAGCTAGTGCAAAATATTTTTATACAGTCTTACAAGTCCTGAAAATAATGAAACAAATATAAGTTGTACACTACACTATAATAGTAGTAATTTGGAATGATTCAAGTGTGGCTCAATAGTTCAGTTGGAAGAGCAGTCCCCCTGTAAGGGAAAGGTCGTGAGTTCGAGTCTCACTTGAGCATTTCATTTTTTCGAACTTAAAAGTTAGCATAGCAAATGCTTTAAAAAAATTTACTCAAATAGTAGTAGTAATTAAAAGTAAATAAATAAATCAATAATAATATATAATTATAAGTAATAATCATAGTGGTATCCACATCTACTATGATTATTAAAAATAATAAGCTGGTTGGATCAGAATGAAGCAATCATGTGTATTCACTATTCAGTTACACACCAATTATGACATAACCGCGAGATCGATAAACAATTGGTGGTAGTTCCTTCCGTTCTCCTTCGGCGAGATGCGCGGGCGCAGACAGATAGAAGGCCGTCGCTGAATTAAAAACTGTATTTATCACTGTCTGTTACTGAGCTCAGAATTATGCTGATTCATGAACCACAGTGTTAAACACGCTGAGATTTTTTTTTTAATTAGTTTCATTTTGTTTTAAATATTTTTTTTATATGACTGTTAGTGGTTACACATTTTTCGACATTCACGCGTGGGTTTTTACAAAAGAGAATAATATGGGAAAGGGGCACAAAATCTGAAATATGGGTATAACAGACTATTTTTTATAGATTATTTAATTTAAATATAGGTACATTATATTAAACAAAAAAAATATGGATATAAAATGTGTGGAGAAGTAAAATTGAAAGGGTTAAACGACTAATTCGTTCCAAATTTAAACCGTTTGTTTTATCTGAAATAATTAGGAACACATTTTTAATAAATATTTAACTTAAACCTATATAAAAACTCAAGGACATTCTAAAATTAAATAATCTGGATTAAATTTATTACTTATATAGTACCTATTACTTAAATTATTATTATTATACTAGAGAAAATAAGAAAAATATTTTACTTCAGTAATATCTGTAACAGAATCAACACCATTTTTAACCCTCGAAATGCATACCATAGATTAAAAATTTCAAACGTGATTAAGGCCGTAAAGTGTTCTCAGATATTATAATTCAAGTGAAACGTGACTTTGCCTGTATACCTGCTTTGATAATATTGGATCTTTATCAGATTTGGATGTAGCATTAGCACGAAATTTAATAAGAATTTACTATCATAATTTAAAACGTTAGCAAAGATTTTGTTCATAAAACATTTCAAAACTTCACTTTTGGGTCAAAGATATGTGGATCGCACAATTGGTAACCCACTGATCATTTCACGAACAGTCAGCGCACTTGGCCACGCGTTTCAAGGCATATTTGACTACTTTTTTTTATAAAGGACACGTCAATTTGATCACCTCGCCTGATGGTAAGCTAAAGGCGAAGTCTCGGAAAGAGGGTCACCATCGTAAACATGTACCATGTTAACAGTGGTGGCACTCAGCTTGACGGCATAATCAGATACCTTTTCACGCCCCGCTTAAAGGACCCGGGACTGTAAGAAGAAGGAAACACGTAAGCTGGCAGGGAGTTCCAGGTCTTAATGGTGCAGCATAGGAATGAGTCACTGAAACGCTTGGTTCTAGAAGGTATATTCTGCACCGTATACGGATGGCATCTTAGCCCTGCACGTGTTATTCTGTGAAGGAAAGGAGAGGGTGGGACTAATTGGAAGAGCTCATCAGAACATTCACCATGGTAGAGATGGTAGAATACTGCCAAAGACGCAACATCTCTAAAGGTTCGAGGATGTTCATGACCTCAGGACTCCCTCACTATACAACAAATTAAATTATGTTCTTTCCTTTGAAAATTATGCAGTAAGTATTGATTTTAACCGAAATAGGTTTTCAAAGTTGACTCACCCGTGACAAAATGAGGCAAAGAAATTTTTGCTTTAAAGTAACAACCTTTGTTTCACGTTAAAAAGCAATATAATACAATTAAAAACATAATGTACCAAATTGTCATGCTAAAAGCATCGAATTTTAATAATACTGACCGTGTCGCAATACATATTCATGATGGCGTATTTTAAATACATACATTTTGGAATATGACTGACTGTATCCGGGTTTTGATTTGGCATTTCGGTAGAAAGACTGAGAATCCAGTTAGAATTCACTTGCTTTAGATTTGGAGAGGGTTATCTTCGTCTTGGTTAGACTATGAGGCTTTTGTAAGAGCTACTGCCATTTGAAATCTAACTCCGATAGAAGAGCCTGCACAAGTTTAGTGTTATCTGGTAATCAGCAGTATTTTTTCATGAAAGGACACGTCAATTTCACTTCACCTCGCCTAAGCTATAAAAAATCGCAATATTATAAAGGTGCATCATTCATTGATTCCGATAGTTCGTAAGAAAATCGGTAGATGACGCCACGTCGCCATAAAGACGTATAAGATGGGAAATTTGAATCATATCGGGCGTGTCTCGGTAGCCGAATTGGTCAGGCATTCCCCCTGTAAGGGAAAGACTGCGGGTTCGAGTCCCGCCCGAAAAGATTCTTTTTTCCTATGTATTCGATTTCTGCATGTCTCTTAGCCGGGACCCCTCCATGGGACCTGGAAGCGAGAGCCCTTGCGTCTCTATTTAAATGGCGCAAGGAGGCGCTGGAGCGGGGCCAATGGCCTGCGTCTCGAGAAATCGAGGCCCAGCGGTCCCAGCTCCACCAGGAAACCGTGGAGACATGGAAGGTGCGACTTGAGCAACCAAAGGGGGGATTCGCCACAATCGCGGCCGTCAGACCGGTCATGGACGAGTGGCTGGAGAGGAGACATGGTGCTCTCTCCTACCGGTTGTCACAGATGCTTACCGGGCACGGTAGCTTCGGTAGGTATCTGTGGCGAAGACACCGGGAAACCACGGCCGGTTGTCAGCACTGCGGGGACCGCAGCGATGACACAGCGCTCCACACGCTGGTGGAGTGCACGGCGTGGGCGCAACAGCGCCAGGTCCTCGTGGTGGGTTTGGGCGTGGACACTCTCTCGCTCGAGACCATGGTGGGAGCCATGGTCTCCAGCGGGAGTAAGTGGGACTGCGCCGCCTCTTTCTGCGAGCAGGTCATGCTCGTGAAGGAGGCGGCGGGGCGGGAGCGGGAGAGAACTCTCCCACCCGAGTTCCGCAGTCGGCGGCTTGGACGCCGCCGACGTGTCTTCGCTGAAGACCATCGGCCTCCATGACCGGGGGCCTGAGGACGGTGAGTTGGCTGCTCATCGTCCTTACAGAAGCAGGCCCATGACGGCAGCGTGACGTGACGGACTCACGCACGCCTCCCCCCTCCTATGAAGCGGGAGAATACCCGAAAACCCCCCATAGACGCGGGATAGCACCCGAACCAACCCCTAGACGAGGCCGCATTAAAGCGGTAGGTCTGTTGAGAGCCCTGGGACATCCTTCCGAGGGCTTACCCGGGGCTCCCAACTATAGGCTGCTGGGCGATACCGTGGGGGTTTTAGTCGGTAGGAGTCCGGCATAACATCCATGAAGGATTTCCCCCACGGTCAAAAAAAAAAAAAAAAAAATGTATTCGATTTCTTTTTCTTTCATCAAATTAATACTTCCAGATGATTTTGTTATCGAAACTGTGTACAAATTATTTTTTTCCAAAACGACTATAAAATTGCCTTGTATAGGTATGATAAGTATAGCATATCATTGCCTTACATACATAAAAGTATGAAATCGTGTGAAAACCGAACCGTACGTTGTCTGATGACGTAATTTTTTTATTCTCAGTCTCTCCACGTTTGCGCCGTAAAGTGCTATTCAAGAAATGGTTTGCCGTAATTCTATTATGTTTATACCAATTAAATCGTATTGTCTGTAATACTCTCCTTTGTTTAATGTTAACATATTTATGAAATTTATGGTTTTGAAGGCACACTTGCTAATAATAGAAGAATAGGTCGATGACCTTTGTGTAGTGTAGCGATTGCGGTAAGGCGTTTGATGAAACATTGAGCGGTTTTAGTCGGTTCGAGTCCGAAATTCCTACCTCAGCCTCACTATCAGTTCCGATGAGCCCGAGGGTATTTCCATAAAGTCAAAGTCATTTATTTTATACAGACAATAAAAAAGGTCAAAACTAAAAAATATAAGAGAGAATTGTTTAGCAAATGGATCACCGGTTCGAAACACGGCCTCAACCTGAAGATTCTCCGTCAAATACTTTTAGTGAAAACAGTGACAGAACATTTTTCTTCGTTGTTCTTTGAAAACAAGGTTTCGTTTACACTAAAATATCAAGAAAAAATGCTCTTAGAATGCTCTTGTTCTAGCTCGCTAGCTCTATGTATATATGTATATGTAGTGTACCTAACTTATTATTTATTAGAATTTTTGTATAACTTGCTACACTTTTTTTTTGCATTTGGTACACTTTATTGCATTGGGTACCTATGCCTGTAATGACAGATGTAAGCTAGATAACATAAATAAATAAATAAATAGAGAAGACTTCGGCAAGAAAGTCTACAATGAATCCATAGACATTCAGTTCTATTGTTAGTATGTTTTGGTGAGCTACTTAAGAATACTTTGTTGAATGATATTTAAAAGATCAATATACTACAAGAGCTTTAATACATGTTATGTACTATGCTTGTAATGCTTTTGTCTTATGTAAATTAATATCCATGTTTTTAACTATTGATGTGCGAATAAAATACTAAAACAAATATCATCATTTACTTAAGTTCTAAAATAAAATATACTCAAGGCATTCGCGACGTTAAGATTAAAAGTAGGTAAATGGTCACGAATGCGTTGCGAATATTTTTTCTCATATGTGGTATTAGAATTTATGCAACAATGCTTCTTTATATATGAACTGTAAATGACTATAATTGATTTAAAAATAAAATATATACACACATTCACACAAAAGTATCTGCCAATTTGTATCTGCACATAACACATACATACATAACCCTGTGCTTAAAACTCATGCCCCCAAAAGATAGGCAGGTGTATTAAATGTGATTATATTGGCAACTAAGCTTTTGGGTCCCACGTAATGGCGAGCCTATTTCCGTCAAGCAGGTGTTGATAGTTCGCCCTTGTATGACCCCTGTGAAGGTTAATTGGGGCAGCCGAGTGGAACCACGTGGTGAACATATATTTATAACATACTAGCTTTTGCCCGCAGCTCCGCCCGCTTGAATGTCGGTTATCGTGACAAAACATAGCCTATGTCCTTTCTCAAGATCTAATCTACCCCTATACCTACCAAATTTCATCAAAATCGGTTCAGTGGTTTAGGTGTGGAAGCGTAACATACAGACAGACAGACAGAGTTACTTTCGCATTTATAATATTAGTATGGATAAATACATGTTTACTGACTTTTTCGATTTTGATATCAATTCAATAGCACAAAGCAAAGTCAATTGCCGCGTCTATCTGTCCCTATATATGCTTATATCTTTAAAACTACGCAAAATATTTCGATGCGGTTTTTTTTAATAGATAAAGTAATTCAACAGGAAGGTTTACATGTATAATACATGCTTAAAATAGTAGAGGGTACAGCGGCAACGGGATTAGACGCCACGCGGGCGGAAAGAAATTGGCGGTACGAAGTTCACCGGGTTATAGCTATAGCTAGTATTATACAAAAGGTTTCCGTTACTACTTTTTCGTTCCTATGTTAGGCCTAGTCCATTGCCGTCAGCCAGGCCCTAATTTATTATCCTAGGGCATCAGTGAAGATGAACCAAATTAAGGGTAGGGGAAGTAAAAGTTTACCCCGGTTTCTGCCATACAAACTTTAGTTGGATGCAACCCGGATTGATACTTGGATGTTGATGATGATGAATCATCATTTAGTAAAGATTACATAACCGTGATATCACGAAGTCGTTTAGTAATATCGTTTTTTTTTCTACTATGGTAATAATACATGTTTTTATACATACAAAAGTAAAAATAACGGTATGTACACGTAATTTTGTTAGCAGAAAAAATTGCAAGAACCGGCTCCAATGTGCACGGACCGTTAAGTTGGAGTCAACAATTCGTATGTTTGGATAAAGGTGCGTCACACTTGCGATGCGTCGCGCCGGCGGAAAATGGCACGCAAAAAATAAGAATTAGAAAATAAAGTATAACCTACATAAGTCAAGATTTTAATTGATTTTATATCATTACCGCGAGTGTGAAGCCCTTGGTTTTGTAGACATCCCTAGGTCCCGGTACCACTTCACATCAGGTACGCCGTTTACTTATCTATCACCTAAGTGATATGAAAAAAAAAAAAACCATGCTATGCCTATGAAGATTGAACCCCGTAAATCTTGGTAGGGTCACTATTGACCTTACCAAGATTTACGGGGTTCAATTTTCGAGAGAAAAGGCCTAACCCGAAAAGTAAAGTCTGCACCAGGGCCTCATTTGTTAGTCAGCAGATGTATCTGACTAGTATTTGAGGTCAGTTTAGACCTCAAAGATTTTAGTAGGACTCTCAGAAACGGTATGTATGGTATGTACCATACTGTTACATTCAAGTTTATATTCAGTCATATTGTCGAGGCGCCTTATTCTTATAGCTCTACTCACTACTCAGTCTTGGGAATATTTATATCTCACTACAACGACAGAAGCATTTTTCACATGTCTTATTACATTATGACGCCGTGGGGCAAAAGATCGTGCTAAATAAATTCGAACGGCGTGACATAATTGATCTTTCGGTAAATACCTTTCACGCTCAAACGTGCCGTCGCGTCGCGTCTCGATCCGTCTATAGACACCTTTACATCTTGACTTTGAGATAATTACGATAATTCACATGTTACTAACATTACGTGTACATTACAGCATGATTGTACCTTTCTATGCATCAACTATTGTTACCTACTCAAAGGTCACAGCTTAATTACGCCTGGAGGGGCTAATGACTTCATTTAGATGAATTTATGGGGCTTATTGGCTTCATTTAGTGGTGAGTTACGTGAACGATTATGTTACATATTTCATTGTTAATAGACAGTAATAATATTCGTATATGAAGGCGTTTATGTTAGCACTAAACTGTAAAACGATTCACTCGAGACGGTGTCAGTTACGTCATTTTTAATCTAGAAATGAAGTGAATTTTGGTATGTAGTTTTAGGAGGATATGCTTGCTAGAACACGTGGAACATACATAGGTATATTAAAAATATTACCATCTCTATCGACTTACGGGGTAACCCGCGCGTTGTGTGAGACAGTGTGAATATTTGAACTATTTTTGGATAGTAATATAATATTTAAATTTCCAAGGTCATTGATAAAGATCATTACTAAGATAATGGTGTTATTTTTTTAAATAATAATGTAGTTCATTACCATTTCGCTGTTTTTGTAGGCTTTTTATTTAAACTATTAAACTGCCTTGGATTGTCTTGAAAATCAGCATAAGTAATGTATTATTCTATGTACAATACGAGTAGGTAGAAATTCCTACCTACTCGTAAACTAGAAGGCTTCTGTGTTTTGTATTTTTGAAGTTAAATTATTAATTTAAGATTTTCAAAGTACCTATTTACGGGACGGAAAACGGAACAACCTATCAAACCTGAAACCTGAAATCTAAATATTGGATTGTTCTGTTACCGATAGAACTCATACGATACTGTTTGGAAATTTATAAAATCATGCTGATTTTTATTCCGAATTGATCCTACGGCGCGACATATGGATTTATTTTCTACTAGCTTTTGCCAGCGGCTCCGCCCACGTGGATGTCGGTTATCGCGACTAAACATAGCCTATGTCCTTTCTCAAGGTCTAATCTACCCTTATACTAAATTTCATCAAAATCTGTCCAGTGGTTTAGGCGTAAAAGCGTAACATAATACAGACAGGCAGAGTTACTTTCGCATTTATAATATGAAGTATGGAAGTATGGATTCGTAACCCATGTAAATTTGTACCTATAGTCTAAGTACTATTCTCTTTTCATTCCACATTTTATCATTTTTCAAAACGCAAACGTTCATAGGTCTCGGTAAGCACTTGCCATCAGACTAGCTGCCAGTGGCGAAAGTTGAAAATTTTCAAAAGGGAAGCTGGTGGATAAAACCCAATACTCGATCTAAAGTAAAGCCAACGAGACGAGAGAAAAAAGGTAAACAAAGTGACCATTACTGAGTTACGTTGCGATAACTAGCGATTATTTTCTCTGTCCATATCACACGTACGCGACAATGGGCGAGCGACAGTTGTCGTTGCGTGTTTCGTAGTATAGGAAAGCTGTCAGCACAGCGTTTCTAAACTGTCAGATCCGCCATCTTATGTGCAATTTCATTCCTGTATGTAACGCGCTTGAAGTGATACGTAATCATTTAATTAATTAAATAATACAGTTCGGAACCACCGAAAAATTGTTTACCATTTTTCTCTCGCTCCCGAGCCATTGGGAAGCCTAAAGGAATTCTGTTATAGGGACACCTTGCTGCTGCTAACTCCGTACTGCTTTATCATCGTATACTTCGAAGAAGAAATCTTGGACCTAAGTTGCGAGACAAACAAGGCCTTGGTGCGCGCGGATTTTTTTAAAATAATCTATGCTTGGTGAACTATGCGTAGTTCATCTACCGTCCAAGCACCCCCTATAAATTATCCTTAAAAGGTGCCCACGAAACGTGGACTGCGCGTGAAGAACACATTTTGGGCAAAAGGTTACAAATATAGGTCCCGTTCAATACTGCTTTAATATAGCTTAACTTGATTTGAAAAAAGAATCCATAACCTTTTTATTTTGCGTGTGTGTGTGTGTGTGGCTCAATGGCATTCCCCCTGTAAGGGAAAGGTCGTGGGTTCAAGTCCGACTTGAGTGCTTCTTTTTCCTGTTAAACCTAACCTCACTACTATTACTACTTCTACTGTTCTATGGGGGGCCATTTCACCCAATCCCCCTATAACGACTGCCATACATGTTTGTATGACAACCGGGACCGACGACTTAATGTGCTCTCCGAGACACGACCAGACCAATGCAAATACTCATATTCATGAATACAAATATTTGCACTGAGCGATGATCAAACACGCGCCTCCTGCGTAGCAGCCGCGTCCACTACCGCTACGCCACGGAGGCTGTACTTAACCTCTCCTCCGTCACTTAAAATATAACGTTATCGCTACCGTTTCGTTACTAGGTCAATTATATTTGGAGCCGGTGTAAAGTCGGAGACAAAATTACGTTTCTTACTGTACTTCGTACCTGAGATGCATTCGTGTTAATACCCGTGATTATATAATTTATGAAACTGTATCACTGAACATGTTATATTTGTAACGTTTTTAAATCGTTGTTTTACAGTTTTTTTGGGTTTAACCGAGTTTTTGAGCTTGGTAAATTTTTTTAAATGTTTATTATCACTACGTCACAGTACGTCATAGCTCGATTTATATATCTTGGATCTAAAATGTACTCAAAGTCTATATACGCACAGTTTACGTTTCTTTGATGTATTTTGAAGATAGTACGGGGCGCTGTGGTGGACCAGGGCCTCGATTCTACTAAAGCAAACAATTGTCAAACCAAAAAGCGGCAATACATTATTGACTTTAAAGCGATGCATTTAAAGTTCAATATTAAATAACTGTTAGCAGAGTGAATAAAAGAGTGTAATGAAACTTTTGTCATTTAATTTTGGACCTTAGTATGTAAAAATAAAGTCTATACTTTAATGCCGCTTTTTGCAATCTCTGTGGTTTGACAATAGTTATGCTTTAGTAGAATCGAGGCCCAGCTCAAATTCGCCAAGCATAAATTATTACAAAAAAATCCGCGCGTGCCAAGGCCTTTTATATCTTTCTATTTAAGTCCAAGATATGGTTTGAGCTATAAATATAACTGTGCCTACGTCATCGAAGTAGTATTTGAGATTCTCAAAGGGTAAAGCCGGAACCCTATTAGGTACAGTCAGCATCAGAAAGATGTTGACGAACAGAGTGTTCAAAACGATTTTAACTTCGTATTTTGACCCCCTTCCAGTTGACTGATTGTTCTGACATTTGGTACATACCTTTAGTTAGGAAAATAATACCATATAAATCAATAAAAAGTTTGATTTGCTCTTAATTCGAGAGTTTTAAGATCATTTTGGGACTTCGTCGTCAAGATATTTATGAGGCTGACTGTTCATGTAATCACATATTTAACTTTAAATTAATTTCTGCCAGCTAAGTACTTACAAGGCATGCGTTCTAAAACTTCTTTTATTATTGTTTTGTTCTTTTTGTTTGATAGTTCTGTGTCAGAAACTTTCACGCAAGTGCCAATTACAACTGTACAAAATTTCGGCTTCATCGAGTTAGCGGTGTGTGAATGCGACTTAAAATGGACATGCAAACAAAATCTTATACAAATACTTAGTAATGGACTAAGAGCCCATGAATGAGCCAGACCTTCGTCATTTTACAGAAGCATAAAGTTTGAAGTTTGGGTCATAGTGGCTTTGGCAGGCCCGTACGGCTCCGCCAACGTGAAAAAATGGTAATACATCGGGCAAAATTAAATGCTCAAGTGGGACTTCAATCCTTTCCCTTACAGGGGACGTATTCGCAATTTAAAGTTAGCATAATAAATGTTATAAAAATATTTTGGAATGATCATTATTTTTCCCCTACCATGCAGTGCGTGACATGGCAACTACTTTGAAACACTGCCAGAATACTGAGTAGGAAACCTTTTTTTTAACATAAGATCGTCTTGTAGGTACAAGGTAAGGCTCACAACAGCCTTCCATGTAAGAATAAGTACAGAAGTCCAGATATTTTATAGTTATTCATTTACTTAGTGTTTTTTATGAAATTACCGCTTTATTTAGCTTTACTAACACGATGGAGAGTAAATGAAGCAAAATATTTTTTTAAATCGAGATTTTTTTTTGTCCATATCGATTTTATTTTTATGCCAATGTGTATGTGTATGTATGTAGCTGGAGTACTATTACTAGGGATTTTTGGCTTCAGGAGCGTTCCCCTTACACCCGGTATTTCAATCGCCGTATTGGTTCCCGGTGGGGTAGAATAGGGACACCCCATCTCTTCCTGTGGATGTCGTAGAAGGCTGTTCTTCACCCGATAGTAAATTTACAGCCCACAACTAAGTCGTCCCCATTAAGTACGTGGGACTGAAAATCATAGTTGGCAAAATGTGGGTGTTAATACACTTCTGCCTACCCCTTCGGGGATTTATAATGGTGAATATATAACATAAACAAAACATATACTTAACATAAACTCACGCCTATATTCCCCGAGGGGGGCAGAGGTGCTAGCACCCACATTTCGCCAGTTTGTGTTTAGATCCCAATGTAATAGGTGGTGAGCCTATTGCCATTAACCGGGCACTTATAAACCTGCGATGATAAATACACACATAACTTTGAAAAGCATCGCAAAGTCATTGGTGTGTGCCATGGTAAACCTGGGATCGAACCCAAGACCTCGTTTCAGCAGTCCATTACCCATACCAGTAGGCTACCGCAGATTTTTTAATATATTTATGTATGAATATTTAAATATTTTCTCACAATTCATGGGAAAAAATACGAAATCCATTTAAAACATACTTTAAAAAATATTACATGCGTGTTATATTATTCTTTTAAGGTTATTTGAGCGTGCAAGAGTGTATTAATTAGAGTTGTGACGTTATTTCAGCGATAATATTGGTATTTAAGTGTTTATTATGTAGGACGTTGCGTAATACGAATAATAATCGTATCACATTATCTGTGGGAAGTGGGTTAGTTGAGGATCGAGTACGTAAATGATATAAGCACATGAGAATTTATTCGATTTTTGTTGAAATGAACAGTTTATTTCCTTTGTGTGTAAATATTTATGTAATTAACGGCTCATGGAGGTTTTCAAAAGTGAAGGCGTGAAACTTTTTTTTATATATTCGTTGTGCATACTACCTACCTGGTTCTGCCAAGGAGTGGTACTTCTTGGTTAGAAAACTCGCAAGTCTTCAAGTCTAAAGTAAATAAATTGCTTCTAGACAAGGATCATCGATCACAATATAACTTACCATTAAAACTTACCAAAAAATTACATTCGCACGTTTACTGACTTATGTTTTTATTGTTCCGATTGTGTAGTAATTTGAGTTATTTCACTTTTCTACTGTGTTCATAAAATGTTTTTTTAATAGATTATATGTTTTGTTTCAGGTACATATTCGCCAATAACAATATTATTATTTTAATATTCATGAGTAAGTATTAAGTTTTCACAATACCTATATAATTTGCACGTCACAAAGTAAACTGACAGCAAAATGGAAAAATATTTTCAGAAAAACTAACAAAGAAAATTATCTATTGTTTCCAAAATTTTATATTACAAATATGATTTATTCAAAAATGAACCTTACTGTATCGAAAAATAGTTCTAAATCATTTGCGGTAATATAACATAAACTAAAAGTATTAACTAAACTCTTCCGAAACAAAAAGTAACATATCAACATAATTACCAATTAAATTTGAACCATATAATTTCTTACATTGTGTTCAATATCATTCATTTGGAAGGTTTAAAGGTTGGAGTAAAAACGCTTCACCCGTCGGATTGCAGTCGCGGACTGCACGCAAATTCAGAAAGTCTGATTGATGATGGCGGTGGTAGATTGCACTATTACGTGAAACTAGTAATATTGTGGGCGGGAATTTTAAACTTGGAACACTTTTACTTCGAAGTAAAAACTTTGATAAATTTGGGAAAGTGACGTTTTAATTTCAGAACGAATTAAGAATTAATTAAACGTAACAATAGCATAATATGATAAAACTGACAGTTTACATTTGTTTTGTAGTAGTATAGAATTTTATTCGTTTTAAATGGCGACAATAATTTAGCTTAGGTATTGATAGTGAGTGTCGTACAAGGTGGCTGAAGTATAAATTAATACAGGAAAGGTAATAGGCATAAAGCACAAACAAAGCAAAACGGTACGTATCGACACGATGCTGCTCTGCAATCGCGACGATATGTACGATTTTGCTTTGTGCCTCTTGCCCTTTCTGTATAAATTCATGGTTTTAATATTTTTTTCGGATGGTGAGGGGCTCCCCTACAATACATATACACTACTTACAGCTCGTTTTAAAGTGGACGGTAGTCGACACTTCCTCTCATTTTATGTAAGCTGATTGTACCCGCAGGCACGAACCTATGTGAAGTCAAATGAATAACTTTCAATGTTATTGTGGAATAATATTCAATATTTAAAAAAAAAATATGTTGAATTATGAGATAACTTGATCCATGACTCCCTCTGAACTTAGTGTCCAGATTATCTACGACCCCCTTTTCAAACATGGACTCTAGATCCACACTTGTAAAGCCAGCCTAATTGTATGAATGGACCTCCATGAGCGCTGGCCTGGGGGTGATCGGTGGAGTCGATTGTTACAGAAGCAGGCCGCGGCGGCGGCGCAAAGTGCGCCTCCCCGTACCCGGGGCTAGATGGGGACACTGTGGTCCCCACAACTCGAGGGAGGCCATCTTGAAAGAGATGGTCCTGGGTCTGCCGCTGAGGTGCGTGAGATATGCTTTCAGCAATCTCACCTCCGACAACCGAAGACCCAAGGCGGCGTGCGTTTCAGTCGGTTCGAGTCCGACATAACCACCTCCACAAGCTTCTTGGGGGTGGTATACGTGGGTTTTTTCGCACGATAAAGCCTAACTGTATGCACTCGTTTTCACATGCGGATACCCCTAGGGCTTCACCTCACTAACTAACAATTAGCCCTTCTATGCCTATTTATTTTGTGCTAAAAACATCACACATTAAATGTCCACATCACAAATTAATTGCAAAAACAAGCAATTAGCAAGAATACGGAAATTACACCGATAAAGATCGCTACAGACTTGCAAAAACAATTTTATTGTTCGCTGCTGCTATGGGAACACCATCTTATTATTCGTATGCAGCAGGTCTAAGCTCGTGGGAACCATTGTCTGAGTAACAGGACTTGGTGCAGTTCCGATTGCGTCATGTGTGGATGGCTTTGTAATCTAATGTGGATAACGGTAGGCTGTTTATTGGCATGTGAATTTGGAATGGTTTAGCGGATATATTGTTGGCCTTAATTGGAAAGAAAATATATTGAGTACTAGCTGTTGTACGCGGTTTTGCTCGCGTAGTGTTTTGATTCCCGTGACCTATGGGAACCTGGGAATGGGTTTTTTGAATCCACTGTCTGACTGTCTGTCGCCGTGATACCTAGAAAGTTGAATCTGCTATCGATAAAGCAACAGTCGATAAAGCAAAATGATACAGAGACATTTTAGAAAAATTATGTTTATATTTTTACATTCACAAATACTTAATTGTACCATCAACCTGTCAATTTTTATAGTAGATAATTACAAATTTCCCATGAAATAGACTATAATGTAATAGATAATACGAATGAACTTAAAAAGTACAGCTCATAAAAGCGAATCATAATAAAACGATATCGAAACGGAAACGTCATCAATAAATCATAGACTGCGTACAGGCTCGTTTTTGCAGTAAATAATTTAGCAAAATCAATACTCTACTTGTCAATTAATGATTTATTGATATTTCTCTGATACTGTTTGCTGTCATTTTCTTCTTTACAATATCCTTATACTATGTAGGAAGCATGCACTACTAAGTAGATGTAACAACTTAGCAAATAGATATATATTGTTTTTTTAATAGGTGAGATAAAGGTCTGGACCTACTGATTGCCTATGAAAAATTTAGTTCGAAATTCCTTAATTATATTTTTCATAGTAAATTTTTGAGCCTGATTTAATGATACCTATACTTAGTAAGGTGAAAGAATAACGTAGTGTATAAATTAATATTACTTTTAAAAAAAGTTTGTTTTCGATTAATATAGATTTTTTTGAATAATATAGAAGATGTGGCTCAAATATTCGGGCGGAGTCATCAAAATTCAATGTTTAAAAATGGTTGAAAAATCATTCATTGTTTCCAACGGTTCGTAAGAATGTTGGTAGATGGCTCCCGTCACCCTTAAAGACGTATATAAAGAGATGGAAAATTGGAAATGATTCAGGTGTGGCTCAATAGCTCAGTTGCATTCCCCCTGTAAGGGAAAGGTCGTGAGTTCAAGTCTCACTTGAGCGTTTAATTTTTTCTGATGTTTTTCGAATATAGATAAACTTTTTAATTGGTTCAGGCGGCATTTGAACCCTTTTTTATTTTATTGTAATAATTTGAAATTTAATTTCTGAGTTTTAGGTCTAGATCTGCGCTTCTACAAGGTCTTATACTCAGACAATTTTTAGTACCTATTGTTTTGAAATTCTGTAAAGAGGTTGTAAAACCTGTCAGCTTTGTAAAACAACATATTGCAATTCCGCAATTGCAATAGTATGTCTGTGAGTTTTAATAGTCTGGTCTTTCTCCTGGTAGTACGGACTTCTTGCCAGTATAAGTATTCAAATTTCCCATCTTATACGTCTTTAAGGCGACGGTGGAGTCATTTACCGATTTTCTGTTTTGATTTGAATCACATCGGGCGTGTCTCGGTAGCCGAATTGGTCAAGGCATTCCCCCTGTAAGCGAAAGACAGCGGGTTCGAGTCCGCCCGAGAAGATTCTTTTTCCCTATGTTTTCGATTTGTATAGTTAGCATACTTAATACGGTAAAAATTATTCAAGTATAAGTATTATTTATTATTCATAATAATACTTCCAAAATAAACCCTCATAATTGCAATTGTGAGGTGAACATCGATAGGCTATTTGAATTATTTTTATAGAAGGGAAAATATCGGGTAACATACATAAAAAAAAATACATACCTACCGACGAATTGAGAACCTCCTCCTGTTTGAAGTCGGTTAAAATGAAAACAAGAGTATCAATTGCGCAACACCTAGTTACCTCACTACATATCGACAGGTACTAAATACATTTGGGTTTATTGTTTCTCACATTCTGATTTATATCTTAAAGGAAATACTAAATGAGTGACAGGTACTGTCATTACAGAGAGATTTATACAGCCCTTATCCAAACAATCAAACTTTTATTGCGCCGTTCGGCGTAATGAGATGGTACCTTACAAAATGGCCGATTAAAATAGTGTTTTATCCATTAACCATTGTGGTTAAGTTGACTATCGATAAATGTATCGATAAAATTGAATTATAAGAAGCTTTGAACTGTAATTGAACTGTATTGATCATGCTGTCATGGTTAACAAAGTATATCGTTTTTTTTCATGCAGTTTCTTACATAAAAGTAAAAATAGAACTCTATTACTAAGATTATTATATTATAAATGCCAAAGTAACTCTGTCTGTCTGTCTGTATGTTATGCTATCACGCCTAAACCACAGATCCCATTTTGATTAAATTTGGTAGACCTGGACCTAAGGTAAATGAAAGGAAATCTTTGAAACCTTCCACCCTGTATATATCGATATTCATTCATTAGCCCCACTCTTATTCATTTCAACTCATTACATGATGCCATTAATAAGTATTTTATTTCTAATTTAGATGTAATTAATTTTATTACGTGTGTTTCATAATAGAGTGCTAAAGAGTTATAATAAGAAGTATTCATTGTTGTGTTATTGCTAAACATGAATGCGAGCTGTTATCTATACTTATGTTATGTAATATGAGTGGTGATAGTTTTTTTGCAGTGGTTTGAGGAGTTTAAGAGATTGGTTATGAGACAGATGATTAAAAGGAGCAGTTAGGAGATACTTATGTAAAATTATAAATTTGAAATCCCCTGACACTCCACATCCCCACTTTAACCTCCATAACTTTTTCATGCTCACCGATTCATGCTCAACGGCTCAACCGATTTTCATGAAACATGTCTAAGCATAACTCATAACTAACTTATCTCCCCTTTAACAAAAAAAAACTCAATTAAAATCATTCGTTCAGGATCTATGATGCTACAAAGAGACAGACAGATACGTCAAATTTATAACACAACTCTCTTTTGGTGGTTAAAATACTCAGTTAGTGTTCGAATAATTATACGTTAAACTTTTTTAGTTGAGTACCGGAATTACTAGTGTTTGCTCCTTACCCTCACAGCTAAAACTTAATTGGTTGTGTTACAAGTGGGTTTATGGTGATAGTGTAATGGCCAGGATTCGAACCACTTCTCAATAGAAAAGCCTTTTCTTTACCACTAAGTTTGACTAACTCACATTGACTTGTCTTACATCACATATACTATATTTATCTGCTGCATTCAATCAATAAATCAGTTAATAAAATAATATTAAATGCTTTAAATTCATAACTGTCCTAATCGATAAAACCTGTCAAATAAACTAAGATAAGAATCTCAATATCACTATAAATTTTGCAGTCGTGATTGAAAATTTGCTAACACGTCGCAATAAACCGCATATCGTTCGCCATTTTGGCACCGCACGCGCAAGGTCAATGACCTTACCGGCCGGTTCATTCAAGGACGTGTACATAGTCCTTTCTTAGGCGTGAGTTGTACAGAAAAGGCGAATGAAAAATGAGTGATAGGCGAGCTTAAGGCGAGGAGATAGTGTAGAATGAGCTCCATGCTGTGGTTTCCCAAGCGACTACAAAATGGGGTTCTCTAAGAAAGGCATTAGAAGGTTTCTACAGAGTTGGCAACGTGAATTAGATGCCCCTGGTATTGCACACAAAGCACACGTTCATAGGCCACGGCAACTACTTACCGTTAGATGAGCGGAGTACTTGTCAAAAAACGATGGTATATTCTCGTGCGCCCCAAATTTTTTTTATAAAAGGACACCTCTATTTGACTTAAACTCGCCTGATGGGAAGCTTAAGGCAAAGTCTCGGAAAGAGCGTCACTATCGTAAACATGTACCATGTTAACAATGGTGGCACTCAGCTTGACGACCTCATCAGTTGCCTTTTCACGCCCCGCTTAAAGGAACCGGGATTGTAGGAAGAAGGAAACACGTGAAAATCTATTGTTCTTCGAAAATTCTGTTACCAGACATTCATTCTTCGGATATGCTATTATACAGGCTGACTTTGGTGTGATAGCATGTCTCTTGTGCGCCTCTAGCGCGCCTTTAACACGCATTTAACTCGATTCTAGCACGCCTCTTGCTCAAGTGTGGCCTGAATGCGGAAGCATGGCCATGATCAAGAGCCACGCCTTTTCTGTGCAACTTATGATATGCAGGTATCCGTATCAAGCTTCAAACTCGCCTTATCTCACCTTGTGGCTCCTACTCTGTATAATTCAGGCCTTAGATCGCGATCGTTACGGCATAGTGGACGACCACCTTTATGCATAAATTGCGGTATTCTTCATTAAAAATTCGCGGAAGTTTCGCGGTCAATGCATGTTCGGGAGATATAAAGTGAATTAAAAGAAAGCTTTTTAATATGTGGGTGGAATTTTATAGTCCAGGAGGCAGTGGAATTTTAGTGTGTGTTACAGGTCAGAGAAGAATGTAACGGAATACTTGAATATGGGATTCTGAGATGAATTTGGTTGATTTTTTTATTTTCTTTTAAGCAAATTTTAACTCGACTGATAGTAGACGGTTACCGTTGCGTGCGAAAACTTGTAATATCAGAAATGCCTTTGACATATATTGTGAAGCCAGTGACGTAATCCGTTGGAAAATATTTTAAAAAGGAATGAGTTTTTAAAACGTCATGCATGACAGTTGACAAATAAGGTTACAAAAAGGTACTTAGGTTTGTCAAACATTTTACTTTTTATCTAGTTTCTTTAGTGTTATCTTCTTTAATCATATCCCGTACCCAATTCGAAAAATAAAATTCTCAATTGTTTGTCTGGTAAAACATGACATATGACTTATTGCTATACACATTTGTCAAGGGAGAGTCATCTTCGAAAAGTAAATATTATATAAAATAATGTAATCTTTATTGTTTTAAATCAATTACAGCGTATATTTTACTTAATTGACAACCGTGTCCGAAGAGTACCTTAACTTAATCATAAATAATAATTGATTTGTGCAAGCTTGATTCGTTATATAATATTGAATAAGGAAACAGTATCTATATTAGAATTTAACTCACACATAGCTCTAGGTACTATATTTTAACTGACTTAAAACGAGCAGAGGGTTTTTAATGAATGTTTAGTGATTATTATTTTTGTTTTGGATATGTTAATTTTTTTATTGAAATTTGCAATAATCTCAACATTTTTACTATATTTTTAATTTCGAAATACATCGGGGAAAAGAAGAACTCAACTGGGACTTGAACCCACGACCTTCAGGGATTCCCCCGTACGGGAAAGGTCGTGGGTCTTCCAACTGAGCTATTGAGTCACATCTGAATCACTTCAAATTTCACTTCTCTTTATATCCGTCTTTAAGGGCGAATTTAAAGGTTAGCATAATAAATGCCATAAAAATTTCATTCAAATATTTTTAATTTACTAGAAATATGAGATTCATTAGAATGACTCGACTTTTAAATTTTCGACGCCATCTGCCTGATTAACAGGCGAGGCGCTGCCAAAGGTTTCCCCCCGTATTTATTTTTTTGATGGCAGTCAAAACTGAAAAAGTTAATAGTCAAGAATAAGTAGGTATATTACTTCAATAAACCAGACCCTCGATTCTACTAAAGCTTAACACTGTGGTGTCACAGTCACTGAAAAAAATGACATTAAATTTTATACTTTATTTCTATACAACTAAAGTCCAAAATGAAACAAAACCTTTTCATTCACTCTGGAAAAGTCATTTAATATTAAACTATAACTGCATCGCTTTAAAGTCTATTATTTAATGCTGTTTTGCTGATGCCCAGTTATGTTACCCATTCATCTACAAGTAATTTAACCTCAGATCTAATCTGATGTTGATCGAAAGTCCAAAAGCTGCACTCAACCACTTGAACCTTACACTACCTGTATGTACAATCGAAATTATAATTATAGGGAAGTCCCGTTTTGTTTATCGCCGTACGTCACCCGCCATTTGGCGTTTCCGTTTTCAAATAGGTCCTATCTCTCTTATGTGGACACATAGGACAATTTGTACGCTTATCATGACCGTTATAGATGCGATACAAACTGTTCGGAATGAAAATAGTGTCACGGTTCCTGGTGAGGCGGGAATGAAATTTGAATTTAGAACGGCACGCATAAACTAGGTAGGTACAAATCAGTATCCTTTTGTTTTTTTTTCTTGCCGAAATCCTCTCGGATACCTTCCTTGCCGGAGCCGGAAGGGGAGGTTATGTCGGACTCGCACCGAATAAAACCGCACGCCGACTGAGGGTCGTGGTACTAGGCCGGAGGTTGTCGTCGACATATCCCTCGCACCCCGGCTGACCCATGGCCATCCCTTACGGTCTGGCCCTCCTCAGTATCAGTATCCTACTAATATTAAAAACGCGAAAGTTTGTGAGTATGGATGGATGTTTGTTACTCTTTCACGTAAAAACTACTGAATGGATTTTCATGAAACTTCACAGTAATATAGCTTATACATCAGAATAATACATAGGCTATATATCATCACGCTACTACTCAAGGGAACAGAGCAGTGATCACGCGGGCCGACTGAGCTAATTAGCAAAAAGTTTAGAATAATTCCAATGTTATTAATTGGGTTCATAAAAGTTTTTTTTTGTTACAGTAAGCATATTAATCTCTATCGCATATCTGACATAGGCAGGAATGCAGAAAAATAGAATAGTAATAGCTTAAGTTACTATTAGGTGGGTCGCGCGTGCAATCGCTACTTAGAGCACTTGAGAACCATCTGGTATATCTATTAATATGCTATATGGGGAGAAAATAAGGGCAGGCAGGTGCATCTAAGTGGACCCTTGGATACACCTGCCTGGCCTGGTTCCTCTAACTCGAGTTTAACTCACCAAATTAAATACACCTACCATATAGTGCCTACTAATAGACAGATTCTACGGAGTGAAATTGTTGTCTACTATAATTTGGTCACTTCTGTTTACGCCACTTACGGGTTGGTTTTGCTGTCACCTGTAAAGACGTAATCACAGCATAATTATTTTCTAGTCAATGATAAAAAGGAAAGTACCTAACGCGTGAAAAAAGAAATCATCACGGCTCTTGTATCCGCATCGTATCCGCTCAGGATTCAATACTAGAATCTCTCGCTACGCTACGCTCGGGATTCTAATATAGAATCCTTAGCTTCTCTCGGAATACTACTCAGTGACTAAAAAATAATTTTACCTTATTTCATTGGTTGGGTAATCTACCTACTGTTATCATTTCGCCTCATATTTCATTTTCTCGACTTACTATCCAACTGTGACTCTGTGCCACAACTTTTGTCCTAAACTACTTCTTACTCTGTATATCTACCCACAGAAATAGTTTTACCCAAGAATATTCTTCGGAACAAATGTTATCAACAAACAAACAAAAGCTTATATAAACTACTTACTACTCATACTTCCCTGGTAAGATCCACCGCATTAATCATCTAGAAAATTAAGTGCAATTTAAAATCATACCAAGGAAAAATAATGTGCTGACACAATTTTCGACGTAACACAATTGTGTACGAAATGACTTCCACAAGGTACTGAAGCTTTACCGTAATGGAGGTCTATGATAGAAAGTTGAGGGCTAGTCACGACACGAGGAAAATCGCACAAAATAAATTGCACATTGAGCATTTGTGCATAATTGCATGTAATAAGAACTGTGACATCACTAAATGGAGCTCATAGTTCAGTAATTGTTACGTGTTTGAATTTAGAACATGACTGTTCGAAATTAAAAAACCGTTATTTATTTTTAGTGTGACCAGTGCGGTTGTTCGGATTTGGGTATAAACGAAGGTATTTCTTTAAAATAGGTTTAAATAAATGCCAAATATGTGTTACATTGTATTGAGGTGAAAATACGAGGAAAATTGTTAAAAATTAATTGAACTAAGACTTATCACTGTGTAAAAAAACTGATCGACGAAGGATATCGCAGGCAAAAGTAAAACAAAATTGGCCAAAAAAAATTCTAAGCTAGTTTTTTCAAAAAAGAATATTGTCAAGTACAACTTGGGAGTTGGAAGGTTTATCATAAATCGGTGAACAAACAAACAAACAACAAAAATCATTATCTTATTAAAACAAAAATCATTAATTAATCCTAAAAGACCTATTATGGAATAATTAATGACTTTGGTTTACCTATTTAAGCAGGAATGGTAGTTATTTACGAACATACAACTAAAAAATACCTGCATAAATAAATAAATGTTGTTCCTGCTTTCTGTTACATAGTAGAATTCAATTATTGAAAACGTCTTTATTTCATTTTTAACTTCGAGTTAATGAAGCTCATATAAATGAACTACTTCCTATAAATTCAAAAGTTAAACCGTTTTTGAATTTCGAATTCCATAGTTGTTATAAACGGTTGCGTGCAGAGACAACGCAAACAACTTTTTATTGTTGGGCGTAATAATGACACTGTCATTGTATAGGAGGAACTCATTTGCAACGACCTTTGCGGAGGAAGAGAATTATTTTAGTAAGTAGTAAGGAAGTGACGTAAATTGGCAGAAAATAGTGGGTTTTGTAATATGTTAAGGGCTCTTCAAAGTACCCAATACCTACTTTATTAAGTACCACGTAAAGTAAGATTATACAGTAGACATTATTTCTTCTTCATCTAAGTGCCAATCTCGATTGAATCCTGGAGTCTACGAGTCTGGAGTCTATTCCTGGAGATTATGGAATCTAGAATGCGGATAAACATACTTACATACTTTTTTGATGTAAATACACACATTGGTATAATACACAGAAACACCCAGACCAATGCAAATAGCCATTATTCATGCATAAAAATATTTGCAATGAGCGGGGATCGAAACCGCGCTTCCTGCGTAGCTGACATGTTTCGCCACCGCCACGCCACAAATGCTGTCAATTCGGCGTGTAAGTTGTGACTCACTCTCTTTTCTCAAACGCCATTGGCCTGAACCCGCGCTCGTTCGAACTTCGGAGCAGCCATTAAGTTTGGTTCGAGATATTCTTTCAGTCTGACCAATTTCATTCCACTGTCAGCGTTAAAAGACGATAGCAAAGATTTAAAAAGGTTTCAAGACGATAGATAAAAACGACCTTACCTTTATACTACACGTATTTTATAACGCACCACTCCCCAGTTGTACTATGCTAGGTCACAATAAAACCTATATATTAACGTCACAAAGCCTAGGCCAGTTGTAGGTTACGAGGTCACAGGGGGATCGCTATCTGCTGACGTCATTCGTGTGATGGAAGCTATAAAATAAGACTACACAGGTTGTTAGCTGTATTTTATGTATGTGCTATGCCGGCTTATAAATTAAAAAAAAAAACTAGACTTGATGTTTAGCGAATGGACCAGCGCTGAATCGCAACACGACCCAGTCCTAAGTGGAGTGAAGTGTGGAGATTGGAATGAACTCCCTAGTGTGGTTTTCCCAAGCGACTACAATGTGGGGTTCTTCAAGAAAGACATCAGAAGGTTTCTGCAGGGTTGGCAGCGCGAGTGTAGTACCCCCAGTGTTGCATACGTCCATAGACCACGATAGGTAACCGTTTTCCATCAGGTGGCCATGTGCTTGTCCGTTTCCTCAGTGGTATTTAAAAAACCAGGCAAGAAACTCATCGGGCTTTTTACAGTACACTACCGACAATTTTTTCAGCTCGAGTGGTTTCAGATCCCATTCACGCTGCGTCCTCTACTATTTTAAGCATTTATTCCCAGCGGGGTAGGCAGAGACTACATTTTCCACTTGCTACGATCCTTCTGGCATAGATCTTTCGTTTGACCTACCTAAAATACGATGTCTTATTTAGGTCATGTTACGAAATGTGTATGAATCATTGATAAATTTAATGGTTTTTAATATTATGCAAAAAGTAGTGCTGATAAAATATCAATTAGTAGACAAAAAAGTAGATATTAATATGGTAATACCACTTTAGCTTCCCGTACATGGCAACACTCGATAATTATGAAAAAAAAAACGCATGTCGTCAATCAATATACGGCATTTAATTTAGCTGATCCCTGTCAGGGGCGCCAACGATTGATGATGACAACACTGGACTTAATGCGGGTAATTACATTTTTAAAAAGAAAACGGGTTAATTTACAAAGGGTTTATGAACTAACGCGGCGCGAATATACTACCTAAGTACAAAGTTACAAATAACAGCAGAAGCTAAATTAAATAATGTATGACATGCAGTTGTAACGAATACGTTTCATTATTAATTCTTAACTCATATTATGTAAGATATATGTAGATTAGACCATGAGAAAGGACATAGGCTATGTTTTATAGCGATAACCCACATCCACGCGGGTGGAGCCACGGGCAGAAAAAGTTCTTTCCAAAGTCTTACCTGACGTATTTTATCTTTGATTTTAATTCATCCAATTACAAACAATCTTATGATTCATAAACCGTTCACAAAATGTACTGGGAACTCATAAACTATGAAATTAGCCCATAATTTGTGCAAAGTGAGTGATAAAAGTCTATTTCAAAATTGATTACGATTACTGCCCATATTACACCAGCGATCCACACAGAATGTGTTCAAGTAATCTTATCTGGATCTTTTTAAACATTATTTATTCTGGCTTGTGGTGGTTCAAGGTTAGTGGTAACCGAGTAAGTTAACACATTGCTAGGTTAAGCAATGTTAGCCTGGTCAGTCTTTAGATGGATGACCGTTGAAGTCTCTCCCATCGGTCCTTGTTGCCATACTAACATCTGTGACGTTCTTTACGGGTAGTTGGAGTTCTAGAAATTTCGATCTAACAATAGAATTTGGATATCACCGGTGGATTACGGAGTTCTTATGGTAATCGTCGATAAATATCAAAGATCGACCGTTACGCAGTTAGCCTGAAAGCTGACCCGGGTAAAAAATGAGCAGGAAAAGACTTAGCAGGGTAAAGACTTGGATATGGAACAAAACCACGCACGGCTTGTAGTGAGGACTGAGGAGGATTATTTTATTTCTCGATCTTCGGTAATGGCCTCTTTTTTTCGATATCTCCCCATGGAGCCGGTAGGGGAGATTATGTCGGACTCGAACCGACTAAAACCGCACTCCGATTAAGGGTCGTGGTGCTAGGCCGGTGGTGAGGTTGTCTTCGACATATCCCTCGCACCCCGGCTGACCCAGGGCCATCCCTAACGGTCTGGTTCTCCTCGGGAGGCGGGACAGCGGTGTCCCCAACGGTAATGACCTCCACAACCCTTTGGCAATATCAAAATTCTGTAGTCAGAACAGCTGTCGGACTGTTTAGGGCTCCAAGTGCGCTTTGCGTAACGACAGCTATACATATTCGTGAAACAACTGGGGCCGACAGCTTAACGTACTGTTCGAAGTGTGAATGATGAATGCGAATGTTTTAAGAATGGTTACCCTTCCTTGGTTAGTGTTGCTTAACCCTGTACTGTCTTAAACCTACTAGTCACCAGGCCATATATTTACCCTACCAGTGGCGAAGGGTGATTTCTTTTTAAAAGGAAGCCGGTATAAAATTACTCTTGTAAATCTTAATTAGAACGACCATAACAATGTTGTAGGGACTGGGTGTTCGAATTTCCGATACTGTATTCCATATAATATATATGTACTAACAGAATTCAGTTACTATATAATAAATTGAAAATCTCGACCGCAGTTTCCTCTTTGCAGAGTAAGCCGACAGGAATCGTGTTATAGGGACCCTTCGCCACTGTACCCTACCACAATTTATATAATACCATATCTTAAAAATAAATTGTTGTAGGGTAATATGGCCAATGAAATTAAACGTTTATTTTAATTTTGTTTGATAGTAATAACCTTAAATTAATATTTTTTGAGTACTATTACGTTCAAAGGACTGATTGAACCAATATAGAAACTGATTAATTCTCAATATTGTCATATTTCATATTACCCGAAGTTACTCAACCACGTTACTCAGCCCATCAATTCAGTATACATAACATAAACATAACACATAACATAAACTCACGCCTGTATTCTCCGAAGGGGTAGGCAGAGGTGCTAGCACCCACATTTCGCCAGTTTATGTTTAGGTCCCAATAGGTGGCGAGCCTATTGCCATTAACCGGGCACTTCTAGTTTACATAGTCCTAGACTAAACTTGTCTAATAAAATGATACATAAATATTAACAGGCTTTCTTTGTTCACAGTTTTTCCCACGTACTTTCAACCGTAGATTTCGTTTTTTATAACATCGTTAGTTATTTACACAAAATATGCAACTAATCGTGTGATCAGCGATAACCCGCTCATTAAGGAACGAGTGCGAAGCGGCATGCGATTACCGCCCAACAACCGACGCGGCGTGAAAATTACATGTTTTTAAAATCACTCCACTTAACTAGTACTTTGTATTTTGTAGACGGTGTAATTAATTTTAATACTGTTTGTTCATTGATTTAAGAATAATGTGAGTTTTGAGTTGTTTTTTGCGTAAAAGTTTAAGTTTTGAGTTAATTTTAAATCGTGAAGGCTTATGAAAGAAAGAAAAAAAACTTGTTTATTTGAGAATCAGCTCATAATAGCACACAAAATACACAAACTTTACTAAAAGGACTAAGTGACGTAATATATGCTGATTAGAAGTCTGGCAAGTTATCTGAATGTCAGTGTCACTCAGGCTGTCAGTTATACGTCACGGGTCACGACACGACGTGGCATACACTATAGGTAGGTACGTGACCAATATTTGCACGTGATTTTTTCTTCTCTGCCTTACACAAATCATTAAAACAAAGTACATAAACTAAATCATGCAAAAGTGCGCTGTATTCCCAAAGGATGAACACTCAGCATACACTGCGATGGGTATTAGCCACTACAGCACTGATTTTCAGTGCCACCATTATGTTGGAGGCTAATTAAGGTTGTATTTGAATTTTTGAGGGTCAAGCAAACCTTGCCTGAAGATGTGGGATGATTCTCTAGCGCAGAATTTCTTCTCGGGCTTGGAGGGACAGACAGCAGTCACAGCTGTAAAAACTCGAGAAAAGGCACACCAGGGAACTTGGGTCCCGGGTTTATAAAACAGTTTGGCTTGAGCATGGTGCAGGCCCCTCCTAAATTGCTGTAATTACGGCATAATATTTAAATAGGAACGCGAACTTCTTTATTCTTTATTACTATTAGGTTAATTATTTTATCATAAGTTTTTTTTATATACTTTAATTAACTTGACACGGGATATACATTCGTCCATATTTAGTCTTAAGAAATCAATGTTTTGTAAATTGACGTCTGTAAAATGCTACAGTGGATTTTATTGCGCCGTTTCTTCTCCACTGGTGCCTAGGAAGCGGCGGTAAGCTTAGTTTCAAGCAGAATTTGACGTCAAAAGGCTGTGCTGCTACAAAATTTTGAATAAATACTTTGACTTTGTTAAGGTCAGTAAAGCGTCGGCAGCTTACGGTTAAATTCATTCCATCAAGCAATTAGCCTATCGTAGGCCACTACTGGGCATAGGGCTCTTCCAATATTGGGAGGCTTCGGCCTACTGCTTCCTCGCTAGCCAGACGGGTGGTTCGTAATAAATATCCCTACTGACTCCATAACCAAATACTCCATAGTTAGTTAAACAGTATTATAGCTGAACACGGACGCAATGGGCGGGAAATTACGATATATTGCCAGCATTAAATAGTCTGATGGCTACATTCCATTTTATGTCTGCGATCGCAATATGCTGCACGCGCTTTGTGTTGCCAATTTATTAATGGGATTTTCCTTAAAAATGGGAAAAGTTAAGTGGCAATTTTGGATTGTTGGAGTTTATTAATTTTAAGTTTAGACACAGAATACGCATGCTGTCTGAATCGGTAGCATCATGGTCAACTGAGCTTGCAGACAACTCAGCCTATGGGTTTAGTTGACTATTACCAGTTTCTTTTATCGATTGACCCATGGATTGACCTGTACTTAGGGTATGGATTGACCTCACTTGGGTCAATGGGAAAATGAATAATATCTGAGGTACTTATTTCACCCAACGGCTTATACATGTAAGTCTGTAGTCTGTATTTCTGTGCTCTGTACTTTTGTATACTACACAGCGTCGCCGAATGATGCATTTGGACAAAAGGTACCACCCCAATTCAGTTTTTTACTACCTAAATACCATTTAAGCCTACTTAGAGACCAATCGAGGCATGAAGCATCAGAAGGGGACTTTTTAAAGTTACTAATCTGCTCTTAAATCTAGCCCTCTTTTTTTGGGAAATTTGAAGATGTCTTCATGGTTTCATATAGGACCTACCTACCTAAAGGGGTGCATTTGTCGAAATTTCTATACGTTGTAAGAATGCTGCAATCTATTCTAATCTATCCTTCCTTTTCTGTCCCATTCTCAGTCTCCTGTGTATACATTATTTAACACTTCTACTGTTATAAGCGTTCATAAACCACGGGTAAACGTGAGTAACCTCTGTTTCTATATTAGTTTTTCGTTTCGCGAACTCTGAATACATGATTTAATTACATAAACTGATATCCTAACACCTCTTTGTTACGTCCGACGCGCATAACGGCGAAAGTTAAAAATTAATCTTAAATACTTCAATTCCCAAAATAGCATTCACTAATATTCCTCATTAGAAAACAACGCTTAAAATAAACGACTGAGACTTTAAAAACACGTACAATTCATCATGAAAACTGCTCTGTTATTACACACACGAGACAATGAAAGCATTCTCGTCATTAACCTTTCTGCTTGCCCCCCGGCCTGGTAATGTTCATCACGCAATGTTATGAGATTAGATTAGACGTTACTCTAAAAATGGTAATGTACGGACGTGGATTATGTAAAGCTTACGGAAGAAAAAAAGGCAGGAAGGAGCTTACGGAAGTGTGGCAGAAAGCCACATAGCTTAGCATCCTAGCGTTAATAACAGTCACATCCCAAGCGTTCCCCTCGAAGTCTAGAGTACGCTTTCAGTCTTTACTGCGAGTTTGACTGAA